>JARQOC010000002.1:468450473-469050473 GCA_033576535.1 Allobates femoralis | reverse complement strand
CAGCTCCAGAATGTCATGCTCCTCAGCCTCCTCCTCCTGCGCATCCTCATCCACTGTACCCTCCATACCAGTCCCAAGCTGGAAGCACTGCAGCACTGCCTCTGCGAAGTGGCAACAGGCTGTGCTGAAGCTAGTCTGCATAGGTGACAAACCCCACAATGCAGAAGAGGTGTGGACAGCTCTGAAACAGCAGGCAGATCACTGGCTCACACCTCTGAACCTAAAGCCAGGAAAGGTTGTGTGTGACAATGGCCGGAACCTGGTGGCAGCTTTGAGGCGAGGCCAGCTGACGCATGTTCCATGCGTGGCCCCTGTGCTCAACCTGGTGGTTCAGAGGTTTCTAAAGTCATACCCAGAGCTGTCTGAACTGCTGGCAAAAGTTCGCCGTCTGTCTGCACATTTTCGCTAGTCACCTGCTGCTTCAGCCGGCCTTGCCGGCCTTCAGCGCCGTTTGCGTCTTCCGGCCCACAGACTGGTGTGTGATGTCCCCCCGCGTTGGAATTCAACTCTGCACATGTTGGTCAGGATATGTGAGCAGAAGAGGGCAGTTGTTGGCTACCTGCATCACCTAAGCCGTTGGGAAATGGGTCAAACTCCACACATAGCACCTGAGGAGTGGAGATGGATGTCCGACCTATGTACCGTCCTCCAAAACTTTGAGGATTTCACCAAGATGGTGAGCAAGGGATGACGCCATTATTAGCATCACCATACCACTACTCTGCCTTCTAAAACGGTCTCTGCTGAAAAACAAAGAGGATGCATTGCAGGCGGAGGGCGATGACTTGGAGCAAGAAACAGTAGTGGGTGTGGGTGATAACACACAGCCCAGCGTCATCTCATCACAACGTGCAGTGGAGGACTATGACGAGGAGGAGGAGGAGGATGAAGACATGGAGCAACTCTCTGGCCAAATTGAGGATATGACATGCACACCAGTCATACCCTCGATTCAGCGTGGCTGGCCAGAGGACAGGGGAGATGAGGAGGAGGAGGAGGACAGCATGTTCAGTCATCGTGTTGGTCTGGATACTGAAGTGATGGCTGTTAAGAGTCTGGCGCACATGGCTGACTTTATGGTAAGCAGCCTGGCTCGTGACCCTCGCGTTCAGAACATCTTGACCGACAATCAGTACAAGGAGAACTTTATGTCTCTCATTCCTGAGGCGGAGAGGTCAGCCAAAATGCAGCAGTTCCAGAAGGCCATAGTCACGGAAGTAGGCAAATCATTCCCCTCAAAAAACGCTAGCGGCATAGGTCAGGAATCGGTGGACAACCAAGGCGTATGGCCAAGAGGGGCACAAGTCCAATCTGCCAGAGGTAGGGGAACAGTCTTTATGATGTGGGACAGTTTTCTCAGCCCCTCACTTACCACAGCCCCTGAGGTGCGGGGTAGTGCCACAAGAAATGCTAAGTTTGGCCAGATGCTGAAGGAGTACCTTGCAGATCGAACAACTGTACTGCGAGATTCCTCTCTGTGCCTTACAATTATTGGGTCTCCATGCTGGACGTGTGGCATGAATTGGCTCTCTACGCCTTGGAAGTCCTGGCCTGCCCTGCCGCTAGCGTTTTGTCAGAGCGTGTTTTCAGTGCCACAGGTGGAATCATTACTGATAAATGCACCCGCCTGTCAACTGAAAATGCTGACAGGCTGACTCTGATCAAGATGAACAAGGGTTGGATTGGGCCAGACTTCACCACACCACCAACAAATGACAGCGGAATTTTAATTTTGTTATTGGAATTTGCCATGTACCTCCACTCACCCATGGGTACACACTTCTGGACTTTGGCTAATCGCTGGACTGCTCCTCCTTCGCCTCATGTGCCACCATGATGACAGTTACAATAGTTAGGCTGTTGTTTTAGGTATACCCCCAGTGGTAAATTTTTTCGCCCATTCTTTTAGAATGGGCATTACAACGACAGGAGACCCACTCCTTTTCAATGGGAAAAATGTTTTGAGGCACTCATGCACGTCTCTATCCAGGGACAATGTGGAGCCTCCTAATTTTTGGCTGCCCTGCCAAAGGGCTATACTACAATACACCCAATTGAGGTTTACAGGCCCTCATGCATGTCTGTATGCATGGGTCATTGTGGAGCCTCCCAATTTTTGGCTGCCTGCCAAAGGGCTATACTACAATACACCCACTTCAGGTTTACAGGCCCTCCTGCACGTCTCTATCCTGGGACAATGTGGAGCCTCCCAATTTTCGGCTCCCCTACCAAAGCGCTATACTACAATACACCCAATTGAGGTTTACAGGCCCTCATGCATGTCTGTATGCATGGGTCATTGTGGAGCCTCCCAATTTTGGGCTGCCCTGCCAAAGGGCTATACTACAATACACCCACTTCAGGTTTACAGGCCCTCCTGCACGTCTCTATCCTGGGACAATGTGGAGCCTCCCAATTTTTGGCTGCCCTGCCAAAGGGCTATACTACAATACACCCAATTGAGGTTTACAGGCCCTCCTGCACGTCTCTATCCTGGGACAATGTGGAGCCTCCCAATTTTTGGCTGCCCTGCCAAAGGGCTATACTACAATACACCCAATTGAGGTTTACAGGCCCTCATGCATGTCTGTATGCATGGGTCATTGTGGAGCCTCCCAATTTTTGGCTGCCCTGCCAAAGGGCTATACTACAATACACCCACTTCAGGTTTACAGGCCCTCCTGCACGTCTCTATCCTGGGACAATGTGGAGCCTCCCAATTTTTGGCTGCCCTGCCAAAGGGCTATACTACAATACACCCAATTGAGGTTTACAGGCCCTCATGCATGTCTCTATCCAGGGGCATTGGTGAACCTCCCAATTTTGGACTGCCCTGGCAAAGGAAAATACTACAATAGACCCAGTTCCTCAAAATGGGCACATTATGTCAAGACAGGGCTTCATGTACGTCTCTTCTCAGGGTCATCGGAGTGCCGCACAATGTTTTCACGTAAAATCTTTCAAGTAATCACAAAAAGTAACATACACCAGCTGTATCTCACTATTGGGTATGTGCCCTTAACATTTCCACCCTGAATATTAATTTTGGTGTCATTTTGGAAGGTTTTCTGGTGACTCCGTAAAATTGGCGTGAAACTCGGACAAGATTGTTCACAGCTGTGACTTTTGAGTGAGAAATGCTTCCAGGGGTCTTCCCCATGGTGTTGCCATGTCATTTCAGCACTCTTCTGAGACTTTTGTGACATTTTTAGGGAATCTACATGCTGCCGGCAGTCATTTCATAAAAATACTCGGGTCTCCAATAGGATAACATTGGGCTCGGTACTCGGGCCGAGTACACGAGTATCTCGGGATGCTCGGCCCGAGCTTCGAGCACCCGAGCATTTTAGTACTCGCTCATCACTAGTTGGGAACCATTTATCACTAGAAAAGTTCAGATTGTCAAATTGCCATGTGTTCAGCAAATCGATTGACAAACAGCTCGCCATACTTCCGAACCCCATTCAAATCAATAGGAAGCAAAGTCAAGGGACTAAAAAATATGTTCAAAGGGGTCCAAATGCTGCCAAACACAGCTCAAACTGAAAATATCTTCCTACACTATTAGCATATTTTTTGGACTTTGAGACAAACCAGACAATAAGACGCACCGAGATTTTAGAGAAGGAAAATTAGAGAAAAAAATTAAGCATAAAATATGGTCATGACACACAGTTATGGGGGGGATCTGTTGCTGACACTGTTATGGAGGTAATGTCCCCATTCTGGGCCTCTTTCAGGTAGTATATGATCCCCTATCTTACTGTAGATCCTAGATATGGCCCCCCATCCTGGTATATGGCTCCCATCTTAGATATGACTCCCTCATCCTGGTACATATCCCCCTTATAATGGTACATAGCCTTACAATGCTGGATATGGCCCACATGCTGGATATGCCCCCCATGCTGCATATGGCCTCCTTATCCTGGTGCATAGCCCCCTTATCTTGGTACATAGCCTTCCCATGCTGGATGTAGCCCCCATGCTGGTTATAGTCCCCCTTGCTGGATATGGCCCCCATGCTGAATATTGACCCCTCATCCAAGATATAGCCCCTTTATCCTGGCACATACTCCTTATCCTGATAGATAGCCTTCTCATGCTGGATATAGCCTCCCATACTGGATATGGCTCCTCCTTGCTGGATATGGCCCTCCATCCTGTATATGCGACCTTATCCTGTATATGGCCCTCTCACCCTGGCACATGGCCCCCTTATCCTGGTACATAGCCTTCTCCTGATGGATATAGGCCCGCATGCTGGATATAGCCCCCCATCCTGTATATTACCCTATTATCCTGTATATGGCCCTCTTATCCTGTATATGCCCCCACCATCCTTTATATGGCCTCACATCCTATATATGGCACCTTCATCCTGTATATGCCCCAACCATCCTTTATATGGCCCCCATCCTGTATATAGCCCCCTCATCTTTTATATGCCCCCATCTTCCTTTATATAGAACCAATCCTGTATATGGCCCTTCATCCTAAATATGGCCCCCATCATGGATATAGCCACCCTGCTGGCGCACACACAAAAAGGCATCGGATCTTGTGATGCACAATGATGACAACCTGTGCTGCACCGATCACATGATCGGATGCCGTGCACAGACTGAAAGGAAGACGGCGATGCTGCAGGCAGGGAGTGACTGAGGGTGAGTTACATAATTTATTATTTTTGTGTGTGCACCAGCAGGGGAGCAATATACCATAATGGGGGGTTGTGTACAGGATCGGGGGGGCAATATTACTTTAGGCACATGTGATGAGAGCGCTGAGAGGTGATGGATAGGGGGATGCTGTGAATGTTACATGAGCCTAATAAGCTGTTCCACGTGATCATGAGCTGCCTCTGCAGCCCGGCCAGCCTCCTCCAGCCCCTGGACACTATCCCAGGGCCAATGCTTCCCCCGCACAGCACCATATATCTGGGCCATAAGATGCACCTCCCCCTTTCCTTCACAATTTGGGGGTAAAAAAGTGTTTCTTATGGTCCGAAAAATATGGAACTTAGCAAGCTTCTGCACCGTTGCCACCATACTTCCAGGTCTGCTCATGAACCTCTGACATATTGACTGCTTCCCTCCCCCCTGATTGGTTAAAGACAGACTTAGCTTAACCCACCCACCCTCTCTGTCGGCATCTGTGATTGGTTGCCAGTGATGCCAGATTACTGTAAAAATAAATAAATAATTGAAAAAAATTGTCATGGGATCCTCCACAATTTTGATAACAGCCAAGATAAAACCGCCAGCTGTGGTCGCAGGCTGCAGCTGTCTGCTATACCCTAGTTGGCAAAGAAAAATAGGGGATAATCCGGGCATTATTTTTAGTTCATTTTTTAAACCTAAATACATAGCTAAACCACCCTTTAGTGCAACATGAAAGGTACTAAATGGTGCAGGCTTACGATATACAGTGGGTGGGACATTATATAGCTGTATGTTATCTACCCACTAATGCATCTCAATGAATAAGAATATAATAAAAAATCAATGTAATATTGCCATTGTGTCAGGGTGTTTCTGGGAGCCCTGAAAACATGTTGACTAATAAATCAATATGATATTCACCCTTTGATGTCTCGTGGAATACAGCATCAGGGTTTTTAACCCTTCATTCTTCGTACTTACATTTTTTTAAATAATGACCTTTGCGTTTCCATTGGCTATAAACCATAATCATCAACATTAACAGATATCGACACTTGAAATAGATCAATCTGTTTGTATTCACTCTGTAATACAGTATATGCATTTCACTTTTTGTATAGAATTACTGAAAAATGTAGCTTTTGAATGATATTCTAATTCATTGAGATTCACTAGTATCTGTAATTCTATTTTTTCCATCTACCGTATATACTCGTGTATAATTGAGAAAGAGAGACAATCGCACACTCATGTGTAAGTTTGCAAAAAATGAGGTCTTTTTTAGTCAGGAGCAGCGAGAAACCAACGTTTCGGTCCTTCCCGGACCTTGATCACGGTAGTTGCTGCAGGTTATAACATATATACAGGACTTGATCAGCATATACAAGCAATATTTACAGTTTATACAATTCACAATGATACTCCCATAACAGGTGTCACCTGTGTGTTTACAAAGAATATAAGTTTGTATGATATATCTATACATAGCAAGGGGGAGAGGGAGAGTGTTCTAAAGAGAGATGTAGGTGGCCCTTCTAGAGTTAGCATAATATACATACAGTCTAAGGAACCTGAGTGTGGATGGTTTGGACAGGTATCGATAAAAACATAAACAATATATAGATTTAATTACCCTCTTTTTTCATATATGCTCCTATCCTGTTTAGGGTCGATGTCCCACTGGGTTTTCCAGCTGTTATAAATCATATACAATATTTTAATTACCAAACTATTTAATAGGTATTTATGTATATATTTCACTGAGTCAAGTTACCTTTGAGGGTAGTAGAACAGAAGTACTTCTTTGACCCTGTTCCAGGGTGCCTGGAAGTGGGAGAAGATGTAATATATCAGGAGGGTTTTTTATACATGTAGGCATGGAGCCCTAATAAGGATATTCATGCAAAGATACACATTATTGTATTCAGTCTCATTTCAGAGACCTATCACCCATATGTAAACAGCTAGTAGGAGCTGTACCCGGTCTCATTACTATGGCAGAGGCTGATGTTAAGGGATATCTTTTTTAAATGTGCTCACCTTAATTCTTATTATTTGTTGTCCCGTTCCGGGTATTTCATGCTTGCTGCTCTCCTGCCACTGGTCCGGCCGCTCTATGGAGGAGCGGACCGGATCTGACCGCGGACCCCGGCGCATGCGCACTACAGGCGGAAGTGCGTCACCGGAAGTGACCGCACCTGTTTATCAACCTTGTTCCCATGGTGATGATGCTCAGAAGGGCGGAAGTGTGTCACAAACAGTGACTCCACTGGCAGCACGCCCTGTTGTGGAAGGAATGTAGTGAAGAGGTGTAGGAAGATCCCAATATTGATAGTATATCCCATGACAGTTGTTTTGGGCCATATATCTGTTTTTATCAGTTCTCTGATAGGAAGGTGACTGAATTGTTCTAAAACTATGTGATATTAAATAATGATGTGCACAGATTGTTAGGAGGATTCTTAGATCCATGACCAGAGGTTGGTTAATAGCACTAAGGAGGTGCAGAGCCCACAGGAAATATGTAAATACAGAGTAGACACATATATATCGAGTAAACACATATATACCGAGCCCCCTGGAGAGGGAGATCAGTATAGACATATGTCAAGCTTGTTTCATTTTACAATTTTACAATCTTCTTATGGGAGGACAGGTACGTTGTTGGATTATTGTTCCCACTTAGTGTTGAGAATATTTCACGGAGGATTGAGTCCTGTAGGAAAAATAGTGCCAGAAGAAACACAGGGGGTCCCAACCCGTAGCCACAAAAATAACATTATGCAAACATTATATATCTATGCAAAACATCCATAGCAAGACTAACATACACTACAATTTCTTACCCTCCTGGTGCACGACTATAAACAGACAAGATGGTGCGATAATCACATTTCCTTAGTACATCTAGAAGAAGGGGGTTATAGAAAAAGACATTAGTGTCAGGTCAAGCCAGCCAGTCTATTTCCCTGTTTAGCCCTTTCGGATTCAAGGTTTGTAGTGTATAAATCCAGAAGCTTTCCCTCGTTTTTAAGAGTTGTATATGGTTGCCACCCCTGCGGGGTCTAGCGACCTGTTCAATTACTTGGTATCTCAGCTGAGAAACTGAGTGTTTTGCCTCATTGAAGTGGTGTGGGATTGGTAGCCAGTTTTTCTCACACCTTATTGTAGATTTATGACTCGCTATTCTGTCTTTGATGTGTTGAGTAGTCTCACCAACATACAATAAGCCGCAAGGGCATTTGATTAGGTAAACCACGTAGTTAGAGTTGCATGTATGGTATCCCTTAATCGGGTATGATTTACCTGTCTGTGGGTGTGTGAAGTGGTCCCCTTTAATTACGTTTGAGCATGCTGCACAGCTAAGACAAGGAAATGTACCTTTTCGTTGTGTATGCAAGAAAGTTTGTGTTGGTAGCTTTGTATTACTACCAATGTCTGCTCTGACCAGAGAATTTTTTAGCTTAGGGGGTCTCCTTTTGCACATTAGTGGAGGATGTTCAAAAATATTGATTCTTGGATATGCCTTTTTCAGGAGAGGCCAATGTATAATATTATATATTTTGGGCATTGTTGGGTGGTGAGTATGTACAAAGGGTACTCTGTCCGCTTTGACCGCAGGGGATGTTGACAATTCATGATTTAAAACTCATGCTGTCTCCGATTGGATAAGATCCTCTGGATAGTTTCTTTCGCGGAATTTGTCACCCATCTCTCGCAGTCTCAGCGGAAAGGAGTCACCCTCTGAAACGAGTCTAGCTACTCTCTGGAATTGGGATCTTGGTAGGCTATTTTTAGTAGAGCTGGGGTGACAACTATCAAAACGCAATAGGCCGTTGCGGTCAGTAGGTTTTTTGTAGATATCTGTGCCTAGGCTGCCATCCATTTTTTAAAAAACTTTAGCATCTAGGAAGTTGATTTCATTTGTGTCATGTTGCATGGTAAAAGTAAGTTCAGGTCTTATCTTATTAATGTCTGTAAAGAACAGCTCCAACTCCATGAGGCTGCCCTTCCAGATGCAAAAAATGTCATCAATATATCGAATCCAAATGGTGGCATTTTTTTGGAATAGTGGATGAGAGTATATGTATGTCCTTTCAAAGTTATCCATATATAAACTTGCATAGGCCGGAGCCATATTGGCCCCCTTCGCGGTCCCACTCGTTTGCAGGAAAAAATTGTCTTGAAACAGAAAAAAGTTTTCTTTTAGAACTGTTGATAATAGGTCTAAACACAGTTGGATTTCCTCCTGAGAGAAGTCGGATTCTAAAAGATTTCTCTCTTGAGAACACTCTCCCTCTCCCCCTTGCTATGTATAGATATATCATACAAACTTATATTCTTTGTAAACACACAGGTGACACCTGTTATGGGAGTATCATTGTGAATTGTATAAACTGTAAATATTGCTTGTATATACTGATCATGTCCTGTATATATTTTATAACCTGCAGCAACTACCGTGATCAAGGTCCGGGAAGGACCGAAACGTTGGTTTCTCGCTGCTCCTGATTAAAAAAGACCTCATTTTTTGCAAACTTACACATGAGTGTGCGATTGTCTCTCTTTCTCAATTGCCTACGTGGGTTAACCAGACCCCTCAATCAGCACCTCAGCACATGAAAAAAGCCTCAGAGTGCACGCCTTCTAGTCAGAAATCTAACGTTGGATCTTGGCTGCTGCACCAGAGTTCCACTAATGTCAACCGACTCCTTCACCTATGTTGATACTGCCCGAGACGATATCGTGGCACAAGTCACCGAATCCACTGAATTTCTGAAGGTACCAAGCAAGGACCTGAGAGCGAGAGACTTCGAGAGAGAAAAACGGAAATTTGTCTCTTTTGACCCACACTGCAGAACACTGGCAGAGTACTACCGCCAGAAGAAGATACCCCGAGGACTGAGGAGCAACTTAAGACCAACCCTATTCTCAGAGAGTGAAGAGTATTGTAAGAAATTTCAACAGATCTTGAACAAATGCTCTTTTGACCTCATTGCCCTGACCATCGAACACCTAAGAACAGCAATTTCAGAAACAAAGGAAAAGATCTCTGTGATTGAGGCACAACTTGTGGGCTCTTTTACATCTAATGACCTGACAGAGCTAAAAAACAGAGTCAACGAGTCTATAGCCAACTATAGAAGGATTCTACAGGAAAGAAAACGCCAGAAATTTCAGAGAGATACTGAAGACTACGAGTTAAATAAAGTATACAGATGGAACGAACCCACTCCATATATACCAAGACTATGGCCAAGAGCACCACAACAACCCCAATCCCCAAGTTCTGGCAGCGACTCGGGTTCCGGACAGAGGGGAGGAGTTCCTTTTTTAGGACCTTACCCAAGAAGAGGTACCCCACGAGGAGGTCAAGGAGGTGGAGGTCAACCCAGAATGAGGACCAGATCGCAGGTAAGGGTCCCATCCTGATAGTAAATATCTCTCAATATACTCTTTCTCCAATAGAATTTAAAGTGTTGAATAAGGGTTTAAGTTTTTGCCCGACACCCAAATGGGACTCCTTTAACCTTGAAAGGGATCTACAAAACTTCTACAGAACCATTAGATTAAAGACACATTTTGAGTCAGGTCAGACGGGCCAGAGTACTAGAACACCTGGGACACAAAAGGCAGTCAGCATCTCTACCCTAGGATTACGTAACAAAAGTAACTTTATGCCACCAAGGACATATAATGCAACGGAGACATTTATCTCAATAGTTGAACAGGATGTAAAAGAACATCTACATGAACACAAACTAGGTTTCTTCCCTATTCGCAACAATATCACGCACATTGAACGCCAAGCCCTACATTCACTACAGCACAACAAAGACATTACTATTAAACCGGCGGATAAAGGTAATGCGATTGTGGTTATGAATACCTCAGATTACATAAAGAAAATTCGCAGACAACTTGATGATTCAGACACATACAAAAAAATCAATAGTGATCCCACAGGTAAAATCAAGAATAAAATCCAGACAATCCTACAATTATATATGAAAAAGAACATTATAGATGAAAAAACTGCTACATTCCTAACCAAATCAGACCCCGTAACACCGGTAATCTATATACTACCGAAAATCCACAAAAATCTAAACAATCCACCATGACGACCTATAGTAGCTTCCACAGAATCTATTCTTTCTCCACTTTCAATCTTTCTTGAAAAAATTCTCACCCCATTGGCACATAAAACAAAATCTTTCATCTTGGATACAAACAGCTTCCTTGCCAAACTTAATGCGTTGGGTAAGGTACCTATTGATTGTATATTACTTACTCTTGATGTAAATAGCCTTTACACCTCTATAGATCATGAAAAAGGTATCCTTGCAGCTAAAGATGCTCTTTTAGAATCCGACTTCTCTCAGGAGAAATCCAACTGTGTTTAGACCTATTATCAACAGTTCTAAAAGAAAACTTTTTTCTGTTTCAAGACGATTTTGTCCTGCAAACGCGTGGGACCTCGATGGGGGCCAATATGGCTCCGGTCTACGGAAATTTATATATGGATAACTTTGAAAGGACATACATATACTCTCATCCACTATTCCAAAAAAATGCCACCATTTGGATTCGATATATTGATGACATTTTTTGCATCTGGAAAGGCAGCCTCATGGAGTTGGAGCTGTTCTTTACAGACATTAATAAGATAAGACCTGAACTTACTTTTACCATGCAGCATGACACAAATAAATCAACTTCCTAGATGCTAAAGTTTTAAAAAAAATGGATGGCAGCCTAGGCACAGATATCTACAAAAAACTACTGACCGCAACGGCCTATTGCGTTTTGATAGTTGTCACCCCAGCTCTACTAAAAATAGCCTACCAAGATCCCAATTCCAGAGAGTAGCTAGACTCGTTTCAGAGGGTGACCTCCTTTCCACTGAGACTGCGAGAGATGGGTGACAAATTCCGCGAAAGAAACTATCCAGAGGATCTTATCCAATCGGAGACAGCACGAGTTTTAAATCATGAATTGTCAACATCCCCTGCGGTCAAAGCGGACAGAGTACCCTTTGTACATACTCACCACCCAACAATGCCCAAAATATATAATATTATAAAAAAAAATTGGCCTCTCCTGAAAAAGGCATATCCAAGAATCAATATTTTTGAACATCCTCCACTAATGTGCAAAAGGAGACCCCCTAACCTAAAAAATTCTCTGGTCAGAGCAGACATTGGTAGTAATACAAAGCTACCAACACAAACTTTCTTGCATACACAACGAAAAGGTACATTTCCTTGTCTTAGCTGTGCAGCATGCTCAAACGTAATTAAAGGGGACCACTTCTCACACCCACAGACAGGTAAATCATACCCGATTAAGGGATACCATACATGCAACTCTAACTACGTGGTTTACCTAATCAAATGCCCTTGCGGCTTATTGCATGTTGGTGAGACTACTCAACACATCAAAGACAGAATAGCGAGTCATAAATCTACAATAAGGTGTGAGAAAAACTGGCTACCGATCCCACACCACTTCAATGAGGCAAAACACTCAGTTTCTCAGGTGACATACCAGGTAATTGAACAGGTCGCTAGACCCCGCAGGGGTGGCAACCATATACAACTCTTAAAAACGAGGGAAAGCTTCTGGATTTATACACTACAAACCTTGAATCCGAAAGGGCTAAACAGGGAAATAGACTGGCTGGCTTGACCTGACACTAATGTCTTTTTCTATAACCCCCTTCTTCTAGATGTACTGCGGAAACGTGATTATCGCACCATCTTGTCTGTTTATAGTCGTGCACCAGGAGGGTAAGAAATTGTAGTGTATGTTAGTCTTGCTATGGATGTTTTGCATAGATATATAGATAATGTTTGCATAATGTTATTTTTGTGGCTACGGGTTGGGACCCCCTGTGTTTCTTCTGGCACTATTTTTCCTACAGGACTCAATCCTCCGTGAAATATTCTCCATACTAAGTGGGAACAATAATCCAACAACGTACCTGTCCTCCCATAAGAAGATTGTAAAATTGTAAAATGAAACAAGCTTGACATATGTCTATACTGATCTCCCTCTCCAGGGGCTCGGTATATATGTGTTTACTCGATATATATGTGTCTACTCTGTATTTACATATTTCCTGTGGGCTCTGCACCTCCTTAGTGCTATTAACCAACCTCTGGTCATGGATCTAAGAATCCTCTTAACAACCTGTGCACATCATAATTTAATATCTTTATTAATACATAGTTTTAGAACAATTCAGTCACCTTCCTATCAGAGAACTGATAAAAACAGATATATGGCCCAAAACAACTGTCATGGGATATACTAGCAATATTGGGATCTTCCTACACCTCTTCCCTACATTCCTTCCACAACAGGGCGTGCTGCCAGTGGAGTCACTGTTTGTGACACACTTCCGCCCTTCTGAGCATCATCACCATGGGAACAAGGTGATAAACAGGTGCGGTCACTTCCGGTGACGCACTTCCGCCTGTAGTGCGCATGCGCCGGCGTCCGCGGTCAGATCCGGTCCGCTCCTTCATAGAGCGGCCGGACCAGCGGCAGGAGAGCAGCAAGCATGAAATACCTGGAAAGGGACAACAAATAATAAGAATTAAGGTGAGCACATTTAAAAAAGATATCCCTTAACATCAGCCTCTGCCATAGTAATGAGACCGGGTACAGCTCCTACTAGCTGTTTACATATGGGTGATAGGTCTCTGAAACGAGACTGAATACAATAATGTGTATCTTTGCATGAATATCCTTATTAGGGCTCCATGCCTACATGTATAAAAAACCCTCCTGATATATTACATCTTCTCCCACTTCCAGGCACCCTGGAACAGGGTCAAAGAAGTACCTCTGTTCTACTACCCTCAAAGGTAACTTGACTCAGTGAAATATAAACATAAATACCTATTAAATAGTTTGGTAATTAAAATATTGTATATGATTTATAACAGCTGGAAAACCCAGTGGGACATCGACCCTAAACAGGATAGGAGCATATATGAAAAAAGAGGGTAATTGAATCTTTATATTGTTTATGTTTTTATCGATACCTGTCCAAACCATCCACACTCAGGTTCCTTAGACTATATGTATATTATGCTAACTCTAGAAGGGCCACCTAAATCTCTCTTGAGAACACTCTCCCCTCTCCCCTTGCTATGTATAGATATATCATACAAACTTATATTCTTTGTAAACACACAGGCGACACCTGTTATGGGAGTATCATTGTGAATTGTATAAACTGTAATTATTGCTTGTATATACTGATCATGTCCTGTATATATTTTATAACCTGCAGCAACTACCGTGATCAAGGTCCGGGAAGGACCGAAACGTTGGTTTCTCGCTGCTCCTGAATAAAAAAGACCTCATTTTTTGCAAACTTACACATGAGTGTGCGATTGTCTCTCTTTCTCTATTGCCTACGTGGGTTAACCAGACCCCTCAATCAGCACCTCAGCACATGAAAAAAGCCTCAGAGTGCACGCCTTCTAGTCAGAAATATACTCGTGTATAAGCCGACTTTTTCAGCCCAAAAATTGGGCTGAAAAATTCCCCCCCTCGGCTTATACACGAGTCATATACTTTTGTGTGAAGTGGGGGCTGTGTCCGGGAGCAGGAGGAGGCTGGAGGATGTGGGGAAGGCTGTAATATGAGCGACTCGTGACGTGGAGCCGCTCATAACTTATTCATGATATGTACTGCATCCCCTGCCCATCCAAGGGGGAGCCGTGCATATCGCATTACAGGCTCCCCATCACAGTATGGCGCCCCCCGCCACAGTAAGCCTCCCCATGTTGCCGCTGCTCACTGTACAATAAATAGTGTTATTAGCTCTCACCCTCGCTCCGGGCTCAGTGCATCCTCCCTCCTCCCTCCTTCCTGTGTGTCATGTGACCAGACGGTGACGTCATCGCCGTGAGCCCCGGTCACAGGACAAGCAGGAAGGAGGGAAGATGTACAGCCAGGAGCGAGAGTGAGAGCTAATAACACTATTTATTGTACAGTGAGCAACGGCAGCATGGGGAGGCCTTACTGTGAGGGGGGGCACCATACTTTGAGGGGGGGCGCCATACTGTGAGGGGGGCACCATACTGTGAGGCGGGGCACCATACTGTGAGGGGGAGCCTGTATACCAGGGATGGGGTCCTGTATACCCTGTGCTGGGAGCTGTGTACCCTTTGCTGGGAGCTGTATACACTGTGCTCGGAGCTGTATACCCTGTGCTGGGAGCTGTATACCCTGTGCTGGGAGCTGTATACCCTGTGCTGGGAGCTGTATACCCTGTGCTGGGAGTTGTATACCCTGTGCTGGGAGCTGTATACCCTGTGCTGAGAGCTGTATACCCTGTGCTGGGAGCTGTATACCCTGTGCTGGGAGCTGTATACACTGTGCTGGGAGCTGTATACACTGTGCTGAGGGCTGTATACACTGTGCTGAGGGCTGTATACACTGTGCTGGAGTCCACCCTCGGCTTATACGCGAGTCAATAAGTTTTCCCAGTTTTTGGGGGCAAAAGTAGGGGGGTCGGCTTATACACGGGTCGGCTTATACACGAGTATATACGGTATCTATAAATATGTCTATCCATCAATCCACTTAAACAGCTGAAAAGTGGAGTCATCTTTAAAATTTTTAAAGATTTTAAAATCTCGAAAACAATTAGCAGGCAGTAATCACCTCAGGAGTGGCGCTCTCATTAGATGTGCCACTTCTGGTAGTTCACCATGGCTCTCTCACTGTCCAGTTGTGTTGGCAAATTGGGTAATAGAATTTGGAGTTGATGCCAGCTGGGTAATGTGAGCTGACAGCAAGGCCAGAGATTAGTAATGTTGTTGTGCCAAGCGGGTACCCAACATTACTAATCATGTCAGTAAGGACACAAATAACCACACCAATAAAAATTTTATTTGAAAAATAAGTCCAATACATTCCTCTTACACCTTCTTTTTATATATTAAAACCCATTTGTTTTAATTCAACCAAACTATCCCCCCAAATAGGAAAGAAAAAAATTAATAAGAAAAAACCTCTAAAAATAATGAAACCAAAATGAATGCTGATGTAGTCCCAGAATGTGGGGAGAAAGATCTATGACTGCATCCCCCATATGGTGGGACACCAGGCACTGCATGGCTCCCAGTAATGTGACAAGCTGTGACTTCCCTAAGGTTGTCTCATGTTACACAGCAGGTATCATGCAACAAGGAATCCTGCTTTGTAACCTGAGATAACATTAGTGGTGTCAGCACTTGTAACTGATGCTGTCTCGCGAGAGCTGCAATATCTCGTGAGATGTAGTGGGTATATCTCTCAGATATCAAAAGACAGCACGTGTGAGGAGATGTGACATCAGTATGTAAAGTGCTGTTCAAAGTTGTGGGATAGCCCCTGTGAGTCTAAACTGCAGTAATGTTTGTGATGACACCATTTGTTATACTCTAACCTGTATCTGCATGCCTGCTCTCACAGCATATGAAGGATGCTTTCTATGAATGTGACCCCAGCATATTGTTGTAAGGCCCAATGCCCAAAATACATTGTTTAATTCTTCTTTTGAAGCAGATTTTGAGAACCTGCATCAAAATCTGTATGTTTATCCTGAAGCCAGCAAAGTCTATGGCTGGGGTCACACTTTGAAAGGCAATTGCGGTGACCACATCCACATCTGGATGCGGTAACCGCAATTGCCTTCAAACACATTTTTGGAGAAAAATGTGTGTTGTAAACCGGATTGCGGTAACCGTATTGCTCCGGATGTGTAATCCAGAGCAATGCGGTAACCGTATACTTTGTTTACATTACGTACAGTATCTCCTGTACTGTCAGGGGAGCCACGGCTTCATTCATAAATTTGTACAAAGCCGACAATAGCCGGCTTACCGTAAAGGGCTTATTAACCCCTCACATGGCCACAGGAGTGGACAGCATGTCTCTAGGGGGGAGATCCCCTAGAGACATGTTTCCCACTGCTAATATTTAATGTTTCAATACACATTTGACACTTTGCTCATCCCTGCGGCACCAGGGATGAACAAAGTATATGGTAACCGCATTGCTCAGGATTACACATCCAGAGCAATACGGTTACCGCATTGCGGGTCACAGAACTGCTCCGAAAACTGCAGCCTGCATGATTTTTAGCGCAGGCTGCAGATCCAGAGCCAATAACTGGATTGCATGTAGTGCAATCCAGTTACCATCATGGGCTCCTATGGGGAGCGGTTCCTGATCTGGTTTTGAGCTTTTTGACAGCTCAAAACTGGATCAGGTTTCCAAAATAGAACCGCAGCATAGGCACAACTCCTAAGCAGGTCTAAGGAGAGCAGCTGTTGTGGTGAAAGGGCTTGAGGATTCCTCTTGCCCCCCTGGCTACCTCCACAGAGACTTCCAGGGCATGGGTGGCCAAATACAATTGTCAAGGTCTGAAAACAGTGCTAGTTTTCAGGATTTCCTAAGTGTTAATTTCATCATCTGCAGAAAGTGATGATTCCAGCACCTTGTGCAATGCTAAGTAAATTCTGCAAACATACACTGTTTGTGGCTCTTGAGGACTGCACTTGGCCAACCCTGTTGTACAAGAGTGTGTGTAGTGTCTTGCATTTCCACACATCACACCATCAGGCTAGAGGTCTACCGCTTGTTTGCCTGTATCTGTATGGCAGTATCAAATCACCTCTTTGCAGAAACAGTTCAGCACTCAATGAGTAAACTAAAAGCATGTTACTGTATCAACTTATGAAAAAAGGCCACATTGGTACATGATGTAATAATTTGTAACATTTCTCAGACTCAGTTATAATGCTAACTTAGGCACTTACCATACACTATAGTCAGGGCTGCCACTAGGAATTCCGGGGCCCCTGACTGCCAAAATTTTGGGGCCCCCCTGAGACTCCGCCCAGCCTCCACCTCCTGAGACTCCGCCCAGACTCCACCCAGGCTCCGCCTCCACCCTAGATCCGCCTCCACCCAAACATACATTACATATATAGTGAAAAATTGGAACAGCACCAAAATTTACCTCAGTTTATGTGCAAAGCTTTCCCAACCAGCAATCCAGATGGTTCCTTACAATAGATTAAAAGAAAAGAAAAACAGCACAAAAAAAATAGAAAAAAGTGGACTTTATTGCCCAATGCGTGGCCACGCATTGGGCAATTAAGTCCACTTTTTTCTATTTTTTGTGCTGTTTTTCCTTTTTTTTACACTCTCTCTATTATATATTACACACACACTTGAGACTGCTGTGGGCTGAATACACAAAAACTGTATCAGTCACGGTTCTGATGATTCTTGGTGCCAGCACCAATCTGTCCACGGTGTTTCTGGAGAGCTGCAGCTTGCAGATCGCTTCAGGGTGCCCCTTCCTGATCACCAGCGCTCCGGCATTCAGCCTGCTGAGCGCTCAAACAACCCGGTGCACACTTCCAGTTAGCGGTTCATCACTTCCAGTTAGCGTTATAGAAATGAAGTTGCAACATCGTAGGATCAACGGTGTTTATTCCCTCTTCATGTGGTCTTACATGGTGCGGGTGGGGGGATCGGGGGTTCTCAAAGGCGATGGCCGTTTCACACCGCAAGTGGCGCTTCAACAGGCATATAGTCCACCATATGCCTGTTGACTATATGCCTGTTGAAGCGCCACCCCACGAAGAGTGAATAAACACTGCTGATTTTGTGTTGCAACTTCTTTTCTATAACGCTAAACACAATAGCTGTATATACAATAGAGAATACAGAATAGAGACAGCTGCTACCTGTATACACAATAGAGATGGCTGCGGACTGTATACACAATGGAGACTGCTGCTGGCTATACATACAATAGAGAATACACAATAGAAACTGCTGCTGGCCATACACAATAGAGAATACACAATAGAGACACCTGCTGGCCGTACGCAATAGAGATGGCTGCCAGCCATATAGACAACATCCCAACAGCTTCCCTCCATTCCGACAGCCTCCCTCCATCCTGATAGTCTCCCTCCATCCTTCCTCCATCCTGACAGCCTCCTTCCATCCTTCCTCCATCCCGACAGCCTCACTTCATCCTTCCTCCATTCTGACAGCCTTCTTCCATCCTTCCTCCATCCCAACAGCCTCACTTCATCTTTCCTCCATCCTGACAGCCGCCCTCCATCCTTCCTCCATCGCGATAGCCTCCCTCCATCCCAACAATGTCCCTCCATCCTGACAGCCTCCCTCCATACTTCCTCCTTCCTAACAGCGTTCCTCCATCCCAAAAGCGGTCCTCCATCCTGACAGCCTCCCTCTATCCCAATAGCCTATTCCATCCTGACAGCCTCTCTCCATCCTTCCTCCATACCAACAGCCTCCCTCCATCCTGACTGCATCCCTCCATCCTGACAGCCTCCCTGTCTCCCCACAACCTCCCTGTCTCCCCACAACCTCCCTGTCTCTATCCCCCACAGCCTCCCTGTCTCTATCCCTCACAGCCTCCCTGTCTCCCCACAGCCTCCCTGTCTCCCCACAGCCTCCCTGTCTCTATCCCCCACAGCCTCCCTGTCTCTATCCACCACAGCCTCCCTGTCTCTATCCCCCACATCCTCCCTGTCTCCCCACAGCCTCCCTGTCTCTATCCCCCACAGCCTCCCTGTCTCCCCACAGCCTCCCTGTCTCCCCACAGCCTCCCTGTCTCTATCCCCCACAGCCTCCCTGTCTCCCCACAGCCTCCCTGTCTCTATCCCCCACATCCTCCCTGTCTCCCCACAGCCTCCCTGTCTCTATCCCCCACAGCCTCCCTGTCTCCCCACAGCCTCCCTGTCTCTATCCCCCACAACCTCCCTTTCTCTATCCCCCAGAGCCTCCCTGTCTCTATCCCCCACAGCCTTCCTGTCTCCCCACAGCCTCCCTGTCTCCCCACAGCCTCCCTGTCTCTCCACAGCCTCCCTGTCTCTATCCCCCACAGCCTCCCTGTCTCCCCACAGCCTCCCTGTCTCCCCACAGCCTCCCTGTCTCTATCCCCACAGCCTCCTTCCCTATATATGGCCCCCTAATCTGTACATTACCCCATCCCTACCCCGGACCCCCCCATAACTTACTATTGGGGGGAGCTGTGGATGCGGAGCAGGGGTGCCGGAGCCCGGAGGGCACATCTACAGGACTGGAGCTGCCTGCGGGGAGTAGCTGCGGGCCCGCGGCAGCTAGCGGTGGGCGCCGCCATGTTCTTTGTGGCCGGCGCCCACTAACTGTACAGCCGGTCGGTGGAAGTTGAGACTTCCACAAAATGGCCACGGCTAAATGGAGACCGCGGCCATTGTGTAGAAGTCTCAACCTCTACTGACCAGCTGTACAGTTAGTGGGCGCCGGCCACAAAGAACATGGCGGCGCCCACCGCTCCCTGCCGCAGCTTCTCCCCGCAACTCCAGGGCCCGGCGGCGGTGATTAATAGGCGGGGGGCCCTGCAAGACATGGGGGACGGGGCCCGGAGGAGCCTGCTCAAATAGGCCACGCCCCCTGGTGTCACGGCTGGGCCCCCATGGGTTCGGGGACCCTGACTCCAGTCAGGGCTGTCACCCCCTGATGGCGGCCCTGACTATAGTAAGTCTAAAAGACATATCAATATATACAGTATATATAAAGAAAGTCCCAGGGATCAACAGACTCCATTACAATGGGGCAAATTCCATTAGGGCTTTGAGGTGTAGCCTGAAGGCTGCAGTCCTGCTAATCCAGCAGGCGGAAGAGCAAGTGGCACTAATCTTGGGAAGGGGAAAATAAAATGAAAAACAGACCTTGCTCTTCTAAGAACTTACCAACAACTGAAAAAAGTCCCCCTCTGGACAACATGCCTACTAAAGTATGGGTCAGCGACCCAACAACAGGCCTTTTTTTTAGAACTGTCCTCTTTTTAATAAGAGTTGAAAGACTGGAGCATCTTTTTGAGTGCTGCTCAGGATGAAGGCCTATAATCCGCATGGTACTCCGCTGTCAGATGGTCTCGGGGGGAGAGAGGGGCACTGACTACAGGTGTAATAATGCACCGTGTAACTGTGAGCTCCAATGTCGTGGTACCTCCTCAGGAATGCAAAATCAGCACTAGATTGCTGTATTTTGCTGTATTTTAGGCCTAATGCAAGTAGCGTGGGGAGCTCCAGGTCACATGTGTCCAAGTCCTGAGCGGGTTGCTTTGTTTTGGTGGTGAAGCACCCTCTGCCCCTGAGGTAGTGAGGAAGTTCGCATCCTCCAGAGCTGGCATGTCTTGGGGTGGATCCATCACATATCCAAACTGTGTACTGGAGGCACAATATAGCATAGTGCCTGCAGTAGCACTGCAAGGATCTCACACCGGGTTCTGTGGTTGACACCTCTTTGCTTTGCCTAGCGTCCCGGCCCTTCCAGTGTCAGGACACAAGCGCACATAGGACATCATTGTTTTCACAATCTTGCTACCAAGCTCCTCATTAACCCTACCTCCTACATGACTTACAAATCCCATTCCCCATGTCAGAGGTAAAACCTGGGCTTACAGTTGGATGAAGGGAATATATATTGGCCGGTATGTGTCTCCCAGGTTTTGCTCCCTCCACGTATAGGAAGCACTCCACTCTGGGTTCATAGAGGATTCCCAGAGGGAGGCAAGGGTTAAAAGCTAGGCAGGAACACAGGGTGTGGTTCTCTGAGTGGAGCTTCAGTCTGAAGGAAGACTGATGAGGCTGATGAGCGGCCAGGACAGGAGAGTGCAGAGGCTGTGTGCTGATACAACATGGCTTAGCCGGAGGGCTTGATCTCGGCGAGACCTGGACTGGAGAGAACCCGTGATAAAGGACTGTGTGCCAATCGTATGGTTGTAGGAAGTGTGCCAGGCTGCATCCCAGAACCCGGAGGTTTGTGCATACTGTGGACATGTGCATAATAAACCGTGTGCTGTGAACTTCCGTGCCTGGATCTTTGCCTTCTTCCGTGCCATCCGACGTCGCTACCTCACATATGGTGGAGAATGTGGGCATAGCAGCTCAGTGAGGTGTAGCAACCTGGCATACCCAGTGGCACATGTCTGTGATCCAACCAGCTAGACTCCGGTATATCCCTGCTGCAGCCATGGAGGACATTCTAAAGCAGTTGGCCCTGGCTAATGCCCAGCAACAACAGGCTAATGTGCAGCAGCAACAGACCAGTGCACATTTGCTCCAGTCATTGGACCGTCAGCAGCAACAGCAGCAACAGCAGCAGCTGCAGCATCAGGCCCAACAGGACACCAATCAGCTCCTGATGTGACTATTGGACCTCCTGACCGCGGAGCTCCGGGACCGGCCAGCGGTTTCAGTCTCGGGACCAGGCGAGGAGTACAGCGTCAAGACAGCGGTAAGGCAAGCGTTGCAAAAGATGACCCCGGGAGATGATGTGGAAGCTTTCCTGTCTGTGTTTGAGCGGGTGGCCGAGAGGGAGATACTGCCGACCGGCCAGTGGGCCGAAGTATTGGCGCCCTATCTGATTGGGGAGTCCCAAAAAGCGTGTCTGGACATCTGTACCGAGGACGCCCTGGATTATGGAGCCCTGAAGGGTGAAATCCTTGCTCGGTTGGGGGTGAACACATACGTACGAGCTCAGCGGGTAAACCAGTGGTTTTTTGAGGAAGCCAAGCCCGTACGCTCCCAGGCTTACGATTTATTGCACTTAGTAAAAAAATGGTTGCAGCCTGAGACCCTCAGTCCTGCGCAAATGGTGGAGAGGGTGGTTGTCGACCGCTTTGTGCGCACTCCCTATACAAAGATGGGTGGGATAAGGTGACCCGAGTACCCTGGATCAATTAGTGTGCCTGGTGGAGCGACATGTGGCTACGCAGGACTTGATACGGGACACTAGGACTTTGCGTGCCACCTGGCGGCCGACCTCCTCCAAACCCCCTGCTAAAGATTCCTCGCCAAAACCTGTGCAGGAGACCACCCCTGTTCAGCAGGAGTCCTCTCCCGCCGTTCCCGGGGTCCGAGAAGGCCTGTAGCCTAAAAGACAACCTTTTAGGGGTGCTTCTTTTCTCTTTTCCTATTAGATGTTGGCGCTGCCAGCGGGTTGGACATTTGGGAGCCCAATGTCCCCTCACCACGGAGCCCATGGACTGCGGGTATCCTCGGCGGGGGTCAATGTATGCTCAGACGGTGTGTACAGCCGGTCTTATTTCTCCAGGGACTGATCTGCATTTATGTCAAGTACAGGTTAACGGATGACAAGTGACTGGCTCGTTGGATTCAGGGAGCTTAGTGACCCTCGTGCGGACAGCCCTGATCACTGGGGTGAAGGACACCAGGCGTACCGTGGGGGTGGCGTGCATACATGGGGACCTTCGGGACTGCCCTATGGGGGTGGTCACCATCACGGCTCCGTGCGGACAGATACAGCATGAAGTGGGACTGATGACTAACCTTCCTTGTGACGTAATATTGGGGAGGGATCTGCCTTTTTTCTGGGCTCTATAGAAAGGACCCTCCAAGACCCCTCAGGTCAAGGACGGTTCAAGGCCTGAGCCCGATGACCCCGAGTCCGGGACACCTGCAGTAGGGGTCGCCATGGCAGGGACAGAGTGTGACCCCGATAGGTCGTCCTTAGAGGTGTTGGCAGGTGAGCTCGGAACAGACGAGCCAATCCCGGAGGCGTCTCCAGGTACTTTCGGGACGGCCCAACTCCAGGATCCTACGTTAGTACACGACCGGAGTCGGGTGATCAAAATTGATGGGGTGGCACAGGTGCCAGGTGCTCAGGTAAGGTACTCCCATTTTGCCCTCAAACAGGATTTACTCTACCAAGTGGATAATATACGGGGGGACGTTGTGGAGCAGTTGTTTGTGCCCCAGCCGTATCGCCGGCGGGTCCTCGACTTGGCTCATAAACATCTCATGAGTGGCCACCTAGCGGCTAAGAAAACACAGGAGCGGCTGTTGCAATGATTTAATTGGCCCGGGGTCCTCGGGGAGGTGAAAAAGTACTGCGAGAGTTGCCCGGAGTGCCAACTCACCGCGCCCCTGGCTCACTTTCGCAGTCCTTTGGTCCCCTTGCCCACTATAGAAGTCCCTTTTGAGCGGATAGCCATGGATTTGGTGGGACCTCTCGTAAAGTCTGCCCGAGGACACCAACACATTCTAGTGATAGTCGATTACACCACCCGTTACCCTGAGGCGATACCCCTCAGACACCCTACCGCTAAGATTATTGCACGGGAGTTGTTTGCTGTGTTCTGCCGGGTGGGGTTGCCCAAGGAGATCCTTACGGATCAGGGGACCCCATTCATGTCCAAAGTCACTAAGGAGCTGTGCAGACTACTCCATATTAAGCAGTTGCGTATGTCGGTGTACCATCCTCAAACGGACGGGTTGGTGGAACGGTTCAATAAAACCTTAAAATCCATGTTAAAAAGGGTAGTCTCCAAAGATGGGAAGGACTGGGATATGTTGCTCCCTTATCTCATGTTTGCAGTCCGGGAGGTACCCCAATCGTCCACGGGGTTTTCGCCATTCGAACAGTTGTAAGGGCGACATCCTCGGGGATTGTTGGACCTGGCCAAGGAAACATGGGAGCAGGAACCAACCCCCCATAAAAGCGTGATTGAACACATTTTGGGGATGCAGAATCGCATAGCCGCAGTCATACCAAAAGTGAAAGAGCATTTGCAGGACGCGCAGGCAGCTCAAAGTGCGAGGAACAATAGACAGGCAACGGTACGGTCCTTTAACCCAGGGGATCGGGTATTGGTGTTGGTCCCCACAGTGGAAAGCAAGTTTCTAGCTAAGTGGCAGGGGCCGTATGAAATTCGGGAAAAGGTCGGGGTTGTCAACTATAAAGTATTTCAGCCAGGAAGGAGGAAACCAGAGCAGATATACCATATCAACCTGCTAAAACCATGGAAAGAATGGAAAGGCTTGATGGCTGACCTTTTTTCGTCTCCCTACTCTCCCGGGCACTCATCCCCGGGTCCGGTGACCCCCGGGAAAAATGAGCCAGAAGTAAGGATAGGAGATGGCCTCACCAAGCAACAGAGGCTTTTTTGGTGAAAAATCTGTATTCTAAGCGTATGGAATGAAATGAAATGATTGCACATTTTTTAAGAATCAATACTCATAGTATGGTGTTTCATGAATGTGAAAAGACCTATATGACCATGTATTTGAAGCATATATTGGCCATATGCTATTTTTATATGAACAACTATCACATAAGTGTAGAAGAGATGGACTCACACGCTGCTGACTCATAATATAATAAAGAATTGGTCTTCCCCCCCAAAAAAAATACCGTATTTTTTTAATTAAAAGACGCACTTTTGTTCCCCCAAATTTTGGAGCGAAGTGGGGGATGAGTTTTATAATCCGAATCTTCATGCTGTGCTGTAGAGGAGGGGGGGCGGCTTTAGAGCGGTATCCAGGGGCTGGAGGAGGCTGTCGGAGGCCGCAGCTGTGGCCCAGGTCACTGCTCATTAGGCTCATATAATATGCACTGCTTCCATCTGTTCATCACCTCAGTGCTGAAGACGGTGCTGAGAGGTAAGCGGCAGGAGCATATTATGTGGGGCTGCACTCAACCCCCATCCTGGATATGACCCCAATTTTTGGGCTGAAAAACTCGGCTTATACGCGAGTATATACGGTACTTAACAAAAAAGTGTGAAACAACTGAAAATATGTCTTATATTCTAGGTTCTTCAAAGTAGCCACCTTTTGCTTTGATTACTGCTTTGCACACTCTTGGCATTCTCTTGATGAGCTTTAAAAGGTAGTCACCAGAAATGGTTTTCACTTCACAGGTGTGCCCTGTCAGGTTTAATAAGTGGGATTTCTTGCCTTATAAATGGTGTTGGGACCATCAGTTGTGTTGTGCAGAAGTCTGGTGGATACACAGATGATAGTCCTTCTGAATAGACTGTTAGACTGTGGTCACAGTTTTTTTAGTGCCTTTTAACCCCTTCCAGACCCTTGGCCCACCCCCTGGGCCATGGAATGATCGGGCTCCTGCAGGTCGAGTGAGGGTGTCACTGACCTGTCACTCGGCCTGCAGGTACATGGGGAGTTGTACAACACCCCGGGGGGTCGATTTGCCCCCACCCCCCCCCCCCCCCGGCTACAGGCACGGTGATTGGCACTCAAAAGTGAAAGTGAAAATCACCGCGCCTGTAATGCTTCCCTGCCTGCCGCTGCTATCCCTACCCTCCAATCTTCTCCCCTGTCATCCTCTAACTGCCCCCCACCTCTTTCCTGCCCCCTCTTCATCTTTATTACCCCCCCACTTCCTTTTCCTGCCGCCTGCTTCCTGTCCCTGCCGCCCACTTCCTCTTCCTGCCGCCCGCCTCCTCCTGCCTGCCCCCACTTCCTCCTGCCTGCCACCGCTTCCTCCTAAGTGCCCCCCTACTTCTCCTGTCACCCCCCTCTTCCCCCTTCCTGCCCCCCCGATCACCGGAGTGGCGATCGCCTCTCCCACTCACCCCTCCGGCGGCCGCTCTGTCTCCACTGCGTCCCGCTCCTCCTCCTCCTCTTCACCGCCTCCGGATCTGACAGCTCTGTGCTGGAGCTGCCAGATCACTTTCTACAGCTAGATCCTGAGGATCCCGATCTCCCTGCATGGGCATCGAGCTGCAGAAAGCGATCTGACAGCCCGGACGCAGTGATGCACATAGTGGGTCAATGCGCCTGTGCTGCCAGATCGCTTTCCGCAGCTCGATCCCCATGCATGGGGATCGAGCTGCGGAAAGCGATCTGGCAGCCCAGGTGCAGTGATGAACATAGTGGGTCACTGCGCCCAGGGTGTCAGATCACTTTCTGCAGCTCGATCACCGTGCTGGCGGGTTGGGCTCCAGAGTAGCGATCTGAAAGCAAAGGCGATCGAGCGGCGTGGGACCTTCGTTGTGGACTACGTCGGAGCGATCAGGCGTCGTGGGACCTTCGTTGTGGACTACGTCGGATCTTTTTATAATAAAGATGGAGTCCGAATTGTGTCTGTGGTTTTTTTTCAAATAAAAAGATTTTTCTCTGTGTGTATTTATTGACTATTTACTGTACTAGAGATTCCTAATGGCGGGTCTAACATTGGTCCTATATTATGAATCTCGGGCTTAGTGCCAGCTGCCAATAAAAAGCTGGCATTAACCCTTTATTACCCAGTTAGCCACCGGTACCAGGGCAACTGGAAGAGCGTGGGTACAGCGCCAGAAAATGGTGCTTCAATGAATGCGCCATTTTCTGGGCGGCTGCGGGCTGCAATTCGCAGCATGGGGGGCCCAGAACGCTTGGGCCTCTCTATGCTGAGGATTCCAGCCCCCAGCTGCCTAGTTGTACCTGGCTGTATTTTTGGTTCCAGCCAGGTATGACGAGGCAGCTGGTGGCTGGTGGCAGTCCGTAGCTGCCAAGTTGTACCTGGCTGGACCAAAAATATGGCGGAGCCCTATGTCATTTTTTTTCTAGAAATAATTCTAGAAATAAAAAAAAAATAGGCTTCGCTGTATTTTTGGTTCCAGCCAGGTACAATGAGGCAGCTGGGGGCTGGTGGCAGTCCGTAGCTGCCAAGTTGTACCTGGCTGGACCAAAAATATGGCAAAGCCCCATGTCATTTTTTTTTTTAAATTCTACAAATAAAATGACATGGAGCTTTGCCGTATTTTTGGTTGCCAGCCAGATACAACATGGCAGCTAGGGGGCTGGAATCCTCAGCATGGAGAGACCCAAATGTATTGGGTCCCCTATGCTGCAAATTTTAACTACTAGACTAGTATGTTTTTTCACAAAAAGTTTCTTTATTCATTTATACGTCTCAATTTGTGAAGCACATGGGGGTTCAAAGTGCTCACTGTGCATCTAGATATGTTCCCTGGGGGGTCTAGTTTCCAAAATGGGGTCACTTGTGGGGAGCTCAAATGTTTAGGCACACAGGGGCTCTCCATACGCGACCTGATGTCCGCTAACCATTCCAATTGTTGGCAAACACCAGGTTGCGTATGGAGAGCCCCTGTGTGCCTAAACATTGGAGCTCCCCCACAAGTGACCCCATTTTGGAAACTAGACCCCCAAGGAACCTATCTAGATGCATAGTGAGCACATTGAATCCCCAGGTGCTTCACAAACTGATCCGTAATAAGGTAAAAATACTTTTTTTTCACACAAATTTTCTTTTCTAATTTGTACGGATCAATTTGTGAAGCACCTGGGGGTTCAAAATGCTCACTATGCATCTAGATATGTTCCCTGGGGTGTCTAGTTTCCAAAATGGGGTCACTTGTGGGGGAGCTCAAAAGTTTAGGCACACAGGAGCTCTCCAAATGCGACATGTTGTCCGCTAACAATTTGAGCTGATTTTCCATTCAAATTGTTAGCGGACACCATGTCGCGTTTGGTGAGCCCCTGTGTGCCTAAACTTTGGAGCTCCCCCACAAGTGACCCCATTTTGGAAACTAGACCCCCCAGGGAACATATCTAGATGGGTGGTGAGCATATTGAACCCCCAGGTTCTTCACAAATTAATTCATGAAAATGAAAAAAAATACTTTTTGTGGAAAAAAAGTACTTTTTAATTTTTACGGATCAATTTGTGAAGCACCTGCGGGTTCAAAGTGCTCACAATGCATCTAGATATGTTCCCTGGGGGGTCTAGTTTACAAAATGGGGTCACTTGTGGTGGAGCCCCAATGTTTAGGCACACAGGGGCTCTCCAAATGCGATATGGTGTCCGCTAACAATTTGAGGTGATTTTCCATTCAAATTGTTAGCGGACACCATGTCGCGTTTGGAGAGCCCCTGTGTGCCTAAACTTTGGAGTCCCCCACAAGTGACCCCATTTTGGAAACTAGACCCCCCCAGGGAACTTATCTAGATGAGTGGTGAGCATATTGAACCCCCACATGCTTTACAAATTGATCTGTGAATATGGAAAAAGTACTTTTTTTTCACAAAAATGTTCTTTTAGCCTCAATTCTTTCATTTTCACATGGGTAACAGGATAAAATTCATCCTAAAATTTGTTGGTCAATTTCTCCTGAGTACACCGATACCTCATATGTGGTCATAAACCAATGTTTTGGCGCGCGGCAGGGCTCAGAAGTGAAGGAGCGCCATTTCACTTTTTGAATGGAAAATTAGCTCCAAAAGTCAAATTGCGCTCTTTCCCTTCAGAGCCATGCCGTGCGCCCAAACCGTGGTTTATGATCACATATGTGGTATCGATATACTCAGGAGAAATTGCCCAACAAATTTTAGGATCCATTTTATCTTGTTGCCCATGTGAAAATGAAAAAATTGAGGATAAAAGAACATTTTTGTTAGAAAAATTAAAATATCCATTTTTTTGTTTCCAATTTGCTTAGTTCCTGTGAAGCACCTGAAGGGTTAATAATCTTCTTGAATGTAGTTTTGAGTAGCTTGAGGGGTGCAGTTTTTGGAATGGTGTCACTTTTGGGTGTTTTCTGTCATGTAAACCCCTCAAAGGGGCTTCAAATGGGATGTGGTCACTAAAAAAAATGGTTTTGTAAATTTTGGTGGAAAAATGAAAAATTGCTCATGAACTTTGAACCCTTATAACTTCCTAACAAAATTTTTTTTTTTTTCCAAAATTGTGCTGATGTAAAGTAGACATGTGGGAAATATTATTTCAAAACTATTTTGTGTCACATACCTCTCTGGTTTACCAGAAGAAAAATTCAAAATTTGAAAATTGCAAAATTTTCAAAATGTTTGCCATATTTTGGTTTTTTCACAAATAAACGCAAAAATTATCGACCTAAATTTAATACTAACATGAAGCCCAATATGTCACGAAAAAACAATCTCAGAATCGCTAGGATCCGTTGAAGCGTTCCCGAGTTATAACCTCATAAAGGGACACTGGTCAGAATTGCAAAAAATGGCAAGGTCATGAAGGGGTTAAAAATGCATGCTTTTTTACATGCGTTTTTCATGTCAGCATGAGTTTTGTAAGGTGTGTGATGGCTCCCTGCGTTTTTGGCTGCGTTTTTGAATCTGCACATAAAAATAGTGCTTGTAGTATTTTTTTGAGCGTTTTGAAAACGCATGCGTTTTTGTAGAAAACGCATGCGTTTTTATAACATGGGTTCCTATGGGAAACGCATGCAAAAACGCATGTACAATTAGTACCTTTTAGTGCCATTCAAAAACGCATGCGTTTCCCATAGGAGCCCATGTTAAAAAAACGCATGCGTTAGAAAATCTTTGAATGAGAAGGTGTGTCCACACTTTTGGTCTGTACTGTACATTCAGGAAACATAGTGTGTTTAGACACACCTCTACACATATGTGAGTGTATGAGGCTGATATCATGTGACTTCTCACTGGTCACAGGATCTGATGTCAGACAAGCCCTGGGTGTGCAAGTTTCTTGTTTGTAGCACATGGGAGAAAAACGTGTGCGAATGGAGGTTGCCAGATCTCATGGATGTTAAGACTGGACAGAGCAGTCTGAAGCCTGCAGAGCTGCGAGGAGCAGGTAACCCCACAGAATGGGGATTTATTTGTGCTGACTGAGGTCAGTAGATAATGGGGTGCGGACGTATCCGCTGAAGATAAACTGTATCTTAGGTTTATTTCCTTGTGTGAGCTGTTTCATGGTTATCGGCTATGGAGCTGGAGTATTTGGTTTATGAATCGTAAACCCTGACCTCGGAGATAAATTACCAGGGGTTGGAGGCAAAGCGGGAGGAATAGGCCAAATCTGCCAACAACCTCTGAGAGAAAGTAAGAATACTTCTAATAAGATGCAGGTGATTAATTTATCCCCTCACTCACTCTGAGACACAAAAGGAGGTTCTCTCCCTTGGGTTGACCTTTGCTCCAATCAATCAGATACATTTTTTCTCTGCAGTGAAGGACGTAAACCTCTTTGCACGCAGAATGATTTTGAACAAATTGCATTTTAAGGAATCACAGCTGGATCCCCTTACATTGGTACATCCCTAAGACCCTCCTGCCCAGATCAAAGAAGTTTCCCCCTTTGTCCGTCTGTCCGGCAGTGGACGTGTTTACATGTCTAGTGACGGGGGACCTCAGGGCAGTCTCATGCCGTTGTAAATTTGATAATCTGACACAGACAGCGAGAAGACCTGAGGAAGCTAAAAGAACTTAAGGATGTTGTTATTAAACCGGTGGACAAGGGGGGAAATGTTGTGATCTGGCCATCAGCTCAGTATGAGAGGGAGGCTCTGAGACAGTTAACGAGGACCTGTCACCTCCCTGGTGCATGGAAAACTAAATGCAGCATTGAATGCAGCATGTCTGCTGCATTCAGCGATGGTGTCCCCCATGTCTCTAACCCCCTTGTAAGCTTTAAAAAAGACTTTAGAAACCTTACAGTTTAGAGGTAGTCTGGGTTGGATCTTATTAATAGGTCCTGGCTGCGGGCACAGCCCTCCCTGCCTCCTCCTTGTGTGTTACACCCCCTCTGTCTGCTACCGCTTCGTCTTCTGCTGAGTCTGCCCTGCTTTTCTGCTCCTGACATCACACAGAGCAGGAGAAGAGGAGGGCAGACCCAGAAGAAGAGGAGGTAGCAGAAGACATAGAGGGGGCACAACACACAAGGAGGAGGCAGGGAGGGCTGTGCCAGCATCCAGGACCCCTTCGGAGGTCACCTGGGTGGGATCTTATTAACTGTAAGGTTTCTTAAGTATTTTTTAAAGCTTACAGGGGAGGCTAAAGACATGGGGGACCCCTTCCCTGAATGCAGCAGACATGCTGCATTCAGTGCTGCATTTAGTTTGCCATGCACCAGGGGGGTGACAGGTCCTCTTTAAGGGATAAGACCACCTACAAAAGACTCCCTCACAGCCCACTCATGAAATACATAATTGAACTTGTGGACATGCTGGATGGGGCCTTGGAGAATTGAGTCATTGCCAAAAAGATGTGTGACGTCCTCCTGGTGCTGTGCCCCTGTACACCCACATTTTAGCTGTTACCCAAAGTCCTCAAAGATGCCCTTAACCCACCGAGACGTCCGATTGTGTCTGGAATTGGTGGCCTCAATGATCCAATTTGTAAGTTCGTTGACTTTCATCTGAAACCACTTGTTGAGACATTGCCCTCATTCCTAAAAGACCTAACGGATGTTCTGAACTGGGTCGACAGCAACTCTGTAGAACTGGACATGCTGATAGTCACCACCGATATTGAGACCCTCTATACGTGCATTGATCACGAACATGGTATGGAGGCGGTTTGTTTCTTCTTGGGGGCTGGCGGTGTGGATGGTGAGGTTGATGCACTGGTTCAAGAGCTGCTCCGTTTTGCCCTGCCCCACAATGTTTTCATTCTCAAGGACGTCATCTACTTGCATGAATGCGGCAGGCACTGCAATGGGCGCACCTTGCCTGTGTGCCCATGTACATCATTCTCTTCCTGGGATACTGGGAGAGAGATATTTGGTTATGTGGGCATGGGGGGCAGTGCTGGATGCGATATATTGATGACATCTTGTTCTTGTGGAGGGGCACAGCAGAGCAGCTTGAGCATTTCATGCATACTTTAAACCTGAACCAGTATAACATCAGACTAACATATAAATACAGCTCACGGAGACTTGACTTCCTGGACATCATGGAACTGGACGCTTTTGGACTTCTCCAGACTGATATCCATGGAAAGTCAACCTCTGTGAATGCGCTATTGCATGCAACCTCAGGACATAACACTGCAACCATGCGCGCTATTCCTACTGGCCGTTCCTAAGAATGAGATGGATCTGCTCAACGGAAGAGGAATTCGAACGTCAGGTGGCTGACTTGAAACAATTATTCAGAGATCGGGGTTATTCAAACAGAGTTAATAACCGTGGGTATCGGAGGGCACGGGGCACCTTGAGGATCCGCCTACATGGGAACACTCAGAAACAATCAGATATGTGCCCAATGACACACTTTGTAGGCACATTCAATCACGAATTGAGCACCATGCACTTCATTTTTTAAAAACACTGGTCCATCTTACGCTCAAACCCTGTACTATGCAGGTGTATTTCAGACACACCTTTAATGACAACCAGAAGAGCCAGGAATCTGAGGGATATCTTTGTGGCTAGCCACTATGTGCCACATATTGTGTCCCTCTTTGGATCTCGTGGACCAGTGCCGGGCTGCTATCCGTGTGGCCATTGCCTCTCATGCGCAGACATCGAGCGTGCTTCCTACTTTCACTCCTCTGACGTGACCCGCACATTTCAAATCAGGCACAGAATAACATGTAGTACCACGTATGTGTTCTATTTCGCCATCTTTGCGTGTTCACGAATTTATGTGGGTCTTGCGTCAAGTGAACTGAGGATGAGGATGAGGGAGCACGTTTGGGATTTAATTGCAGCTAAAGAGGTAAAGGACGAGACGGTATTAAAATCCTTACAAAATATTTTACAAAATATCATGGATGCAGCCCGACCTCCTTGAGAGTGAGAGGGATTGATGTGGTGCATATCCAGGTTCAGAGGGAAACTAAATGGTTTGTCGTCTTGGATAAGCTTGCTCCACAAGGTCTGAATGAGGGGTTATCATATGCACTGTGAACGTTTGGTCTCTGTCTGCACCGACGACCTCCCTTTTTTAATCTTTACTTTTTCTCTCTTTTTCGGTTATTTTTCGGTTATAACATATCCTTTTAGGATTTTTATACATTGACAGCCTTGAAATCTACCATATATCGGCCCACGCCACACTGTTACACCTTCAGAAGATAAGGGCCAAGTGGATGAACACTGAACTCTTGTTACCCGGGATACTCTGCTATCTATGGACAGATGTTATAATGACACAAAATGTTTAAGTTAAGGATATGATTTGTTGGTATTGTGGCAGCATATGGGACATTGTAGCATCTGTGTTTTTTCATTTTTGCCGAGACTGTATTGCTGTCTGGGCACGAGCTACCGCACATACCTGGTCATCATGATGACACATCCCGGGCTGGGAGCATGCACGGTGAAACCGCGCCCTGATTGGCTGATGGGAGATGCGCAGGTGCATGACGTCACAAACCAGCAAGTCCGGGCGGACGTTACCGGACGTTCAGTATAAGAAGCAGCAGGTGGGCTGTATGGTATGCAGGCTGTCACACTATATGCTATCCCCCAGAGGAAGCCATCGCAGTGAAACATGTGTCGGGACCATGTAAGAGCCGTAAATTCCTTTTTGGCTTGGGGGCTTCTCCATAGTTGTGTTTTGCACAATATATGATTCTGTAACCAATGCTGCCGTCATTGTAAAGATGCAGACTTTTATATCTAAATAATTCTGTATGCTCCTTTCAATTTTTCACTCTGTGTCATTGCAGCCATTTGGTAATTTCAAAAAAGTTCATTTTTTTTCTCACTAATGTACACTCTGCACCCCATCTTGACTGAAAAAACCAAAGAAGTGTAGAAATTTTTGCAAATGTATTAAAAAAGAAAAACTGAAATATCACATGGTCATAAGTATTCAGACCCTTTGCTCAGTATGGAGTAGAAGCACCCTTTAGAGCTAGTACAGCTATGAGTCTTCTTGGGAATGATGCAACAAGTTTTTCACTACCTTGCAGATCCTCTCAAGTTCCGTCAGTTTGGATGGCGAACATTGATGGACAGCCATTTTCAGGTCTCTCCAGAGATGTTCAATTGAGTTTAGGTCAGGGCTCTGGCTGGGCCAATCAAGAAGGGTAATAGAGTTGTTCTGAAGCCACTCCTTTGTTTTTTTTGCTGTGTGCTTAGGGTCATTGTCTTGTTAGAAGGTGTACCTTCAGCCAAGTCTGAGGTCCAGAGCACTCTGGAAGAGGTTTTCATGCAGCATATCTCTGTACTTGGCCACATTCATGTTTACTTCAATTTCAATCAGTGGTCCTGTCCCTAAAGCTGAAAAACACCCCCATAGCATGATGCTGCCAACACCATGTTTCACTGTTGGGATTGTATTGGGCAGATGATTTGCACTGATTTGCACTGCCTGTTTTTCTCCACACACACCGCTTAGAATTATCACCAAAATGTTCTACTTTCATCTCATCAGACCAGAGAATCTTATTTCTCATAGTCTAGGAGTCCTTCATGTGTTTTCTTCCAAACTCTATGCGGGCTTTCATATGTCTTGCACTGAGGAGAGGCTTCCGTCAGGCCAGTCTGCAATAAAGCCCTGACTGGTGGAGGACTGCAGTATTAGTTGAACTTTCTTCCATCTCTCTATTGCATCTCTGGAGCTCAGCCACAGTGATCTTGGGGTTCTTCTTTACCTCTCTCACCAAGGCTCTTCTCCCACCATTGCTCAGTTTGGCTGGATGGCCAAGTCTAGGAAGAGTTCTGCTGGTCCAAGACTTCTTCCATTTAAGGATTATGGAGGCCTCTGTGCTCTTAGGAACCTTGAGTACGGCAGAAATTATTTCCTAACCTTGGCCAGATCTGTGCCTTGCCACAATTCTGTCTCTGAGCTACTTGGACAATTCCTTTGTCCTCATGATTTTTATTTGGTCTTGCATGCACTGTGAGCAGTGAAGTCTTATATAGACAGGTGTGTGTCTTTCCAAATCAAGTCCTATCAATTTAATTACACACAGCTGGACTCCAATGAAGGAGTAGAATCACCTAAAGGAGGATCACAAGGAAATTGACAGCATGTGACTTAAAAATGAGAGTCTGAGCAAAGGGTCTGAATACTTTTGACCATGTGATATTTCAGTTTTTCTTTTTTAATAAATTTGCTAAATTTTCTACATTTTTATTTTTTTCAGCGAGGTTGATTGGTTTTGTGCTCTTCTGAAGATGGCGGACCGCTGTACAGAGGCAAGATGGAGTTCAAAGTAGCTCTGTTGCCTCATTATGTTGAATGGATGGGGTGTCATCTGAATCACATCAATCATACATTTTGAAGGAAACCCTGATATAAGTGCTCAGCATAGAACTCAGGATACGTGTTATTGAAATTTTACCTAAAATGCTTTAACTGACTCCTCAGAAAAAGACTTCACTCATGTCTGTCGTCTATCAATAAAAATGTAAGGGATTTTCATGTTACTGGTAGCACAAAGGCTCTGGAAATGTGCTATTGCTCCTGTCCAAAAAGAATTCCAGCAAAATTAACATTTCAAAATACAAATACCCCCTCCCTTCTGAGTATGCCTAAACCACATTGTGGGCATTTTTGTAGCAATGAGAGCCCACAATTTACAGTGTGGGTCTCGAGAAGCATGACCTTGACCACAATTAATAAGCACTACAATACACTGCATACTACAATGTTTGGCACTAAAATAATGGTAGATTTGACATTTTTACACAGCAGCATCCATTGCTTCTTGTTCTTGGAACACACCCATGGAGTCAAAATCATCACTACACCAGTCGTGTAAGTTGCAAAATAGGGTCTTTTGGGAGGATTCTGCTAATCTGGTACTTTGAAGCTTTGTATATGGAGTCTGCAAACTATTCTAGGAAAAGGTTTGCTAAAGAGGATAGCACTTTTTCCCTCCCAAGCTTATCCGTGTGGCTAAGAAGTACTGTACAGCCCAAGGGCGTATCTAGGGGGGTGCAGCCGGACCTTTTGCCCCGGGCGCAACTCAGCGGGGGGCGCCAGCAGCACCCCCCCTCCCCCTCTTGCTATACCCGGCGGCCGCACACACATTACAGGGGCTGATATTCACAGTTTAGCGGCGCGGAAGCGGCCGACGTCACTTCCGCTTCCGCGCCAGTCTGGGGCCGCGGGGGCCACTGGGAGACTTGGCGGCAGCGGCTCCGGTGCGGGGTGACCGCAGGAGACCCTGGAAACTGCGGCACTGGCGGCGGCGCCTCATATGTCCAGATTGGAGGACGGAGGAGAGACGGAACAGCAGGGGACAGGGTGAGTGACCAAGGAGTCGGTGGTGGAGGAGGGGGGGGACAGCAGGGGTGAGTCCTCACCTACCTTGGGGAGGGGGGGCGCCAAGATAGATCTGTGCCCTGGGCGCCATCATACCTAGTTACACCTCTGGTACAGCCACATGTGAGGCATCACCATGTTCAGCATAAATGTTTGACAAAGTTCCGTGCAATTGTGTAAATGTAAATCTGGGGCTAAAATAAAATTTGTGATAAAAATGTAATTATTTTTTTCTTCATTACCCAATGATATAAAATTCTCTGACACACCTGTGGCATCTATATGATTACTGCACTCTGATGAATTCATTGAGAGGTGTAATTTTTTAAATTATTGTCACTCATGGGTTAATTCTGCCATTGTGGCACCTCAGGGACTCTGCTAATGTATCATGGCACCTGCAAACCATAACAGTAAAATCTGCTCTACAGTATGGTGCGCCTTCCAATGTGCCTGAAAAGTAGTTCACAATTACATAGTGTATTTGTGCACACAGGATAAATTGCACATCAAACGTGTTGTCCATTTATTCTTATTACCCATATATCAATATAAAATTTAAAAACTTGGAGTTAAAACATCATTTTAATGGTAAAAATTATTCTTTTTTTACCACCTAATGGTATAATATTCTGTGAGGCACATAGTTTCAATATGCTCATTGCGCCCCTAGATGAATGTGTGAATGAGTGCAGTTTGTAAAGTGGGGTCTCTTATGGGGGGGCTACTTTTCTGGCATCTCAGAAGAATTGCACTACAAATTATACTGTTTTTTTTTCTCCTATTACCTTTTTTGAAAATTAAAAACATTGGGCAAAAGCAACATTTTGGAAAATTTGGCACTTGTGACAGTTTCTTCTCTTTTGGCATATTAGGAGCGCTTTCATTGTGACAAGGTGTGCATCATATAATACGGCCACAATGGAGCTCTAAAATTCAAATAGAACTCCTTCCCTTTCGAGCTCTGCCTTGTGAACAAACAGTAGTTTCCCACTACATATGGGGTATGGGTATCTTTACACGCCGCAACCGCGGCGAGGAATCTGACCGGCAATCTGTTGCCCCATCACCATCGGCGTGAAATTGCCTCACAATTGCAGCGTGTAATTGGGGAATTTGGCGGCGATAAAAAAGTTGCGCCTGGTTCCGATTTCACAGCACTGCACCAAAATCAGAGGCAATCATGAAGGCGAAATTGCCTGCTTTTGGCATGTGAACGGGCGATAGGGATGGAATCTGCATTGCCTACTGATTTCCCGAGGCGTGCCACATCATGCTGGAGACCGCGGTCCGTCAGCGATGATTGGTGGTGGCTACTGTCTTCCCATTGGCTGTCAGTTGACACGTGCCATATTTGAGTGTGTATTGGTGCCAAATTCCGAAAGAAAATGGCGTCATGTAGTAGCGAGCCTTCCAGCGCAGGCTGCCTAATCATAGCGCTATTGCATTGTCCAATGAGCGTGTTTGGGGTGCGGTGTAGACCAGTCTGGCACGCCTATGTTCTTGCCGCTTGCACATGTACGCCCACATTCCTTTGGGGATTGCAGTGTGTGAAGCAGCAAGGGAAGGCGACCCGATGTTTCCCACTGTTGGTGTGGCAACTTCCGGGGCGACACGTCGCCTTAGGTTGAGGGCGAAATTGCGGCGTTGTATAAGCGCCTTCGACGATCTGAGGCAATCATGAAAAATGTGCACACGCACGTTAGATTGCCTCCTATTGCCGCCAAAAGTTGCGGCATGTAAAGGTACCTTAATGGTGCACTCAGGAGAAATTGCACAACAGATTGTAAAGTCCATTTTCCTGTTACCCTTGTGATATAAAAAAAAAAAACATTGGGGCCAAAGTAACATTTTTTGTTGGGAAAAATGTGATTATTTTCACAGCTCAAAGTTATAAAATTCTATGAAGCTCTGGGTTCAAGATGCCAACCTCATCTTTGAGTGGTAAAGTTTCCAAAATGCGGTGATTTGTGAAGAGTTTCCACAATTTAGGCACATCAGAGGATCTGTAAACATGACATGTCGTCCACTATCTTTGGGGCTGTGGAGTCAGTAAGCCAAACATCCAACTCCTACTCTAAGGGCCACTTTACACACACCAACTTATCTGTCCAACTTCTGAACAACTTACTGGTTGCAGTGAAATCATGGACACATTGCTCCATTTTGTGGCTGTGTACAAATGGAGCAATGTGTACATGATTTCACTGTAACCAGTAAGTTGTTCAGAAGTTAAACAGATAAGTTGGTGTGTGTAAAGTGGCCATAAGTCTGACTCTTCAATTTCCCTGAATCTGACTCCGATTTTTACTCCACCTAAAATGGACACCGATTCCACAACTCATACTTCATAACCATGGGTCTGAAGTCAGTAAGCCACATATCCAACTCCTACTCCAACTCCTCAATTTCCTTGAATTCAACTCCGACTACACCAAATATAGGCACTGACTCAGACTCCATGGCTCCGACTCTGACTCCACAGCTCTGCTATCTATGCCAGCCAATTATATGCTCCAAAAGTCAAGTGGTACTCATTCCATTCTGAGCCCTGAAATTCGCCCAAACAGTAGTTCTCCACAACATATGGAGTATCAATGTATTCAGAAGAAATTGCACACCTTTGTGAAAATGAAAAATGTGGGGCTAAGAAAATATTTATGTAGGAAAAAATTTAATTTTTATTTTTTCCTTTCACAATGTTGTAATTTCTGATAAGGGATCATAAAATTATTGAATACGGTTTTGAGTATTTTGAGGGGTACAATTTTTAAAATGGTGTCACTTTTGGGTATTTTCTGTCATATAGGGCCCTTATGGCCACTTTACACACACCAACTTATCTGTCCAACTTCTGACCAACTTACTGGTTGCAGTGAAATCATGGACACATTGTTCCATTTGTACACAGCCACAAAATGGAGCAATGTGTCCATGATTTCACTGCAACCAGTAAGTTGGTCAGAAGTTGGACAGATAAGTTGATGTGTGTAAAGTGGCCCTTAAAGTCACTTCAAATGTGATGTGGTCCTTAAAAAAAATTAGTTTGCAAAATTTGTTGGATAAATGAAAAATTGCTGATAAATGTTCATCCCTTAGGGTACCGTTACACGTCGCGATATCGTTCCAATATCGCATACAATTTCATGGGAGCGCACATGTTTTTGGCACTTGTCCAAGATCACATAGTAGATGTTACACAGGGAGATATCGGCAGGCAACGCTACTAGGATGTTGTACGCAACTTTTGTGCGCTGGGTATGAGCAACCCAGCCTCCGAGCATTAACATGGTTGCAGTAGCGTAGCCAGCGGGGGGGCAGGGGGGGCGATTGCCCCGGGCCCCCCCTGGCTTCAGGGGCCCATTGGCCGCTCCCAGAGGGCCCCGCACTCCCTGGTGGGGCTCCGTGCTGGCAGCCGGAAGCCGCGCGGCCGGAGAGGAGGGAGGACGGGACTTCCTGCTGTGCAGATCTGCCCGTCCCTCCTCCCCCTCCTACAGCAGACGCACGCAGGCGGCCTTCTCCCCCCGGTCTGGTCCTCCTCACACCCCTCCACCAGCACCCCCCCCGGTCCTCAAATCTCTCCACCAGCACCCCCCCCCCCCCCCGGTCCTCAAATCTCTCCACCAGCACCCCTTCCCCCCGTCCTCACATGGGGGGCCCGGGTGGTGATCTCTGGCCAGCTGCGCCACTGCATGGTTGTGAATAGGGAAAGTTGCAAACAAGATCGTAGTTGCGCTGTCACACAGCACGATCATGCCAAATCGCGTATGCAACATTGTATGGTTGAAGGGCTTGCACAATCTTCTTGCAATATCGTAGCTGCGATTTTTTTCCCTTCGCATTGCACTGTTAGACGACACAACGCACCAACGATATCAACTGCAATGACCACACCACGTGACTTTGCCGATGTTACATTGCGATATCGCGACGTGTAACGGTACCCTTAGAATTTCCTAACAAAAAAAAAATAATGTTTAAAAATGGTGCTGATATTAAGTATACAGTTAGTTAAACCACACAAAATACTTTATTTACTATCTGGTTTAAGAGCATAAAAATGCAAAGTTTGAAAATTGCTAACTTTTCAGCAAATTTTTCAGATTTTCATAAATAAAAGCAAATCACATCGACCTAAATTGAGCAACAATGTGTAGAACAATTAGTCGCAAAAATCAGTCTCAGAACCTTTGGGATCCATTAAAGCGTTCCAGAGTTATTACCGTACAACATAAAGTGACACTGGTCAGAATAAAAAATATTGGCCTGATCAGAAAGGTAAAACAACCTGGGAGGGTGAAGGGGTGAAAGTAGTTCAGAACAACCCATTTTAGAAAACAAATGATGCAGGTCTCCCTCATCACAGGTCGGACGTTGAGTATTTGCTTCTAATGAGTGTCTATTTTAGCCTGCAGCACTGATGTTTTGTTAGGCCTGGTTCACATCACGATTTTGGAGCTTCCGAGTGTATCCGTTTCAAAATGGATACACTCGGATCCAAAATCGGATCTCATGTGTTCCTATGGGGCTCGGATCGGATGTGTGCCTTTTGACATACGATTTTGGCATCATCCGATCCTGTCCGATTTCATCACGGACACAAAAACGCAGCCTGCTGCGTTTTTGTGTCCGTGAGTGTCCGAGAATTAAATCGGACAGACTCGGATCAGAACTGATCTGAGCCCCGATAGTATAGGAGCCTATGGACATCGGATCCTAGCTGAACTCAGATCCGATGTCAGCTCCGTGTTTTATGTACTGAGCATGCCCAGAGGCAGTGCTCAGTACATTTAATTAACCCTATCTGTCCCTGTCACTCCCTGTCTGTCCCTATCTGTCCCTCCTCTATCTCTGCTCTCCCTCTTCATTATGCTCCCCCTGTCCTCCCCCCTCATCCACCCCCCTGTGCTCTCCCCTCTGGAATGTAAATAAAATTAAAAAATCCTCTCTGAGGAAACTTTACATTCCTGCGACTGCAGGGCTGTGACACAGTGTCATCTGCTGGGTGAAGATCCTGTGGTGATGTCACAGAGCCGGTCACCTGATGTGTCAGGTGACCGACTCTGATATCAGGAGAGGTCCTTCACCCAGCAGAAGACACTGTGTCACAGCCCTGCAGTCGCAGGAATGTAAAGTTTCCTCAGAGAGGATTTTTTAATTTTATTTACATTCCGGAGGGGAGAGCACAGGGGGGTGGACGAGGGGGAGGACAGGGGGAGCATAATGAAGAGGGAGAGCAGAGATAGAGGAGGGACAGATAAGGACAGATAGAGAAGAAGCAGGGACAGACAGGGACAGGCAGGGAGAAGAGGATCCACACGGATCCTGCATAGACATGGATCGGATGGCTATCTGCCATCCGAATGCAGGGATCCGTGTGGATCCGTGCCTGTCCGTGGGATCCTCCTTTCAACACGGATCCCACGGACAGGCACAAAATTGTGATGTGAACCGGGCCTTAATGTTTTGTTTTGTTAACTACTCCTTAATATTTCACTAATAAAATTAGTTTATAGAGGTGCGCTATTTTCCACCACCCTATATCACGTTTCAATGTGGATAAATTTAAATAAAAGATTCCAAGCATAGACAGTTACAATTTATGAGCTACAATTCAATTTATTCATATACATTATATATATTTTGTGTCCAAAACCGCAGATCCCGGCCGTGGAGCAGCAGGATTGTTCACAAATTTCCACTACACATAAAACACACAAAAAAAGACACATATGTAAAAAAATATAAAAAAAAAAGCTATAAAAAATTTTATACAGAGAATATATTAAAAAAATTCCCCAAGAAAAGGAGGAAGAAAGGCTTGGTTTCAAAACCTCCACCTTTTAAGTCAGGGGTCCCCAACCACCGGTCCGCGGCCCAGGACCGGGCCGTGGAGGTCTTTGTGCCGGTCCGTGGCGTCCTGTCGGCTTCCCCGCCCCCCTTTTATGTCCCCGCCCACCGCGTCCGTCACCTGCTCCTGCCTGCATTACACTGCTGAGGTCTCTGCCTCAGCTGCTTAGTTATACGAGAGGAGCTGTTGGCCAATCAGTGCAGCAGCCATGCCCTGATTGGCCGACTGCTTCACTCGTATAACTAAGCAGCTGAGGCAGAGACCAGCCTAGAATTTCATATCTCGCGCTATTTCCAAGCGCATCATGTGACGCGCTTGGAAATAGCCTCAGTGCCTCACAGTCAGCTGCTTGTACTGCCTGCATCAGCGGTGAGCTTCAGCTGAAGAGCCGCTCTCTCTGTGTGTGGGCAATGACTGAGTTTATGGGGGGTTATACAAGGAACAATGTGTGTGTGATGTGAGTGAACTTGGCAGCGCGGACTGTGGTACACCTCTCTTCCCTAAGATACAAGGAACAATGGCTGAGTCTGGGGGGTATTCAAGGGTTAATGTGTGTGTGGGCAATGACTGTGTGTGGGGGGGGTTATACAAGGGGCAATGGCTGAGTGTGGGGGTAGTCAAGGGTTAATGTGTGTGTGGGCAATGACTGTGTGTGTGGGGGGGTTATACAAGGGGCAATGGCTGAGTGTGGGGGTATTCAAGGGTTAATGTGTGTGTGGGCAATGACTGTGTGTATGGGGGGGTTATACAAGGGGCAATGGCTGAGTCTGGGGGTATTCAAGGGTTAATGTGTGTGTGGGCAATGACTGTGTGTGGGGGGTTATACAAGGGGCAATGACTGTGTGGGGATTATTCAAGGGTCAGTGTGTGTGGGGTTGTACAAGGGGCAACGTCTGTGTGTGGGGAGTATTCAGGGGTCAGTGTGTGTGGGGGATTGTACAGGGGGCAGTATGCCTGTGTGGGGATAATACAAGAGCAGTGTGTGTGTGGGGTTATGCATGGGGCAGTGTGTGTGTATGGGAAAAATGTATGCTATATGGGGGGATATGACGCTGCATTATATTATATGAATGGATATGAGGCTGTATTATACCTTATGGAGGGCTGTGATACTGTATTATACTTTATGGAGGGCTGTGATACTGCATTATACTATATGGAGGGCTGTGAGGCTGCATTATACTATATGGAGGGCTGTGAGGCTGCATTATACTATGTGGAGGGCTGTGATGCTGCATTATACTATATGGAGGGCTGTGAGGCTGCATGATACTATATGGAGGGCTGTGAGGCTGCATTATACTATATGGAGGGCTGTGAGGCTGCATTATATTACATGGAGGGCTGTTAGTGGATATTGCGGGCTGCATTGGGTTGATAGGGTATTGCGGGCTGCAAGGGGATGATGGGGATATTGTGGGCTGCAAGGGGATGATGGGGATACCATATTGGGGGATAGAAAAATAAGACATCCCCTGAAAATAAGATATAATGCATCTTTCGGGGAACAGGGTGCTAAACCCCACCCCTTCTTCATAGCCCCGCCCCATAAGTTCAAAGCCCCGCCCCGCCGGGCCCCGGAAAAATGGTCTTGCATGAAGCCGGTCCCCGATGCAAAAAAGGTTGGGGACCCCTGTTTTAAGTGATCGCTTGTTTCTTCTAATTAATGTTCTAGTCGCATTTTATTGACTCATCTAGTCCATCAAATATGATTTATTTTAAGATATACACTCCAAAAGTAATTCCTGTCAGTCTAAAAGCCCCATTAGACGTTACGATGTGCCAGCGATCCGACCAACGATGGGGGTCGCTGGGAAATCGTTATCTGATCGCTGGTGAGCTGTTAAACAGGCAGACTCACCAGCGATCAGCCACCAGCGAGAACGCTGGTTACAAGGGTAAACATTGTGTAACTAAGTAGAGCGCTGCGCTTAGATACCCGATGTTTACCCTGGTTACCAGGTTCCAGCGCTTGCTGTGCGGCACTGGGAGATCGTTGATCGTTGGTCTCCCGCTGTCACACGCGATGATGCTGGCCGCCCAGCAGGAGACCAACGATAAATTTTTGGTCCAGTCCATTCTTCCACGATCAACAAACTTATCATTGTTCTTTGATATGTGTCACACTCTACAATGTCGTTTCGACATCGCTACAACATCACCAAACCGGTGATGTTGCAACAATATCATTAACGATATCGTAGCATGTAACGGGGCCTTTATTTGCAAAGTAGTTCAGATAACTAAGGATTAGTACAGTGTGGTATTTCTATGCATGCAATTATAGGTGTCACCGCTCTAATGTCCAGAATGCATATATGCAAACAACAGACTGCAGAGAAAACCGAGTGCCGAAATAAGAGGGGCACTGAAATGTACTCAAAGGGAACAAAGTCAGCAGGTACCTGCAGTGCTTTCAGAGGTGCTGTCAGATCGTTTCTCCTTGTCTAGCTCCACAGCGTCAGATCATACTGATTAATGGCCTGTATTCACAAATACACTGGGCTTCTCCTTGGTAGGTTTAGCGTCAGGATGCCGATGGAAGACACATCCGTCCTCCAGACCCGTGCACTCAGTTCTCCTTCAGGCTAGTAATGCGAGGCGCCTCTGCAGTGGCTTATCTGTCAGCGCTTCTTCTGGCTGACTTAGCGTGTGCCCAACGCTGTTTCGGAGAACTTGGTCTCCTTTGTTAAGGGATGTGAGACCAGCCTGTCCCTGAGTACTTTTATAGCCCATCATCATGTGAATGCAAACAGTTCCACACCTGTATTTAATCCATTTGGTTTCAATGTATTTAAATCAAAGATCCATTTAGGCTGCCTTCTCACTGCGTCTTGGATCCGATCCGTGGCTGTCAGTTTGAGCCAGACAGCCCCGGACTGGATTTTGGCCCTATAGTTTCATATGCGGCCGGATGGAGCCGGATGGCAGCTCTCTGCCATCCGGTTTCCATCTCTCCGGGAGAATCCGGGAGAATTCAGATTTTTCTCATGGACACAAAAACATTGCTTCCAACGTTTTTGTGTCCAAGGAGAAACATTTCCCCTAATTGCCTTCTCCCGGATCCTCCTGGATTTGCCTGGATCCTCCCGGATCCAGGGAAATCCGACGCTCCCTAACATGGGCCAGATAGCCCCGATCTGGGAGGTCCGGAAACCAGAAACCTGCGGCTGCACGCCGCTATTACTTCAGGACCGCGGCTAGCTCCCCGCGAGCCGCGGTCCTGAATCATCATCAGCGTCAGCTGCGTCAGGCTGCACATCGGGTCGGAGGGCATATTAGCCCTCCGGTTCTGTGTGCTGATCCGGGGCTGTCAGGTTCACCCTGACAGCCACGGATCGGATCCAATCTGTAGTGTGAAGGCAGCCTTATTTTCAAAAGTGGACATCTTATGTGTTCAAATAATTTTTATTCGAGTTTCAATAAATCAAGTACAAAGTATAATAATCAAATACAGTCGTACAGCAAACTGATAAGAAGTAGAGAAGTCAAAGGTATAATATGAAGAGATTACCTTATTACAATCAATTTCATCAAATACAGAACACCAAAAGAGAGCAATGAAAGTAAACAGGGAAACAAAGAATTACACATCTCCAAATAATACTTTGGGAAGTAATTATGAAATAGTATAACTAAAGGCAATCAATACTAAGGACCAAGAATCTCAAGCTAAGTCAAGTTATGAAGAACTGCTCTTCAGCAGATAAACATAAGAGAGAGAGGAAAGGAAATGAAGGGGGGGGGGGGAAAGGTAGCTATAGACACTTATTATAGTACAAGCTATAGACAATGAGTCCATCATACAGTCCAGTGGTGAAGCCTAGAGAAAGTTATCTGGGGGGACTTTGGCTGACTTTAAGAACGAAGATGGAAATTTTATATTCCACAATGCCCATTTCTTCTGATATTTGGTTTGTAGGCCATTTCTAATAGCGAATGAATATTCAAAAGAATTATGAGATGCAATTCTGTCTATGACATCCTGTATAGATGGGACTGTAGACTCTCTCCAAAGTGAGGCAATCATAGTTTTTGCTGTTAAAAGAATATGAATTGTAAGTGGCCTTATACATTTTGGAAGAGAATCCAACCCAACCAAAAGCAACACTAACTCAGGAGATAGAAGAACCTCAATTCCAGAAATATCTTTAATTAGATGCCTTATGTCTCTCCAAATATTTTTAAGGAATTGACATCCCCAGAACACATGAGTCAGATCAGCAGTTTGGTTACAGTTCCTGCAGCACATCGGGGAGTGGGAGTGGGTCTCAATAAGGGAGATGCACGGTACCTGTGTATACATAAGATCAAAGAACTTGCCAAGTTGTTCAGTATTTATAGAGATGTTCAGGTCTTTCTCCCAGGCTTCTACATTTGAAGATTTCACATAGACCGAATCTAGGTTAATGTCCTGATATATGTTTTTCAACTTCCAAAAAAAGGTACTCTGCGGGAACTTCAAAAGTTGTGTCACATTGTGAGGAAGAGAGAATACCAGTTTATGGCTCAACAGAATGCGATGAATCTCCTCCCAGGTTTTAACTTCTATGTCTTCCAGACCATAAGTGTTTTGTAGGACCGCAAAGGGAATCAACCCTCCTCTGCCATCCAAGATGTTAGATATAAAACCAATCCCATGGTCTTTCCAGGATTTAAGTTTCAGGTTTGCAGAAATATAGTCTAATATATCAATTGGGATCCAAGTAGGTGGATGAGGTTGAAAGCTTTTCAATGATTTGGAAACAAACAATCTCCAGGACTGAATAGAGGCTTTCACTAACGTTTCATTCGGAAGAGGTTTGTTTTTATCACAAAGGAAGGAAAGAAGCTGTGGACCAAGGCCTCCCTTTAGCATATTTTTATCTTCAAGAGTAAGCCAACTTGGTCTATCGCCTGTCTCCCACCATGATTGACTCAGTTTTATGATAGTGGAGTGATGATATGCGATGAGGTTGGAAACAGCCAGACCTCCTCTAGACCTCCCTTTCTCCAGGGTAGTCTTAGCCACTCTTGGTTTTTTCTTATCCCAAATGAATCTCGTCAGTTGAGCTTGTAATTTTGCCATCCATTGTCTGGACACAGGTAGGGGTACAGAACGAAAAATATAGAGAAGATTCGGTAAGATAAACATTTTAAATGAGTTTATTCTTCCCAACCATGAAATATCAATTTTGGAAATATGAAGAACATCGTCCTGAATGACTTTGTACATATAATTAAGATTAACGTCTACAATCTTAGATATGGATTTGGTCAAATAAATACCTAAATATTTTATAGATTCTTTTTCCCACGAGAGAGAGTGTTCGCGTTTTAACAAGTCAAGGAGGTCCTGATCTATATTTAAGTGTAACACCTGAGTCTTTTTCAAATTGATCTTATAATGGGAAATTCGAGAAAATTCATCAATTGTGTCAAGGAGATATCGTAAAGAATTTATGGGATCAGTCAAAGTTACCAGGATATCGTCAGCAAATAAACTAATCTTAAATTGTCTCATAGAAATGGGAATGCCTTTTATCAAAGGATGAGTACGTATTTTTTCCGCTAACGGCTCAATAAAGAGGTTAAAGAGAGAAGGGGAAAGGGGACAACCTTGACGTGTACCATTCGTTAGCAAGATGTCTTTTGACAAAAAGTTAATTGTTATGATTTTCGCACTCGGATTAGAATAAAGCGAATGAATTAAGTTAGTTATATTACCCCTAAAGCCAAACCTCCTCAAAACCTCAAAGAGGAACCCCCAGTGGACCCTGTTGAACGCTTTCTCCGCGTCGACAGCAACCACTAGGGTTGGAGTCCCAGTTCTCTCTATAAAATCTATTAAATTTAACGCCCGTCTCGTAGCATCCGATGTTCCCCTTCCCTGAACAAAACCCACTTGATCCCCGTGAAGGAGTGTCGAGATAACTTGTTTTAGTCTGTTATTTAAAGTTTTACTAATAATTTTTAGATCTGAATTCAGGAGCGATATGAGTCTATAGTTAGCTACATTCTCAGTGTCACCCTTATCTTTTGAGATAACCGTAATCACTGCTTCTTGCATTTCCTTGGGAAGACTACTCTGGTCAGTAGTGAGGAAATTGACTAACCTAGTTAAATATGAAACAAGTATATCTTTAAAGGCAATATAGTATTCGTTCTGTAACCCGTCAGGCCCGGGAGACTTAAATTTCTTTAGGGACGCAATAGTATCAGAGATTTCAGCTTCAGTGTAGGGTAAGTTTAGGAATTCTAACTGGTCAGATGTCAAAGAAGGAAGTTGAATAGAGTCTAAAAACGAAGCCATTTCCACAGCACAGGGATCAACTTCCCCGGGCTCCTTTCCTAAGTTATATAACTTCTTGTAATAAACTTCAAAGGCATCTGAAATTTCCGCAGGGATTTGACTATAGAATTAGGTTTATTCCTGATCTGTAGAATTCTCTTTTTGGCCCTTCGTATTTTTATCAATTTGGCAAATAGTTTGGAGGGTTTGTTGGTACAATTATAAAAATTAGATTTAGTAATGTGGGAAACCTTATCAAATTCCGCAGTTAAAAGGGATTTTAGTTCAACCCTCAATTTAAGAATGTCACCAAAGATGGAATTTTTCTTGGTCCGAATCACCTCCGATTCCAAGTCTTTAATCTTACTTATGATGGAAGCCGTATCTTTAGTTAATTTTCTTTTTAGGAGAGAATTTAATTGAATTAGATGACCTCTAATCAGTGCCTTATGGGCAGTCCATAAAGTTGGAATAGGCATATCTCCCAAATCATTTTCTTTAAAGTAATATTGTAATATACTTTGAATTTTGGATTTATAATCTGGATGGTGGTATAGAGAAGAATTTGCTCTCCAGAGTTTCCGCCCACTATAAGAAGCCCCATCTGTAGTAACGAAGATTATTGGAGAGTGATCCGACCAAGATCTAGGAAGTATTTCTATTGATTTAATCTTCTGCAAGGAATTGATATCTGTCAAAACTAGATCTATCCTAGCAAAGGATTTATGCGAGTCAGAAAAATGAGTAAATTCTATAGATGACGAGTTTATGCATCGGAATGCATCATAGAATTCCTCCTGGTTAAATAATGGATCAAGCTGGACATTGGTATTCCTGGCTTTATTGGATGAGTCAAACATAGCATTAGGAACCGCGTTAAAGTCCCCAAAAATGAAGAGGTTGCCTTTCTTATGATCATGGATAGTCCTGAACAGTTTTTTTAAAAATGAAATTTGACCTTTGTTAAGAGCGTATAAATTCACAAGTGTGTGAGGAGTATCATTTATTTTACATATCAGGATAAGATATCGGCCCTCATCATCTCTATGGACCTCAAGTTCTTCAAATTTAAGAGTATCCCCAATCAAAATGGCAACTCCAGATTTTTTTTTCTTGTTAGAGGAGAAATAGATATGAGGAAATAGTTTATTCGTAAACTTTGGTGGATTTTCTAGGCAAAATTTAGTTTCCTGAAGTCCTGCCAAATCAATTTTATGTCTCGCAAGTTCTTTCCATACATGGAACCTTTTTTGAGGGGTATTTAACCCATGGACATTTAGTGAAAGGTATCTGGTGGTCATTGTCTCAATTAAGAATTAAAATATATGTAAGCTAGCTGCAATGAAAGTATGAAGCTGAGGAAGTGTGAGGGAGAGGGAAGGGAGAGAATTAGGAGGGAAACTAAACTACTACAGGTAGGTAAAGAAACAAACTATTAAATGAAGCAAACTATAACACAGAATGTAACTAGTAATAAGAACTATGTAAGTATCAATACTATAAGGAAGGGTTCAAGGGAACCGTTATTCAACTTCCTGCAAGGCTAATGTTTTGGCCATTGTGCCTAATTGGACCTTAAATCTTTAAAGTGTCAAACAGAGCTACTTAAGACCCGTCAAGTATAAGTTAGATGTAAGTTTCTCAAAACTTTCAGTCCCTCAGACTTATCTTCAATAACAAAAGATTTCTGTTTGTATGTAAAAATAACACTAGTGGTCGGATGACCCCATCTGTACAAGATCTCCTTAGCACGTAGAATGTCCGTTACAGGCTTCAAAGATTTCCTCTTCAGCATCGTGTCTTTAGAAATATCTGTGAAGATTTTAATCCCGTCGTAAGGTGGAGGTAGGGATTTATTATCTCTTAAGAAAGTTGTCACTTTATCTCTGGTTTGATAGAAGCTAAATTTAGCTATCACATCCCTCGGGACATCGTCCGATTGCGAGGGCCTTGGCAATCTATGGGCTCTTTCTATAAAATACTCCATATTTTCCAGTGAGGGAGCAATTTTTCTAGTGAGAGATTTCACGTAATTAATCAAGTTATCCTGCTTTATCTTTTCGGTCCCGGTCCTCTCTATCTGCTAACCTATCCTTCAGAACTTTAATTTCATTAGTCACCCTGTCTTGAGATTTTCTAGAGTCAATGGACTCCGTTTTTAATTCATCAATGGCTTTCTCTGTTTTTTCTGTTCTGGAAACTATCGAGGCCACCGAATGTTTAATTTCATCAATGTCGTCTCTCAAAGATTTTTTAAAATCAGCAAATACTTTAACCAAGAAATCTCTATCTGATAGTTGTCCATCGTCAAGGTTGGAGAGAGGATCTGTGTCTTTCCTTGAGGTCTTCATTCTTTGTCTCACCGGGCTCTTGGTTTGAGGGTCTCGAGCTGAGTCATAATCTTCCCGAAAATTAGAGCCATCATGTGATCTGGATATAGTTTCCATTTCTTTTCTTTTTGAGTTTGCCTGGGTAGATTCATAAATCATAGGTGTGGATTTCCATTCTTCTGAACTATTCTCCACTGGTAAGGAATCTTTACTGCCACTTTGTGACTGGTTACTATGGTAGGCCGAGGAAGGCATAGTGTTCGCACTCTGTGGACTAGCCTCCACCAGTTCACCAGTGGAATTTTTGGAAGTAACGTTTGGTTTAGGCTTGGGAGACATTAGGACTAGTATACCGTATAAATTGAGGTATATAAATTAAGAAATTAAGAATATCAAAGTATGTATAGTAAGTCTCTATAGCCAGCTCCAGTAAACTATATTGAGCCAAAAACAATTACAATTAGGTAATAGACTTCCACAATACTAGAGCCAAGGAACAGAAATGAAGTACAATTATCTGTAAATACGGACTCAGAGTATAAAGTAAATAGCTCTCTCCCCAATTAGAAGATGAAAAGATCACCCACCCAAGACCCAACAACTACCACCCAAACTACCTTTATCCACAAGAAACAGAGTCAAACATCAATATGCAGATCAATATAAAGGTGTCCCCCAACAGCACATCCCCATAAAAGAATAGCTGTTTAGTTGACTCCTCGACACCGGAATTGAAGAGATCCCTCCCAGGAGTGGTCGGATCGTGTAGAAACCTCAGACAACAGGATCCATCTACGTAGCTCGGATACGTTGGAGGCTCGCCGACCCCGCTTGATTGAAGAAGTCCTTCTTGGAGATGTAGTAGCATGCAAAGATGGAAGAAGTTATAAGGCAACAGCTTGCAAAAAAAACAAATGAGTAGCAAAAAAGAGTCTCCTGAAGTCTCAGTATAACACTAGGACTAGAAAGGTTATATATCTCCCCTTCAGACTCATGAATTGTCCAATACGTAGAATGGTATTATCCCCACCCTATGCAAGTATGTAATTAAGCAAGGAACATCCAAAATAGTATGACCAGATAGTCTATGAAGAAGGCTGCAGGGATGTCTCAGTCTAGTCACTTATATTAAATCTCCTCAATCAGGACAGCAGCTCATCTTTTAGTAGATCCCCCACGCCTCCTGTACCTGTCACTGTTGCTTTCCAAATGCATATGAGGGAAAATTTACCTTAGAGGTCCGGATCTTACAGTGAGGAAAATCCGTTTGTGTAGTAAATTGGCATCCTTCGGGAAAGCCGCAATCAGCAAATCAAAGATGGCGTCTCCACTACTCCCCTGAGAGAAATGGCAGTTTTCCTCACAGAATAGCAGAAAATGGTCTAAGAACAAACTTAATAGACCAAAACAATAAAATATCAAAAAACTAATGAGAGAAGTGAATAAAAAAGCCCATGTCAGAGATAGCACAGGCTGTATATTGAAAATAAAGCAGAATAAGATATTGATAAATATATCACCAAGACAAGATCTTCTGGTCCAGAAAGACGAAGTCTAATATTACTTCAGTAAACTGTGACCTGTGTTGTCAATTTCAGATGATTTATGGGTGACAGGAGTATTATTATGAAGCATTCAGTGATCACAAAATGGCGCCACCTTCACTCTCATGTGAGGAAAAAAACAAAAAAAAAAAAAAAAACAAATAGACTTCAGGCAGTATCTTGAGGTAAAAATCATTACAAATTCAGCCGAATAAAGGTAAAAGCCAGTATAATTTCAGAATTACGACCTGAAATGTCAATTCCTGACTTTTAACAGACAACAGGAGGATATTATTATGAGGTGACCAGTAGTCTTAAAATGGAGCCTCCATCACTCCTCTGAGGGGCCAGATTTCAAGGTGTCCTGAGGTGAATTCCTCTCAGAATTGATCTCAAAAGGGTTCAAATGAAGCCCAAAGATTAGATCTTACAGGTCTTGTCGCTTTGATGAGACAATTTGCCTTTAAAAAGGCAAAAATTCCCAGTAGCTTGTCTGTGGGCACAGGAGCTCAGGGATCCACGTCCTCACATGCTGCTGCAGGCCACGCCTCTCAAGTGGACATCTTATGTATAAAGTATCCACCTCTTTTATCCTTCTGAGCCACCTGAAATCTCCAAACCAAATCTGAGAACCTAGAATCTTTCCATCATGTTTCAATTTATAGTGTTTAGATAGGGAATGTTTCAAATCCCCCTTTTTTATATTTCTTAAATGTTCAGCAATTCTCACATTCAGCAGTCTTATTGTTTGGCCCACATATTTTTTATGACAGGGACATGTGATACAATAAATCACCCCTTTAGTAGTACAGGTAATATATTCGTTTATTATAAACTTTTTCTCTTTATTCATAAATTCTGTTGTTCTTTTAGTTAGGTTTTTTTTACATATTGCACATTTTTTACATGGAAAAAAACATTTTATTTTTAGATATGCAGAAATTTTATTTTTCTTATGATGTATACTAGCTATTCCACCTTGTATTGTCGGGGCTACCATATTCCCTATATTTCTCGCTTTTCTGTAGACAAAACATGGGGTATTCACCAGTGGCGCAACTTCAGGCCCAAGGGCCCCGATGCAAAGCTCCAACGGGGCCCCCAATTATTGCAAATCTTTAATAGCATTAGTCTTTTTCTATAGGCCAAAGGGACTTATGGGACACCCCTAGGCTGCAGGGCCCGGGTGCAAGCGTAACCCCTGCACCTGTTGTAGTTACTCCCCTGGTATTCACCAATCATTCCCCCAATACTTAATCCTCTTTCAGAAGTTCCCAGTGTTTTCTTATAATTGAGCTCAGAATTTTTATTTGTGAATTAAACTGAACAATTATAGAAATTCTTAAAAGTATTCAATTTTCAGCCTCAATTTTTTGAACCGTTTTTTCAGGTTCTGTCTTATTTGCTAGGAGTGTTTCTCTAGGTATATTTTTAACCAATTCATATGTACTTAATAGATGTTCCTCATTATATCCCTTCTGCTTGAATTTTTTAGTAAGTATTTTTGCCTCTTCTTCAAAATCCTCTTTTTTACTACAATTTCTATACAGTACCTACAAGTAGTCTTCAACCCCCTGCAGATTTAGGTGGTTTGATAAGATGCAAATAAGTTAGAGCCTTCAAACTGCAAACGAGAGTAGGATTTATTAACAGAAGCATAAATCTTACAAACCAAAAAGTTATGTTGCTCAGTTGAATTTTAATAAATTTTAAACATAAAAGTGTGGGTCAATTTTTATTCAACCCCTAGGTTTAATATTTTGTGGAATAACCCTTGTTTGCAATTACAGCTAATAATCGTCTTTTAAAAGACCTGATCAGGCCGGCACAGGTCTCTGGAGTTATCTTGGCCCACTCCTCCATGCAGATCTTCTCCAAGTTATCTAGGTTCTTTGGGTGTCTCATGTGGACTTTAATCTTGAGCTCCTTCCACAAGTTTTCAATTGGGTTAAGGTCAGGAGACTGACTAGGCCACTCCATCACCTTGATTTTTTCCCTCTTGAACCAGCCTTGGTTTTCTTGGCTGTGTGCTTTGGGTCGTTGTCTTGTTGGAAGATGAAATTACAACCCATCTTAAGATCCTTGATGGAGGAGTGGAGGTTCTTGGCCAAAATCTCCAGGTAGGCCGTGCTATCCATCTTCCCATGGATGCGGACCAGATGGCCAGGCCCCTTGGCTGAGAAACAGCCCCACAGCATGATGCTGCCACCACCATGCTTAACTGTAGGGATGGTATTCTTGGGGTCGTATGCAGTGCCATCCAGTCTCCAAACGTCACGTGTGTGGTTGGCACCAAAGATCTCGATCTTGGTCTCATCAGACCATACAACCTTGAACCAGTCTGTCTCAGAGTCCTCCAAGTGATCATGAGCAAACTGTAGACGAGCCTTGACATGACGCTTTGAAAGTAAAGGTACCTTACGGGCTCGTCTGGAACGGAGACCATTGCGGTGGAGTACGTTACTTATGGTATTGACTGAAACCAATGTCCCCACTGCCATGAGATCTTCCTGGAGCTCCTTCCTTGTTGTCCTTGGGTTAGCCTTGACTCTTCGGACAAGCCTGGCCTTGGCACGGGAGGAAACTTTCAAAGGCTGTCCAGGCCGTGGAAGACTAACAGTAGTTCCATAAGCCTTCCACTTGCTCCCAACAGTGGAGACAGGTAGGCCCAACTCCTTGGAAAGGGTTTTGTACCCCTTGCCAGCCTTGTGACCCTCCACGATCTTGTCTCTGATGGCCTTGGAATGCTCCTTTGTCTTTCCCATGTTGACCATGTATGAGTGCTGTTCACAAGTTTGGGGAGGGTCTTAAATAGTCAGAAAAGGCTGGCAAAGGAGATAATTAATCCTCACATGTGAAGCTCATTGTTCTGTGTGCCTGAACTACTTCTTAATACTTTAGGGGGACCAAACAGAATGCTGGTGGTTTGAGGGGTTGAATAATAACTGATCCTCTGAATTAACTTTTAAACGCTTTAAAAAAAAAAAAAAAATGTTTAAATCTTTTTGGCTGCAGTGCATTTCCCACTTCCAGGCTGATCTACAGTCCAAATGTCACAATGCCAAGTTAATTCCGCATGTGTCAACCAGCTAAATCTGCAGGGGGTTGAAGACTACTTGTAGTCACTGTATACCCTTAAAAGTTGACTCTTCGTTATATATTCAATAGCCAATTTGTTGAATGACAACTGTCTAATGAGATATAACTATTAGGGTAACGTTACACGAGGCCATATCACCGCCGATAACATAGGCGACGCAAGGGCGTGGCCTATCGGCAGCAACAGCGCCTCTGCGTTGACTATTGTAAAGGGGCCGATGTCGCCTCTAAATATTGCCTGGTTTCTCAGCAGTGCTCTGAAACCAGGCAAGCACTCTGGGGCGTTGTGTACACATCACCCCATGTAACATGCCGAGCGGCAATGGGAGCCATAGTCTCCCATGTTACAGCATCGCCGCTGGGGTTTGTAGACACCCCAGTGGCGATGCAGCCTGTAGCATCGCCGGTGCATCACTGGAGGTATCGCACGTGTAAACACGTGACGGCGACGCTGGCGGGGTGCCAAAAACTTGCGCGCTCCCGAGCATCGCCCGCCGATATCTCCGGCGATGTCACTAAGTGTGACGGTACCCTTACTGTCTGTCGGTTTATCGTAGGTTTTGGTACAATGCTTCTTCCTCCGCAATTATTAGAAGGTCCAAAAAACAAATTTGTTTTTGTGCTGTATGAAAAAGTAAACTCCAGATGAAGTCATTATTATTCAATTCACTCAGGAATTGATCCAATTCAGTTTCTGCATTCTGCTTTTTTTGCAGTCTGTTGTTTGCATATATGCGTTCTGGACATTAGAGCAGTGACACCTATAATTGCATGCACAGAAATACCACACTATACTAATCCTTAGTTATCTGAACAACTTTGCAAATAAGGGTGGAAACACACTGGCGTGTGCAAAAACGGTCCGGTTGATGGATCCGAGAGTTGGACGAGTGTCATCCGACTTTTGGTCAGTGTGGCTTCCGTGTGCTGTCCAAATGCAATCCGTAATGTATAATCATTTCATTTTTTACAGTTGTCTAAGCTACAAAATGATAAACTAAGTTTATAAGTGAAATCTGGTGGAAAACCATTCATAAACCTTCCACATGTTGTCTCCCCTAGAGTGTGTCTGAAGCAGACCTATGACTATTCTCAGTCAGATTTGTCTTCACACTGAATACAGTCACATAACCATATAAGAAAGGGGATGGGGCCTACACAGTGTGCGAGCTCCAAACTGCAGCTGAAGAGATGACGATCTATAAGATTACCTCATACTACAACACAATGCTGAGCTCCGTCAGGTTCACTGCAATCTCCTCTTCTTTGGCACAAGCTTCTGATCTGTCATCTGGAGCCTTCTCTGCTCATCACAATCTCATTTAACCCCTTTTTTGCTGGCATAACACACTGCTCCCTATCAGCTGTGTTCTCAGGAGCTATGACTGCAACAGAGTAGATGTGACAACAATGCATTATGGGAAGTGAGGAAGCTGTGGAAATATACACACAATGCTGGCAGACACTTAGGGACTCTGGCCATGCCCACACAGCCATAAAATGCACATTTTAAAAGAGCACAGAAAAATCTGAGAAAATATGTCATATGGCACAAAAAAGCAATTATCTTAGCTGCAATGTGACCCATCATAAACAACCAGTGCAGTATTGTTTTTTTTTCAATGAAATGACATTACACTTAAAATTGTGAGTCTTTTTCAAAACTTATACCTTGGGCCAAAACATTGTGTACTTAGGGCTTAAAATCCACTTCTTACATCAATTTTATTGGTATGGTTGGAGGGCACCCTCTATTTTTCCTTTGGCGTATTGCTGTATTTTTCGGACTATAAGATGCAGTTTTTTGGGGCGGGGGGGAGTGGTGGATGCATTTTATAGTCCAGATGTACGGTCTGGCTGTTGCTGTGGGGGGCAGTGGTGGTGGAGTGAGTCACTGGAGCGAGTCACTGGAGCTGGAGCAGGCTGCATCAGCACCTTCTGGAGATCACATGTGCCTGCTAAAGTAACCATCTATCCATCACCATTAAGCACTGACACCAGCGCTGTGAGGTGGGAAGGGGAAGCAGCACATATTAAAATTTCTTGAACAGTGGCCACATGCAATCACCTGCTGCTGCAGCAACCATGGATGATCACATGTGGATTATTCAATGCTTCCCAGCAGTTCATTTCGGGCAATGGAAGCACTGAATAACCCGGCAGCAGACAGGCAATTATACTCCCTGTCCATTACTCCCAAGCAGCAGTGCAATATCCTTTTATGCTGGCAGCTGATGTTGTGTTAAGAGCGGCGCATGACAGTAACACCATGCACTGTGCACTTTCGTGCTGATCAGCTGCTAGCTTGAGAAGACATAATAGGATGTCACGCTGCTGAGGGGAAGTGATTGACAGTAAATCATTTATTTTTACTGTGTGGGCCAGGGTAGAGGGCCTATACCGGAATGTGAGCTATATACAAGTATGAGGGCCATGTAAATAAATTCAGCAATGTACCAGGATAAGGGACATATACTAGAACAGGGGTCTCAAACTCTAGGCCTCGAGGGCCGCACACAGTCCAGGTTTTCAGGATTTCCTTGGAATTTGACAGTTGGTCATTTGATTACCAACAGTCAAATACTATGGAAATCCTGAAAACCTGGACTGTGTGCGGCCCTCGAGGCCTGGAGTTTGAGACCCCTGTACTAGAATGAGGGACATATACTAGGATGGGGCCATATACCAGGATGGGGGCCTTATACCATGATGGGGACCATATACCAGGATGAGGGGCCATATACCAGCATGGGTGCCATATACCAGGATGGGAGCCATAGGCCAGGATGAGGGCCATATACCAGCATGAGGGATCATATATAACTAGATAGACGATCATATATGCGAGGATGGGGGATCATATATACCTTGATGGGGGATGATATATCAGGTTGAGGATCATATACCAGGATATAGGGTAATAATTACCAGAATGGGGAACATATAGCAGGATGGAGGATATATATACCTGGAAGGGGCCCAGGATGGGGGACATTAGTAGAGAATTTTACCTTCATAACAGTGTCAGCAGATCCCCCTATAACAGTGCATCATGACCACATGTTTTGGCTTCATATTTTTTTGCCCTATGCTCCTCTGAAACCTGGGTACATCTTATGGCCCTTTGTGTCTTTTAGTCTGAAAAATATAATATATATTTTGTTGTTTTTCCACAAAGAAGTAATTTTTATCTTTGTGTTTCTATATTTAATGATGTATGCACAGTTGAAACCACAGGTTTACATACACTATATAAAAAGACACATATGCATGTTTTTCTCATTATCTGACATTAAATCAGAATAAACCTTTCCCATTTTAGGTCAATTAGGATTAACATAATTATTAATATTTGACAAATGCCAGAATAATGCGAGAGAATGTATAAAGGCATTTTTATTACTTTCTGCAAAGTCACATATTTACATACATTTCATTAGTATTTGGTACTTAATCTGACTTGCATAAAACATTTTGGATATCCGTCCACAAGCTTCTCACAATAGTTGGGCATATTGCTCCCAACAGAAATGGTGTAACTGAGCCATGTGGGTAGGTCGCCTTGCTCGCACTTGCTTTTTAAGCTTTGCCCATAAATTTGCAATAGGATTGAGATCAGGGCTTTGTGATGGCCACTCTAAAACATTGACTTTTTTATCTTTAAGCCACTTTGTAACAGGTTTGGCAGTATGCTTCAGGTGATTGTCCATTTGGAAGACCCTTATCCACCTAAGCTTTTAGCTTTCTGGCTTATGTCTTGAGATGTTGCTTCAGTATTGCTCCATAATTTTCTTTCCTCATGATGCCATCTGTTTTGTGAAGTGCACTAGTCCCTCCTGCAGCAAAACAACCCCACAACATGGAGCTGCCACCCCCGTGTTTCACAGTTAGGGTGGTGTTCCTAGGCTTCTAAACTTCTTCCATTTTCCTACAAATGTAACGATGGACATAATGGCCAAACAATTCAATTTTTGTTTCGTCAGACCACGGAATATGTCTCAAAAAATTTAGGTCTTTGTTCCTTTGTGCATGACCATTAATTAGCAAATTAATCTGGTGTTTTTATGTCTCTTTTTGAGTAATAGCTCTCGTTATTCTGGCAGTTGGCAAATTTAAATAATTATGTTGATCCTAATTGACCTAAAGTGTATGTAAACTTCTGGTTTCAACTGTAACTTCTTAGTATTAACTAGTAAACATTGCCTTCTTTCATTGCTTTTTCACTAACACATTAGTGTTCACATTATTGTTCTACTGAATTCTGATCTAGATATGTAATTATTTCATCAGCAATGTCAGCGCTGACAAAAACACATCTGTTTAGGAATAATTACCCTAAGTGATGTTGAGTTTTTTCTTTGTGAAAATGTTATTGTCAATCCACAATTGATAGACAGAAAGCTAAATAATTACTTAGCAAAATGGGGTAGAGCCGGGCACTGACCTGTAGCAATTTTTTCAGTACTTGTTCACAAAGGTGGCGTCGTTATCCGGTGGTGCTCTGCTAGAAATTGACAGTCCATACGAAAGTAATGAGTAAGCAGGAAGCGGCACTCAATCAGACATCTTTGCGGCTTAGGCTCTTTATTGTAATTCCATGGCTTCCCAGGACCCGTGGAGGCGCTACTAAGCACGAAACGGTGACCGTTGTCCTGTCACCCCTCTCCCTGCACTGTAACCCCATGGAATTACAATAAAGAGCCTAAACCGCAAAGATGTCCAAGTGAGTGCCGCTTTCTGCCTACTCATTACTTAAATAATTACTTATTTCTTAACATGCTTGATAATTATTTATTATTACTTTTTGCTGATATTCAGTATAAAGGTTGTCATTCCATATTCTATACATTTTCCCAAAATCTTTTATAGTTACTTTGTTTGTTCTACATAAGAGTAAGGATTACAAAATTGAAAAAGAATTTAACTCTCTTTATGTAATGAACAGGTTTTTGTTGATAAGTGGACTTGTGGATGTTCAGGTTCGGCCAGACTTTAATAACAAAATCTGGCTCAGGATTTGATTTTGACCAGAACTTAAATGGGGAGATACAACTTTTTGCACTGTCCATGCTCTCCTACATGATGAAGCAGAGCTGGGCGGGCACTATAGATCGATTATAAATCTATAAAATCACATCTGCTCCTCAGCACTCACCCCTCCCTTCGGGGACAGAGAAATTCAGCCTTATGCTGCAGCAGAGAAAATTAGGTGTGTCAGAGGTGTGGACCCTGAGGGCTCCAGGATCATTTTACTTCCCAGCCTCCTCACACTTCTGTATGGGCAGGCCTGGCTGCCGGCCCCATGGTCACAATACAATTTGTCCCCTGAAACTTTCTATGGATTGTCACTTTCTCCTCAGTCATAGCAAAGCATCCAGATGTCTGCTGCAGCATCTGTTACACATGGTATAAACACAAGGTTCCATTATCAGGGGCAGTATGTACTTTGACCATAGAGCCGGTGGAAAGTCCCGGCCACCTCCCTGGCCATACAGAAGTGTAAGGAGGCTGGAATGTAAGTTGATCCTGGAGACCAAAGGGTCCACGCCCCCTGCCCAAACAGATGTGTGAGGGGGCAGGAAGGTAAGTTGGTCCTGGGGCCCCCAGGTCCATGCCCCCAACACATCACCTGATCTCAGCAGCAAGACTGAATTTTTATGTCCCCTAAGTGAGGGGTGAGGGCTGAAGTGCAGATATGATTTTATTGATTTATAAGCGATCTATAGATCCTAGAACAATAGTATACAGCTCTCCTTCATCATATAGGAGGGCAGGGACAGTACTAAACATTTTTATCTCCCTAGAGTTCCCCTTTTAAATGCTGTAAAATTGTCAGGAAGGGCTAGGGTGCTGCAAAAAATTGCAAAATGGGGATTAAAGCAGTTAAATTTGGCATACTATGCATACCTCTTTTTATTATAAGATTTTACTAAATTATGCTTTACTCATAAATCAATGATGTGGTGGGGAGTCTGTTTAAAAATAATTTAGGTAAAATAGTGATCTTAATCTATTTAATAACACATACTAGTCTAAAAATATTTGATTTGCTTTTTTTACCATCTTTTCAGTTAAGCCCCTTTCACATCAGCGTTTTTCACTGATTGCAGCAGATTCGGCAAATTTACCACATCTGTCGCATCTGCCACCTAACGGTTGCACGTGCAGCATACTTGTGGTAAGCTTCATGCACTGTCTACGGGGCTTGCGGCAGGTGCGGCAAGTGCAGTATTGATGCGATCCGGCAGTTGTGGCCGCAAAAAAAAAACGTGGTCAGCAGTGTTTTTCATTTGCGCAACTGCCGCAAGTGCCAGATCGCGGCAATACCGCACTTGCCGAACCTGCCGCAAGCCCCATAGACAATGCATGGGGCTTGCCATCAGTGAACAAGTATCGTTCGCTGGGTTGTGCGAACGATAGCTACTCACTACATCGTTGGCGCATTGTCCACAATATGTAAGCATGTGACATCTCACCAACGATGTCAAAACAATGTCCTAACGACGACTGCATGCTCATGAGATCATTAAGGATATCATTTCAACATTGCAGCGTGTAACAGTACCTTTAGGTTGGTTGATCCTGCCTGATGTGTATGGAGGCCTCCACACTCTCAACTGATAGATGATGTTGAAGTAGAGAAGGCTAACGGTGGAGAATTTGCATTTTGTGATATTACAATAAGGTCAACATTTGGAGTGTAAATATTGTAAACTCCTAAACTGTAATCATAATATTTCTGTTACATTATACCTTACCATTATACTTGTTTAATTTCAGCAGCAGATCCTTATTGTTCTTTATGAGATACGCCGTCGCCGGAGGAGTCTTTCTTTGCAAATTTGTGGTAAATTTGAGACTAGAATAAGTGTTAATTAAATGTTAATTAAAAATTGTATGTATATATATATATATATATATATATATATATATATATATATATTTATATATATATATAATCAAAATCATGTGTTTTTTTTAATATATACGGTAGTCTTTGAATACCATAAAGCATTTTGTATGAGACATACGGTAAATACTTGGTAAAAATTATCCTATGACATGAATTTGAAATTACAATTATATTGGTAGCTTTAAAAGCCAATATTTATTAATAGTGATGGGCGAACCCGAACTACACCATGTTCCAAATTATTATGCAAATGTTCTTTTTCTCTGACTTTCCTAAATGGTCGGTGAAAATGACAGTCAGTGTAATAAAAGTCATCACCCGTTAGAGTATACATCGAATTTTATTGGAGAAACCTCCCAATGATAACAGTATAATCTTAAAAATTAAAAAAACTCTAAAAGCACCGTTCCAAATTATTAGGCACAGTAGAGTTTCTAAACATTTGATATGTTTGAAAGAACTGAAAATGCTCATTTGTTGAATTTGCAGCATTAGGAGGTCACATTCACTGAAATAAAAAGCTATTTAACTCCAAAGCATCCTAACAGCCAAGTTACATGTTAACATAGGAACCCTTCTTTGATATCACCTTCACAATTCTAGCATCCATTGATATTGTGAGTTTCTGGAGAGTTTCTGCTTGTATTTCTTTGCATGATGACAGAATAGCCTCCCAGAGCTGCTGTTTTGATATGAACTGCCTCCCACCCTCATAGATCTTTTGCTTGTTTATACTCCAAAGGTTCTCTATAGGGTTAGGCAACATTTGTTCTATGATGATTTTCATGTGAAAAAATGTAATATCATCTTTTACACGCCTTTTTAAACATGCAGTTTCAGAAAATTATACTTGTTAGGTACATTTGAATATACTTTATGAACATTATCGATAATGTTACAGTTGATTTATCCTCCATATTTATGTTATTTTGAGTTCATATTGACTCTAGTCAATAACGACAATCATTTTCAATACTGTAGTACCATTTAGAGAACCAAACTTTTATATAACCTTAAGGGCATATCGTGGAGTGTGGAGTTCTTTTATACATCTTTTGAATTTACATAAAATTAAATTGCAGCAATGGTAACATTTGATGTTTCAATTTACTTACAGTAAATCCTTGTAGACAGACTAATAAAGATCATTGTAATTTGTCATTGGAAAATGAAAAACTGAAATTGTATGAACTGTACTTTTTCACAGAAAATTAGACAGATGTTCCAGCTGTGACTCCCAGAGCAATGTACTTACAAGTAACAGGAAACCAACAATTAACATGCAATGCATGTGTCAGTTTAATGAATGACTTAGTCAACATGTGGCAGTTGGAATGTGATGAAAATCCAGAATAGTAATAATAACTGATTTCAAAAGCCTGACATGAACAATCCATACATGTATAGATGTGCATGCATGCCTGTGTGTATATAAATATAATAGCATACAATAGCAGGACACAATTAAAATGGCATGTTGTGTGTGCATCAGCAAAAAAAGATTTCTTATTTTTGCATATAAACCTATAAAGATTTATAGCCTGCTTGTTAAGGTATTGTTACACACAGAGATATCTGTGCAGACATTGCTTGCAACTCACTGGTTGTAGTGAAATCATGGACACATTGTTCCATTTGTACACGGCAACAAACTGGAACAATGTGTCCATGATTTCACGGCAACCAGTGAGTTGCCAGCAATGTCTGCACAGATATCTCTGTGTGTAACGGTACCTTTAAGGTACCATCACACGCGGCAATATTGCTTGCAACTTCACTGGCAATTTGCTGGTTGCAGTGAAATAATGGATACATTACTCCATTTGTACACGGCAACAAAATAGAACAATGTGTCAATGATTTCACTGCAACCAGCAAATTGCCAGTGAATTTGCAAGCAATATTGCCGCGTGTGACGGTACCTTTAGGGTACCTTTACACGTCGCAACATTGCATGCAATTTCACTTGCAACTTACTGGTTGCAGTGAAATCATGGACACATTGTTCTATTTTGTTGCTGTGTACAATATGGAACAATGTCTCCATGATTTCACTGCAACCAGCAAGTTGCAAGTAAAATTGCATGCAATGTTGCGACGTGTCAAAGTACCCAAAAGGCCCCGACACACGGGGCGACATCGCCGCGGATTACATCGCCGACGTAGGGGCGTTGACTATCGGCGGCGACATCGCCCCTATGTCGCCTCACGTAAAGGGGCGATGTCTGCGCTGCTGGAAGGTCGCCTGGTTTCAGAGCAGTGCTCTGAAACCAGCCGACCGATTTGGGGCGATGTGCACACATCACCCCATGTAACCGGCGCCAGCGACCTGTCAGGAGATGGAAGCCATAGGCTCCCATTGTCCTGCATCGCCGCTGGGGTTTTCAGACACCCCAGCAGCGATGCCGCCTATCAGCTCGCCGACGCGGGGCTGGAGATGTCGCCCCATGTAAATGGGGGACGGTGACGCTGGCGGGGTGCCAAAAACGTGTGTGCACCCGCCAGTCGCCGCCGACATCTCCAGCCCCGTCGCCAGGTGTGACTGGGCCTTTAGAGTTGTGAGAGCAGAGTGGAGATCCTCATTTTAACCTGACTTATAAAGTTGACTGCTGTAAGCTTTTTCTACCGTTCTCCCATTCTGGGGAAGAACGGACTGTGATGGGCAAACCCACCGATATTCGGGTTCGGCAGACCCGGACACACTTTTTTTTTTGAAGTCTGGGTTTGGGACTAGATTTGACCCTAACTTGAGTACAAACCCCAAACCCAGATTTTAACCCTTTCACCAGGTAAAATTGGAAAAAAGTTCCAAGTACGATGAAATTGCAAAAAAAAATGTGTTTACACATTTGTTTTTTTGTTTTCTTTATTCACCATGTTCACTATGTGGCAAAATGTATCGATATGATGCATCGGATTGATACGAGTTCTTAGATAGCAAACATGTATACTTTTACTGTTATCTAAGTGGTGAAAAAAAATTCAGAAGTTTGAAAAAAAAAATTGCACTTTTTGCGCCATATTCAGTGACCAATTGCATTCTCATTTTTCCGTATCTGGAGCCGTTTGATAGCTTATTTTTTGCAGCTTGGCCTGACATTTCTAATAATACAATATTTGAATAGATAGGCTGTTTTGATCGCCCATCATTGCATTTTATTGCAATGTTGTGGCAACCAAAATATTGTCATTTTGGATCAATTGGTTTTAAATTTTGATAGATCGGGCATTTCTGAACACCGCAATACCAAATGTGTATTTTTTTAATACTTCTTTTTCAAATGGGGTAAAAGGGGGGTGATTTGAACTTTGGTGTTTTTTTTCATATTTTTGAAAACTTTTTTAGAATTGTATCTTTAATTTACACTGCTCCATAGGGCGCCACAGTGCTGCACTCAGATCGCTTGTGCTATGTTCCAATGAACTGCAGCACATCAGGACATAGCACAAATGATCACATCCTGTGGATGGCAGTGCTTGCTAATCATCCACAGGAAGTGAACCTTGATAGCATCTGGGGTCACCGCAGGACCCCAGGCTATCCAGGTAACACACTGTGTCAGTAAAGCAAGTGTATTGACATTATCAACAACCGCAGCTAGCATGGTGCAAAGATCCAAAAGGCCACAGTCTGTGGTGAAGCTCCCAAGGCATCCATGTATTCTAATTGAATCTTCTGCATAGACTGCTAATTAAATGAAATTGCTAGCAAATAGATCCTGTGATTGGGAATGAAATGCGATTGTTGTAACTGTTACAGTTGTTAAGGGAACTTGATTATTAATTGGCCTAGTTGTGCAGCTGTGATAGACAACACCCGGATCCCAGAGGGTTAATTGGTGTGGGTACTATTAAGATTGTGAACCAGGAGAAATGTAGCATATCTCAACTTCTCCATAGGAACTTGCCCTGTTTAGGTCAGGACACATTTAGGGAAGGGGGTGCATTGTTGTCTCAAAGAAATACCCTTCTCATTGGGACCAAGGATATGTGAGTGTTCTCCTGGTGGGGTCTTATTGTATAAGAGTTACAGGATTTAGGTTTATTGTTCAGTCCATTTACTATTAGACTTGAGAAGATTAATTTACTTTTCCCTCCCCATAAAACGGGCGAGTTTGACATAATACATTTTGTTATTATTATACCACTGGTTTTGGACGTTGTCATTCCTGTCAGTGGCATCACTGTACTAAAATGGGTCCAGACTAGAGATGAGAGAACTTTGTTTGTCAATTTCAAATCCGGACCAAATTTTGCAATGTTCATTCAGTACCTCAAACTTGAACATTTTACGGAAAAGTCGGAAATTTGGGATTTGTTCGATAATTGTTCGGATGACAAAAAGCATTAGAGCATTTGCACTAATGCTTCTCTTCTACGTTTTCAGAGCGTCAGTGTCTAGCACAGTTGGCTGGCGGGGAGGGGGGTGAGAGGTACCAGGTCAAACAAGCGCAAGTCTGCATTTTTTTTCTTTCCTGCAGTTACTGTGGGTGGTCCTGTATGGCAGCAAATCAGCACCCATAAAGCAAATTGCACTTTTTGCACATAAGAGCCTGTGTCATTGGCAGGGTATGTAACATGTCCTTGCCATATAAGATCTGGCCATTTCCCCTCATTGTCATTTTCTCAGTGTTGGAGCTTAGTGACAGTCTTGCTGCTGCAGTGCTGATGTTGCTGATCTTGTGTACACTAATCAGTTAGCTAACTTGCGATTCTATTTCCTTCTAAATAGAGAGATAAATCGTAGGTTTAGTAACTCCTTCCTAAAACAGTCCTTTTCAGGGCTTAGTAGCAGTGTATTTTATAAATCCTCAGTGGTACAGTGGTGCATGTGTGAACAGCTACACAAATCCTGTTCTGAAAACCATTTAGTGCCACATCAATTGCCACATCCAGGTAGCAACCATAGTTGTGACCCTAGTACCAGTTTTTGGCAAACCTTCTGTGGTACAGTGGTGCTTTTGTCAACATCTGCATCAAATCTGTGCAAAAAAAAAAAATGTAGTGCCGCATCCAGGCAGCAACCACAGTTTTTGCCTAATACCAGTTTTTGGCATATCCCCTGTGGTACAGTTGTGCTTGTGTCAACATCTGCATCTAATTTGTGTAAAAAAACTATTAATGCCATATCTGGCAAGTGCCACATCCAGGCAGCAACCACAGTTTTTACCTAGTACCAGTTTTTGGCAAATCCACTGTGGCAGAGAGGTGCTTGTATCAACATCTGCACCAAATCTTTGCAAAAAAAAAAAAATAGTGTCACATCCAGGCAGCAACCACAATTTTTGCTTAGTACCAGTTTTTGGCAAATGTGATCTGCTGAATTCATTTCCCCAGATTTTTTCAGCCTACAACAACTGACTTGAAAATCTGTTACCATCAAATATGAATGATAAAAGCCATGGTTGTGGTGGTAAGGGGAAAATGTTTGGTGTTCGTAGGGATAGGTAGTAAAGTAACCAAAAGTTATGGTCAAAATCCACCATCTTCTAGGCAAACAAAACTGTCAACTTCTCTTAGTGGACAGTCTGGTATCAACCCTTTCTTAGGCAGCAACACATTGCTACAACTTATAGATGAGTTTCCAGAAAGAACAAGTGCAACAATGCATATCAAGTACTCCATTAAGTGGCCTCTCCTACACCTCAACTTCAACAGCACACATACTGCAGTCCTCACAGGTGTTAGCCCAATCACACGTGTTTTCTCACGTGTCACAAGTCTCCAGGCACCCTGTTGAGTGTAGGTCAACACAGATGGCTGTGTCTGCAAAATTGTTCATGCCTACTACAGCCTGGGAATTAGAGGTCTGCTCCAAAGCTTCATTGAGTCAAGAGGAGGAAGTGGTCTACACCGATGCACAAAATCTTTGTGAGTTAGATCCAACACCGGTCAAAGAAGGGTCCGCACATAATGTAGAACCTCATTACCAAACGTTAACCCCTGTTGCTGTATACAATGTGGCTAATGATGTTGAGACTTAGATACCTGAGGCTGACACATACATGACTTTGCGGTCAGGGCACTCCTCTAAGGGTGAGGAGTGTGACAACACAGAGTGATGATGAGATTCTGGATTCCACTTACTGTCTACCAACAGGCAGGTAGTTGATGAGCTCAGCAGAGAAGGTGGAAGAAGAGGATGATGAAGATGACAAGGTTAAGTTTCGGCTTCATGGACAGAGATGTAGTGCTGCAAGCACATCAACATCTGTGTCCTCTGTGCAGAAGCTGTGGTAGCTCTGCAGTTTGCATAGGCACTAAATCTTGTCTAGCCTGGCCCTTTTTCTAGGTCGTGAAGGATGACCTAACTCCTGTTATCTGCAAAATCTGAGGAGAGGCAGTCAATAATTTAAGTACCTCATGCATGAAGCATCACATGCACAATAAATTACAGCGGGAAGCTTACCATGCTAAATTGTGGCTTAGCAGGCCTGGCCAACCACCGACCACCCCATCAAGGGCATCTGTGACTTCTTCATCCTCTGTGACTGTGGGGACTGTTGTTACACAGACTTTCATCTGCATAACATCCACCTCTTTAACTGCAACAGCCAGTGTGATTATCAGGCAATCATCTGTTTTGAAAGTGGATACGCCTGCTGTGGTTGAGCACTGTCAGATCACGGGAGAACCATCTCTTCATGAAGGAAACATAATCTCTTCACCTGCACTTCCTTCAGAGTCCAGCAGTTTGTCTGGTTTACCCTCCTCCACCCTGTCTCAGCACATCAGCCATCCCTCAGTCTGGCAGATTTGATCAATTAAAAGACTATTTCCTCCTACCCATGCCAAAGCTAAAGCATAAATTGCCTAGTCTCCAAGTTGTTGGCTGCAGAAATAATGCCTTTCAGCCTGGTGGATACATAGGGTTTTCTGAAGCTCATGGCGGTCACAGTTCCTCAGTAACAGATACCCAGCCGACACTATTTCTCAATGAAAGCTGTCCACCAGCATGTTGCAGACTGCTTCCTTGAGAAACTCTGTGTGTTAGAGGGTGTATTTCACCACAGACACCTGAATGAGAAAGCATGGTTAGGGGCATTAGACGTCACTGACTGGGCACTGGGATATTCTGTTGGCTGCGGCGGAAAGGGCTGCTGTACAAGTCTTGCCATCCCCATGACTTGTGAGTAAAACCTGTATGTGTCAAGCCCCAGGCCCGGGGGGTACTCAGGTATCAGGCTCAGAGGGGTTCATGGGGATATCACTGGTGGCGGTGCCTGAGCCTGTGGCCTGGGTGACACTTCAAAAATGGGTTATGTACAAGGGAAAAGAGATGCTGTCTCGTCACGCCACCTGTAGTACCTGGTGATGGGTCACCAGCGCCACCACAGTCCTCCGGAGGGCGATGGTATTGCAGCAAGGATAGCAAAGTTCCCTATATGTGGAGCTGGGCCTCCGGGGAAGCGTAGAGTAAAGGGACAGCTTGGAGTGGGACTTGAGGCCAGGATAAGAAGCAGTGGGGCAGCCTATATGGAGGCTGGGGATGGAGAGGAATAATGCACACACACTGAAGAAATTCTTTTTTACCTTTTTACTGATGGTATTCGCAGGTAAAGATGTCCAGAGCACTGTCAGGTGACCAGGTGCACAGTGAGTCTCCACAGCAAGTGGGTATAAGGCTTCCTCAGGTTCCCTGCTGTCGCTGAAGCTCTGTCGGTATAAACATGACTGGCCTCCTCACTTTCTCTGGTCCTCTCTCTCTCCTCCTGCGCGGTCCACGGGTTACCCTCTCTGATCACTGCTGTGTTATTCAACACTACGGTGTCTGGCTCCCTTTTGTTGGGTATGCAGGGGGACCAGGTGACTAAAGTCTCCACGGTGTGCCGAGGATCTCTGTAGTACTAGAGTGGTCCTGCAGTCCTAGAGTGATCCCTTCAGTCTGGTAAGTCTTGGGCAAACTTCCACTAGTTCCGAGGTTCTCTGCAGTCCTAGAGTGATCCTGCAGGTGCGGATCCCCGAAATCCGGTAAGTCTTGGGCAAACTTCCACTAGTTTCTCTGCTCCCTTGGTTAAGCTCCGTGCCTTCTGTCTTCTCTCCTAGGCTTGGCTGAACGGCAGAAGGGCCACTCTGGGTCACTGGGTGGAAGGTGCTGCATGTAGTAGGTACCTGTGGAAACCCAGCTGTGCAGTAGGGAAGGCTATGAGCAGGGCGCCACATACACCCCTAGTTAACATCAGTACTTCCGAACTGAGCATTTTTGTTTTCAAACAAAAGGAATAACAATAATCAACAATAATAACAGGTAACATATTTACAGAGTCTCAAAATATAAAAATTCACAAAAAACACTGAAAAAGATGGCAACAATGAAAACAGGTAAGTCCATACAGTGCTAGTCCATTCACCGCAAGCTTTGAAAAAGAGAAGTTTGTTGTCACACCAGTCCTCTGACTATGGTCCTTTTAAACGCAATCCGGGGAAAAGTTCAAAGGGATAGGTTCAGTTCAAAAGAGTCTATACTGTAAAATTTCTGTACGCTCCGGGTAAGATAAGGGGGAAAGTCTTTCAAAAGTCCATATTTTCAATAAAGCCATTTTCAAACCAACACATTTCCCTATGGGTGTCTCTGCTTAGGAGACCTGGTACCTCCCCACTCTAGGCTCTTTCTGCTCCTAACTTACTGTGCGTGGGGCTAGGCTCAGTTCCTCCACCCTTCTGTACACTACTATGTACACTGCTATAGCTGCTATTTACATGTTACTGCCTCTGTTCATTCTACTTCTGACTTTACTGTGCCCACTCTCCATACCTAGATGGGGGTTGACCTTGTGTGCTCCTCTGTGACTTGCACACTACAGGTATCTCTGTGTCAGGTGAGGTTTCTAGTGACAGGTATGGTGCAAGTATGTCAGGTAAGCGTCTGTGTGGCCTTAGTCTCACTACAGGGCTAGCAGATGTACCGACTGCAGCATCCTCAGATTCTCTAGCAACGGGTATTTCTTCCTGATTTCTTTGTACCACTTCTTGGGGCTGGTAGAAATTCAGTAAAGGCACTAAGATAGCTCCATCTTGCTGAGGCCAATCTTCTGGGAAATCTCCTAGGATCGTTGAGATTACCTTCTCCTTTGAGCTTTCACATGGACTGGATTCTTTTTCAGGTTCTGGTTCTTCTTTTGGTTGTGTTGGGGGATTCTAGATGAAATGAAATCATAGGTCTTGGAGTACACAATCACATCATCCAGGTAGAGCAGTACCATCTCAAAGTTCTTATGCCCCAGGCACCTCTCCATCAACCTCTGGAAGGTTCCGGGTGCATTACATAGTCCAAATGGCATGCTGTTAAAATTCACACAGGCCCATAGGTGTTATGAATGCCGTCTTCTCGCGGTCTTCCTCTGCTACGGACACCTGCCAATACCCACTAGTGAGGTCTAAGGTGGAAAAGTAATTGGCAGACTTCAATGCAGCTAAGGATTCCTCTATACGAAGTAACGGGTAAGCATTCTTGTGTGTTGTCCGGTTTATTTGCCTATAGTCTACACACATCCTCATATTGCCATCTTTCTTCCTGACTAAGACTAATGGGGCTGCCCAGGGACTACAGCTATCTCGTACTACCCCTGCGTCCTTCATGTCCTGTAACATTTCTTTGGCTTTCTGATAATGTGCAGGTGGAATAGGCCTGGACCGCTCCTTGATTGATGGATGTGTACCTGTGGGGATATGATGTTGCACCCCCTTTATCCTACGAAAGTCAAGTGAATGCTTACTAAAAACTTGTTCAAACTCTTTGACTACCCGGTAAACACCTTGCTTTTCATACATAGGAGTGGTGTCAGTTCCTACATGGAGCTGCTGGCACCAGTCCTCCAGGGGCCCTGTTGTATCATCAGGTTTTGCCCCTTTAGCATGGGGTAAATGTCCCACTGCTTGTATCTCGTTGTTGTTTACTGTGTACAATTTAGCAACGGCTGCATACCTGGGTAAATTAACCTCTTCACTGCCACAGTTTAAGATGCAAACTGGTACTCTCCCATTGTGTACATCAACCACCCCCCTGGCTGTCAAGAGTGTAGGTCTGTGCTTTGTGCTCATGGGCTCCACTAATGCCTGGTAGTCATGCCCTCTCAGACCTATAGCTGCTCGACACCATATCATCATCTCACTCATTGAGACTCAGCTGGACTCAGAGGTGTGCAGACGTGCATGTCTGCTCTCTGCCAGACTGTGGAGACAATAGGGCGCCTTGCTAGTGGCAGCCCATTGCAGCAGCTATTATTTTGTTTGTTACAGTTTTGCTACAGTCTTTGTACCTTTCCTGATGTCTTTTTGGACCTCTTATTTCAACCTTGGATCTATGCAATGTTTTCATCTCGTGGATTGCGACGTTCCTGCACGCTGGTCTGCTGTGGGATGGAAAGTGCAGCACACCCCACACTTTCTACTGCCGCTGGGCACACAGCATATGTTTTTCACCTGGATCCTCCACTACCACTCACAAGTCCCCTGCTGGCATGGCCACTTTGGGGTACGCAATATGGTCCATCTCAGCTAATACTACCGATGGATGTATGCTGTTGCCCACAGCCTGTGTCAGTGATACAGCCATATGTGCTCGGCGAAGAGCACCGTATACAATATGCCATGGAGAGGCCTCGTGGGATGGATGGAATCACTGATCGGATGGTTGTCCCTAGGTCTGTCGCTAAACGAGTAGTGTATTCAAGGAGTCGTCTTCTGGAACTGCGCAGGACAAAGTCTTCTCCAGAAGTTGCAATACCACATGTTCCATGGGAAATGAGGAGACCTTTCAGAGGTTGCAGAGCAGGCAAGAAGATCAAGTCCTGGAGGAGAAGGTTTAAACCATCCATCATCATGGGTAATGTACGATCGCTTGGTAACAAGTCGGATGAACTGCTGGCTCTGAGTAAGACCCAGAAGGAGTTCAGGGAATGCAGTCTCATGTGCTTTACAGAAACCTGGTTGCATGAGGACGTCCCAGATTCAAGTGTATCGGTACCAGGGTTTCAAATGGTTCGGGCTGACAGGTACAGAGTGAAGTGCGGTAAGAAGAAGGGCGGAGGAGTGATACTGTACATTAACAACAGATGGTGTAATCAGGGGCATGTAACAGTAAAGGAGAGACATTGTTGCCCAAACATTGAACTATTAGCAATGGGCCTTAGGCCTTACTATCTGCCTAGAGAATTCTCTTTTGTTATTGCAGTGGTGTCGTATATAACACCATCTGCAAATCCTGAGGCAGCTGGGGAAGTACTGTCTGGGGTGATTGCCCGGCTTCAGACGAAAACCCTAACTCTCTAACTGTCATTTCTGGGGATTTTATTCGAGCCAAGATCTCATTACCAAAGTTCTATCAATATGTCAAATGTTCTACACGGGACAATTATATATTGGATCTCCTCTATGCCAGTGTTAAGAATGCTTACTCATCATCTGCATTGCCCTCCCTGGGGAAATCTGACCACAACCTCATACTATTGTCTCCAGCCTATCAACCAGTTGTCTGCAAACAACCAGCGACAATTAAACAGATAAGGAAGTGGTCTCCGGCAGCAGAGAAGGGGTTACAAGACTGCTGTGATTGCACAGACTGGGAGGTGTTATGTGCCAGGGAACCTAATGATGATGTTAATGAGGTTACCGGGAGAGTTACTGATTACTTCAACTTTTGTACTGACAATATTGTACCTATTCATGAGATTCGGTGTTATGCAAACAATAAGCCTTGGATTACAAAAGAATTGAAACATCTACTAAACAGGAAAAAAAAAGCTTTTAAAAGGAAGGACAAGGAGGAAATGAAAATTGTACAGCGAGACTTAAAGGGGAAAATTAAGATTGCCCGTGAAGCATTCAGAATTAAATTGGAAAATAAATTGTCACACAACAACTCCAGAGAAGTGTGGGTGGGAATGAAGCTATTGACTGGGTTTAAGGCAAGGTCAGATCAGGGGGTGGGGGGCAGATCATGGCTAATGAAATGAATGAGTTTTTCAACAGATTCAACAATAAATTGCGATGTCAACAGGGGAGAGGGCCGGGGAGCGACAAGCAATATCAACTGGGGGGAGGAAGTTGGAGACTTTCTTGATCTCCGAAAATGATGTGAGGGAACAGTTTAGTAAGCTGGTCATTGGTAAAGCAGCAGGGCCTGATGGTATCTGTCCACGTGTCCTCAGAGTGTGTGCAAATCAGTTGTGCACTGTCTTCCAGCACCTGTTTAACTGGAGCTTACAATCACAGAGAGTACCAGTTCTATGGAAGACTTCTTGCCTGGTGCCGGTTCCCAAGACTACCTTCCCGAGCTCCCATAACGACTATAGACCGGTGGCCTTAACATCGCATGCGATGAAGTCCTTGGAGAGAATTGTACTTGCCTTCCCCATTCAGTTTGCGTATCGGCAGAGTCTGGGGGTGGACAATGCTGTAGCGTATCTGCTACAAACAGTACATTCCTTTTTGGGCAATGATGGAACCACTGTGCATGCCATGTTCTTCGATTTCTCCAGTGCATTCAATACCTTACAGCCACTATTATTACGTAAAAAGCTGGTTGAAATGGCGGTTGATGAGGGATTAGTGAATTGGATCATTGATTACCTGTCGGACAGGCCACAGTTCGTAAGGTTGGGGGCGGCCGTATCGGATAGTGTTCGGAGCAGTGTTGGAGCCCCTCAGGGAACGGTGCTGTCGCCATTCCTTTTTACGTTATACACAGCTGATTTTCAGTATAAATCAGACCTTTGTCACCTTCAGAAGTACTCTGATGACTCAGTGATAGTCGGAGGTATTGAGAGAGGCTGGGGGGAGGAGGAATACAGAAGGGTGGTTTTGGACTTTGTTGACTGGTGCCAGGCTAACCATTTAGAACTCAACGTAAAGAAAACCAGGGAGTTGGTGTTGAGTTATGGAAGGTGCATGAAGGATTGCTTACCTATCACTATTGATGGTCAGGATGTGGAGATGGTGGAGAATTTCAAATATTTGGGGGTTCACCTGGACAGCAAGCTTGATTGGATGTGCCATATGGAGAAGGTTTGCAAGAAAGGGATGAGTAGACTTTACTTCCTAAGGAACTTAAGGTCGTTTAATGTGTGTAGCAAAATGCTTGGAATGTTCTACCAATCTATTGTGGCGAGTGCAATCTTTGCTGCAATAATATGCTGGGGTAGTAGTGTGCGCACAGCTGACACTAATAAGCTGAATAAACTTATCAAGAAGGCTAGTGCGGCGGTGGGTCTACAACTTAGGACTTTCGAGGAGGTATTAGAGGATAGAATTAATAAGAAATGCAAGGCTATAATGAGCAACAATACACACCCGCTCTCTGAACTGTTTGCGAAGCAGAAGAGCACATTCAGCAAGCGTCTAATCCAACTAATGTGTAAAAAGGAAAGATACAGAAAATCGTTTGTTCCGACAGCTGTGGGGATGTTTAACAAATGTATAAGTGTAAAGCATCCCAAGACTAAGTGAAGTTCTAAGGGTATGGGGGGAATAGGTGAGGTACATGTACCAGTCTACCCGCATCAGCTATCCATATAGACTTATTTTGTAAAGTGTGTAATGTTCTTGATCTTTGTTCTGCTGCTGTAATACTGTAATTTCCTGCGGGATCAATAAAGTTTATCTCATCTTATCTTATCTTATCTTATTGAGGGAATCACGATAGGAAACGGGTCTGTCACCCGTGCAGTACCAATTTCACCACCTGTAATTGTTACCTGTTGATGGTGCAGGAGGGCTCTTATCTCATGCTGAAGGACCTTCCTCTGACCAGGTTTGGCAGTATCTGCAATCTGTTGAACCAAAGACAAAACTTCTCCCATGCAATTGCTATCAACATTTGTACCAAGTATTATGTACGGGTCATTTGCATTATTTGCTTCTGCTATTACTAGAACCCTTGGTTTTGCAGTTCCACCCTCCCCACCTTTATTGATACTTCTCTAACCCCCATCACAGTTAGTGGTGCACCGTTAGACACACTTAGGGTGAAGTCCATGTCAGGCTGTTTCAGTTCTGCATCAGCCCAGTACTTTCTGTAAAGGATATAGGGGATGGTGGTCAAACCTGCGACCCAGTATCCAGTGTTGGGATGCCATCTAGTACAATTGACAGAAACGGCCTCTGTCCGATGAAGGTCTTGTACTAGGTGGCTGGGCCCTGTTGAGTTACTCCTGGATTTGGCCATGGCTCCCAGGGTCTGCTCGTTTAAAAGACAGCTTCTTACGATATGACCAGTTCTGTTGCAGCGACGGCAGATGGGCTCCCCAGTGGACCTGTAGTGGTTGGTGGTTCTCCCTCAGTACGCTGTGGCTTGCCTTGCTCTCATCCAGGGTACATCCTCCGGACTGTGAGCAAGTTGAATCAGCGGTTGAGGTCGCGGATGGGGTCTTGACACTGGCTGGGGACTCTGCTGCAGCTGTAGAGTTTCCATCACTTTAGTAATGTTTCTGCTCATTTGGCGCATTTTAGCATGCATGTCAGCACGCAGAGAGTCATACTTGTCAGGCTGAGCGTACTGTACACTGTGCATGGCTGCAGACACGGGTACTGGTTTTGGGGTAGCCTGCGCCTCACCACTGCACCACTGTTTGATAGCAGCTTCATGGGTGTCTACTGGCTGCAACCCCTTGATGGCCATGTTCTTTAAAGTGTTGAAGTCAGCTTCCGGGTGGCTCAGCGTCCACCAACGCACAGCCTTTTTGTCCTCAGGGAATAGCAGTCCCCGGGTGAATTGTTCAATCAAAAGCTTATTTTCATCGGGTACACTGGCAGGGCTGACATGCTTAAGGGCTCTCAATGCTTCCTCTAGGCACGAAGCGTAAGCTCTAATATCATCTCCTGATCTCTGGTAGCAGTGATGGAAGCGCATGCATATATCAGCCTTATTGCACTCTTCAAAAGTAGCTCTCAGTTTATCAAATATAGTAGCCACTGATCTCTGTTCAGCAGCAGACCAAGACTCACTCTCTTTCTCTGCTGCACCAGTTAAGTGTCCAAGTACCACAGCATCGTGCTGCTGACCAGTCATACATGTCCAGGACACTAGTGATTTTTCTCCTGAAAACAGTCATCATATCAGGGCGACCATCATACTGGGGCAACCACTTGGCCCCTGGGATGTATGGGAGTGAGATCGACACGATTGGGGCTACTGCGCCCGGTGCGCCAGTGGTGCTGCCAGTGCTACTGGAGGCAGCCATGGTCGCTTCAGGGTAATTCTCAGGGTCAGCGAACGTGCTTTCGTCGTCGCTGGAGGAGGCCGTCATGCTGGAGGCCCCCCTAGTGAATTATAACCAGTGTTCAAACAGTTAAACAGTTCGGGTTTTCCGGACTAGGCTGAGTGAGGGGCGGGCTTCCGTTTTGCGCTCTACAGGCCAACACGCCCCCTTTCTTCCCACTCTTCGGCGCAGTGATGGCGGCGTAGTTCAACAGTCACGCAATACAGTTAAAATAACGGCACACAGTACCCGGTAACACCGGGCACGGGATCCTGTTTGTGATGCCAGAAATTATGTCGAGCCCCTGGCCCAGGGAATACTCGGGTATCAAGCTCAGAGGGGTTCACGGGGATGTCACTGGTGGCGGTGCCTGAGCCTGTGGCCTGGGTAACACTTCAAAGAGGGGTTATGTACATAGGAAAAGAGTTGTTGTCTCGTGACACCACCTGTAGTACCTGGTGATAGGTCACCAGCACTGCCACAGTCATCCGGAGGGCGATGGTATTGCGGCAAGGAGGGCAAAGCTCCCTACAGGTGTAGCTGGGCCTCCGGGGCAGCGTAGAGTAAAAGGGCAGCTTGGAGTAGGACTTGAGGCCAGAGTAAGAAGCAGTGGGGCAGCCTATATGGAGGCTGGGGACGGAAAGGAATAACGCACACACACTGAAGAAAGTCTTTTACCTTTTTACTGATGGTATTCGCAGGTAAAGATGTCCAGAGCACTGTCGGGTGACCAAGTGCACAGTGAGTCTCCACAGCAAGTAGGTATAAGGCCTCCTCAGGTTCCCTGCTGTCACTGAAGCCCTGTCGGTATACAACACGACTGGCCTCCTCACTTTCTCTGTTCCTCTCTCTCTCCTCCTGTGTGGTCCACGGGTTACCCTCTCTGAATAATGCTGTGTTATTCCACACTACGGTGTCTCGCTCCCTTTTGTTGGGTACGCAGGGGGACTGGGTGACTAAAGTATCCACGGTGTGCGAGGATCTCTGTAGTCCTGGAGTGATCCTGCAGTCCTAGAGTGATCCCTTCAGTCTGGTAAGTCTTGGGCAAACTTCCACTAGTTTCTCTGCTACCTTGGTTAAGCTCCGTGCTTTCTGTCCCCTTTCCTAGGCTTGGCAGAAGGGCAACTCTGGGTCACTGGTTCGGGCCTAACCGCAGCACCGAGCACCAGAATGTCTTCGCAGCTCTCCTAACATCTGCACACTCTACCTAACTCCTCCTTCAGCAGCAGTATTTTTAGTGGATCTCACCTGAAGTCAGTGAGTCTAGCTCACCCTACTGTGCCGGGGTGGAAAGTGTTGCATGTAGTAGGTACCTGCTGTGGAAACCCAGCTGTGCAGTAGGGAAGGCTGTGGCTACCTGCGTGACCAGGGTGCCACATATGTAGCACTGACTCCATTGCTCCACTAGGGCCTTCACCTGTGCCCAAAACCTCTCTGCTAATGTGACACGTGTTCCTACTGTACTTCAGAAAGAAACGGCTAAAATGAAAGAGGGGTGCACAATAGTGTGTATATGTCTAAACTTTTCAAGAAAAAGGGGGATAATGAAATCCGCTCACTTGTTAGGGTTGTGAGAAGTCACAACCACTTTTTACACATTTGACAACTGTAGATGTCAAGCTTTTCCATGGTTTGAAGCAGTTCTCCCTCGGTAAAGATCCAGGATGCAGATAGAAGAAAAGGGGCTAATGGATCGCTCTCGCTTCAAAATCATTCCAAATTCAAAGGCTGTATGAATTCATCAGGTGGTATTTATTCTACGCGTTTCAGGGACAAGCCCCTTCCTCAGGAATACTGCAAAAAAGACACAGTAAAGAGATGTACTCTTTACTGTGGTACAGTAAAGGTACATCTCTTTACTGTGTCTTTTTTGCGGTATTCCTGAGGAAAGGACTTGTCCCTGAAACACATAGAATAAATGCCACCTGATGAATTTATACAGCCTTTGAATTTGTAATCATTTTGGAGTGGGAACACATCCATTAGTCCCTTTTCTCCTATCTGCAATCCTGTGTTCCAACTGTGTAGAAGGAATCCACCAAACCTCCTTACTACGCTGCCAGTAGGGCTCAACAGAATCAAGCTGTGTTAATGTTAAAATGCCTGGGAAATGTGCATTACACAGCTGAAGAGTAGTGGTCAGCTTTGGAGACCGAGTTTTATCAATGACTGTCTCCACTGAACCTGCAGCCAGGGAAGGCCGTGTGCAACAACACTGCGAAGCTGGGCAAGATGACACATATACCTTGCATGGCTCATATCCTGAACCTGGTCGTTCAGTAATTTTTAAGCCACTATTGTGGACTACATGCGCTGCTGCAGAGGGCATGGCCGCTGTGTGCTCACTTCTGTTATTCACCCCAAACTTGCATCGCTACATAAGACTTTCGGCATGCCGGTTTACCGCCTGATATGCGATGTGCCAACACCATGGAATTCCACTCTGCACATGTTGCAGCAACTGTGGCAGCAGCAACGAGCCCTGTTGCAATATATGATGACATATAACCTGGGCCAATGCAATCCTAAGGTGGGACAAATCACGCTGAAGGAGTGGTCACAGATCAAAGACCTCTGCACCTTTCTGCACAGTTTTGAAATGGTGAATAAGATATTTAGCGTTGTCGATGCCATTATCAGCATGACGTTTCTGGTCATCTACATGGTGGAGCACAATTGGACCTGCAAGCGGAGTGAGGTGGTGGTCCAAGAAGAAGAAGAAGAGGAAGTTGAGGGGGAGGCATATGCACTAGGAAGAGCAAGATCTGAAAGGTCCGGACTGTCATCCACACAAAAAGGTGGGTGGCATGGGAGGGTGAAGGAGAAAGATCGACAAGGGCTCATGGTATCAGCCAAACAGTTGATGAAGGTGCATGAGACGAGAAAGAAATGGAGGAGAAAGAGGTGATATTGACAGAAGACTCATCAGATGAGGGAGATTGTGGTTAGGTTTCGGATGTGTTAGGTTGGTGGGAGAGGGCGCAAGCGGGAATGTTACCAACACAAAAGGGACTTGGGCCTCATGGATGCACAAGACACATGAGTGCCTTCTTGCTGTACTATCTGCAACGTGACCTGTGGATTGTTAGGATTCAAAGTAATGCTGATTACTGGGTTGCCACATTGTTAGATCCCTAGTAGAAAAGTAAATTCTCACCCTGGAAAGACACGCACACATGCAGGAGTATCCAAAGAAGCTTTTAGACAATCTGAAGACTGCTTTTCCCCAAAACACCAGTGGCGGACTTAGTCCACATCGCAGTTCTATGCTTCCAACTCAGGTAATTTCGAGTTGTCATCAAAGAAATATTAACAGCAGCAGTGTATCTGTTAGGGTACCTTTACACACGGCTACATTTCTAGGGTGGCTACAGGTAACTTACTGGTTGCAGTGAAATCATGGAGAGATTATTCCATTTGTACACAGCAACAAGATAGAACCTTGACTCCATGATTTCACTGCAACCAGTAAGTTACCTGTAGCCACCCTAGAAATGTAGCCGCGTGTAAAGGTACCCTAATCGGTAATTTCTGTGAGTCGTTTGACCATTTTTTTAGACCTGCCTTTGCAATGCAAGAAGAAATGACAAGTCTGACACATAGTCAATGACTAGAGAGGATGGTGCAGGAAAATCTACATCTCAATATCGATACCATCACTGTGGAACTAGACCCTTGTGCATTTTGGACTTCTAAACTGGAAAAGTGGCCTGAGCTCACCACTCATACCTTTGAGATCTCATCTCATGAGATTTAGTCATGCCAAGCATTCTCTCAGAACATGTCTTCAGCGCTACTGGTGGTGTCCTGATGGATAATCGCATATGGCTGTCCATTGACAGTATATGATCACCTAATGTTTATTAAGATTAACCAGTCATGGTTCTCCAAGGACTTTTCCTCCCCAGTGTCAGAATGGGGAGACTAGGTGCCGATGTACTTTTCAGTGTGCTGCATTGAGCTCCACATTAGAATATTTCTACTCTGGGGCAATTGTTGCCACTTCAGTGCAACAAAAAAATAAAAAAACTTTTTTTTCTTTGAAAAGTGGGGACTCCTGTTAGGGTCTCTTTGCTGTATGGTACATTCCTTAAGCAAGGTCCTTTGAGCACAACACCTGCTCATGACACTTGTACACCACTTCCTAAATACACAAATTTGAAATGCTGGGCCCAGGCCTTCAGCTTTGCTGCTATTGTGTCCCAATACATTTTTTTTTAATGAATACATACCACTTTTCCTAAAATTAGGGTCACACTATAGCAAAGTGGTGACTCCTGTTAGGGTCTCTTTGTTCTATGGTGCATTCCTTGAACAGGGCTCTTTGTGCACAATATCTGCTCATGACACTTGTACACCACTTCCTAACTACTCAACCTTGAAATGCTGGGCCCAGGCCTTCAGTCCTGCAGTTATGGCTCAATACAATCTTTTTAATGGATACATACCACTTTGCTGTAGTACAATGGGTAATGAGCATTTAGCACTTTATTGATTAAACACCGCCTCATACAAAGGTATGAGTGGCGAGCTCAGGCCACTTTTCCAGTTTAGAAGTCCAAAATGCACAATGGTCTAGTTCAACATTATTGCTATCTAAATTAACCTATATACAGCAATTTAGGTATAATATAATCTAGTACCCTATTTTTATGCACATTAGTGTGTACTAATTATAGTTATAGCTGGTTGGGTATATGATATTTATAACTTTATGGTGAAAATCCTATTGTCCAATTTAACATTGAGTGTATTCTGTGATATTCCCCCCTCTGTTATCCACTTGATTTATAAATAAATTTGCACTCTCCTAAATACTGGGCTGAAATGTCGTTCTTCTTTTTCTGGTTTGGATTTATAAACCTCTGCCTACCATCCACCTGCGCTCGAATATTCAGTTTGAATTCCAGGCTTTCTGTGCTTTCCAAGTGTGCTCCGGCTATTCCAGGTACTGCCTTGGACTCCAGCAATCTCACCAGTCTCAGCTACTTCCATCTGTATGTGTTTCATCTCCTGAGATTGCTCCAGCTTTATAAACCCTGTTTCACATAAGCCTTGTGTGCCCTGCTAGCACTTAATGAGCTATTGTTAATAGTGCAGTTACAGCTCTATGGACATTGCAACTCTTTAAAAGCTGTAATACACCAATAAGTATTGGACTTGTTTTTCTGGGGATTCCTCTTCCAGGACTCAGGGGGTTTATTATTCTTAGACTCTGTATTTTACCATAGGTTTTTCCCAGTAAGAATTATCTCCAGGGACTTTCGTGTTTTTGCTATCTTGCTAGAACTATTTCCAGACACTTTCCATATTACCAGTTTAATTAACTTTCTCATTTGCTCTACATCACATTATATCTGCCATGTGTGATTAAAATAGACAACCTTAAAGAGGTTGTTTGGGCTTTTTGTATAATTTATATGTGTATCTAGGTTTAGAATTTTGACAGTTTATAATTTACACCCTGTCAACATTTTGCATAGTTACCTAGATATCACATTTTTGTGTCTGAAGGAGACCGACCTGGGGCATGTTTGTTATGGAGCCAGGGTGAAAACTTCATAACTGGTCATTTATGCCCAGTCTCCTACAAACACACCTCTGACTCCTACAGGCCCACCCCTCCTTTCAGCGTCAGAAAGCCCAGCCAACCCCAGGCTCCTACAAGCCCTCCCCAGTCCCAAGCATGGCCAACCCCCCAATCCACAATATGACTACTCACCCCTATTGCACACAGCAGTCACCTTTTTTTCTGGCACAGCATACTGAATCCCCAGCTGTGTGAAGAAAATGACCACTGAGTGCATTAAGCTGTAGATTAAACACGCTATGTCAGAGGAAGAGATGAGCGCTGTATGCAATGCATTGTGCGCTCACCTCCTCCCCTGTGGCTAGGCTGTCAGTCGAGCTTCCTCTTCTCTCCCACAGCCACCTGCTTTGTGTCATTGGAGCCAATGCTTCACCTCTCTATATCTCCTGCAGCACACAGAGTGGTCAGCTGCAGCAGAGAGGAGGATGAGCTCCTCTGACAGCACGGCCATGGGAAAGGAGGTGAGTGCACACGCCTTACATACAGCGATCATCTCCTCCTCTGACACGGAGTGCCGAATCTGCGGCATAGTACACTAAGCAGTCATCTCTTCACACAGCTGTGGATTTGGTACACTGTGCCAGACGAAGAGGTGCCCAATGTGTGCAATGGGGGTGGGTGGCCATGCTTGGGACTGGGGAGGGCTTGTAGGAGCCTGCAGGTTGCCGGGAATGCTGAGACTGTGGGGAGGTTGGACCTGTAGGGATCAGAGGCATGCTTGTAGGAGACTGGGCATAAACAACCAGTTATGAAGTTTTCACCCAGGCTCCAAAACAAACATGCCCTCTGGTCAGTCTCCTGTAGACGCCACAATAAGGTGATTTCTAGGTAACAATGCAAAATGCTGACAGGGTGTAAAATACAAACTGTCAACATTTTGCAGTTTAGATATACATAGAAAGTATACAAAAAGCCAAGACAACCCCTTTAAAATTTTGGTTTCTGTGTGTAGTCTGTGCTCCCATTTCTAATAGATCCTTGAGTAATCCTACAGTATATTACACCGTGTCTCGTGCACCCATGCTATGCGATGACACTATTTGTACTCTAGGTAGATGGTTGGCCCTTTTCCTGGTGTCTGGCATGATATGAGCAGTTCTTTAACTTTTGGACACCTTTGAACGTGTCTTCTATGCGTTTCATCTTGCCTGCCATTGATTTCAAAGAGGCTTGGAAGGTTCACCAAACAATTTGACGAACCTAGCCGAATTCGAACACTCAGGTGTTCGCTCATCTCTAATTCAGATCTTCGCCATTGCCGGGGGTCTTATCAATGTGTTATAGATATAAGGACTACCACTTCCGGATAACATTAAAAGAATACATTTTATTGATTCTTTTTATAAAAAATGACTGGTCTAGTCTACAAAGTGTACAAAAGTGGAAACAAGGGGTGTGTATTTACAAATTCACTGAAGGAAAAAGCACATTTACAGTATGGAAATACCTATTCTGTCCGCTAAATCTGTAGGGCTACCTGACCGTGGAGGTATAAACACCCTAATGTTCCAGGTGTCCCCACTCCGCGACGGCTTGCCCTATGATATCCCTAAATAGGTCATCACAATTATAACCAACATTTTATATATAGGGGTATCAAAATCCAAAGGATAACGACAGAATTTAATCCGGATCAGGATCAACTTAACTCAGATGTAACCTTAGAGCCCTCTGATACCACGGCAATCCAATGTGCGGTCAAATTTTTCCTTCAGTCGTGACTTTAAAACAGTGGACAATCTCCATCATTTACTCGTCTAATGCGTTTCGCCTTATAAAATGTCATAAAGCTCATCAGAGACCGTTCAGGGAGTATTCGCACAGTTGCCTGTCATTCAGCCTGGACACAGCACCCTGGAACCAGACTACATGGAGTGTTTTTGACTCCATGTTGGGGGCATTTAAAGCCTGAGGCAAACCTTACTCTGGTATTTCCTATTACAAGGGGACATCATAAGCAAGACTCCATGATATTATGGTCGCTGTGGAAGTGTGTGTCCAAGAAATATAAAGGGACTGGATGTTAATCATTGTATGTATCCTGTCTCCTGGGGATTTGCAAATATACCCTAGTGATCCTCACTGTGGAATTTTCTTGAACAAGAGACAACTATCTTTACCCTATTGTGTCTCAAAGAGAGAAAAATGACAGGCAACTGTGCGAATACTCCCTGAATGGTCTATGATGAGCCTATGACATTCTATAAGGCGAAACGCGTTAGACGAGTAAATGATGGAGATTTTCCACTGTTTAAAAGTCACGACTGAAGGAAAAATTTGACCACACATTGGATTGCCGTGGTATCAGAGGGCTCTAACTTTACATCTGAGTTAAGTTGATCCTGATCCGGATTCAATTCTGTTGTTATCCTTTGGATTTTGATACCCCTATATATAAAATGTTGGTTATAATTGTGATGACCTATTTAGGGATATCATAGGGCAAGCCGTCGTGGAGTGGGGGCACCCGGAACATTAGGGTGTTTTATACCTCCACGGTCAGGTAGCCCTACAGATTTAGGGACAGAATACTTATATCCATACTGTAAATGTGCTTTTTCCTTCAGTGAATTTGTAAATACACACCCCTTGATTCCACTTTTGTACACTTTGTAGACTAGACCAGTCATTTTTTATTAAAAAAGAATCAATAAAATTAATTATTTTATGGTACCTTTACACGCCGCTACCGAAAGGTAGAAACCGGCAGGTGTCGGAGACAATTGTACCTTTTAGCTTCAAAACATCGCGAAGTGGCGGCGTGTAATTCAGGTTGTACCATCCTGTCTCTTTGGATACCTGTCTTTCAGCCGTGCTGAAAAACAAGCAGGTATAAACCCTATGGTAGTGGCGTGTAATCTGGGCACAGGTACGGTATTTGAGTTCCCTGGGGCGTGCCACAGCGTCATGTATATCACACCCCATCTGCAATCATTGGTGGGGGCTACTGTGTACCCATTGGCTGTCCCTGCACAGGGCGGAATATTTAACGATCTGACCAGTCACTACACATTTGCTATAGCGTCATGTATTCCCTGCGCTGGCTGGCCAATCATGATGTTATTGCATTGTCCAATCACCGTACGAGCGCCACGTAATACACAACTCTGTCACACCTATGTAGTTGATATGTGTGGGTATCTGAATAACATTCATATGTGTGCGTTCATATGTGCATGTCACACTTCATGTGTTGATATTCGTGGGTATCTGAATAACATTCTATATTGCAATATTATAATACATTAAAATTAAACATTTTAAATATTAGTTCTTTCCTAAAATCAATCAAATATTTTAGTTAAAACAAAAGGGATTAAAAAGGTTTGATTATATTAATTACTAATATCTATTATATAATCACGAATCGGAAAAGCGCCCCTTCACGCGCACTTTCCGATGTCGTCATGTGGATACGAATTTAACATTGGGCGCGAAGCGCCCAATTCTGCGCGAGCTAAAGGCCGCGAGGCCAATGCGAGTCGCTGGCCCAGGGCGAGCAATGGCCGCGAAGCGGCCATTGCGAGCCGCTGGCCCAAAATCGATCCACAGGCCCGGCTACAACCTTAGCGATTTACCGCTCAGGTAGCGCGAGCAATGGCCGCGAGGCCATTGCGAGTCGCTGCCTGAGCCGCAAATCCCTACCCGGGGACCATGGAGCGGAGGCGGCACTGCCGCCTCCGCTCCCCGCTACCCACAATTCGCCACCCCCCCCCCCATGTCCGCACAGCCCGCCCCCATCAATGTCCCCACAGCCGACCCCCATGTCCGCACAGCCGACCCCCATGTCCGCACAGCCCACCCCCAGCAATGTCCGCACAGCTCACCCCCATGTCCGCACAGCCCACCCACTAACTCAATGTCCCACAGCCCACCCCCCATGCCCGCACAGCCGACCCCCATGCCCGCACAGCCGACCCCCATGCCCGCCACAGCCGACCACCCATGCCCGCACAGCCCACCCCATGTCGCACAGCCCGCCCCATCAATGTCCGCACAGCCCACCCCATGTCCGCACAGCCGACCCCATGCCCGCAAGCAGCGACCCCCATGCCCGCACATGCCCACCCCCATAGTCCGCACAGCCCACATGCCCACCATGTCCGCACAGCCGACCCCCATGCCCGCACAGCCGACCCCCATGCCCGCACAGCCCGACCCCCATGCCGCCACAGCCCCACCCCCATGTCCGCACAGCCCGCCCCCATCAATGTCCGCACAGCCGACCCCCATGTCCGCACAGCCGACCCCCATGCCCGCACAGCCACCCCCATGCCCGCACAGCTCGACCCCCATGCCCGCACAGCCGACCCCATGCCCGCACAGCCCACACCCCCATGCCCGCACAGCCGACCCCCATGCCCGCACAGCCGACCCCCATGCCGCACAGCCGACCCCCATGCCCGCACAGCCACACCCCATGCCCGCACAGCCGACCCCCATGCCCGCACACCACGACCCCCCATGCCCGCACAGCCGACCCCCATGCCCGCACACACAGCCGAACACCCCATGCCCGCACAGCCGACCCCCATGCCCGCACAGCCGACCCCCATGCCGCACAGCCGACCCCCATGTCCGCACAGCCCACCCCCATGTCCGCACAGCCCGCCCCCATCAATGTCCGACAAAAACCACCATGTCCGCACAGCCGACCCCACTAATGCCACACAGCCCCCCCATGTCCGCACATACCTTACATGTCTTCTACAGCACTCATGACGTCCGCCTCCGGCCAGGCGTCCTCTTCGTCCGGCCCCATGCGGCGAATCATCGTCATCTCTCCATGCCACAGACGTCCCATCGTCTGCTCCATTCGAACAATGGACGACAAATCCGCCATTGATCCAATGAATGAGCGCTCTCTGATTGGTCCTGTCATACTGCCCTCAGCCAATCAGAAGGCCCCTCATGAAGTCCCAAATTCATTGGGCGCAGCCATCCGAAATGGCTACACTGCCCATAGACATTAGTATTAGCAGGTGTGTCCGCGATTTACGTCCGGACAAATTAGAACCAGGTGGCCCCTCCATAAAATGCGACAATCCGCTATTGTATTCAATGAAAAATAGCGGACCTGAATGGAACTGTCTCACTTAAAATAAATACATAAATTAATAATAAATAAAATAATTTAAAAATAATAAAATAATAATAAAAATAATAATTAAAAAGTAATCAAAATTAATAAAAAAATAATAAAAAAAATAAAATATGCTAATCACTCAGCCATTTTGGGCGGACCTGAATGAGAACTGTGTCTCACTTAAAATAAATAATAAATTAAATAATAAATAAAATAATTTAAAAATAATTAAAAAATAATAAAAAATAATAATAAAAAAATAATAAAAAATTAAATAAAAATAATAATAAAAAAAATAAATATATGCTAATCAGCTCAGCCATTTTGGCGGACCTGAATGAGAACTGTGTCTCACTTAAAATAAATAATAAATTAAATAATAAATAAAATAATTTAAAATAATTAAAAAATAATAAAAAATAATAATAAAAAATAATAAAAAATTAAATAAAAATAATAATAAAAAAAATAAATATATGCTAATCAGCTCAGCCATTTTGGCGGACCTGAATGAGAACTGTGTCTCACTTAAAATAAATAATAAATTAAATAATAAATAAAATAATTTAAAAATAATTAAAAAATAATAAAAAATAATAATAAAAAAATAATAAAAAATTAAATAAAAATAATAATAAAAAAAATAAATATATGCTAATCAGCTCCAGCCCTTTTGGCGGACCACAAGGAGAACTCTGTGTCACTTAAGATAAATAATAAATTAAATAATAAATAAAATAATTTAAAAATAATTAAAAAATAATAAAAAATAATAATAACAAAATAATAAAAAAATTAAATAAAAATAATAATAATAAAAAAAAAAAAAAATGCAGACCTGAATGACAACTGTCTCTCACTCTCACTTAAAAAAATAAATAAATTTAATAATAAAAAAAAAAAATTAAAAATAATTACAAAATTATAAAAAATAAATAAAAAAAAATAAAAAAATAAATAAAAAATAATAAATAATAATTAAAAAAATAAAATGCTAATAATAATATTACTGCTAATAATAATGCATTAATGCTAATAATTATGCTATTAATGCTAATAATAATGATATTAATGCTAATAATTATGCTATTCATGCTATTAATAATGTTATTTATACTATTATTTATGCTAATAATGCTATTATTAATGCTATTTATGCTAATAATAATGCTATTAATGCTATTAATAATGCTATTAATGCTATTATTTATGCTATTAATGATATTAATGCTAATAATTTAATCTATTAATGGTATTATTAATGCTTATAATGCTATAATATAATGCTATTAATGCTATAATAATGTTATTACTACTATTATTAATGCTAATAATTCTATTATTAATGCTATTTATGCTAATATTAATGCTCTTAATGCTATTAATAATGCTATTAATGCTATATTTATGCTATTAATGCTAATATTATCCTATTAATGGTATTATTAATGCTATTAATGCTAATAATAATGCTATTAATGCTATATGTAATATAATGCTATTAATGCTATTAATAATGTTATTAATCTATTATTAATGCTAATAATGCTATTATTATGCTATTAATGCTAATAATAATGCATAATAATGCTATTAATTCTATTAATTTATGCTATTAATGCTATTAATGCTAATATTTATCCTATTAATGATATTAATGCTATTAATGGTAAAATAATGCTATTAATTAATGCTAATAATAATGCTATTAATGCTATTAATTATGCTATTAATGCTATTAATGCATAATATTTATCATATTAATGGTATTATTAATCTATTAATGCTAATAATAATGCTATTAATGCTAATAATAATGCTATTAATAATGTTATTATCATAATGCTATTTAATGCTATTAATGCTATTTATTAATTTATAATGTAATTATAATCTATTAATGCTAATAATAATGTTATTAATGCTATTAATAATGCTATTAATTATTATTAATTTTAATGTATTATTAATCTATTAATGTATTATTAATTCTATTAATGCTAATAATAATGCTTATTAATGCTATTATAATTTATTAATGCTTAATTAATGCTATTATAATGCTATTATATGCTATTAATGCTATTAATGCTAATATTTATCCTATTAATGGTATTATTAATGCTATTAATGGTAATAATAATGCTATTAATGCTAATAATAATGCTATTAATGCTATTAATAATGCTATTAATGCTATTAATGCTAATATTTTATCATATTAATGGTATTATTAATACTATTAATGCTAATAATAATGCTTTTAATGCTAATAATAATGCTATTAATAATGTTATTAATGCTAATAATGCTATTATTAATGCTTAATGCTATTATTAATTCTATTAATGCTAATAATAATGCTATTAATGCTATTAATAATGTTATTAATGCTATTATTAATGCTACTAATGCTATTATTAATTTATTAAGGCTAATAATAATGCTATTAATGCTATTAATAATGTTATTAATGCTATTATTAATGCTAATAATGCTATTATTAATGCTATTTATGCTAATAATAATGCTATTAATGCTATTAATAATGCTATTAATGCTATTATTTATGCTATTAATGCTATTAATGCTAATATTTATCTTATTAATAGTATTATTAATGCTATTAATGCTAATAATAATGCTATTAATGCTATTAATGCTAAGAATAATGCTATTAATGCTATTAATAATGTTATTAATGCTATTATTAATGCTAATAATGCTATTATTAATGCTATTAATGCTAATAATAATGCTCTTAATGCTATTAATAATGCTATAATGCTATTAATTATGCTATTAATGCTATTAATGCTAATATTATCCTATTAATGGTATTATTAATGCTAATAATGCTATTAATAATGCTATTAATGCTAATAATAATGCTATTAATGCTATTAATACTGTTATTAATGCTCATAATACTGCTAATAATGCTATTAATACTGCTATTAATGCTAATAATAATAGTATGGCTTATATTATTGCTATTGATAATGCGATTATTATTTAAAAATCTTTAAAAAAACAATAAAATATTTTAGATACCCGATGCATTTCCATCAGCCTAACAGCTATAACTACTATAATCAAATTAAGGCACGTTCTAGAATCCCGATGCATTTGCATCGGGCTCACAGCTAGTATAGTATATATGAACCAAAACACAGAACAATGCACAGCATAAGTATAATGTATAAGGCCATAAAAGTATGGCAAAATAGTATACTTTTTACCACACTTTAAAAAAGTATGGAATGGTAAAATAACTAAATAGTGTCTGCTGATTGACCACTGATCCAAACTATGTGTAAAATAGACATCTGTATATTAAGGCCGCACCACGCATTACCATAATGAACAAAAAGCAGGGGGTCACACTAATCGATTCTCAAAAAGTTGAAATGGTGTAAAATCATGAATTTCAGGAAATTTGACTTGAACCTCTCCAAATTGATCAGCTTATCTCTAGTCTCTGATCATACTTTAAAAAATGAAGTACTGTAGTCCATCTGTAGCTAATTAGATTTGACATATTATTTAGGTATAGATGCACATTGATTATTTTTCCCTGACCTAACTTGCCTTAGAAAATAAAAACTATTTCTTTGATAACATGAGTTATAACAAATTGTGCTAGACCTCAGTGGTTTAGCTTGAAATAGCAAATGCTGAATTTCAACATCAGCCCTGTTCTGTAGGATATTGAAGAAGTGCTACGAAGAGCTTTTAGACTGAGGAGGATAAGATTTTCTTCTATAGACAGGTTTTTAATATGGCTCCTCTTCTATTATACTATTATAGCCATGCTATATAAGGAAGAAAGTATGTGCATTGCTACTGCATTTCCCATTCAGTAACTTTATAAGAAAATGTAATATAGTAGAATAATTTAAGAGCTTACTCTATTGTATAGAAATGATTCTTAAGATGACTTTTTCAATCTGTATAAGTAAGTCATGAGCAACCTATACTTAAAATAAAAATAATAAGTATTGGGGAGAATGTCTGGAAATGTCATGGTAGAACATATTTTATAACATAGAGTTGAATAAATTTTTTGGCTAGGAGTTATATTTGACAATCTACACACATGCACACACACAAACATACGTGTATATATATAATAATAATAATATTTATTCATTTATATAGTGCCATTAATTCCACAGCACTTTACATACATCGGTAATGCTGTCCCTAATAAGGCTCACAATCTAAGCATCCTATCAGTATGTCTTTGCAATGTGGGAGGAAACCCACACAAACATGGGGAGAACATACAAACTCCTTGCAGATGTTGTCCTTGCTGTCCTTAGTGGAAATTGAATCCTGGACCTCTGGACCTCAGTGCTGCAAATGCTGCAGTGCTAACCACTTGAGCCACTGTTCCGCTGTATAGATATAAAATACAGCTGTGTCAAAATTTAAGACACCACTGCACAATTTTCTAAAAATCACCATCTCTACATGTCTGACTTCCATTCCAGCCAGTTGAATTCCAACCAAAGTACACCTCATTCTACTTACTGTGCTTCTGATTAGGTGATCACCTGAACTAAATCTTAATTAATGAGGGAAAGTACAAAAACATTGCTGTGGTCTTCACAATCCTCTTGCAATAGGAAAAGCTGGATTGCAAAACCAATGCTAGGAATAGTGCAAAAGTAATTTGAATGAAAAAATAACTTTTAACCATGCCAAAGGAGTTGAAAAGACAAGTCTTGAATGAGGAAAAGAAGGGCTCAACTCTGGCTTTACTAGCAGAGGGATACAGTGAGCGTCATGTTACCTCCATCCTTAAAATTTTGAAGACAACAGTCCATTACAACAAGGTCAAGCAGTAGACATTGGGCACAACAAATCTACAGACCAGCAGAGGGTGAAAGCGACTCTTCCCTGACTGGGATGACCGTCATCTTATTCGTATGTCACTCAGCAACCGCAGGATGACATCAAGTGACCTACAAAAGGAATGGCAAATGGCAGCTGGGGTGAAATGCATGGCAAGAACAGTTTTCAACAGGCTTCTAAAGGCAGGCCTCAAGTTATGTAAAGCTAATAAAAAGCCTTTCATCAAGGAGAAGCAAAGGAGAGCCAGGCTGAAGTTTGCCAAAGACCATAAGGATTGGACCATAGAGGAGTGGAGTAAGGTAATCTTCTGATGAGTCTAATGTTCAGCTTTGCCCAACATCTGGTTGTCTAAAGGTGAGATGAAGACCTGGAGAGGCGTGCAAGCCATAGTGTGTTGCACCCACTGTGAAGTTTATTGGATGAACAGTGATGATCTGGAGATGCTTCAGCAAGGCTGGAATTGGGCAGGTTAATCTTTGTGAAGGACGTATATATGAAGCCGTATACAAGGTTATCCTTGAAAAACACTTGCTTCCTTCTGCTCAGCTAATGTTCCAAAACTGTAAGGACTGGTTTTCCCAGCTGGACAATGGCGCACATTGGCAACATGATAAAATGGATCATAAAATTTGTTGGGTCATTTCTCCTGAGTACACTGATACCTCATATGTGGTCATAAACCACTGTTTGGGTGCACGACAGGGCTCAGAAGGGGAGGAGCGCAATTTGACTTTTCGAGCTAATTTTCCATTCAAAAAGTGAAATGGTGCTCCTTCACTTCTGAGCCCTGCCGTGCGCCCAAACAGTGGTTTATGACCAAATATGAGGTATCAGTGTACTCAGGGGAAATTGGCCAACAAATTTTAGGATGCCTTTTTTCCTGTTGCCTATGTGAAAATGAAAAAAGTTAGGTTAAAATATTTTTTTGTGAAAATAAAGTACCGTATATACTCGCGTATAAGCCGAGTTTTTCAGCCCAAAAATTGGTCTGAAAAGTCCCCCCCTCGGCTTATACGCGAGTCATACGGTCCCCCTCAAAGTTTGGCACCCCCACCTCAGTTTCTGGGCCCCCCCGCATGCAGCGCTGCGCATATACATTACCTGTCTAGCAGCTGTCACCCTCCGGTGGCGGATCGCGGCTCCCGGCTCCGGGCTCCATCTTCCTCGCTGACTTCCTGCTTGTCAGGTGAACGGCCGGCGTCGCGATGACGTCATCGCGCTGAGCCCCGGTCACAAAGCAGGAAGTCAGCGAGGAAGATGGAGCCCGGAGCCGGGAGCCGCGATCCGCCACCGGAGGGTGACAGCTGCTAGACAGGTAATGTATATGCGCAGCGCTGCATGCGGGGGGGCCCAGAAACTGAGGTGGGGGCGCCAAATTATGAGGGGGGCCCTGCTGGGGCCCTGTATACTACCACTGGGGCTATATACTACCACTACTGGGGCTGTCTGTATACTACCACTGGGGCTATATACTACCACTGGGGCTGTATACTACCACTACTGGGGCTGTCTGTATACTACCACTGGGGCTGTATACTACCACTGGGGCTGTATACTACCACTGGGGCTATATACTACCACTACTGGGGCTGTCTGTATACTACCACTGGGGCTATATACTACCACTGGGGCTGTATACTACTACTGGGGCTGTATACTACCACTGGGGCTGTATACTACTACTGGGGCTGGTGTATACTACCACTGGGGCTATATACTACCACTGGGGCTATATACTACCACTGGGGCTGTATACTACCACTACTGGGGCTGTCTGTATACTACCACTGGGGCTATATACTACCACTGGGGCTGTATACTACCACTGGGGCTATATACTACCACTACTGGGGCTGTCTGTATACTACCACTGGGGCTATATACTACCACTGGGGCTGTATACTACTACTGGGGCTGTATACTACCACTGGGGCTGTATACTACTACTGGGGCTGTATGTATACTACCACTGGGGCTATATACTACCACTGGGGCTGTATACTACCACTGGGCTGTATACTACTACTGGGGCTGTATGTATACTACCACTGGGGCTATATAATACCACTGGGGCTGTATACTACTACTGGAGCTGAATATACCACTGGGGCTGCTGTATACTACCGCTGGGGCTGTATACTACCACTGGGGCTGAATATACCACTGGGGCTGCTGTATACTACCACTGGGGCTGTATACTACCACTGGGGCTGTATACTACTACTGGGGCTGTATGTATACTACCACTGGGGCTGTATATACTACTGGGGCTGCGTGTATACTACCACTGGGGCTGCTGCTGTATACTACCACTGGGGCTGCTGTATATACCTCTGGGGCTGCTGTATACTACCACTGGGGCTGCTGCTGTATATACCACTGGGGCTGCTGCTGTAACACTGCTGGGGCCTGTATATACCACTGGGAGAGGCTGCTGTATACCACACTGCTGGGGGCTGTATACCTGTGCTGGAGTCCACCCTCGGCTTATACGCGAGTCAATAAGTTTTCCCAGTTTTTGGGGGCAAAAGTAGGGGGGTCGGCTTATACACGGGTCGGCTTATACACGAGTATATACGGTACTTTTTCATTATTACGGATCAATTTGTGAAACATCTGGGGGTTCAAAGTGCTTACCACCCATCTAGATAAGATCCCTGGGGGGTCTAGTTTACAAAATGGGGTCACTTGTGGGGGAAATCCAATGTTTAGGCACACAGGGGTCTCCAAACGCGACATGGTGTCCGCTAACAATTTGAGCTAACTTTCCATTCAAATTGTTAGTGGTTACCATGTCGTTTGGAGAGCCCCCTGTGTGTCTAAACATTGTAGCTCCCCCACAAATGACCGCATTTTGGTAACTAGACCCCCCAAGGAATGTATCTAGATGCATAGTGAGAACTTTGAACCCCCAGGTGCTTCACAAATTAATCAGTAAAAATGAAAAAAGAAAATGTTTGTGGGAAAAAAAAGTACTTCTTCATTTTTACAGATCAATTTGTAAAGCACCTGGGGACTCAAAGTGTTCACTATCATCTAAATACGTTCCATGGGGGGTCTAGTTTCTAAAATGGGGTCACTTGTGAGTGAGCTCCAATGTTTAGGCACACAGGAGCTCTCCATACGCGACATGGTGTCTGCTAACAATTGGAATTGTTAGCGGACACCATGTCTGGTATGGAGATCCCCTGTGTGCCTAATCATTGGAGCTCCCCCACAAGTGACCCTATTTTGGAAACTAGACCCCCCATGGAACGTATCTACATGCATAGGGAGCAATTTGAACCCCAAGGTGCTTCACAAATTGATCCGTAATAAGAAAAAAGTACTTTTTTTTCCCACAAACATTTTCCTTTTTCATTTTTACGTATTAATTTATGAAGCACCTAGGGGTTCAAAGTGCTCACTATGCATCTAGATACATTCCTTGGGGGTTTAGTTTCCAGAATTGGGTCACTTTGTGGGAGAGCTCCAATGTTCAGGCACACAGGGAGGGGCTCTCAATACACGACATGGTTTCCGCTAACAATTGGAGCAAATTTTCCACTGAAATTGTTAGCGGACACCATGTCACGTATGGAGAACCCGTGTGCCACCAGCACAAGAGTAACTGGTATAGTTGGGGTACAGCACCAGAAAATGCTGCCTCTAATGAATGTACTATTTTCTGGGGTGGCTGTGGGCTGTAATCTGTAGCGTGGGACCAATTTTTGGATCTCTCCACGCTGAGGATTCCAGTCCCCCAGCTGCCAAGTTGTACCAGGCTGGCAACAAAAAATACAGCGAAGGTCTTTTTTTTATTTCTAGAACTGATTTTAGAAGAAAAAAAAAGACTTGGGGCTCTGCCATATTTTTGGTCCGGCCAGGTACAACTTGGCAGCTACGGACTGCCATCAAGCTCCAGCTGCCTCATCGTACCTGGCTGGCAACCAAAAATACAGCAAAGCCCATTTTTTTTATTTCTAGAACTAATTCTAGAAAAAAGAAATGATGTGGGGCTCCACCATATTTTTGGCCCAACCAGGTACAACTAGGCAGCTGGGGGCTGGAATCCTCAGCATAGAGAGGCCCAAGCGTTCTGGACACCCCCTTCCTGCGAATTACAGCCCGCAGCTGCCCCAGAAAATGGCGCATTCATTGAAGCGCCATTTTCTGGCGCTGTGCCCAGGCTCTTCCAGTTGTCCTGGTGCCAGTGGCAAACTGGGTAATAAAGAGGTTAATGCCAGCTTTATATTGACTGCTGGCACTAAGCCCGAGATTCATAATGTCAGGCCAATGTTCGTCAAGACCATTAGGAATCTCTGGTAAATAGTCAAAAATACACCACACAGAAAAATGTTTATATTTGAAAAAAAAAACACAAACAAAATTCGGACTCCATCTTTATTATAAAGATCCGACGTAGTCCACAATGAAGGTCCCACAACGCTTGATCGCCTCCGACGTAGTCCACAACGAAGGTCCCACGACGATCAATCGCCTCTGCTCAATCCAGAGATTGCAGCAAGGGATCAAGTGTCCTCTTCCTACAGTCTCTGGGGTCAAAGTTATGACGCACTGTATGGCAATGATCTGTCATACAGTGCACCATGACTATGATCCCAGAGACTAAATAGGACACTTGATCCCTTGTTGCACCCATCCATCCACCCATTCATCCATCCATCCACTCATGCACCCATCATCCTCCCATGCACCCATCCACACATGCACACATCCACTCATGCACACATCCATCCATGCACGCATCCATCCATGCACGCATTCATCCATGCACAAATCCATCCTTGCATGCACACATCCACACACTCATCCGTTCATGCACGCATGCACACATTCATGCATGCACACATCCATCCAGTCACACATCTATCCATACACACATCCATCCATGCAACATCCATCCATGCAACATCCATCCATGCACGCACGCACACGAACACATCCATCCATACACCTATCCATGTATGCACACAGCCACACATGCACACACACATCTATCCATGCACACACACATCCATGCACACACACACATCCACGCATGCACGCATCCATCCATGTACACATCCATGCATGCATGCACACATCCATCCATACACACATCCATGCAAACATCCATCCATGCAACATCCATCCATGCACGCACACATGCACGGACACGCACATCCACACATCCATGCGCGCACATGCATACATCCATCCATGCACCCATGCACACATCCACGCATGTACACACACACACATCTATACATGCACACATCCATCTATGCACACATCCATCCATGCACACATCCACGCATGCACACATCCACGCTTGCACACACACATCCATGCATGCACACATGCATGCATGCACACATCCATGAATGCACACATCCATGAATGCACACATCCATGCATGCAAACATCCATGCATGCACACATCCATGCACACATCCATCAATGCAATGTCATGCATGCAAATATCCATCCATGCACGCACACATCCATGCTTGCACACATCCATCCACCCATGAATGTACCCATGCACCATCCATCCACCCATGCACCCATCCATGCACCCATGCATGCACCCATTCATCCACCCATGCTTGCATGCACTCCCTCACCCATACATCCATCCACCCATGCATACATACGTGCACCCACTCACCCATGCATGCATGAACCCACTCACTCATCCATCCATCCATCCATCCATCCATCCATTCATTCATTCTTACTTGAGGAGGAGGAGCTTTGGAGAGGAGGAGGGGCCCACACTGGAGCAGAGGAGGCAGGCCAGTGGGTGCAGCCTGCCAGGAGGTGAGGGGGAGCCTGGGGGAAGGCCCAGGGGAGGCCCAGGGGGGTGTCAGCTTCCTCAGCCCGCTCCGTGATCGCACCAGGAGGGGGCTGAGGAAGCTGACTGGTGGGTGCACCGGCGGGTGCTGCCCGCCGGTGGATGAATGGTACCACCGGGTGGGGGGGAAGGAAAGAGATCGAGGTGCTGATGAGCCCTGGAGCGTTAGGGGGCTGAGGAGGGGGAGGGCACCTGCCGACCTGCCCTTCCAGATCTGATTGGAGAGCTCTAATCAGATCTGGAGGGGTGACTCGCTCTGATCGGCAGTTTCAAATTCAACTGTCAATCAGAGCGAGTTTATCCCCAGGCTAAAGTATGGGTCCTTGTGACACTGCTGCTCCGGTGACTTGTCACTGACCCGGTCACCAGAGCTGCAGGAGCGCAAACAACCCATGACGTTATAGAGACGCCATAGGTAGGGAACGCACCGACTTTCATGACATCTCTATAACGTCATAGTTCGGGAAAACTGGTTCCGGATCCGCACCCATAGGCAGCAATACAAAAACCGGATCGCCTTAACTGCCTTGCGTTTACTGGATACGCTTTTTCCGATTTGCGGTAAAAATCATGCATGCAACATTTTTCGGAACGGTTGCAAAACCAAATCCGGTATTGATAACATGGGTGTCTATGTAAACCAGATCCAGTAACGCAAAACACATATGATTGCCTGCATCACCAAATGGGTTTTGGTCACAAATGCTACAAATTAAAATTTTGTGATTTCACAGATCACTTGATGGTCTATCTGGTGATAAGTAGCAGGCAAGGCTGGAAGGCACACTGGGCAGGTGCTTGATATCCCAGCAGGTGATTAGTGATCCACAACAGTGCATGCTGCAGGCATGACATGCACAGGGCCATTATTTTACACTTCACCATTGGCACATATGCTGCATTGTTGTGCACACAACATGTGTACCACATTAGCTAATTAGCAATCACCCTAATTAGCACCCTAATTAGCTGACTGCTGGGCAGCTGTGGGTCGGTGTCCTGCTTAGGATCCTGCTCTGGGAGGAAAAATGCGTCGGTAGGGAGGGTGGGAATTCGTCAAACCGGACATCTGCGCAGCAGCAGGGTTTAAAATTGCATCCGGCAACCGGTCCGGTGGCATCCAACACTCATTGACTCCCATGTTACTACGCGCCAGATTGCCCCGGATCCAGCCCGATCCGGGTGGATCCGAATCTACCCGATTTCAATCCCGGAACGAAAAAAGCGTGTTGGGAAGCAGGGGAACATTTCTATATCCGCAGTATCTACTGCATCCGGTACCGGATGCCACATTAAGGGCACATCCGGTACCGCATGCGTTTTTAGGGACACACTTTTAATTAATATGAAGGCACAGGGTAATACCAGATCCGGTAATGGATGCGGTTACCGGATTGTGCCTTCCAAATATGACCCTAGTCTTAGACTAAGGCTGCATTCCCACATTGCATATTTTTGTGTGCTTTTTTGCACACGCTTTTCAAAATACCCAATGTGCATTTTGTCTGCCGGCAAAGTGAATGGGAAATTCACTTTTCCGTGCAGACAGTGCGTAAAAATACACTATGCTTTTATAGGAAAAAGCGCCTGCGTAAAAAGAATGCCAATTCTTTACACAGCAGCGCCGGCGCTTTTTCCTATAAGGGCGGACACTGCTGCATTTGACGTCACAAAGGGGAGGAAGAATCTTGCTTCCTCCTCCCCTTTGTGACACCGGTGACCGCCCATTTGATTTTGCAGTGTATTAATATACACTGCAAAATCAAAGTTAAATAAAGACAAATGTATTAAAAATAATAAAGAATGACATACTTACCCTCCGAAGGGTGTTCCGGGAGATGGGAACCGCTGCAGGAATTGACCTGCTAGGACCTGTGGTGATGTCAGAGGGCGTTCAGGGTGCTGATTGGCCACTCGTGGACATGTGATATGTATCACATGACTGCGAGCGGCCAATCAGTGCTCGGAACGCCCTCTGACACGTCTATTTCCACTCGGAATCTGCGGCTGCTCACCGGTCCTGGCTCCTGAACACCCTCCATCCACCCGCCGGAGGGTAAGTATCCATGTTTATTAATTTAAACACCTCTGGCTTTATTGAATTCAGATTTCACAGTGTATATTAATACACTGTGAAATCTTTAGGGTGCGGGCACAGATGTGACAGAGAGGAGGAGGAAGCAGGATTCTTCCTCCCCCTGCAGCACACAAAAGCGTGGTATGTGAATGCACCCATGTATTTTGCTGCGCCTTTTTGCGCGGCCAACAATCGTGGCAAAAAGCGATCGCAAAAAGGTACAACAAAATACACAAATGTGTGAATGCAGCCTAAATTGATACTTATATTTTTGCAGTTCTTTTTTGTTACACATGTTTAGATCATGTCATAATGGAGGTACCCGCCACATAAAAAACTGTAAACAAATGTAACGCTATAGGAGAAAAACAGACGTTAGAGCCTCTGGTAGAAAATATGTTAAACATGCTATTGAAATATTAAAGGCTAGGCATCATATTGAACATGGAGGGGGGTACAGAAACACAGAAAACACCAAGCTATGCATTTCTAACACAGTCTGGTGTTCTTTTTCAAAGCCTGATGGTAAAGTTTTCCTAATAATGCTAAATGCCACCATGGATGTATCTGGATGGAAATATAAATCACATGGTGTGGTGAAATAGGAAGGAAACAAACAAATATAAATTTGTTTCCCACCTGTTTCATCACACCATGTGATTTATATTCCCATCTGATTAATCAATGATGGACGGTATTTATGATTGCTCGTAAAACTTTCCCAGAAGGTTTTGAAAAAGAACGCCATTGAATCGCAACGCCATGTGGTGCCTGTACCCCCACTACATGTTTGATATTAAGTCTATGTAGGTTTGTTCTCTACCTGTTTCTCTAACGCATGTGATTCTTTTCACTTCCGGATTCATCCATGTTCGTATTTAGGATTGCTGGGAAAACGATTCCCGACGGTCTTGAAAAAGAACACCAGACTGCCTTCAAAACACGTTGCCTTGTGTTTTCTGTAACCTCACTCCATGTTTAACATGAAGTCTATTTTTATATTCCAATAAAGTTCAATTTTGAACATATTTGTTAGAAGCTGGAACCTTTGGTATTCTTCTATAATACCTCATGCTTGTAAGAGCGTTGTTGCATGCATACTGTACTGAACATGATACAGCAAACTGCTTTTTTTTTTTCTTTTTTTTTCAGTTGCAAATTAAACATTGTACTTGTATCCAAAATGTAATTTAAAATAGTGTCACTAACAACAGACTTAATAGCGAATGAGAAAAATCCCCAAAAAATGACAAAAAATGACAAAGCCAATACTAGCAGCACCATTCGCACCGCTGGCATACATGACCCCAGCAGTAGCAATATCAGTTGCACTTCACAAATGGCCTCATTTAACTCTGTTAAGCATACTAGAGGGGAGAAAGTGGCTTTAGTAATGTAGTATATGTCAGTCACTCATCTCAGTCACAGCATGATGATTTAGCTGTGATTATAGGGGCCCTGCCAGTGGTAGTTAAATTCTAAGGCTCCTTTCACATCACGATTTTTTCCTGTCCGTGGGGATCCTGTTTTTTGCAGGACCCCACAGACAGGAACAGACAGACCTGGATATATACCTCCAGATGCCATTTCTGTAACCGGATCCGTGATTTTTACGGACCCGGACACAGAAAGAGCTGGGAGGAGCCCAGAGGTGTCGGAGCTGTGATGTCACACGGGGATGGAAGAATCAAAGTGACTCCCTCTCACTCATTACAGTGAATTTTATGTTGAGAATTTAGTCTGAGTCACGTTTTTCAGAGATTTGCATGTAATCTCTAGTAAAAGTGCTCAGCGTAGAGTGCAGTATAACTATGAGCTGAGCTTTACTGTGATCTTTGGGAGGCAGACTGAATAAATAAACAGTAGGGATGAGCGAGTCCTAAATTACTCGGAATCGCTAGACCCGCACGAGTCCGAGCCCAGGCAGCCTTGAGAACCGGGGGGGGGGGGGGGTGCTGTCGGGTCCAGGCAGCCTTGAGAACCGGGGGGGGGGGGGTGCTGTTGGACCCGGCGGCCTTGAAAAGCAGGGGGGGCTATCAAAGCTGACCTTACCTCCTCCAGCCGCGAAGCAGCCCGCCTGCCGCAAACCGACTCGCCGGATTTGGACTCGTTACTGAGCGAGTATTCGCTAAAAGACTCGCCGATTCCCGAGTCCAGCGAGTCCCTTAAGAATCGCCGAGTAACGAGTCCTAGCGAGTAGACTCGCTCATCCCTAATAAACAGCAGTTGAAGAATTGGCTTTGTTACTATTTTTATGAGGTTCATATTGCGATATAGGTGATTAGGCGGCTTTATTCCTCAGGTCAGCATGATCGCATGGATACCAGATTTATATATATTTTTTAGGTTTGATTACCATCACACTAAAAATGCTTTTTTAAAAAAATAAAGGTTTCTTGCATCCCTGAAGTTTAAAGGCTGTAATTTTTTATTTTCTGCCAGCAGAACCATGTGAGGGCTTGATTTTTGATGAAGAAGTTGGTATTTTTATTGGTACGGTATTTTCTTTGTGCACGTAATCTTTTTGGATTGCTTTCTATTCCGCATTTTGTAAGGCAGAATCAAGAAAAATAGATATTCAGGAATTATTTTTTTTACACCATTCGCTATGTTGTAAAAGTGATGACAGATTTATTCTTCAGGACAGTAAAATTAAAGCGATACCACATTTATATCATTTTTTTATGTTGTTCTGGTTTTACACCATTCAAACAATTTTAGAGCAAAAAGAATTGTTTTTGCACTGCTATATTCTGAGAGCCATAATTTGTTTTATGCAAGACGGTGGGATAAAAAGATGTTTCCAGTAATACCATTTTTATTTATATGCGGTGTTGTGATTGAAATTGTACTGCCAGGATTGGCATGTGCTCTGCTCCTTGCAGTGAGTGTCGGGTCTTGGCTGTAACATCAGCTGGAGACCCGGCAGAGATTGTGCGTGCCCTCATTTGTGGCTGCAAATTCACCATGTCATGCTGGATACATCCTTAGTAAGGAACGCACCGACTTTTAGGGTGTATCCAGTATGTCTATTGTCACAAACAGGTTAAATAATAAGAGTGTCATTATCACTATCATCGTCATCCACCATTACTGCTTTTGATTCCAAGTATGCCTCCTCCTCTTTTTCTGCAGAACTATAAGGTATCAAGCTTTATTGTGTGTTGAGTAAACTGGTCTAAGCTCCAATTCATTTGTTTGTGTGCCAACTACATTCTCACCTAATCTTTTTATTTTTGGAGAGAAAACCTTTATTATTGCAGAGGCTCAGAGACCATCTCTTCTACACCTATGTGATAGTAATTCATATAAAAATAGCATATGGTTTATTATATTCTTCACTAAGGCCCCTTTCACATCAGCATTTTTTTGAAATTGCAGCAGATGCGGTGAAAAAAACGCATCTGCCGCAATTACCGCATACCGGCTGCACTTGCGGCACGGTTGCGGCACGGTTGCGGCAAGCCCCATACAATGTATAGGCGGGCTTGCGGCAGGTGCAGCAAGTGCGGTTTTGGCACTTGCGGCAGGTGCGGCCATATAGTGTACAGGGAAATTGCAAAAAAATTGTAAATGCAGTGAAATTGAAAAAATAGTGCAATAACACGTTTGTTTTTTGGGTACTTTAGTCGCCATGTTCACTATATGGTAAAACCGATGTGACGGGGTGATGCCTCAGGTCGGTACGAGTTCGTAGACACCGTATACCTTTACTGGTAACTAGGTGGTGAAAAGAAATTCAGAAGTTTGAAAAAGAAAAAACAGACTTATTGCGCCATGTTCTGCGACCCGTAGTGTTCTCATTTTTCGGGATCTGGGGCTGTGTAACAACTTATGTTTTGCGTCTTGAGCTAACGTTTCTAATGATACTATTTTTAGGGGGATCTGCAGTTTTGATCGTCCGTTATTGCATTTTATAGCAATGTTGCGGTGACCAAAAAAACTGAATTTTGGTGTTTGGACCATTTTTTCCGTTACGGAGTTTAGGGCGCACATTAACAGATTTAATATAATGATAGATCAGGCAATTCTGAATGCGGCAATACCAAATATGTGTATTTTTTTCTTAAATACTTTTATTGTGATTGGGGGAAAAGGGGGGTGATTTGAACTTTTATATATATATATATTTGTAATTTTTACAGGTTTTTAAAAACTTTATTTTTTTATTAATTCTTAGTATTACACTGCCCCAAAGAGAGGCACCCTGCTGCACAGGCTGATCGGTTCTGGGAGATACCGATGAGCCGCAGCTCACCAGTATCTCTCAGAATTGCGGACGGGCTGTGGTTGGCAGCGCCTGCCAACCACAACCCGGAACTGCTGTCTGACAGCATCCCGGATTTAACCAGGACCCTGGGCTGTCACATGAGCGCCGGAGATCCCGCGATATTATCGCGGGATCTCCGGAGCAGCCGGGGAACAGCGCGTTCCCCGCCGCAGCCGCCTTGGATCCCGCTGTCAGTGATTGACAGCGGGATCCAAGGGGTTAACAGCGCCGATCGGATCCCGGATCCGATCGGTGCTGTTACCCTGACATCTCAGCTGATGAGATCAGCTGAGAGTTCGGGTATTTGATGTGAGCGCCGCGCCAGAGCTCACATCAAACACCCCTTACCGGCCCATGATGTTGTACAATGTCATAGGTCGGGAAGGGGTTAACATTACAGATGAATTGATGGTGATCTGATGAACTATTTTCTTTTTATTATATCTCCTCCAAATATGTCAGGCTTCAATAATCACTCTACCAACTGCAAGCTTAGATGTTACCAGTGACAAGTAAGTCAGGTGCCTACTGCAGCCCAATCCATGGAGGGGTTAATAAGGAGCTAGGCAACAAGATTGTGCAAACAAAAATATCCTGTAAGCGATTGTGTACTGGCACTGGAAGAGGCGGGCCCCTAGGCAAAGCAAAGAGGCATCACCGTGAAGCCCGATGCCATCTTGGCAGAGCATTACAATGCAGCTACACTATGCTACCATGTACCTGCAGTACACAACTTGGCTAAATGACTGATCCATCGCAAGACATCCCAGCTCTGGAGGATGTTCTCTTCCTCACCACGTCAGGGGCAGGTGGTGCTTCAGCATCAGTACCAGAGTAGCCAGCACAGGATATGGAGACATATGTGACCTGGAGCTCCACCGCGCTACCTGCAGTGGGCGTTATATGTAGTGAGATTAGGTTCCAGTGTTGGTCTTGCATGCCAGAGAAGGTCAAGAGGAGGTCACATTCAGAAGGTGAGCCAATCCCCATGCCAGCTAGGAGCAGCAGATGTTACACTTTGGAAGATCTTGCAGCATGCCTTACATTATTACAGCAGCCAGTGCCGCAGGCAGGAGATCGGCAAATCCAGCAGGATGATGAGGACAAGGAAGAGGAGGTAGTACAGGCAGAAGACCCTGTTTCCCAGCCTTGAGTAGCAACCATGCCAGAGGCATTCGACTGGGAGAATGCCATCTGTGGACCCTTACCCCCTTCAAGCAACTTTCTTATTAGGCATAAACCACCTCGGGCCTGTCTCTTTTCTTGAGGACATTAGGCTCATGGATGACATTGTCCTAGAGTCTTTGCATTGGTCTAATTGCAATGACTTTGATGACTAAAGTACCCAAGGCGTGCTGGTGACATTCATCCAGGAGAGGGAGTTTTGTATCATAGCTGAAGAAAGGACTGGTCATAGATGCTACTTAAACCGGTTCTCTGTAAAAGACTCTGTATATGCTATGTTGGGGAGGAGGTCACCTTCATGAAGGTGAAAGGCAACAAGCGTGAATCGTGGTTGGCATAAGTTGGGTAACCGCTACAAAATATTTTGAAAACTGAAACAACCAGTCCCCTTATATTTGTTTTTATCACTCCAAAAGCAATATATTTAACTGAGAAAGTACCACAAGAGTCTCTCTCAAGGAATGACTTCACAAATATAAACAAAGATATGCATTAACAAAATTACAATCTTTATTCCAAAATATAATAAAATCAGAGCTTCTCCTCATCGGGAGACCCCATAGTACATATCAAACTTCTTACATATACAGTGTAACATCAATATTGCACATAACCTGTAAAAATAGACTATACCTCAAAACAACTTGCACAAACCCAAATCAATCCACTACAGTGGCCCACAATGCCTGTATACCTACTACTATATATTAGTCCTAACCTTGTTCACATTTATCCAGGTGTGACCGCTGGTTAAACAAGGGGTTACTATAGTAGGTAACTATGGTTTGGGAAGAAGGTATTAAGTCCCACAAGGAGGTTAAGTCATAGTTACCTGTTAACAAGGAGTCGTATGGTGCCTGGGTCCCTTATCCCTACGCCGTTTCACAATAAAGCTTCTTCCGGGGGCGTCCTTACAGCAGGGTAAGGAGGACTAGGATTACTTATGATTTTTGCAATGTTACAGAACGCATTTTTTATAGAAAAGGACCACTAATATGTCACGGTGCAGGGACAGGAATTAATAGGGTTGGGGGTGATTTGGAGAGGTCAGGTTCCCTTTAAAGAAAGGTTCTATGAGAGAGGATATAGTAAGAAATGTATAAAAAAAAAAAAGCATATGACAGGGCTAGATATTCCACCCGGCATGATTTGCTCTATTCCAAGCATGATAGTAAAATATTTTATCAAGTAAGATTTATCACCAATTATCATGGGGAATTTACTCAAATGAGGGCATGCCTTGAAAAAGCACCCACCGTGATGAAGACATCCAGGTGTGACCGCTGGTTAAACAAGGGGTTACTATAGTAGGTAACTATGGTTTGGGAAGGAGGTGTTAAGTCCCACAAGGAGGTTAAGTCATAGTTACCTGTTAACAAGGTACCAACATCACAAAGACCGGATGTGACGCAAATAGCGTCACACCGGCTATTACGCCCCTACAGCAGGGTGAGGAGGACTAGGATTACGTATCACGCCCGTTGGGGCGTGATAATGAGCAGCTAAGGAGGGCTTAGAGTCTCACAGGGGATGCCCTGTGAGACTTATTCAGAGCCAAGAAGTCGTACATATGTAAGTGCATAATGTTGATATTTGCAAAATTACAGAACGCATTTTTTAAAGAAAAGGACCACTAATAATGATATGTCATGGTGCAGGGACAGGTATTAATAGGGTTGGGGGAGATTTGGAGGGGTTAGGTTCCTTTTAAGTTCAATTCCCCACAGCTCAAAGTCAGAGTCAGACGAACATATTCTATGTTGATGCAGAAACTGCCCGACTGGGACTGATCTAATCAATTGAGGAGTATGTGAGGAAGATGCAGCAGCATGTTCGTAGCTGTCAGTTTTCTATAAATGTCTGTCTGTAGCATATTGCTGCTATCACGTTTGATCTCAACATCTAGAAAATCAATATGATCTCTATCCCACTGGTATGTAATATAGATGTTGCGAGCATTGTCATTTACCTCAGACATAAATTGATGTAGGGAATCTTCATCCCCTTGCCAGGTCAGAAGGATGTCGATGTACCGCGTCCAGAAAAGTGTGTGATCCATTGAGGACACCCCTTTTGACTGGAAGAGGTCCCTCTCCCACAGCCCCAGGAACAGGTTGGTGGAATAAAGCATTCCTTCAGAAATACATTGATCTAGGGTTGATACCTTGAGGGTTAAGAGTACGTGTCATCTCCACTTTCCCTGTGGATGAAGATGATTTCATAAAAAAAGGGGAGGAAGTGTGAAGCGAGTGTTCTATGTCATTTATGGAATTATTGATCGGGTCGAACTCGAGAGTCATTGCTATGCTCGATGATGAATTGAACGAAATTCAAATAAAATTTAAGGCTGAATGTCTGATTGATAAGCTGATTTTATATGAGAGTCAACTCGACAAAGCACTGGAGAGCTCTGTTAAAAAGATTCATGAAACTCAGACAAAGAAAAGTCAACGCGACCACAAGGACTTTCAATAGAAAGTTGTGTACCAAAGGCGAAAGCTTCCACCTAAGGAGGGAGCGGGAGCTCATCTGAGCCCCTCTGGCACATCGGCCTCCTCCATCAGCAGCGCCTCTGAAGTGTCTATACCTGTTATGATCAATAAATCTGGGACGAAGGGAAATAAAAGGAGGAATCCTGGAGCTCGGTTTCCCACTCGGAGGGACTTCGGACCAAATGAGTCCAGTCGGGGCTCAAGAAGGGTAATAAACCTGAGTACACATATACTATCTCCTTCTGATCTGTCGCTCCTTGAAAGGGGTCTCTCCTTTTCCCCCACTGCTAGATTTGATATGTTTACTGCGATCAAAGATCTACATATCTTTGCACGTTCCTTGATTTTCAAGAAATATTTTTTTGCTTCTAACATGCACTCTATGTTCCTAACAGAGGTGGAACAACTAGCGGTGGGGGAATTGGATGAGCTCGTGCAGGAGAGCGACACATCAGAAGGAGGTAAGATTCAACCGTCCATTTGTCCCAGATCTAAGAAATTTCCAGCTTTGTCTACTTGTCCCAACGTGGATTTATTTGTACAAGTGGTTAGTAAAGAATTCGAAAAAATATCCACGAGGGTACAAAGAGACAACTTGACGGGGCAGGAGTGTCGTAGTCTTAAGGAATTGCAGGCTCTACCAGATGTGTTGCAGATGTATTATTTACAGTATCCTGCCAATCTATTTGCACCTTATAAGTGAATATTCTTTGCACAAGATAGATTTTTACATATTGTATAATCCATGTACTATTACTTGTTATCTGTACTGGTGATTGTGGTAATTCCCCTCTGTTATCATAAATAATTTTCCTCGCAAATTCTGTCTTGAGGATTGTTGGGCCCCATGTCTATTGTATGTTTATTTTAAGTGATTTTATATTGTGTGTCTCACAGTTGTTTAATAAAACTTTGTTGTTCTTTTACATTCAATCATATTGTGGTGTGCTCCTTACATAGGCCAACATCTTTTCTCCCCTTACATACCGTTTTTGTTGGCATGGTGAGCACCTCGTTGCTATTCTTCTATTATTAGTGGCTCTGCTCATTTTCTACTTTTGACTAATGAACGCGTTGTCCGGGTTGCTGAGCGGCGTCTCTATCAGCTTGTGTCTTCCAGTCATATGACCGGTCGCGCGGCCGATGGCATTGCCGGTGACGTGGGGCGACGTCTTCATGGCGGCGGGTGCATCAGAATGACGCCGGCACATACTATTGGCTAATCGGCCTATTTAAACCCCACCTAGGCAAGTTAACTCTGACCCCTGATGAAGAGCGCCCTCAAAGCGGCTGTAGAGGTAGAATAGGACGCCAGGTTATCCTTCATATAGTGAAAACCATAAGTAAGTATTATGCACGTTATATCTGATGGCTACTTTCATCTTATTTAGCTAGGGCTGGGGTAGGATAGGGTGCCAGGTTGTCTCCCAATTAGTGACAATCACAAGTAAGTACTATGCACATTACATGTCTGAGAGCTACTTTCACCTTATGTAGCCATGGTCTTGGTGCATACCACTCGGTGATTGTACATGGGCTTTAAATAGCTAAATATGAGTTGTCTAACTATAGTTATTCATATATACAGTGCCTACAAGTAGTATTCAACCCCCTGCAGATTTAGGTGGTTTGATAAGATGCAAATAAGTTAGAGCCTTCAAACTGCAAACGAGAGTAGGATTTATTAACAGAAGCATAAATCTTACAAACCAAAAAGTTATGTTGCTCAGTTGAATTTTTATACATTTTAAACATAAAAGTGTGGGTCAATTATTATTCAACCCCTCAAACCACCAGCATTCTGTTTGGTCCCCCTAAAGTATTAAGAAGTAGTTCAGGCACAAAGAACAATGAGCTTCACATGTGTGGATTAATTATCTCTTTTGCCAGCCTTTTCTGACTATTTAAGACCCTCCCCAAACTTGTGAACAGCACTCATACATGGTCAACATGGGAAAGACAAAGAAGCATTCCAAGGCCATCAGAGACAAGATCGTGGAGGGTCACAAGGCTGGCAAGGGGTACAAAACCCTTTCCAAGGAGTTGGGCCTACCTGTCTCCACTGTTGGGAGCATCATCCAGAAGTGGAAGGCTTATGGAACTACTGTTAGCCTTCCACAGCCTGGAAAGCCTTTGAAAGTTTCCTCCCGTGCCGAGGCCAGGCTTGTCCGAAGAGTCAAGGCTAACCCAAGGACAACAAGGAAGGAGGTCCGGGAAGATCTCATGGCAGTGGGGACATTGGTTTCAGTCAATACCATAAGTAACGTACTCCACCGCAATGGTCTCCGTTCCAGACGAGCCCGTAAGGTACCTTTACTTTCAAAGCGTCATGTCAAGGCTCGTCTACAGTTTGCTCATGATCACTTGGAGGACTCTGAGACAGACTGGATCAAGGTTCTATGGTCTGATGAGACCAAGATCGAGATCTTTGGTGCCAACCACACACGTGACGTTTGGAGACTGGATGGCACTGCATACGACCCCAAAAATACCATTGCTACAGTCAAGCATGGTGGTGGCAGCATCATGCTGTGGGGCTGTTTCTCAGCCAAGGGGCCTGGCCATCTGGTCCGCATCCATGGGAAGATGGATAGCACGGCCTACCTGGAGATTTTGGCCAAGAACCTCCGCTCCTCCATCAAGGATCTTAAGATGGGTCGTAATTTCATCTTCCAACAAGACAACAACCCAAAGCACACAGCCAAGAAAACCAAGGCCTGGTTCAAGAGGGAAAAAATCAAGGTGATGGAGTGGCCTAGTCAGTCTCCTGACCTTAACCCAATTGAAAACTTGTGGAAGGAGCTCAAGATTAAAGTCCACATGAGACACCCAAAGAACCTAGATAACTTGGAGAAGATCTGCATGGAGGAGTGGGCCAAGATAACTCCAGAGACCTGTGCCGGCCTGATCAGGTCTTATAAAAGACGATTATTAGCTGTAATTGCAAACAAGGGTTATTCCACAAAATATTAAACCTAGGGGTTGAATAATAATTGACCCACACTTTTATGTTTAAAATGTATTAAAATTCAACTGAGCAACATAACTTTTTGGTTTGTAAGATTTATGCTTCTGTTAATAAATCCTACTCTCGTTTGCAGTTTGAAGGCTCTAACTTATTGGCATCTTATCAAACCACCTAAATCTGCAGGGGGTTGAAGACTACTTGTAGGCACTGTACACTGGAAAGTGATATTGTGGATCATACAGTTGTGGCCAAAAGTATTGACACCCCTGCAATTCTGTCAGATAATACCCAGTTTCTTCCTGAAAATGATTGCAATCACAAATTCTTTGGTATTATTATCTTCATTAATTTGTCTTCAATGAAAAAACACAAAAAGAATTGTCCTTAAGCCAAATTGGATATAATTCTACAAAAATATAAAAAAGGGGGTGGACAAAAGTATTGGCACTGTTAGAAAAATCATGTGATGCTTCTCTAATCTATGTAATTAACAGCACTTGTAACTTACCTGTGGCACCTAACAGGTGTTGGCAATAACTAGATCACACTTGCAGCCAGTTGACATGCATTAAAGTTGACTCAACCTCTGTCCTGTGTCCTTGTGTGTACCACATTGAGCATGGAGAAAAGAAAGAAGACCAAAGAACTGTCTGAGGACTTGAAAACCAAATTGTGAGAAAGCATAAGCAATATCAAGGCTACAAGTCCATCTCCAAAGACCTGAATGTTCCTGAGTCTACAGTGCGCAGTGTCATCAAGAAGTTTAAAGCCCATGGCACTGTGGCTAACCTCCCTAGATGTGGACGGAAAAGAAAAATTGACAAGAGATTTCAACGCAAGATTGTGCGGATGGTGGATAAAGAACCTCGACTAACATCCAAAAAAGTTCAAGCTGCCCTGCAGTCCGGGGGTACATCAGTGTCAACCCGTACTATCCGTCGGCATCTGAATGAAAAGGGACTGTATGGTAGGATACCCAGGAAGGCCCCACTTCGTACCCCGAGACATAAAAAAGCCAGGCTGGAGTTTGCCGAAACTTACCTGAGAAAGTCTAAAACATTTTGGAAGAATGTTCTCTGGTCAGATGAGACAAAAGTAGAGCTTTTTAAGCAAAGGCATCAACATAGAGTTTACAGAAGAAAAAAAGAGGCATTCAAAGAAAAGAACATGGTCCCTACAGTCAAACATGGCGGAGCTTCCCTGATGTTTTGGGGTTGCTTTGCTGCCTCTGGCACTGGACTGCTTGACCGTGTGCATGACATTATGAAGTCTGAATACTATCAACAAATTTTGCAGCATAATGTAGGGCCCAGTGTGAGACAGCTGGGTCTCCCTCAGAGGTCATGGGTCTTCCAGCAGGACAATGACTCAAAACACGCTTCAAAAAGCACTAGAAAATGGTTTGATAGAAAGCACTGGAGACTTCTAAGGTGGCCAGCAATGAGTCCAGACCTGAACCCATAGAACACCATTTGGAGAGATCTAAAAATGGCAGTTTGGAGAAGGCACCCTTCAAATATCAGGGACCTGGAGCAGTTTGCTAAAGAAGAATGGTCTAAAATTCCAGCAGAGCATTGTAAGAAACTCAGTGATGGTTACCGGAAGTGGTTGATCGCAGTTATTTTGGCTAAAGGTTGTGCAACCAAGTATTAGACTGAGGGTGCCAATACCTTTGTCTGGCCCATTCTTGGAGTTTTGTGTGAAATGATCAATGTTTTGCTTTTGCTTCATTCTCTTTTGTTTTTTTTCATTGAAGACAAATTAAATGAAGATAATAATACCAAAGAATTTGTAATTGCAATCATTTTCAGGAAGAAACTGAGTATTATCTGACAGAATTGCAGGGGTGTCAATACTTTTGGCCACAACTGTATATGATTTGTTCCTTGATACAGGGTTCACATAAAACTTGTGCAGCTAGCTGAAATGTACATATGGCTGTATACAGCGGAATATAAGAAGCTTGAATATAGTATATACTAGAAAGAATTATTGTGGAGCATACATGATAAACATAGACTGTCTGTAGACATAGAAAGGGTCTAGTTCCAGTATATAGCACAAATTGATTCATTGTGATCTTTTTGTTGTTCAAATTTGCAATATATAGACCTTCGCTGTAATTATAGAGTGTGGAATGTCATCTTTTACACAAATAGTGTAAATGGGTGGGATAGGAAGTACGAATCTTCTTGCATCCGTACAAGTTACAGAACTATTGAATCAGTTCAGCTTCAAAGGTAGGACTTTGATCTGTCAATACCTGTTTTGGATACCCGAATGGTCTGCAGAAACAAGCTTGAAAGGTTCTTGCTGCTGTCTGAGCTGTTAAGTCTTTCACAGGAGCTACCATTAGGAATCTGGAATAGTGTTCCACTATAGGTATAGCCTGATCTGCTTGGTGTGAGCTTGACATGATCTAAGACTACTAATTCCAATGGCTGTTTAGTGATGATAGGCTGTAGTGCTGCCTTCTGGCTGTTATGGTCTTTTCTTCTCAATGAGCATGGTCCACAATTTTTACACCATTTTTCGATGGTAGATCTAATGCCAAACCAGCAGAATACTTCACGTAACAGGTTTTCAAGCTTTTTCCATCCAAAGTGTCCTGCTCCATTATGGTATGCTTCTAACACCATTTGGACGTCTCTTTTTGGAACCACAATTTCCCATACCATTTCATGGGTTCTGGGGTTGATATACCGTCTGCACAATTTATCTTATGGTTAATCTCTTTTTATTAAATTTTTTTGAAAACATTACAACAAGGTATGTATATAGTTGTAAACCAGAAAGTACAAAATAAGGAACCACAGTAATAATATCAGATATATATATGTGCTGTAGAATGACCAACCAATATTTTCATGCACCCTCTTCCAAAGTAGGGTCATCCAGTCCCTTATTTATAGTCCAGAATGCGAGAATAAAATGACCCTTCTCCGGGTACTGTGGTACACAACTGAAGGGGGTATAAAAGAGCCCATCAGAAATGTTATAACAATAGTCTTCTCATCATCAATTTGGTTGTGCACAAAAGAACATTTATTGGGTTGTCTCATAACGCATTATCTCTTTCTTTTATTGATCCCATGATAGCGGGGCCTCAGAGAACTTGCCCAAAGTTGGGAACATCAAAGACGAACCCATCGTCAGTGGAGTTTCTCCAGTCTATGTATATTTTACTCGATTCCAGTGTTGCTGGAAGCTCGAGAGAGGGTGGGCTAAGATATAACTTTTTAAAACCAACAATTAAAAAACAATACAGTAGTAGGTAAGAGGTAAGAAAAGAGGGAGGTAGAAAGATAAAAGATAAAAAGAAGGAGTAGAGAAATATAGAGGGCAAATCTAGAATCATTGGGGTCAGGTAAAAAAGAGAGTTAGACCAGAGAGGGATAGGGAAGAAGGATTACCTCAACCCTATGTCGGTCATAAGTCATGTCTCTGGAACGACCTCGGAGAAAATACTCCTGAAGTTGACCGAATCTTGGAAAAGAATCCATTCGGTCCAAACCACTGAAAACTTGTCACGAGAACCCGATGCATCAGCCGCTAGCTCCTCCATCCGGAAAATATCCATCATTTCCTTGAACCAGTCAAGCAAGGAAGGAACCTGAGAAGTTCTCCAAAATCTCGGAATTAAGGTGCGTGCGGCCGAGACACAAAAACGGAGGATATCCCTCTTATGAAGCTTAATAGGCCCCGGGAAGATAGATAGCAGAGCCACTTCAGGACAGCACTCGATCTGTTTACCTGTTATCTGAGTGTAAGTCCTGAATACCTTAGACCAGAACTGCTGGATTTCCCTGCAGCTCCACCAAATATGGAGCATTGTCCGTGATGACTCCCCGCAACGCCAACACCTGTCCATAGTGTCAGGGAACATGCGCTGAAGAGCAACCGGACATAGGTACCATCTGGTGAGCAGCTTGTAACTTCTTTCTTGTGCAATACAAGCATTAGCTAATTTGTGAGTAAATAAAAAGCATTTTTGCCACTCACAATCTGAGATGTTCCTGTCCAACTCCTTCTCCCAGGCACGCTGGAAGTATAGGGTGTCCTGATCTCTCATGGACCCTAAAGCCTGATACAAAACAGATATTTTACGTTTCGGGGGTGAATCTTGTTGGAACAATCTCTCCAATATGTTGGGTGTCAATCTCACCCTGCACAAACGGTCAGCCGGAAGTAAGAACGATTTATACTGGAGAAACTCGAACCATCTAAGTGGCCTAGTAGGATCTATAGATTGCAGTTCCCCCATCGAGGGTAAGTTACCGTCAGATAGGGTCTGTCCCATTCGGGTATCGTTCACACTCTGGAAACATAGAAATCTTTGCCTTCCGAACCCAGGAGTGAAAGCTGGACTGGAAAAAAGGGGGGTGAGAGGGCTGAGTCTGTCATCTAAATGGAGCGCCTTTGTCACCGAGTGCCACACCGTCAAAGTGATCCTGGTCATGTCAAGTAGGGGAGCTATTTCCCTTAAGTTCCCCGGGGGAGTCCATAGCAGATGTTTCAGTGGGATCCTCATGCCATCCTGCTCCACCTCAATCCATCTCTTGGATGATGCACAATAGTGCCAATCTAATGCTCTGGTGAGAGAAAAAGCTAAAAAGTATGTCTTTATGTTGGATAGCCCGTCCCCTCCCTTGGATTTAGGTAAGAATAAAATATTAATCCGTAATCTAGATCTCTTCCCGCCCCAGATAAATTTAATAGCAAGAGATTGTAATTTAGTGAAAAACGTTCTGTCCGGTAGGACAGGAACTTTTGAAAGATATACAGAGTCTGGGCAAGACATCCATTTTTATTACATTCATTCTCCCAAACCAGGATAGCTTTAATTGTCGATAAGATGTAAAAGCCGCCTCAGCATTTGTCAATAAGGGTTGATAACTAAGCCTAAACAGTTGCTTAAGATCTCTCGGGATAAGAACTCCCAGATATTTAATAGCCTCCATCTCCATTTGAACGGGAACTGTCTAGACAAATGAGCTACCAAGTCTCCGGGCAGGGAAATGTTAAGCACCTCGGTTTTAGAACAGCTGCACAATTTATCTTGATAGATAAATAACCTGCTTCTTTCCTTCCACAAATGTTGGGCCTCAGGTGGAGCATTCTCATTAAGACGGGAATCTAGTTGGGTTACCAGCCTCTTCACTAGGCTCACTGCCAGATCACTGTCTTGTGTCTCCTTCCATCCTTAATGACGCAACAGGTTCAATGCTACATTCTGATGGTTTTGAAAGATATGGGTTTCTGTCATTTCGCATTTTCTGTTTTTATGAAAAGTTGGGAGTTCTACTTCCTCCAAGTCATCCACCTCTTCTTCAGGTCCTTGCAGATGTACTTGAGGGTTTCTAAAGAGAGAATCAGCATTGGCATCTTTACGGCCTGCCCAGTACTTGATGGTAAAGTCATAATTTGATAGCCGAGCCATCCAGTGTTGCCCTAATGCATAGAGATAAGCCACCACCCTGGTGTTCGAATTCGATTCGATTAGTCGAATTGGGTTTGTTCGTCGAATGTTCATCGAACACCGTCGAACACCATGCATACACATATAAAACATCTTCATCTAACTTAGGACCGGCGGGTGGAGCAGCTCCAGGAAGCAGGGAGCGCAGCACCAGGGAGCGAAAGACCCAGGCGGGGAAGCCGGAGGTGAGAAGACTTCACCGTCAGCTTTCCTGCCCTGTGCTGCGCTCCCTGCTCCCTGATGCCCCCTCCCCGCTCCCTGGAGCTGCTCCCCCGCCTGGTCCTAACTTAGGATCGGGTGCAGAGGTGGAACCAGGGAGCCATCTTTTTGTATGCCAGCCAGGTACAACAGGCAGCAACAGGCTGCCAGCAACCCCCGGGTGCCTAGTTGTACCTACCTGGAAATAGAAATATAGAGAAGCCCTTTGTTATACTATTTCATGAATTTCATGAAATAATAAAAAAAAAAGTGTGTGGGGCTTCGCGCTATTTGTGTCCAGCCAGGTACTACTAGGCAGCTGGGGGCTGGAATTTGCAGGGCATGGAGTCCCAAGCTTTCTGCCCCCCCCCCCCCACTGTGAATTGCAGCCTGCAGCCTCCCCAGAAAATGGCGCATTCATAGAAGCGCCATCTTCTGGCGCTGTATCCAGCTCATCCAAGACCCTGGTGCAGTGGTTCACTAGGTAATAAACAAATTAGGGCTAGCTTTGTATCTAAGTTAGGACCAGGTGTGGGGAGCAGCTCCAGGGAGCGGAGAGGGGGCATCAGGGAGTGGGGAGCGCAGCACAGAGCAGGAAAAATGGCGGTGAAGTATTCTCATCACCACCGGCTTCCCCGCCCGGGTCCATTCGCTTCCCGCCCGGTCCTAACTCAGGATCGGGATGGGAGGAGCGGAGGATCGGGATGCGAGGCTGCGGGGGGCAGAGGATCAGGCTGAATGATTGTTTAAAAGCCTGCAGCTTTTTACCACCAGCTTTTAAACAATCATGCCCCCATTTCAGCCTTTTCCTCTGCCCCTAGACCACTTTATAGAGTCTTTTTGGTGAACGAACTGTTATAGAACCAAAACAGCTCGAATTTGAGATTGGCGAACATTTCGAATCGAACATCACTCATCTCTACTAACGCACCGAGCTTCGCGGTATCCAGGTGTATTAATGGATTATTGTCCGTGTAGACGGTAAATTTTGAAGCTGCCAGGTAATGCTTAAACTGCTCTGCTATAGCCCAAACCAAGGCCAAGAACTCCAACTTAAAGGAACTGTAGTTTTCCGGGTTCCTCTCTGTGGGACGAAGTTTTCTGCTGGCATAGGCAATTACTCTTTCCTTGCCACCTTGTACTTGGGATAGTACTGCTCCCAAGCCTACATTACACGGTGGTTGGCCTCTGCCAGTCCTGGATAGCTGTCACTTTTTCCGGATCTGGTGCTACTCCATCTGCGCTGACCACATGCACGAGGTATTGGACTTTTGGCTTCAGCAGATGACATTTAGATGGTCTACGTTTCATCCCGTACTTTGCTATGGCTACAAATACCTCTGCCAGGTGTTCCAGGTGATCCTCATAGGTCTTGAAATACACAATGACATCGTCCAGGTATAAGAGCGCTGACTCGAAGTTCCTGTGCCCAAGGCAAAATTCCATAAGTCTTTGAAATGTTCCCGGTGCGTTGCATAACCCGAATGGCATGCTATTGAATTCACATAGGCCCATTGGTATTGCAAATGCTATCTTCTCCCGGTCTTCTTTTGCAATGGAGACCTTCCAATAACCACTAGTGAGATCTTATGTGGAGAAATAATTAGCAGTCTTTAATGCAGCAAGAGGCTCTTCTATACGGGATAATGGGTAAGCATCTTCGTGAGTGATCTTATTGATTTCCCTGTAATCCACACACATCCTCATAGTGCCATCTTTCTTTCTGGCTAGGAATAAGGAGGCTGCCCAGGGACTACCACCATCTCTTATAATCCCTGCCTCCTTCATGTCTTGCAGCATTTCTTTAGTACACTAGTAGTTATTTGGTGGAACGGGTCTGTATTTCACTTTAATTGGGGGATGATCTTTTGTGGGTATGTGATGGTGTATCCCTTTAATTCTCCCAAAATCTAATGGATGCTGACTGAATACATGTTCAAACTCTTGTGCTACCCGGTAGACTCCATGCTCATGGTAAGAAGAGGTGGTATCAGTTCCTACATGCAACTGTTGACACCACTCCTCCAGCTGTCCCTTAGACTTGTTGTCCTCCACCTGGTTTGACAGGGGCAAGGGCTCTACTGCCTGTATATGACTGTCACAGACAGTGCACAGCTTTGCTACAGTAGCATACCTGGGTAGTTTTACTTCTTCTTCCCCACAGATTAATACACGGATTGGTACTCTTCCCTTGCGTACATCTACCACCCCTCTGGCTGTCAGTAGTAGTGTAGGTCTGTGTTCTGAATATGCTGGATCTACAATTGCCTGGTACTCCTTTCCTCTGAGACCTATAGTTGCTCGACACCATATCATTAGTTCACTCTTTGGTGGTAGCACAATAGGGACCGGGTCTGTTACCCATGCACTGCCAATCTCTCCTCCAGACAGATTTACCTGTGCATAAGGGCTCAAATTTCTCTCTGGAGAACCCTCTTCTGTCCATTATCAGCAGTCACAGCAATCTGTCAGAGTAAACACAACACTTCTCCAAGGCAGTTTGCAATCACATTAGTACCAATTACCATGTAGGGGCATTTATTATTAGCGTCATCTTCTACCACACATAACCCATAGCCTTTTAACTCTACCCTCCCCAGCCTTATTGTAACCTCTCTAAACTCTACCTGGTTTAGTGGTTGTCAATTAGCTGCAAGAATAACAAAGCTAGAATCTGGAGGTTTAAGATCAGTATCAGACCAAAATTGTTTCTAAAGGATATGTTGGATGGTGGTAACCTGTGACCCGCTGTCCAGAATGGCTGAAGTGGGGATTCCTTCTAGCATAATGTTGAGGTACGGACGACCTCTCACTTACCGACTACACCAGTCATATGGGGCCAAGCGTCTTACTCCTGAGACTTGGCCCCCAGCCTTAGGGATCGCTGGTTTAAAGAATATCCTCTTGCGAAGTAGCCTGGTTCATTACAGCGAAGACAGATGGGTTGTCCTGAAGAATCCGTGTAGTCAATGGCTCTGCGTCGGAATGGTGCGTTGGTCCCCTGAACGGGCGACTTGTTGGTCTCCTGAATGGGTGACTTGTTGTTCCTCTCCACAGGCGACATGGGCTTCTTCTTCATCCATGGGACATCCGCAGGGCAATCAGCTAGCTGGATCTTGTTTGGTGGCTGTGACTCTAGCCGGTCTTGCAAGAGTGTCAGCACATAGTCCAAGTTTTTGGTTAGCTGCATCACTTGGTTACGTAGGTCATCATCAGAGTTTAGTGCTCCAGCTTGCCTTACAATCTTTGCAGGGTCTTTAGAATTAGGCTCAAAGTCTGTGGAAGAGGTATCAACTTGCCAAGATGAAGATGTAAGTTCTGCAGACAATGGGTCTTGTAATGCAGTTATAGCACGGTCATTTAGAGTATTAAACTCTACATCTGGATGATGTAAGACCCACACATGTACCTGTTGGTGGTGAAAGGCTGACCTCAATCCAGCCATAAACTGTTCTGCAAGCATTTTATCTTCATCTTCTACACTTGCCTGTCTACCTGTTTTAAAGACCGGAGTGCCCCTAGTAAACACAAGGCATAGTCTCTGATCGTACCTTGTGGTCTCTGTTTACATTGGTAGAATAACATCCTTAGATCAGCCCATGTGCGTTTTTCAAAAGCAACTTTAAGCTTGCCAAAAACATTTTCTACTGAGACTCTGTCAGCATCTCTCCAAAACTCGACCTCTAGCTCCGCTGCACCTATTTTAATTGTCCCAGAACAACGGTGGCTCGCTGCTTTTGGTCACTGCATTCATGTCCAGCACTGCACATATTTTATGAGGGATCGGCCGGCGCTGCGTCCTGGACATCTCCTCCTGCGGGGACTCAGACTTCGTCGGCTTCACTCATGGCGGTGCCCCCCTAGTTTACCGCTACAAGTCTCTGAGGTAAACTTTGAGGTCGTCTCTGGCATCAGCCACTAAGTACGCAGATTAACAAAGTTCAGCTCATCAGTCCTTGGGCCCCTCCGGAACCAGCCACTGCACTTTGTCAATCCTCGGCAGAGCGAAGGGGCGGAGCCTAGTTTCACGCTCTTTTTCAACTGCTCTGTGACGCAGCTTAATTTCTGTGGCAGTGGCGGTTCGTTTCACAGTTTAATAGTTAATAAGGTCAATAGGCACACTTTACCTGGTATTACCAGGCTGGTTGGATCCTGTTTGTGACGCCATAAATGAATCAGTTGACAGGGTAGGGGATACCCGGACAGGTTACTACTTCAATGGGGATCAAGGCTTGTCGGCTCCCGGTCCCTGAATACTCAATGGCTGAGGGGAAAACTATTTAAGATGGGGGATTATTATATGTGACGCCACCTGTGGTACCTGGCAATTAGTGATGAGCGAGTACTAAAATGCTCGGGTGCTCGAAGCTCGGGCCGAGCATCCCGAGATACTCGTGTACTCGGCCCGAGTAACGAGCCCAATGTTATCCTATGGGAGACACGAGTATTTTTATGAAATGACTGCCGGCTGCCTGGAAAAACCCTAAAAATGTCACAAAAGTCTCAGAAGAGTGCTGAAATGACATGGCAACACCATGGGGAAGACCCCTGGAAGCATTTCTCACTCAAAAGTCACAGCTGTGAACAATGTTGTCCGAGTTTCACGCCAATTTTACGGAGTGTCCAGAAAACCTTCCAAAATGACACCAAAATGAATATTTAGGGTGGAAATGTTAAGGGCACATACCCAATAGTGAGATACAGCTGGTGTATGTCACTTTTTGTGATTACATAAAAGATTTTACGTGAAAACATTGTGCGACACTCCGATGACTCTGACAAGAGACGTACATGAAGCCCTGTCTAGAAATGAAGTGCCCATTTTGAGGAACTGGGTCTATTGTAGTATCTTCCTTTGCAAGGGCAGTCAAAAATTGGGAGGTTCACCAATGCCCCTGGATACAGACATGCAGGATGGCCTGTAAACAAGAACTGGGTGTATTTTAGTATAGCCCTTTGGTCAGGGCAGCCAAAAATTGGGAGGTTCAACAATGACCCATGCTTACAGACATGTAGTAGGGCCTGTAACCCTCAAGTGGGTGTATTTTAGTATAGCCCTTTGGTCAGGGCAGCCAAAAATTGGGAGGCTCCTCTTTGTCCCTGGATAGAGACGTGCAGGAGGGCCTGTAACCCTCAAGTGGGTGTATTTTAGTATAGCCCTTTGGTCAGGGCAGCCAAAAATTGGGAGGTTCAACAATGACCCATGCTTACAGACATGTAGTAGGGCCTGTAACCCTCAAGTGGGTGTATTTTAGTATAGCCCTTTGGTCAGGGCAGCCAAAAATTGGGAGGCTCCTCTTTGTCCCTGGATAGAGACGTGCAGGAGGGCCTGTAACCCTCAAGTGGGTGTATTGTAGTATAGCCCTTTGGTCAGGGCAGCCAAAAATTGGGAGGTTCAACAATGACCCATGCTTACAGACATGTAGTAGGGCCTGTAACCCTCAAGTGGGTGTATTTTAGTATAGCCCTTTGGTCAGGGCAGCCAAAAATTGGGAGGTTCAACAATGAGCCATGCTTACAGATATGTAGTAGGGCCTGTAACCCTCAAGTGGGTGTATTTTAGTATAGCCCTTTGGTCAGGGCAGCCAAGAATTGGGAGGTTCAACAATGACCCATGCTTACAGACATGTAGTAGGGCCTGTAACCCTCAAGTGGGTGTATTTTAGTATAGCCCTTTGGTCAGGGCAGCCAAAAATTGGGAGGTTCAACAATGACCCATGCTTACAGACATGTAGTAGGGCCTGTAACCCTCAAGTGGGTGTATTTTAGTATAGCCCTTTGTTCAGGGCAGCCAAAAATTGGGAGGTTCAACAATGACCCATGCTTACAGACATGTAGTAGGGCCTGTAACCCTCAAGTGGGTGTATTTTAGCCTAGGCCTTTGGCCAGGGCAGCCAAAAATTAGGAGGCTCCACATTGTCCCTGGATAGAGACGTGCAGGAGGGCCTCAAAACATTTTTCACATTGAAAAGATGCGGGTATCCTGTCTTTGTAATGCCCATTCAAAAAGAATGGGCGTAAAAATTTACCACTGGGGGTATACCTGAAACAACAGCCAAACTATTGTAACGGTCATCATGGTGGCACATGAGGAGAAGGAGGAGCAGTCCAGCGATTAGCCAAAGAATAGGAAGACGACGTGGTGGATGATCCAGTAGCTGACCCAACCTGGCAGGAGTATATGCAGAGCAAGGACAGCAGTGCACAGGGGAAGGGAGGCATAGCATCCCAACAGGCAGTACGAAGCAGGGTCGGGTACACAGGCATAAGGCAGGCAACCGTTCCCCGGAACAACAACACGACACAAGGTGCCTGTGCAAATGTTAGGTCTTCCCGAGTCTGGCAGTATTTTCAGTTGGCTCCAGATGACTCTAAAAAGGCCATTTGCAAGACCTGCCATGCCAGCATCAGCAGGGGTACGAAAAGCAGCAGCCTGACCACCACCAGCATGATCAGGCACATGTCAGCCAAGCACCCGACTTTGTGGAAACTACAACAGAGTCGAGGAGCGGTGCTTGCTGATGTCACTGCTACGTCTTTGCCTGTTGTGCGTGCGAGCCAATCCCCTGTCCATGCTGGCCGCGAACAAGCCTTCGGCCCTGCACCTGAAGTTGCCCACGTACAAATTACACCACCATCAAGCACGTCCTTGTCCCAGCGCAGTGTTCAATTATCCATTCAGCAAACATTTGAACGCAGGCGCAAATACGCTGCCAACGCCCCACATGCCACAGTCCTGAATGATCACATTTCGCGACTCATTGCGCTACAAATGTTGCCTTTCCGGCTGGTGTAGACGGAAGCATTCTGCGACCTGATGGCGGCTGCTGTCTCACGTTACTCGGTCCCCAGCCGCCACTATTTCTCCAGATGTGCCGTCCCCGCATTGCATAACCACGTGTCCAACAGCATCACACGTGCCCTGAACAACGCTGTTTCAGCCAAAGTCCACCTAATAATAATAATAATACAGCTTTATTTATATAGCGCCAACATATTACGCAGCGCTTTACAATGTAGGGTTAGAGTACAGAAAATATAATACAGTAAGTAATTACAGTAGAGAACAAATACAGTAGAATAATTGGATACAAAACAATAGGCATAGAATCAATGTAAAAAAGAAAATACAAAAAATAAAGCAAAAAATGAAGGTAACCCTGCTCAAAAGAGCTTACAATCTACAACAGGATAGGGGTTGCACAAGGTACAGGGGCTTATTGCACTGATGGTCCAGGCATCTCGAGGAAATGGGGCATAGAACTAAGCTTACATGGATATTCATTATACAGTCTGTGTAGACCTTTTTGGTTTGGTGGAGTTTGTAGAAGAGTAATGTCCAAAGGGATAGCCCACTATCTACAGTACAAAGGACTTCTATTAGGGAGTATGATAGGCCGCCTTAAAAAGATGCGTTTTTTAGGGATCGTCCTGATTTCTTTTGGTAAAGCATTCCAGAGGTTTGGTGCAGCTCTGGAGAAGTCTTGGAGCCGGGAGTGGGAGGATCGGATTATTACCGATGTCAGTCGAAGGTCATTTGAGGAACGTAGAGCGCGAGTGGGGTGATAGACAGAGATGAGGGAGGAGAGGTAGGGGGGTGCTGCACTGTGAATAGCTTTGTGGGTGATAAGAAGCAATTTGAATTTGATGCTGTAGTATACGGGCAGCCAGTGCAATGACTGGCACAGAGCAGAGGCATCTGAGTAACGATTGGCCAGATGGGTGATCCTGGCTGCTGCATTAAGGATGCACTGGAGAGGAGAAACTCTGGTGAGGGGGAGGCCGCTTAATAGAGAATTGCAATAGTCAAGGCGGTAATGGATTAGGGCCACGGTGAGGGTTTTTGTTGTTTACAGGGTGAGAAAGGGACGGACTCTGGAGATATTGTTCAAGTGTAAGTGACATGAGCGGACGAGACATTGTGTGTGGGAGGAGAAGGAGCGATCGGTGTCAAACATAACACCCAGACAACGAGCCTGCTGCCTAGGCATTATCGTGGTGCCACAAACTGAGAGAGAGATGTCCGATTTAGGGAGGTTAGTGAATGGGGGGGAGCAGAAGAAGTTCAGTTTTGGAAAGGTTTAGTTTCAAATAGAGAGTGGACATGATATTGGAAACTGCAGCTAGACAGTCATTGCTGTTCTTTAATACCGCAGGGGTAAGGTCAGGGGCTGAAGTGTATAACCACAGACACGTGGACAAGTGCTTGTGGGCAAGGCCGCTACATCTCCTTGACAAAACACTGGGTTAATATTGTGGAGGCTCTGACACAGTCTGATCGAGGGACGGAACACGTCCTTCCCACACCAAGGATAGCAGGCCCTACCTCTGTCAGTGTTTCACCGACACTCTACAGCTCCGGAATGTCATGCTCTTCAGCCTCCTCCTCCTCCTCCTGCTCATCCTCATCCACTGTACCCTCCACACCAGTCCCAAGCTGGAAGCACTGCAGCACTGCCTCTGCGAAGCGGCAACAGGCTGTGCTGAAGCTAGGTGACAAACCCCACAATGCAGAAGAGGTGTGGACAGCTCTGAAACAGCAGGCAGATCACTGGCTCACACCTCTGAACCTAAAGCCAGGAAAGGTCGTGTGTGACAATGGACGGAACTTGGTGGCAGCTTTGAGGCGAGGCCAGCTGACGCATGTTCCATGCGTGGCCCACGTGCTCAACCTGGTGGTTCAGAGGTTTCTAAAGTCATACCCAGAGCTGTCTGAACTGCTGGTAAAAGTTCGCCGTCTGTCTACACATTTTCGCAAGTCACCTGCTGCTTCAGCCGACCTTGGCGGATTTCAGCGCCGTTAGCGTCTTACGGCCCACAGACTGGTGTGTGATGTCCCCACGCGTTGGAATTCAACTCTGCACATGTTGGTCAGGATATGTGAGCAGAAGAGGGCAGTTGTTGACTACCTGCATCACCTAAGCCGTCGGGAAATGGTTCAAACTCCACACATAACACCTGAGGAGTGGAGATGGATGTCCGACCTATGTACCGTCCTCCAAAACTTTGAGGACTCCACCCAGATGGTGAGCGGCGATGACGCCATTATTAGTGTCACCATACCACTACTCTGCCTTCTAAAACGGTCTCTGCTGAAAAACAAAGAGGATGCATTGCAGGCCGAGCGCGATGACTTGGAGCAAGAAACAGTAGTGGGTGTGGGTGAAAACACAGAGTCCAGCCTCATCTCATCACAACGTGCAGTGGAGGACTATGACGAGGAGGAGGATGAAGACATGGAGCAACTCTCTGGCCAAATTGAGGATATGACATGCACACCAGTCATACCCTCGATTCAGCGTGGCTGGCCAGAGGACAGGGGAGATGAGGAGGAGGAGGAGGAGGAGGAGGACAGCATGTTCAGTCATCGTGTTGGTCTGGATACTAAAATGATGGCTGTTAAGAGTCTGGCGCACATGGCTGACTTTATGGTAAGCTGCCTGCCTCGTGACCCTCGCGTTCAGAACATCTTGGCCGACAATCTGTACTGATTGGCAACACTGTTAGACCCATGGTACAAGGAGAACTTTATGTCTGTCATTCCTGAGGCGGAGAGGTCAGCCAAAACGCAGCAGTTCCAGAAGGCCATAGTCACGGAAGTAGGCAAATCATTCCCCTCACAAAACGCTAGCGGCATAGGTCAGGAATCAGTGGACAACCAAGGCGTACGGCCGAGAGGGGCACAAGTCCAATCTGCCAAAGGTAGGGGAACAGTCTTTACGAGGTGGGACAGTTTTCTCAGCCCCTCACGTACCACAGCCCCTGAGGTGCGGGGTAGTGACACAAGAAATGCTAAGTTTGGTCAGATGCTGAAGGAGTACCTTGCCGATCGAACAACTGTACTGCGAGATTCCTCTGTGCCTTACAATTATTGGGTCTCCAAGCTGGACACGTGGCATGAATTGGCTCTCTACGCCTTGGAAGTCCTGGCCTGCACTGCCGCTAGCATTTTGTCACAGCGTGTTTTCAGAGCTGCAGGTGGAATCATTACTGATAAACGCAACCGCCTGTCAACTGAAAATGCTGACAGGCTGACTGAGATCAAGATGAACAAGGGTTGGATTAGGCCAGACTTCACCACACCACCAACAAATGACAACTGAATTTAAATTTTGTAATGGGAATTTGCCATGTACCTCCACTGACCCATGGGTACACACTTCTGGACTTCCGAGTGTCCAAGTGTGGGATCAGTAATGTCCGTGGACGTGCACTCAGCCAGTTGGTAGGAAGGAGGATCAGGTTGGGAAATGTGCGGTGCAGTATCACGGCTACTGACAATTGACCGTGTGGAAGACAGGGTGTTTGTGGAGGTGCCAATCAGACTTGAAGCATTATCCGCTATCCAAATAACAAGCTGTTGACACTAGTGTTGGTTCAAGAGCGTAGTACTGCAGCGGGCCCCAACAATTTGGGACAGGACATGTGAGCGAGTAGATGTGCCACTTTCTTGTTGCGAAATTACTGCTTGCACACGACCTCGGCCTCTGCCTGCACCACCATCACGTTCACCTCCTTGTTCCTTGCCAACGCCCTTGCGCATTTTGCTTGTATACAGCGACAACAGTCACAGGAGAGGATTTTAGTCCCTAACCTGTATCAAGGTATGACGTACACCAGTCTGGTGACTGTTCAGATCACAAGAGATTAGGATTTTAGTTCCCTAACCTGTATCAAGGTATGACGTACAACAGTCTGGTGACTTGAATGGTTTTAGGAGAGGATTTTAGTCCCTAACCTGTATCAAGGTATGACGTACAACAGTCTGGTGACTGTAATGCTTTCAGGAGAGGATTTTAGTCCCTAACCTGTAACAAGGTATGACGTACAACAGTCTGGTGACTTGAATGGTTTTAGGAGAGGATTTTAGTCCCTAACCTGTATCAAGGTATGACGTACAACAGTCTGGTGACTGTAATGCTTCAAGAGTAGGATTTTAGTTCCCTAACCTGTAGAAGGTATGACGTACAACAGTGTGGTGACTGTTGAGATGACAAGAGTTAGGATTTTAGTTCCCTAACCTGTATAAAGTATGATGTACAACAGTGTGGTGACTGTTGAGATGACAAGAGTTAGGATTTTAGTTCCCTAACCTGTATAAACGTATGATGTACAACAGTGTGGTGACTGTTGAGATGACAAGAGTTAGGATTTTAGTTCCCTAACCTGTATAAAGGGTATGACGTACAACCTGTGTGGTGACTGTTGGTTGAAGAGAGGATTTTAGTTTCCCTAACCTGTATTAAGGTAGTACATACACCTGTCTGGTGACTGTTTTTGAAAGAGTAGGATTTTAGTCCCTAACCTGTATAAAGGTATGACATACAACATGTTGGTGACTGTTGAGATGACAAGAGTTAGGATTTTAGTTCCCTAACCTGTATAAAGGTATGACGTACAACAGTGTGGTGACTGTTGAGATGACAAGAGTTAGGATTTTAGTTAAGGATACGAACTACTCTGTATTAGAAGTAGTTAGGATTATTCAACCTGTTAGTTGACTGTAAATTGGTACTGTTGAGAGCAAGTTAGGATTTTAGTTCCCTAACCTGTATTTAAGGTATGACGTACAACATGTGGTGACTGTTGAGATGACAAGAGTTAGGATTTTAGTTCCCTAACCTGTAGAAAGGTATGACGTACAACAGTGTTGGTGACTGTTAGATGATGACAAGAGTTAGATTTTAGTTCCTAACCTGTATAAAAGTATGACGTACAACAGTGTGGTGACTGTTGGATGACAAGAGTTAGGATTTTAGTTCCCTAACCTGTATAAAGGTATGACGTACAACAGTGTGGTGACTGTTGAGATTGTACAAGAGTTAGAATTTTAGTTCCCTAACCTGTATGAAAGGTATGACGTACAACATGTTGTGACTGTTGAGATGACAAGAGTTAGGATTTTAGTTCCCTAACCTGTATAAAGGTATGACGTACAACGTGTGGTGACTGTTAGAGATACAAGAGTAGGATTTTAGTTCCCTAACCTGTTAAAGGTATACGTACAACAGTTGGTGACTGTTTAGATGACAAGAGTTAGGATTTAGTTCCCTAACCTGTAAAAGTATGACTACAACAGTGGGTGACTGTTGAGATGACAAGAGTTAGGATTTTAGTTCCCTAACCTGTATAAAGGGTATGACGTACAACAGTGTGGTGACTGTTGAGATGACAAGAGTTAGGATTTTATTCCCTAACCTGTATAAAGTATGACGTACAACAGTGTGGTGACTGTTGGATGACAAGAGTTAGATTTTAGTTCCCTAACCTGTATAAAGGTATGACGTACAACAGTGTGGTGACTGTTGAGATGACAAGAGTTAGGATTTTAGTTCCCTAACCTGTATAAAGTATGACGTACAACAGTGTGGTGACTGTTGAGATGACAAGAGTTAGGATTTTAGTTCCCTAACCTGTATAAAGGTATGACGTACAACAGTGTGGTGACTGTTGAGATGACAAGAGTTAGGATTTTAGTTCCCTAACCTGTATAAGAGTATGACGTACAACAGTGTGGTGACTGTTGGTATGACAGAGAGGATTTTAGTCCCTAACCTGTATTAAGTATGACTACACGTGTGGTGACTGTTGAGATGACAAGAGTTAGGATTTTAGTTCCCTAACCTGTATAAAGTATGACGTACAACAGTGTGGTGACTGTTGAGATGACAAGAGTTAGGATTTTAGTTCCCTAACCTGTATAAAGGTATGACGTACAACAGTGTGGTGATGTTGAGTGACAAGAGTTAGGATTTTAGTTCCCTAACCTGTAGAAAGTATGACGTACAACAGTGTGGTGACTGTTGAGATGACAAGAGTTAGGATTTTAGTTCCCTAACCGTTAAAGGGTATGACGTACAACAGTTGGTGACTGTTGAATGACAAGAGTTAGGATTTTAGTTCCCTAACCTGTATAAACGTATGACGTACAACATGTGGTGACTGTTGAGATGACAAGAGTTAGATTTTAGTTCCCTAACCTTTAAAGGTATGACGTACAACAGTGTGGGACTGTGAGATGACAAGAGTTAGGATTTTTGTTCCTAACCTGTATAAAGTATGACGTACAACAGTGTGGTGACTGTTGAGATGACAAGAGTTAGGATTTTAGTTCCCTAACCTGTATAAAGGTATACGTACAACAGTGTGGATGTATGGTTTGACAGAGTTAGGATTTTAGTCCCTAACCTGTATAAGTATACGTACACTGTGGTGACTGTTTGATGACAAGAGTTAGGATTTTAGTTCCCTAACCTGTATAAAGTATGACGTACAACAGTGTGGTGACTGTTGAGATGACAAGAGTTAGGATTTTAGTTCCCTAACCTGTATAAAGGTATGACGTACAACAGTGTGGTGACTGTTGGATGACAAGAGTAGGATTTTAGTTCCCTAACCTGTATAAGGTATGACGTACAACAGTGTGGTGACTGTTAGATGACAAGAGTTAGGATTTTAGTTCCCTAACCTGTAGAAAGGTATGACGTACAACAGTGTGGTGACTGTTGAGATGACAAGAGTTAGGATTTTAGTTCCCTAACCTGTATAAAGGTATGACGTACACATGTTGGTGACTGTTGAGATGACAAGAGTAGGATTTAGTTCCCTAACCTGTATAAAGGTAGTACGTACAACATGTGGTGACTGTTGAGATGACAAGAGTTAGGATTTTAGTTCCCTAACCTGTAAAAGGTATGACGTACAACAGTGTGGTGACTGTTGAGATGACAAGAGTTAGGATTTTAGTTCCCTAACCTGTATAAAGTATGACGTACAACAGTGTGGTGACTGTTGAGATGACAAGAGTTAGGATTTTAGTTCCCTAACCTGTAAAAGTATGACGTACAACAGTGTGGTGACTGTTGAGATGACAAGAGTTAGATTTTAGTTCCCTAACCTGTTAAAGGTATGACGTACAACAGTGTGGTGACTGTTGAGATGACAAGAGTTAGGATTTTATTCCCTAACCTGTATAAAGGTATGACGTACAACAGTGTGGTGACTGTTGAGATGACAAGAGTTAGATTTTAGTTCCCTAACTGTTAAAGGTATGACGTACAACAGTGTGGTGACTGTTGAGATGACAAGAGTAGGATTTTATTCCTAACCTGTATAACGTATGACGTACAACAGTGTGGTGACTGTTGAGATGACAAGAGTTAGGATTTTAGTTCCCTAACGTATAAACGTATGACGTACAACAGTGTGGTGATGTTGAGATGACAAGAGTTAGGATTTTAGTTCCCTAACTTTTTAGTTCCTAACCTGTATAAAGGGTATGACGTACAACAGTGTGGTGACTGTTGAGATGACAAGAGTTAGGATTTTAGTTCCCTAACCTGTATAAACGTATGACGTACAATAGTGTGGTGACTGTTTGAGATGACAAGAGTTAGGATTTTTAGTTCCCTAACCTGTATAAACGTATGACGTACAACAGTGTGGTGACTGTTGAGATGACAAGAGTTAGGATTTTAGTTCCCTAACCTGTATAAAGGTAGTACGTACACCTGTCTGGTGACTGTAATGGTTTGAAGAGAGGATTTTAGTCCCTAACCTGTATTAAGGTAGTACGTACACCTGTCTGGTGACTGTTTTGATGACAAGAGTTAGGATTTTAGTTCCCTAACCTGTAGAAAGGTATGACGTACAACAGTGTGGTGACTGTTGAGATGACAAGAGTTAGGATTTTAGTTCCCTAACCTTTATAAAGGGTATGACGTACAACAGTGTGGTGACTGTTGAGATGACAAGAGTTAGGATTTTAGTTCCCTAACCTGTAGAAAGGTATGACGTACACATGTGGTGACTGTTGAGATGACAAGAGTTAGGATTTTAGTTCCCTAACCTGTTAAAGGGTATGACGTACAACATGTGGTGACTGTTGAGATGACAAGAGTTAGGATTTTAGTTCCCTAACCTGTATAAAGGTATGACGTACAACTGTGGTGACTGTTGAGATACAAGAGTTAGGATTTTAGTTCCCTAACCTGTATAAAGGTATGACGTACACATGTTGGTGACTGTTAGATGACAAGAGTTAGGATTTTAGTTCCCTAACCTGTATAAAGTATGACGTACAACATGTGGTGACTGTTGAGATGACAAGAGTTAGATTTTAGTTCCCTAACCTTATAAAGGTATGACGTACAACAGTGTGGTGACTGTTGAGATGACAAGAGTTAGGATTTTAGTTCCCTAACCTGTAAAAGGTATGACGTACAACAGTGTGGTGACTGTTGAGATGACAAGAGTTAGGATTTTAGTTCCCTAACCTGTATAAGGTATGACGTACAACAGTGTGGTGACTGTTGAGATGACAAGAGTTAGGATTTTAGTTCCCTAACCTGTATAAACGTATGACGTACAACAGTGTGGTGACTGTTGAGATGACAAGAGTTAGGATTTTAGTTCCCTAACCTGTATAAATAGACGTACACGTTGGTGACGTGTAATGGTTTGAAGAGAGATTTTAGTCCCTAACCTGTATTAAGGTAGTACGTACACCTGTCTGGTGACTGTTTGATGCAAGAGTTAGGATTTTAGTTCCCTAACCTGTAGAAAGGTATACGTACAACAGTGTGGTGACTGTTGAGATGACAAGAGTTAGGATTTTAGTTCCCTAACTGTATAAAGGGTATGACGTACAACAGTGTGGTGACTGTTGAGATGACAAGAGTTAGGATTTTAGTTCCCTAACCTGTATAAAGGTATGACGTACAACAGTGTGGTGACTGTTGAGATGACAAGAGTTAGGATTTTAGTTCCCTAACCTGTATAAAGTATGACGTACAACAGTGTGGTGACTGTTGAGATGACAAGAGTTAGGATTTTAGTTCCCTAACCTGTATAAACGTATGACGTACAACAGTGTGGTGACTGTTGAGATGACAAGATTAGGATTTTAGTTCCCTAACCTGTATAAAGTATGACGTACAACAGTGTGGTGACTGTTGAGATGACAAGAGTTAGGATTTTAGTTCCCTAACCTGTAAAAGTATGACGTACAACAGTGTGGTGACTGTTGAGATGACAAGAGTTAGGATTTTAGTTCCCTAACCTGTATAAAGGTTGACGTACAACAGTGTGGTGACTGTTGAGATGACAAGAGTTAGGATTTTAGTTCCTAACCTGTATAAAGTATACGTACACTGTGGTGACTGTTGAGATGAAGAGTAGGATTTTAGTTCCCAACCTGTATAAATATACTACAACTGTTGGTGACTGTTGATGCAAGAGTTAGGATTTTAGTTCCCTAACCTGTATAAAGGTAGTACTACACGTCTGGTGACTGTAATGTAGATAGGATTTTAGTCCCTAACCTGTATAAGGTATACGTACACGTTGGTGACTGTTGATGACAAGAGTTAGGATTTTAGTTCCCTAACCTGTAAAAGGTATGACGTACAACAGTGTGGTGACTGTGAGATGACAAGAGTTAGGATTTTAGTTCCCTAACTGTATAAAGGTATGACGTACAACAGTGTGGTGACTGTTGAGATGACAAGAGTTAGGATTTTAGTTCCCTAACCTGTTAAAGGTATGACGTACAACAGTGTGGTGACTGTTGAGATGACAAGATTAGGATTTTAGTTCCCTAACCTGTATAAAGTATGACGTACAACAGTGTGGTGACTGTTGAGATGACAAGATTAGGATTTTAGTTCCCTAACCTGTATAAACGTATGACGTACAACAGTGTGGTGACTGTTGAGATGACAAGATTAGGATTTAGTTCCCTAACCTGTATAAAGTATGACGTACAACAGTGTGTGACTGTTGAGATGACAAGAGTTAGGATTTTGTTCCCTAACCTGTATAAAGTATGACGTACAACAGTGTGGTGACTGTTGAGATGACAAGAGTTAGGATTTTAGTTCCTAACCTGTATAAACGTATGACGTACAACAGTGTGGTGACTGTTGAGATGACAAGAGTTAGGATTTTAGTTCCCTAACCTGTATAAAGGTAGTACGTACACCTGTCTGGTGACTGTAATGGTTTGAAGAGAGGATTTTAGTCCCTAACCTGTATTAAGGTAGTACGTACACCTGTCTGGTGACTGTTTTGATGCAAGAGTTAGGATTTTAGTTCCCTAACCTGTAAAAGGTATGACGTACAACGTGTTGGTGACTGTTGAGATGACAAGAGTTAGGATTTTAGTTCCCTAACCTGTATAAAGGTATGACGTACACAGTTGGTGACTGTATTTGATGACAAGAGTTAGGATTTTAGTTCCCTAACCTGTATAAAGGTATACGTACAACATGTTGGTGACTGTTGGATGACAAGAGTTAGGATTTTAGTTCCCTAACCTGTTATAAGGTAGTACGTACAACAGTGTGGTGACTGTATGAGTTGACAGAGTTAGGATTTTAGTTCCCTAACCTGTATAAAGGTAGTACGTACAACATGTGTGGTGACTGTTGATGATGACAAGAGTTAGGATTTTAGTTCCCTAACCTGTATAAACGGTATGACGTACAACAGTGTGTGTGACTGTTGAGATGACAAGAGTTAGGATTTTAGTTCCCTAACCTGTAGAAAGTATGATGTACGTAACAGTGTGGTGACTGTTGAGATGACAAGAGTTAGGATTTTAGTTCCCTAACCTGTATAAAGGGTATACAACAATCATGTGTGACTAATGAGATGACAAGAGTTAGATTTTAGTTCACTAACCTGTAAAGGTATACGTCAACAGTGGTGACTGTTGATGATGACAAGAGTTAGGATTTTAGTTCCCTAACCTGTATAAAAGGTATGACGTACAACAGTGTGTGTGACTGTTGAGATGACAAGAGTTAGGATTTTAGTTCCCTAACCTGTATAAAGGTAGTACGTACACCTGTCTGATGACTGTAATGGTTTGAAGAGAGGATTTTAGTCCCTAACCTGTATTAAGGTAGTACGTACACCTGTCTGGTGACTGTTTTGATGACAAGAGTTAGGATTTTAGTTCCCTAACCTGTATTAAGGTAGTACGTACACCTGTCTGGTGACTGTAATGGTTTGAAGAGAGAATTTTAGTCCCTAACCTGTATTAAGGTAGTACGTACACCTGTCTGGTGACTGTTTTGATGACAAGAGTTAGGATTTTAGTTCCCTAACCTGTATTAAGGTAGTACGTACACCTGTCTGGTGACTGTAATGGTTTGAAGAGAGGATTTTAGTCCCTAACCTGTAGTAAGGTAGTACGTACACCTGTCTGGTGACTGTAATGGTTTGAAGAGAGGATTTTAGTCCCTAACCTGTATTAAGGTAGTACGTACACCTGTCTGGTGACTGTTTTGATGACAAGAGTTAGGATTTTAGTTCCCTAACCTGTATTAAGGTAGTACGTACACCTGTCTGGTGACTGTAATGGTTTGAAGAGAGGATTTTAGTCCCTAACCTGTATTAAGGTAGTACGTACACCTGTCTGGTGACTGTTTTGATGACAAGAGTTAGGATTTTAGTTCCCTAACCTGTATTAAGGTAGTACGTACACCTGTCTGGTGACTGTAATGGTTTCAAGAGAAGAAGGAGGGGGAACAAGAGGCGCAATAGTGCCCTATCACTGTGGCACTAGATATAAAGTGGTGAAAAAAGGAATTCACTCACCTGGGACAGTTGTGTCACCCACAACTGGCTTGAAGGCGTACTTAATGCTTTATTTCTGGATGGCTGCTGCAGGACTTCCACCGTCCACTCATATGCGGAAATATATCGAATTGTGGGGAAAAAAATGGTGTATCATGGTCCGCGCTGCCAAAAACATCCACTCTGAAAGTAATGCACGTGAAGATGGAACTTCAAAATAACTTTTTTATTGCCTCCTACGCGTTTCGGTGCCCTCCTGGCACCTTCCTCAGGAATCCCTGAGGAAGGTGCCAGGAGGGCACCGAAACGCGTAGGAGGCAATAAAGAAGTTATTTTGAAGTTCCATCTTCACGTGCATTACTTTCAGAGTGGATGTTTTTGGCAGCGCGGACCATGATACACCATTTTTTTCCCCACGATTCGATGGTTTCAAGAGAGGATTTTAGTCCCTAACCTGTATTAAGGTACTAAGTACAAGAGTGTGGTGACTCTAATGGTCCCAGAAAAGCTTGGATTCCAATCTGTATCACCCTGCCTATATCCTCCTAGATTAGTCCTGAGAAGGACTGTTCTGGTCACTGGAAATCTTGGACTCCGATCTGGATCACCCTGCCTATGTCCTCCTAGATTAGTCCTGAGAAGGACTGTTGTGGTCAGCAGCAGTTTGCAGCCCTGATCCGGATCTACCTATGAGGGCCGCAAATCTGTCCCTAATCAGCAGCAGACACTCTCCCTACACTCACTGTCTGGATGGCTGTGTGCCGAGCACAGCGCGCCGGGAGTTATAAAGGCTCGGTCACGCTGTGCAGGGCGGCCAATCACTGCTATGCCACAACTAACAGGGCTGTGGCATTGCAGTGGTCTGTCAGCCAATCCCTGCACGTGGGCTGGCTCTCAAAAGAGCGCCAACATGGAGAGATGACGACCACGAGCACAGCACGAGTATCGCGAGATTACTCGGTGCTCAGTGAGTCGCCCGAGTACAGTGATACTCGTGCGAGTACCGAGTAGTGCCGAGCATGCTCGCTCAACACTACTGGTAATGTAGTTACCAGTGCTGCAGCTGGCCGCTGAGTTGATGGTGATGCAGCTTTGGGTAGTACAACTCCCCACAGGTGGAGCTTTACCTCAGGGCAGCGGGGTGGATGAAGGAAGTAGTAATCCTTGGCTCTGTGTAAGTTCTCCAGGCGGCGGCGGTGAATCAGGCACACACACAATAGTCTCTGTTTCAGTACCTTTTTTTTGCTGATGGTGGGTAGCAGGTACGGTCCAGGAGGATAACCAGATGGCCGGTGCAGTTTGGACATCCTCCTTTAAAAGTTATGAAGCCTCCTCTATTTGCATGTGTGGTGATTTGGGAAAGTTCTGCCTCAAGCTGAACCTGCCGCTCTCTCTCTCTCAGGATGATATACCACAACTGATGATGAGGACCTTTCTGTGGGGATCCCTACTCCTTTCCTTGGGTCCCTGGCCATATGTTTGGTCAGGTTTGGAGTCTTGGTTTCCTGAGCTCCAGGGGGATTAAATCCTCCTGTCTGTCCAGGCTTTCTCTGCTACGACTGGATCAACAGCAGCTTCGGACTCTGGTGCACGGGCGGGCTAAAGGGCACTCATTTCTTTTCCCCTCGTTCTAGAATTTGCTAACTTTCCACTTGCCTCCGTCCCTTTCTAGGGTACTACACTGCTCTGGTGTCAGTCTTTTCTGTTTCTGGGCCTTACTTGGTCCCAGCAACCAGCTCTTCCTCCTTCTTGACTCCTCAACTGTCACTCCTTGATTCTCTGTCTGACTGACTGACTAACTAACTAACTAGCTCCTTCCCCCAGGCCTGGATCTTTATAGGGAATCTTGCTTAAGGCAGCAAGTGGAGCTCCCCCTTCAGGCCTGGGGTGGAAAGTGTTGTATGCTGTGTGTGCCAAGGTGTACATGTGGCGCCCCGCTACGAGTGCGTCACAGGAGGGTATTGCAGCCATAAATGCAGCCGCAATATTCTCTGACACGGCAGTGATCTGGTTAACTTTGAGATCCAACCCTGCATGCATCACCTAGAACAGAGGACCAACCCAGGGTCCTGGTGGGTGGAGATCTAGGGAAGTGTGTAGGGAGAACAGACCCTTAGTCTATAGGAGAAAGAGTCTAGAACTTGACCTGAGCAGTCTAGAACTTGAAGTAGGAGCGGGGGCTCCGCACCCCGTGCAGCCCCCGGGCCGTCACCGGTCGGGTGTCAGCACCTGAGGCCTCAACAACCGGGATCGGGCATCACCAACCACGGGTTCCAAAAGACTCCCGTGCCCAAAACTTCACAGCCGGTTCACTGGTACCAAAGCTGGCAGCAGTTCACCGCTGCTACGCGAACCAGAAGAGTGGAGGAGCAGCTTCACAGGAGCACCCCACCACCAGCCAACTTCCAGTCGTCTAACCAGCGGTGTACCCACCGAGGGACCCAAAGCTCCCCAGAACATCCATAACGTATAGCTTGGAAAGGGATTGAAGCAGCCTCCCCGTACCCGATCTGGTATTCCTGGGCGACAATGGCAAAACACTTAGCTAGAATGGAGGAACACTTGCGGATCTCTGAGGGACACCATCACTGCTGAGTCCACCCGGTCCACTACCCGTGAACTGTATACCATGTACTGCCTGCTGGTTACAGTAAAGACCCGTTGCAGAGACTTGCTGTGTCCGTGCTTCCTTATGAACTGTCCGTCCGCACTACAAGGTAACCGCAGCTGCCGCACAACATCTTAAGCAGCTCCAGCCTCCGGGGATCACCGCTCAGCCTGTGGGGAGCGTTCCATCTTGCTGCTGTCCATCCCCCGGAGGTTCCACAGGGTCGGTAACGATTACCGAAACTACTCATAGGTGGCGTCACGAATAAATTAAACCCCTTTAATCTGTTCCTACAAGACGTCTTCAGCTTTTGATCTGCACTCAACCGGGCCCCACTACCGGCAGGCGCGGCCCACCCGTGACAAGGAGGAAGGAGCTTCAGCCTGTCTAAACCGGAGTCCCGGCCACGGTGAGTCATACATACTTCCCTGCACCGGTGGGTCCTGTGGCAATCCCTGCAGGGGTGCCTCATATGCCAATTCAGAGAACCAAACTGAATCCGAACTTGAAAATGTGCGCTCATCTCTATTTATGACTATCACTTCCTGCATACAAAAATGAATATGCAGCACTTAATCCTGTCAGTGCATTTGCCTTCTTATTCATGAATTACATTTATAAATCTGTAAGCGGCAATCTGCAGTGATTTATATAGATTAAAGAATATACAGGGTGGTCCATTTATATGGATGCACCTAAATAAAATGGGAATGGTTGGTGATATCAACTTCCTGTTTGTGGTACATTAGTATATGGGAGGGGAAAAACTTTTCCAGATGGGTGGTGACCATGGCGGCCATTTTTGAAGTTGGCCATTTTGGATCCAAATTTATTTATTTTTTAATGGGAAGAGGATCATGTGACACATCAAACGTATTGAGAATTTCATAAGAAAAACAATGGTTTGCTTGGTTTTAACATAGCTTTATTCTTTCATGAGTTATTTACAGGTTTATGACCACTAATAAAGTGTGTTCAAAGTGCTGCCCATTGTGTTGGATTGTCAATGCAACCCTCTTCTACCACTCTTGACACACTGATAGCAACACCGCAGAAGAAATGCTAGCACAGGCTTCCAGTATCTGTTGTTTCAGATGCTTCATATCTCGTATCTTCACAGCATAGACATATGCCTTCAGATGAGTGATGAGGCAAACTTTTTAGTGAATGGTGAAGTTAACAAACAAAACCGCTATTGATCAGACACTAACCCACAGTGGATAGATGCCTCCAAGACTGTTTGAACACATAAAATGATGGTATGGTGTGGTATATGGGGTACAAAGAGAGTGGGGCCATTCTTTTCAATGGAAACCTCAATGCCACTGGATATCTGAATCATGTAGCAATTTCAGACTCTTCCTTTATCTGTGTCTATCACCCTACCCATTCCCTCTGCTCCGCTAAAGACCTAAGGCTAACATCATCAATCCAAACATCCTTTTCCCATGTCCAACACTTCTCGCAAGCTACACCACTTCTCTGAAATAAACCAGTGTTGTGTACCCAGAACAATTTGACTAATTCCCAATAAACATCATTTTAAGCTGTCCTAAAAATTAATTTCTTTACACTGGCCTGTTGCCTCACTTCACTTATGTAAACATTTCCTTTTTTCCCTTATAAACGTTTCTTCCAAATCTCATCTTTGTATTATCTATTTAGACACTCTGCATGCACTTAATAGCACACTGTATCTATAGTTGAACACATACTGCTGGTGATCTGTTCATGCAGCATAGTTTAAGTATTCTATCTAGATATATATATAAGGCTGAACGTATGTGCTGTGTGTGTGTGTATATCCACTAAAGAAAGCTGGAGCGTTTTTCTGCTTTAACACAAGCCTTCCACAAGTGCTTGAAGAAGGCTTGTGTTAAAGGCAAAACATCACGCCACATTTAGGGCTGAATTAAAGTCCACTATTTTTTCTTTATTTGGAGTTCTGCTTGATTTTTTTCTTGTATTTATCTACCTACCTATCTATCTATCTGATCTGTCATCTATGTATGTTATTTATTCTTGTGTAAGAATTTTAAGATATTGACTGAAAATCACTTATCTAAATTTAAATATTATAAAGCATGTTAGCGTAGTATGGTTTCTAACTATATAAGTTTGTGGAAATATAATAGATTTCTATTTTTAGATTCTAATTAATTTTGACTTTGGAATAGAATAGGGAAATGTATTCTATTTTAGATTATGGAAACAGTGGGTGAATTAAATCTAAATAAATCAAGTGATAAAATATTGTTTTGGCAAATTTTGCTGTGAATTTCCATGAATAATTCTGTTTAGGTTTTTCTATGTCTTTATCAAAGCACTGGCAATAACATTTTAGAATTGGGGATTTAATGGCATTTAATCATTGTGTCACAATACAGTTTCATCAAGAAAAAAAAAATTCTACTTAAAGTAAAAACTCAAAAGAGGAAAAAAAAATCTATATCTATATATCCACACTGACAATCAAAATTAGAGAACAACACGCAATTTCCTTAAAGGGACACTGTCAGGTCATTTTTCCATATGATACAAATATTACCCAATGAATAGGGCCTGGACAGACCTTTTAAAAACATGTAAAATCATTATTGTACCATTTGTAGTTTCCATGTTAGCAGCATTGTCAGACCCTGCAGGGAGCCCCTGGATTAGTCATCTCCACTATAACCAAACAGGAATAGTCCGGGTGCTGTATAAACTGTCATGTAATTATACACTCCCTCTCAGAGCTCTCTCCTCCCTCCTCCTTCCTCCCTTTGCTAACAGTTCAGTGTCAGGTTTCAGTAGCTTCTGTTCTGATGATGACAAGGAGAGAGCGCCATTGCCTATCTGACTTATCTAGATGCCATCTGTTTCTGTATGCAGATATCCTGCTGTGACAGATTCTGTGTTGTATTTCCCCTCTTTCTTGGCTGCAGACACAGAAATCAGAGAGGAGAATACAACCTTCCTTCCCCCCAGTGATCTCCTGTGTAGTGATGTGGTGTGAGTATGTGACATGCATATTCATGCAAGGGGAGTGGACAGCAGAGAACTAAGCGGATCATTCACTGTGAGTGACAGATGGAATTAATCTCTTTATTTGAAGTTTACAGAAGATAGGAGGGAAATATAAATAAAAGAAATACATGAATAGAGAGAGTTTAGAGTGAGAAATTAGAAAATGATAGCAGTCACATATGGATTTTTGACCTGACCGTTTTCCTTTAATGTTAAGGTCATTGTGTTGTCATATGTGAAAATACCCTACCATGAGTAAATTAGCAGTATTTTAAACTTATTTCATAAATTGAATATTTTGTAAAGCACAGAATAAAAATGTAAATGAGATAAATGAAAAAGAACACTGATCAAAATTAGAGAACACTTTCAGATACCTGCAAGTTATTGATATTAATCTGGCACCAGGTTCTAATTTCCTTAATTATCTAACAAACCCTATTTAACTTGCAGCCTAATTTTCCAGTTTGCTCTCACTTTGCCAAAATGGTGTGGCATTCCAAAGTGACTGAAACCCTCCGGCAGCAGGTTGTCAAGATGAAGGCCAAAGCGGTCGCACTATCAGACATAGCAACAGAAGTTGGTCATTCCAAGTCTATGATTTCTACAATATTGCATCTTTACAACATCACAAACTCAAATGCCCCAAGAAGGCTGGTTGTCCTCAAAAGACAAATGCAAGAGAGGAAAGGATAATGCTGAGAATTTCCATGGGTAATTGTTTCAACACAGCAGCTGGAATAGCTCACAGGGTAAAGATCTGTCTCATCATACAGTGTCACCATTAAAAGAATTTTAGACTCATTAGCACAAAATATTAAAAAGCTAGACTCACCTTTAGTGAGGTGCATGTTGTGTGGACAGCAGAGAAGTGGTCCACAGTTCATTTTAATAATGAATGCAAGTTTATTTTAGGCTAGGGTCACACATAAGCCCTTGGTCCGTTTTTGGCTTCATTTTTGTCTTTTTTTTATCTAAGTCCAAAAAACTGACAGAAAAACGGATTGGATGTAATAAACACCCTGTCCGTTTTTTTCTGGACCTCAAAACATTGCTCTGTCCGTTGTTGAGCCAAAAACGTTGCTAGCAACGTTTTTGGCATCAGTTAAAAAACGCATGCGTCTTTTTAACATGGGGCCCTATGGGAAACGCATGCGTTAACGCATGGCACATATAGGCACCTGCGTTAACGCATGTGTTAACGCATATTCGTTTTTAATGAAAAAAAATGAAAAAATGACTAAGTCCAAAAACGTTCAGAGGTGCAGGAGGCTCAAAAAGCACCAAAAAAAAAAAAACGGATTGGTCATGGAAATCACTTCCAAAAACGGATTTCTATGTGTGACCCCAGCCTTATTTGGGTCTGATGAGAAACATTGTCAACAAACGGATGAAAGACTGAACTCAAAGTGTGTAAAAAAGTCAGTGAAAGGTGGTGGAGGAACTGCCATGGTTTGGGGAAGGTTTTCTGCTGAAGGGGTTGGACCTCTCATACAACTATATGGCAGAGTGAATGTAAGTATGTATCAGGACCTTCTTCAACAAAACATGGTTCCTTACTTGCGCTTAGCACTTAATCAGCCAGCAATTTTCATGCAAGACAATGCCCCCAGTCACACAGCAAAATGGGTAAAGCAGTTCCTTGAAACAGAAAATATTGAAACAATGAAATTGCAAGCCCAGAGTCCTGATTTAAATCCAGTAGAAAACCCCTGGAAAATCCTTATGTCATGCTCTCGGCTGCAGGGATGGTCTCCTCTGGACAGGGAGACTGGTGCCCATTGTGCAGCTCTATACGCCTCATCCCCTCTGTCTCTGCTGTGAGGGTCAATCTCTGATGAGCATGGAGATTGGCACCCATCACGCAGTTCTGCTTGCTCTGCTTATCCTTGTGCCATAACTTCCACTGTTCTCCCTGTCTGTGGTCCAGTGTGACCGTCTTCCTCCTTCCCTTCTCCTCCATGAGCCTGCATTCTCATGGTAGGTCTACTGGGACTGTTCTTAGGGAGCGCATGCCACACCCTGCAAATTTTTAAGGGGCAGTACACCTGTATCCCTTTTAGCCTCTTAGTCTAATTTCTTGGAGGTCTAGGGTATATAAGGCACTTTCCAATTTTTGGAGGTGCCTAGGCAACGTGTTCATTCCATAGGAACATTGCCAGTGTCTAGGTCCCATACCTGAAGTGCTCTGCACTAAGAAAACTGTTGTTTATCTTGCTCTGCAGTAAACTTGCTTCTCCCCCCCACAAAGAATCCTCTGCTGGCTGTCTGTTACCCCTGGATTTTGCTGGATATTCTAGATCCCACCTTGGACTGTTCAAGCCTCTCCAGGATTGCATGTGACTTTCTAGATTAATCTACTAGGATCAACCTTTCCCAGATTGTACAGAGCTTCCTGGATTCTTTCAACTGACAGAGCCAGCATTTCTCAGAATTTTGGGATCAGGGAATGGGAGTGCTCACTCTTGCCTTCAATTTGCAGATCCAGCCAGGTGCACAGTAGCGGCTGGCCACCGCCCAGAGTCCAGAATACATGTGATGAAGAAAGCTGGCCCCAAATCCGATGAATGAACTTGCTTTACATTTAGTAAATCACAACATTAAAATAAAAAGCATCTTGGTGGCTGATAGTGCCCCGCAGGGCCGGGACGATAGGTAGGCGACCCTAGGCGATCGCCTAGGGCGCCATCTTGTGGAGGGCGCATTTTAGCTGCATTAGGGGCCCAGTGCCCGCCCCCTGGGGGGCCCCGTGCTGGCCGCCGGCGGCCGCGCCGGCTGGGGAGGAGGGAGGAGGGGACTTACTGTCCTGCAGCTCTGCCCGGTGCCCGCCCCTCCTCTCCTCCAACATGGGGCCCTATGGAGCGCGGATCCGAGGAAACAGCCAATGTCTCCTCGGACCCGATCTTAGTGTACTGAGCATGCTCAGAACACTAAAATCACTCTGTGCCATAATATCACTTCTGCAATGTATATTCATACATTGCAGAAGTGATATCCAGTGAAATGAAAGGGTTAAGAATAAAAAAATCATTATTCTCACCTCTCCACAATCCAGCGATGCCTCCTGCGCTCGGCTCTGTGCTTCCAGGACCTGGCCTGACGTCACAGTGCAGTCACATGACCGGTTACCGCAGTAACCGGTCATGTGACTGTGACATCACGCCAGGTCCTGTGCATCAGAAGAAGAGAAGCTGGAAGCAGCGTGGGTGTCGTGGAGAGGTGAGAATGATGATTTTTTAATTTTTTAAGCTCTGCAAAGAAGGAGGACAAAGAGGGGGGCAAAGAGGGGCTGCAAAGAGGGGCTGCAAAGAGGGGGTCCAAAGAGGGGCTGCAAAGAGGGGGTCCAAAGAGGGGGTGCAAAGAGGGGCTGCAAAGAGGGGGTCCAAAGAAGGGGTCCAAAGAGGGGGTGCAAAGAGGGGCTGCAAAGAGGGGGTCCAAAGAGGGGCTGCAAAAAGGGGGGCAAAGAGGGGCTGCAAAGAGGGGCAAAGAGGGGGTCCAAAGAGGGGGTGCAAAGAGGGGCTGCAAAGAGGGGGTCCAAAGAGGGGGGCAAAGAGGAGCTGCAAAGAGGGGGGCAAAGAGGGACTGCAAAGAGGGGGTCCAAAGAGGGGTCCAAAGAGGGGGTGCAAAGAGGGGGGGCAAAGACGGGCTGCAAAGAGGGGCTGCAAAGAGGAGGGCAAAGAGGGGCTGCAAAGAGGGGTCCAAATAGGGGGGTCCAAAGAGGGGGTGCAAAGAAGGGGTCCAAAGAGGGGGTCCAAAGAGGGGGGCAAAGAGGGGCTGCAAAGAGCGGGGCAAAGAGGGGGTGCAAAGAGGGGCTGCAAAGAGGGGCTGCAAAGAGGGGGTCCAAAGAGGGGGGCAAAGAGGAGCTGCAAAGAGGGGCTGCAAAGAGGGGGTCCAAAGAGGGGGTGCAAAGAGGGGGTGCAAAGACGGGCTGCAAAGAGGGGCTGCAAAGAGGGGGCAAAGAGGGGCTGCAAAGAGGGGTCCATAGAGGGGTGCAAAGAGGGGGCAAAGAGGGGCTGCAAAGAGGGACTGCAAAGAGGGGCAAAGAAGGGCTGCAAAGAAGGGGGCAAAGAGGGGCTGCAAATAGGGGGCAAAGAGGGGCTGCAAAGTGGGGGACAAAGAGGAGGACAAAGAGGGGAGACAGAGGGGACAAAGAGGGGAGACAGAGGGCAGACAGAGGGGAGAAGGGTGACAGGAGGGGGACAAGGTGACAGGAGGAGCAGGGAGAGGATCCAAACTGATGCTGCAAAACATCGGGATCCGATGCCTATTTGGCATCCGATTGCAGTCATCAGTTTGGATCAGTTGCTGTCCGAGGGGTGCTGCAAAAAGTCTTATCCCCTCGGACAGCACAAAAACGCAGTGTGAAAGCAGCCTTATTTGGCACGGATCAGGTCGGATCCAATTCGGTCCGATTTGACCTGCTGTGCCCAAAATCGCAGCAGGCTGCGATTTTGGGCACAGCAAAAAATCGGTCAGAATTGGATCCGACAAAAATCGGATGCCAATAAGGCCAAATCCGATGTGATCCGTGCCCATAGGATAACATGGGGCCAAAATCTGATCCGTGGCTGTCCGTTTTACAACGGACAGCCACGGATCACAGAAAAACGCAGTGTGAAAGCAGCCTTACAGCAGACGCACGGTGACGGCGGCCGCAGTGAGTGTGCAAAGGCGCGTGCCTCCCCCCCCGGCTCCCGCATACTGGGCCCTGTATACACCACTGGGCCCTGTATACACCACTGGGTCTTATATACACCACTAGGCCCTGTATACACCACCACTGGGCCCTGTATACACCACCACTGGGGCTGCTGTATATACTGCTGGGGCCTGCATATACCACTGGGGCTGCTGTATATACTGCTGGGGCCTGTATATACCACTGGGGCTGCTGTATAACCCCTGGGGCTGCTGTATAACCCCTGGGGCTGCTGTATTACCCCTGGGGCTGCTGTATAACCCCTGGGGCTGCTGTATTACCCCTGGGGCTGCTGTATTACCACTGGGGCTGCTGTATTACCCCTGGGGCTGCTGTATAACCCCTGGGGCTGCTGTATTACCCCTGGGGCTGCTGTATAACCCCAGGGCTGCTGTATTACCCCTGGGACTGCTGTATTACCCCTGGGGCTGCTGTATTACCACTGGAGCTGCTGTATTACCACTGGGGTCTGTATATACCACTGGGGAGGCTGCTGTATACCACTTTGCTGGGGGCTGTATACCTGTGCTGGGGTCCACCCTCGGCTTATACATGAGTCAATAGGTTTTCCCAGGTTTTGGGGGCAAAAGTAGAGGGGGTCGGCTTATACACAGGTCGGGTTATACACGAGTATATACGGGTAGTAATCCTACAATGTCTGCTGGACATGGTATGAGGAGGTTTATGGCTCAGTCAGTACACACTCCATACTTCATGGTAAGGGGAGGGTTTATGGCTCAGTACACACTCCATACTTCTTGTTATTAACCAGTTAATGCTCTCTTGTCCACCGCACTGCAGTGTCAAAAGAGGATAACAGCGAGACAAGCAGCAACATGGCATCAGAGAGTCCCTGACCTCGAAATAGAAGATCCTCAGATCCTGGTATTGTGACATAATATTAAGAATAATAATTTTTGCATTTATATTACACTATGAACTCCACAGCACTTTACATACATCATGAACACTGTCCCCATTGGGGCTCACAATGTAAACAACCTATCAGTATGTCTCTGTAGTGTGGTTGGACGAACCTTTTATAGGTCCCCGTTAAATTAAATTTACTTTCAAAGTATGCTGACATTTTTATTCCCAGACATATTTCGGGGGGGTGGGGGGGGCGCCGTTTGCCTTACCTGCCTAGGGCACCAAAATGCCTTGTCCCGTCACTGGTGCCCCGTCAGACGCATTTCGATAAAATCTTTATTAATGATAAAGATTTGATCAAAATGCGTCTGATGGGGCACTATCAGCCACCAAGATGCTTTTATTTTAATGTTTTGATTTACTAAATAAAAAGCAAGTTAATTCATCGGATTTGGTGCCAGCTTTCTTCATCACATGTATTCCAGCATTTCTCAGTCTTTCCAATATTACCACTATGGTCTGTATAAGTCACCCCTGGATTCATGACATTTAGACCTCTTGGGGCTGTGCTGGGATAATCCGTGTACAGGGGTTCCCTCGCCGGTTGATCCTCTGGGAGAGTTTTGTGTCATGATCCAAAGGGTCCTCTCTTCAGACACTTTTGCTTTTGTTAACTATTTCTTTAAAGAGGACCTGTCACCAACCATACATGGTGATCTAATTACAGCACTGAATGCAGCATGTCTGCTGCATTCAGGCAAGGGGTCTCCCAGCCTTTGAGCTCCCCAGTACCCCGAGATAATACACTTTGAAAACTTACATTATGGAGCCAAATAGGAGATGGCTTGTGGTTGGAGCCAAAGGGCAGTTTCACACCCATGGTTAACATGGAGCAGGGCGTGTATAAGCGGTGATGTCACAGGAGGAGGCGAGGTGGCCGGCCTCCTGCTGTGACATCACCGCCTTTCCCCACCCTGCTCCATGTTAACCATGGAGCAGGGCGGGGAAAGGTGGTGATGTCACCGCAGGAGGTGGGCAAAGTAGCCAGCACTGCATTAAGCTCTGTGTACTATGCAGCAGGTGAGGGAGACAATGATTGGCACCAGGGAGGCGGCGGTGGGCGGATTAAACATACATGGAGTGTGAAACTGCCCTTTGGCTCCAGCCTCTAGCCACCTCCTATTTGGCTCCACAATGTAAGTTTTTAAAGTGTATTATCTCGGGGTACAGGGGGGTTGAAGGACTGGCGGACCCCTTGCCTGAATGCAGCAGACATGCTGCATTCAGTGCTGTAATTAGATCACCATGTATGGTTTGTGACAGGTCCTCTTTAAATAAATGTCCTTGGTTTACTGAAATCACTCTCCAGTCTCTTGCTGTATCAGGTATTCAGCTATCACTACTACACCTGCGGTCCAGTGAGTTAACTTAACACCTCCATGCCCCTTGGGCGTAACACCTTGGTGAGTATGTGCGATCCGATCGGTGCTGTTAACTGACAGCATGATCCAAAAGCACCGCAGCGGGGACAGTGCCATTCCTCGCTGTGATCTGAGATCCCACGATAAGATCGCAGGATTTCTGTGTGTCACCTGCAATGACCCACGGATGCTACCAGGAATCATTTCATGTAGATGGTTGGCAAGCGTTGCCAACCACAGAAAGTGATCATATTGTTATGTCCCGATGTGCTGCAGCTCAGTGGGATATAGGGCAAGTGATCGTACACTACAGCACTGTGGTGCCCTATGGGGCACTGTAAAATAAAGTAAAAATGAAAAAAAACTACACTACTTTGGTGGTTGCCGCAACATTACAATAAAATGCAATAACGAGCAATCAAAAAAAAGCACATACTATTTTTGGGTGTATCATTAGAAACATCAGCTCAAGCTGCAAAAAATAAGCCGTCACACGGCCCCAGATCCCGAAAAATGAGAACGCTACAGGTCAAAAAGTGCAATTCTTTTTTGTTTTTTTCAATCGTCTGAATTTTTTTTTCACCACTTAGATAACAGTACAAGAATACATGTTGGGTATCTACGAACTCGTACCAACCCGTGGCATCATACCACCATGTCAATTTTGCCATAGAGCAAACATGGTGAATAAAAAACCCAAAAAACAAACATGTAACTGCAATTCTTTTGCAATTTCACCGTACTTGGAATTTACGTCCCATTTTCCTATAAACTATATAGTAAAGTATATGATTTCATCTGAACATACATCTCGTCCCGCAAAAAAACAAGCCCTGATATGTCTATATTGATGGAAAAATAAAAGTTATGGCTCTTGGAAGAAGAGGAGGAAAAAACGAAAAATTGCCGGGTGGTGAAGGGGTTAATATCCGAAATTAATCCATACCTAATATTTTCATGCAGCAATGCACTTGCTGCGAAACATATGCTTTTTTGTACATCTTTTTATGTTTTGAAGCAGAAACAATTCAATTGTTTATATAGTTTGGCTTGTTTCTAACATATATTTGACCCATAAAATGACTTAATGAATACTTCCAGTTTATAACCACAAAATCCTTAGTCTTGTTTCTCAGTCATGACATTTATTGCTATTGAACAAATTTTGAAAGATTTAAAGTCCTTCGGGAACAGACAGCTATCAGTTTATAACTATAAAGCTCAAAGGTTATATTTCTTTAAAAAATCATTTTGAAAAAGATGAAACATACCCTGTTCTACAGTAAAATACACTTTGTGCACTGTGGTTCAGACTAATAGCAAATGAAACCTTATGCTCATTCCAAGTAGATAAAAAATGTGGCGCTGCATAGTGCATTCATGTTCTTTCCTTATAAGCTAAATAAATACAGAATGGTAATAACTAATAAACTATAAAGATTTTAAATTGCTAAAAATGCTAATTCAGTTCAGTAAGTTTTCTTAATGTTATAATTGCTAGTTTGCAACATTAATTAATAATCAAAATAATGTTATTTGCTATTATTATGACCGAAACTGTACGATAAATTATTGCTGAAAACTATCATTAAGTTTTTCTATTAATTTTTTGTTGGACCCTAAAAAACAGGGTCTGGGGCTTGAGGAAAAGGCTGAAATGGGTGGAAAAGTGATGAAACAGAATGGGAAGATCCTGGAGAAATGCCTGCATGCATTTCTGTCTCACATATGGTTTCTGGGAAAAGCTTTGTCGCAGGATTACGCCACTGTTATAGATACGCAAAAACAACTACCAAACCTAACCTAAATCACATTTAACAGGCCGAAAAGTTCAGAAACAGGTTTTCATGCATAATCGTTAGCATACAAGGCTAAACAAACTAGAGAAACAAAAAATATAGTTTTTTTCTTCACATGTACTGTTGTAGCTTCTTTTTCACCTTTTACAATTGGGAAGACCCTGACTTATACATTTTGTAGGTCCCTCTGTCAACATAATTTTCAGTTAGATATTCCCCAGCACATTACAAGGCCAGCTACAATGTACCAGTAGGTATGTTGATATTTGACCTCAGAGGCCTCAGGTGTTCCTGTAACATACGTTTTGGAGGGACCGGTCTTACTTTGACATTTGGGCGGTTCCTTCACCATTGAGACTCAGATAGCGGAATACATATTTCATAGCAATTTACAATGTACACATTTTAGCATTGGGCAAAACCCTCCTCCTTATCCTCCTTCTCCTTCACCTGCATGATACTTGCGGCCCTAAATTAAAATGTTGAGAGGGCCTGCAGTGGGCAGGAAACCTGAGATTGCTGAGGGCCCATAGATGGCCTTCTAATGTACCTTTTGGAGAGACCGCTCTTACTTACACATTTGGGCAGTCCCTCCCTCACTGACACTAGGATAGTGGAATACATATTCCATAGTAGTTTACAATGTGCCCATTTTAGTATTGGGCAAAACCCTCCTCCTCCTTCTCCACCTCCATGAGATTTTGTGGCCCTAAATTCAAATGTTCAGTGGGCCTGCAGGAAACCTGAACTTAGTGAGAGCCCTTATGTGACTCTTTTACATACATTTGGAAGTGCCCTCCTCTAGAAATTTTGGAGGATCCTCTTGTGTACATTTGAGAGTGCCCTCACTTATTTATATTGTCGGGCCCTCACTCTATTATTTAACTAATTTAATGGCAGAGACTAACTGCAAAAATGGCAAAAGACATGGAGTAATAGAAGGCAGCAGTGAGTGCGTCCTGCGATCCTCAGGTTTGGCTGAACTCTGTGAAGAGGAAAAATAAATCTGCGATAGTCAAATGGATGGCGAACTCAAATATATCTCTTGTACAAGTCAATGGACAAAGGATATATGGTGCTCCCACTCCAGGATGGGTTGGAGAAGCTTCTCCAAATGGCTCAGAGATTGTGATTGACAATATTCCCCAGATTATACAGAAAGTGAAGACTTCTTGATACTATTCTACTTGGTCCACTGCAGAATGTGCATTGTATTTCCAAAAATGACCCCTGTGTGCTGTGTCTTAGGTGCAGGAAGATACCATTGCAAGGGCTTCCCTTGAAAAACATTATGTCCAATGGACTAAGGTAGTATTTGTGGTCCTCAATTCAAATTTTCAGTCGGTCATCAACAGTCAGTGTACATTTCGATTGCATATGTATCCCCTAGCTCAGTCACAATGTGACACAACCCAACGACGGTTTTTTGCCAGATAGAGTATGGCAATCAAGCAGAATCACTCTCCAAATTGTGGAAATGCAGTCTGACTTTAACAGCCAACCACAGAGCCTATCACAGTGTGTGTATCTGTGATTGGCTGTTGCCGGTCAATGCAGTGAATATGCTTGAAGCTTAATGGGCGGCCCAGAAGCAGCAGCAAGACACTGGAAAGCCCACTATAGCTATGCCTACCATCTGTCTGTCCTATCTCTCTATTCTATTCAGTCTATCTATCCTGTCTGTCTACTCTTTTCTAATTTTATACAGCATGGGAATCACCATGTTAAAATTGCAATGCACACAGACCCAACACTGGTTTCCCAGGGATGTCACACTGATGTTAGCTGAGACAAAAAAGCACAATCACATTGCACTCGCATGCCACATGGATCAAGAAATGGATATCACTCGTCCTACGCTCCTGTAGGAGAAATGGTCAGATTTTTCATATGCTCATGTGTTTCCAGCTTTACATAGAGAAACTCCTCTTTTAGCAACACATTGACATCCTGACTTAAAGGGGAATTCCAAAGATATATAAAAAATATGTTTACAGTCCCTGCACTCATAGACTATAATGTTGAGCTGTTTGTTACATTTGTATAATGTTTAGAAGCCCTATAAATCAATTATTCAGTAACTGGTCACCACACCCAGTGGGGACAATACATCTTGCCTAATTGAGCAGCTCTTCTCCTCCCTCTCAGAAAGCTCCAGTGGCATTCAAGTACAAACACTTCATCACTGAATAACGTGGGAATGAAGTCACTGCAGGTCCTGCAGTCTGGAGATCTCTTATGATACATTTACACGCGGCCACAGGAAGGTAGGAACAGGCAGGCATCGGACACAAATTGTGCCTCATGCCTTGAAAAGACCACGATGTGGCTGCGTGTAATTCAGGACTTTCCTTCCTGTGTCTTCCCTGAAGGAAGTAAAGTTCTGAATTACACACAGCCACATCGTGGTCTTTTCAAAGCAACAGGGACAATTTGTGTCTGATGCCTGCCTGTTCCTACCTTCCTGTGGCCACGTGTAAATGTACCATTAAGGTACCGTGACACGCGGCAATATTGCTAGGGAATTTCACTGCCAATTTGCTGGTTGCAGTGAAATCATGGACACATTGTTCCATTTTGTTGCTGTGTACAAATGTATCAATGTGTCCATGATTTCACTGCAACCAGCAAATTGCCAGTGAAATTCCCTAGCAATATTGTCGCGTGTGAAGGCTACCTTAACTGTTCACAGAGCAGTGGTGAGACCTGTGTGTCCATACTAACAGGGAGGGGAAAAGCTGCTCATTCAAGCATGACGTATTGACCCACATTGGAGTTGTGACTGGTTAGTGAATAGTAAATTTATAGGGTTTCTAAACATTATACAAATGTAACAAATAGCTCAACAGTTACAGTTTATCAGTGCAGGGATCATATAAAATTTACTACCCGGAGTTACCCTTTAATACTCTCATGTAAGCCATCATCTTGATTTACCACTGGAAGATAACGCATAATGATATGGGAGATATTGCATAATGATATGATTAATCTCTGAATATTTGCAGACAATAAGCTGTGGAAAAGGTAAGTATATTTTGTTTATCACAATTGTTTTTACATTTATTCAAGAGAGAGGGATGAGATTCTTTTTTAACCTTTTCAAAAGATTTGTTACTCTGTGACCTCCCATAACACTGTACAGTATGGCATTCAGTAATAGTTTTACTTTCCTCAATGAACAATTTATAACTTGAGCAGATACATCTCGTCCTAACAAATTCACTATGAGGAATGACTTTAATAGCAAGTTTCGCATGACAGCTTGTTACCTGTAAGGCTGTGGTCACACATAGAAATCCGTTTTTGGAAGTTATTTTCATCACCAATCCGTTTTTTTCTGGGTGCTTTTTGAGCCTCATGCACTCCTGAACGTTTTTGGAATTTTCATTTAAAAAACGCATGCGCGAACGCATGCGCAAACGCAAGTGCGCATTTGCATGCGTTCGCGCATGCGTTTCCCATAGGGCCCCATGTTAAAAAAACGCATGAAAACGCATGCGTTTTTTAAATGATGCCAAAAACGTTGCATGCAACGTTTTTGACTCAAAAACGGACAGGGCAATGTTTGGAGCTCCAGAGAAAAACGGACAGGGTGTTTATTACATCCAATCCGTTTTTCTGTCAGTTTTTGGACTTAGAAAAAAAAAATGAGAAAACTGAAGCCAAAAACGGACTGAGGGCTTATGTGGAACCCCAGCCTTATACTGAATTTGAGATTCATCTGGATGGAATTGAGGTAAGAAATAAAGTTTTGTACGGCAGACTTGCCACCCAACCACACAAAGTTTATGTCATCCACATATCTGCCTTACCAGACCATGCCCTCAAGAAACGGATTAGCAGAACAGAATAAAAATTGTTCCTCCCACCACGCAATATACAATATGGTGAAAGAGGAGGACTTAACCCCACAGGAGCGCCCTCGATCTGCAAGATAAATGATTGATCAAACTTGAAATAATTGTGTGGCAACAAATACTCAGTAAATAACAGAATAAATGGTTTCAGTTCATCATTATAATTATCATATCTGTCAAGATGGTATTGAAGAGACATAATCTCAAAATGGTGGGGAATAACCAAGTATAAATTAGCCACATCACAAGTCAAAAAAGGTAGTCACATTTCAATGCAAACTTATCAAAAACTTTCAAAACATTTGTGATATCTTTAGGGTGAAGACACACTATCCTGCATACATGTGAGCCTCTCGGACGAGACTCGGATCAGTGACCCTGAACGACCTCTTCCTCTCTGGATGGGAGTGTCAGCTGCTTGTGTTTTTGTGTAGCATCATACTTCCGCTCAAAGAGGGAGAGGCCTTTCAGGGTCACTGATCCCAGTCTCGTCCGAGAGACTCGCATGTAAGTAGGATAGTGTGTTTCCAGCCTTAAGTAATACAGAAATGTTTTCAGTGAGGGTGTGTAAATGACCATCCACTTACTCACTGATACCACTGCTAAGCGATCCTATGCACAAAATAATAGGGTGCAAAGGAGGAGGAAAATATTTTTATAGGTCTTTTATAGGTCTTAGGAAGGCCATGGAAAATGGGAGTAATAAGAAAATCAGGCAGTAAATATTTTTTTATTTTTTTCTGTAATAACCACAAGACCATACCCTCATTTAATAAAGATGACAATATAACCCATAAATTCAAGCATTGGATCTCCGGCCAGTTTATATAAATGTTAACATCATCCAACATTAAGAGGACAAACGTCCGGTACAATTCTGCATTTAACACTACCATACATGTGGCTTTATCCGATTGTCTGATAACCAGTTTTGAGTTAGCTTTCAATTCACGGATGGCACAAGACACATTTTTCGGATACAGATTCACGGATGGCACAAGATACATTTTTGTATTATATGTTAACATACACTGGTTGGGAAGGTTTTTTCAATCCCTCTCTACCAAGGACTCTAATGAATCCAGAGAAGGAATCATCTATCTATCTAATCTATCTGTCTATCTATCTATCTATCTATCTATCTATCTATCTATCTATCTATCTGTAAATCTATTTTTTCCATCTATCTATAAATCAATCTGTACTTAATATCCATCTATCTATCCATCCACCCACTTGAACAGCTGAAAACTTGAGTAATCCCGACAACATGCACTGCATGGCCCTTGAGGACTGCACTTGGCAAGGCCTGTTCTACAGGAGTGTGTCTAGTGTCTTGGCTTTTCATACCTCAAACTGTCAGGCCAGAGGTCTACGGCTTGTTCGGAAATCTCTGTTGAGCAGTATCAAAGCACGTTTTTGCAGAAACAGTCCAGCACACAATGAGTGAAGTAAACAAACTTTACTCTAGAAAGTTTTGAAAAAAGGCCATGGTGGTACATTATGGAATTTGATAACATTTATTTGTCAAAAACAGTAATGATTTTAAAATAGGCACTTAGTATAGACTACAATGTCTCAAAGACACACATATTAATATACAAAGTATATATGAGGAAAGTCTCACATGGATCAGCAGACTCCATTAAAGTGATGAAAAGTCCATTTAGGGTACAGTCCATTAAGGACTTTAGAGGAGTAGCCCAAAGGGTGAAGTCCCGCTAATCCAGCAAGGGGAAGCGAAAACATGGTAAGGGGAACAATAGAATGAAAAGAGGCCTCGCTCTTCTAAGACCTGAAAAACAACTGAAAAAGTCCTTCTCCGGAAAACATGCCAAGTAAAGGACGGAAAAGACACCCAACAATAGGCCTTTTTAAGGGACGTCCTTTCTATAATAAAAGTCAAAAGACTGGAGCAGCCTTTTGAAAACTGCCCAGGATGAAGGTTGCCATTCCTTATGGTACTCCACTGCCAGACGGTCTTGAGGGTCTCAGAGGCTACTCTACTACCTCCAGCCCCCTAGCACACCCCATCAGGGTCACCTCTGTAGAAGAGGATACAGGAGTTAGGTTACGACCACCCCCTCTAGGAGAGATAGAAAGAGCTTGGGAAACATGTCAGGGCCTTCAGGATTGATGGCCCCTGTGGGGTTGTATTCAGTTTCCTGGCTAACCAAAAGAGGCATGGCCTACAGTGAATGCAACATTCTCTCCAGGTCGTCCTCCTGCTGCCAGTTTTCAAGATCGTAGGCGGTGGCGACCCAACTTATACCAACTGCGAACCACCCCTTGCTGCTCTTCACCTTCATGAAGGTGACCTCTTCTTAAACATAGAGTGTGCAGAATCTATTAGGAAGATGGTCACACAGCAAGGTGAACAAGTGCCAAAAGTAAGTGAAACAGACCTCAATCTACCATCGGGAGATTAGCGGCGCTAGCCACGGCTCATCAACCACCGCATGGGGGTCAGCAGTGACGTAGCTGGGAGATGAGCGGCGCAAAGTTCCCTGACCGCCATACTGGAACACCCAAGTTCCGATATGGAGGCGGGATTCAAATCCCCCTCCAAAGCGCATCACGTGCCAGCAGCGCTGATTAGTTGCCGCCGACCAAGGTGACCAATCAGTGCTCTTGGCGCGTGATTTAAATTGCACTTTGGTGATTGGTCTCTGCGATCCACTGCGACCAGTCAGCAAAACGGCGTGCGGCTTAGCGGGAGATTTGAATCCCGCGCTGCTCAGCCAATCAGCGTGCGGGATTCAAATCTTCTGCCGAGCCGTGAGCCGCTTCGCTGATTGGTCACCATGGTAGGCGGTGACCAATCAGCGAAGCGGCGAATGATGTAAATCGCGCTTAACTGATTGGTCCCCGCGGATCATGTCGACCAATAACTGAAGTGGCTTGAGCCTTGGCAGGAGATTTGAATCCCGCACCGCTCAGCCAATCAGCGGCACGGGATTCAGATCTCCCGCCAAGTCGTGAGCCGCTTGGCTGATTGGTCGCCGTGATCCACGGTGACCAATCAGTTCTCATGGAGCGTGATTTAAATGATGGCTCAGTGTTTAGGTGGCTTAGTAGTTAGCACATAATGATGGCTCAGTGGTTAGCACTATACGGTGGCTCAGTGGTTAGCACTGTATGGTGGCTCAGTGGTTAGTACTGTACGGTGGCTCAGTGGTTAGCACTGTACGGTGGCTCAGTGGTTAACACTGTATGATGGTTCAGTGGTTAGCACTATACGGTGGCTTAGTTGTTAGCACTGTATGGTGGCTCAGTGGTTAGCGCTGTACAGTGGCTCAGTGGTTAGCACTGTACAGTGGCTCAGTGGTTAGCACTGTATGGTGGTTCAGTGTTTAGCACTGTATGGTGGCTCAGTGGTTAGCACTGTATGGTGGCTCAGTGGTTAGCACTGTATATGATGGCTCACTGTTTAGGTGGATCATTGGTTAGCACTGTATGGTGGCTTAGTGGTTAGCACTGTATGGTGGCTCAGTGGTTAGCACTGTATGGTGGTTCCTGGTTAACACTGTATGATGGCTCAGTGGTTAGCACTGCATGGTGGCTCAATGGTCTGCACTCTACAGTAGCTCAGTGGTTAGCACTGTATGGTGGCTCAGTGGTGAGCATTGTATGGTGGCTCAGTGATGGTAGGCAGGCATACGGGAGCCAGAAGGCACAGAGGATGCAGGGGCACTAGGGAGGGAGAAGGCACAGGGGGTGCAAAAGCCACAAGGGAGGCAGAATCATAGGGAGAGACAGCGCACACAGGGAGAGACAGCACACGCAGGGTCTGAGAGCACACAGAGCGGAGAGAAAGGCAGAAGTAAAACAGAGTGCAAAAGGGATGAGACAGCACAGACAGGAGAGAGCGCACACAGGGACCCAGGCACAAAGACTGCTCTCCCGATGCAATAGCATCGGGCCTATTTCTAGTATATATATAATCAAGTAAACAGGGTGCGTGACTAATGATTCAACTTGTGAAAGTGTGTGAGTTTCACAAAGGTAGAACTAAGCATACAAGTACAAACTAATGAGCAGACCAAGGTGTAAACCAAAATAAGGCCGGCTTCACACCATAATTTGGAGCTGTCAGGTTGTGGTCGGTGTTTTGCAGCATGCACTGGACACAACCTGACAGCCCCGGACGTGCAGAAACTAAGGGCAAATATGCCCTCCGGTCCAGTTTTAAACAGGAATCGTTTGTATGCATCTGTGCCGCTGTCCAGTGATGACATATCAGCAGCACGGGTGCAGTGGAGCTGCCCGAGGTGCTGAAATTTCAGCCGTGGAGCTCTCCAGGTGCTGAACTTCAGTGGCGGCTGTGAAATGCTGCTCTGTCCATGGTGCTGAATGAGTGCGGCTGCTGACGCCGCTCTGCCAGCATCGGGCGTCTGGGAACCAGAATGATTTGATTTTTTGCCGGATCCGGAGCAATCCGGCGCCAATAGCCTCCCATGTTATGGGCGCCGGATCGCCCCAGATCTGAGAGGATCTGGTTCTGTTCGTTTTTGGCACCGGACACAAATAATGATGCAGACTCCGATTTTGTGTCCGGTGCCAAAAACGAAAAGAACCGGATCCTCCCGGAAAAGCACAAAACTGGATGGCAAATAACATCCATTCGGCACCAAAGGGATACATGGGGGGCAAAATCGGATCCGGGTCTGTCCGGTTCACACCGGACGGACCCAGACCCAAAAGATCATAGTGTGAAGCTGGCCTAACGGCCACACATAATCACACATACCCATTTAAAGGAACCTGTCAGGTCATTTATGCCCCCAAACCTATCACTACCTGTCCTTGCAGCTCCCTACTAAATCCCTAAACATCCCTGTCTGAGCTAAATAAATCCCTGTCTGAGCTAAATGGTTGTGAAAAGATTGTTTATAACTTACATTTTTCCCCATTGTGTAGACCTGTGAGCGACACAGGGTGGATGTCTCTTCTTGCTTCATGGTATCATGCCTGAAGGCCATGATAATGTAATTTAGAAGCACGGACACACATTTCAAATCTGTGGACAGCTTCTTTGTGAACAGTTCAGGTAAAAAGCACAGTTCACAGTACAACACAGTCTGTAAGCATGGGCAGCTGGCCTAGGTAGTGGCAAGTGAACGGGGTGTTTCCAGGTGGCTTTGTTAGATGTCCCTCCTTTACTGCTCTTCCAGGTTGGTGTGAAGCCTGGCTCACCTTAAATCCAGCCTGGCCTCCTGTGCTCTCTCACCTTTGCTGTCGTCGGGAAACCCTCTAATGGCTTGCCGCTATCTCTCGTCACACGATTCCTGCCTTCCTTAATGTTGACTGTGCTGGTGCCCGTGACACTTGAAGACTCCACAGTAATCCGGATTCTCTGCTGTGCTTGTAGCTCTCCAGCAGTCTGCGGGCTCCAGTGCCCGGTAAGCCACCTGGGAGAACCTATCACCGGCTCTTCTGTTCCTAAAACTGCTGCTCTCCTGGAAAGCTCCTTTCCTGTCTCTCCCTCAGACGTTCTCTGCCTCTAACTTCCTCCCATCCTCACACTGCTTGCCCTGCACTCCTCCCACTGGAGTTGGGTCTCCTAGTAAAGGATTTAACCCTGTAGTTCCCTGAGCTAAGGGTGTGTGTGGACGCGAGGATTAAGCCACATATTAACTTCCCCATTCACTTACCACAGGGATACCACACATGCTGGTCTGAGTGCAGTACCTCTTAGTGGTGCTCCGACCAGTGGGGCGCCACATGAGAAAGGAGAGACATGAAGACTGAGGGACTGCCCACACATCACCAACAGGTCTACATAATGGGGAAAATTTAAGTTCTAAACAATGTTTTTAGAACCATTATACTTCACATTTAGGTCAGACAGGGATACTTAGTGATGTAGTAGGAAGCCGCAGGGACAGGTAGTGATAGGTTTGGGGGCATAAATGACATAAAAGGTTCCCTTTAACATACATTTATTATACAATGCAGCAAAATAGTTGCCATATGAATGTGCCCCAGGGATGCCCAGGGGCCATTTCACACTCATATTGGCATTGACACTTTATTATCTATCTTTGTAGCATTTACTGTTGCCTAAAAACACATGCAAAAAAACAAGCTAAAAAACTAAAAGAACACAGCAAATATGCATTAATTTTTATACCTGCGTTTTATAGAGTTTTTGGCTGACTTCATTGAAATCAATGGGTTAGGAAATGTGCCAAAAATCCTGGAAAAATGTCATGCTGCAGAATATTTATATTTATAAGAGTGGAATCACACTATCCATGTGATATCTGACTAGGTTGGCCATGTCACGGATGAGTAACTTGGAATGGCTCTCCCCTCTCTGGACAGGATAATCAGCTGCTTCTGTTTCTAAGCAGCTCCACACTGCCGTCCTGACAGGGAGGATCCATTCCAAGTTACTCATCCGTGACATGTCAGACTAAGTCGTATATCACATGGACAGTGTGATTCCACCGTAAAGCTGAGTGTATGTATGTATGTGTGGCAAGCCACACCCATTCCACACTGTCACACCCCCTTCACATAGCCACGCCCATCATCAAACCCGCAACTTCTCAAAGCCATACCCACTCCACATAGCCCTGCCCCACTTCCACATAGCCATATCCACTCTACGCAGCCATACATTACACATAATCATGCCCACTTCATATAGCCACACCCATTTCACATTCTGCATCTTCACATATCCCCGCCTTCTCTACATAGCCCCACTCCCGGGATTGGGCTAAATGGGTGGGGCTACTGGGAGGAGCGGGGCTATGATACATACACACACACATACATTACCATATATGGGCGATATTGACATACATACAACCATATATGAGCAATACGGCCAGGCAACACCGGGCTCTACAGTTAGTATTTTTATGAAATCGAGTAGAATTCGATTCCACACAAATTTTCTCATCCCTAAGGTTATTGAAATAGGTGATGATTAGTGATGAGCGAGTAGTGAAATACTTGACTTCGGGAGATTCGTAGTGAGTAGTTTTTAATACTCGGGTATTCGTCTGAATAGCGAGTTCAATGTTAGTTAATTAGTGATAGGCTCCGCCCACACACAACCGGCTATAAAACAAGTATTTCCGGGACAGGGCGGGAGGATGGTCTTTTTTGCATTTTCACTACTTTTTTGCTGTGTTTCCCAGAGAGATTCTACCATTCAATCTGCCCTCACTGTGGTGCCAGCTCACTTTGTGCACTGACAGGAGCTGGCAATTTGTCTTAGACCGTACACGATTGACACATCATTCATGGCATTACTTGCAGAGTAACGAGTATCTCGAATATAGTACTATCCTTGCGAATAACGAATAGTAACGAGTATATTTACTCATCACTAGTGATGATACCTGTAGGTAATTCAGTTACATAGAATATTTTTCCTCTGTGTGCACTTAAAATGCTAATGAAATAATAGCTTTCTAATAATTTTCTAATAGATGATATACAGCATTTTTAAACTGTTTATTTTCATACAAGCATAAACTTCAGAACCTTCATGACAATAATAATATAATGCTTTATTTTTTCCATGGAAAATGAAAAAAATCAAATATGACAAGACTGCTGTAAAATTAAGCTTTGTATCGACTTCAGGCCATTTACGCAGTAATACTATTGCTTATTTTTTCATCACAATAAAAATAAAAAAATATTTGTAACAATGAACCTAGATGATTGGTATTGTGGTTAAATATGAATATTCTTTACAATGAGATGTCAATCATTGTTTCTCCGTTTTTAACTTTTGAACAAATCTTAAGTTTATAAAGAACAGAATCTTTATGGGGAATATTAACCAAGTGAGTGATGTAATTGGGTAATTACTTAATAGGTGCACTGCTCTCAAAAATCAAACTATTGACCGTACTGCCATACAGCTTTATTAAGGTACAGTATAAAAGCAAAATACACTGAAATAAATATACTACTGAAAGCAAATTAGTCAGCCACTATGATGAGAACAGGTAATATCCTGTGAAAGACAAATCAATACCTTAATGGATTCCAGTAACATCACTAAACACTTACAAAAGGAAAACTCAGGCAGATTTAAATTGCACTAGAAGACTTTTTTTTTTGCTTACACATCTGACGAAGAAAACCTCACATTATTGACACACGAAAGTTAATTGATATATCGCTAGGGCGGCGGTCACACGCATCAATTTAAAGCACGATATCGCTTAAGTGATCTGCTTTTTGATCGCTTAAGCGATATCGTTTGTTCATCGCTGCGTGCGATCAAGCGATTTTACACTGTAAAATCCTTGATTGTTAGATCGCAGATATGAGAGCCGGAGCTCATATCAAGCGATAAACGCTTGATCAATCTGCATCATCGTGGTGTGTGACACCACGATGATCCATCTCCCAGTGGCAGAGCCTATGCTGGGAGATGGTATCTATGGTAAACGTCGGGTTACTAAGCGCCGCGCGGCGCCTAGTAACCCGATGTGTACCATAGTTACCAGCGATCTCGCTGCTCCACATCGCTGGTGAGTCTGTCTGTGTGACAGCTCACCAACGATGTGAACGATATTGTTAGCGATCGCGCGTGCACGTGATCGCTAACAATATCGATCACTAAATTGAAGCGTGTGACGGCCGCCTATGGAAGAAACAATACAGCACTCACCAATATTTCATTTTTAATTGTTAAAAAGCAGCATGATCATATCAGATGGGGTGAAAGATACAGCACTGAAGAAAGGCAGTGGTCATTTAGTGACCTGCAGTGATTTGTACAACCTCTGACCCAGAAGAAATGTCAACTGAATGTGTGACAAACTACTTCTAGTGGCCAAATAAAGCGTATACAAACACAGATACATTTTTAAACATTGAGGTATAGTGCTAAATGAAAGCGAGCTACTGTATATCATCATATTACAGGTGTAGTCCCATAACTTAAGTAAATTTTAATCAATAAATCTGGGAACAATAATAAGCTCCGCAATTGGGTGTGTTAATAAAATGCTCATGTGCCCATTTAATCTTATAAATGTGTCCCATCCATGTTCTGTGTAATGGCTGTGTCTGACCATACAGATACATGGTTTGATCATACCACATCTCCTGTGCTAAGATAGGCTAGGGTCACATCTACAGTGTTGGCCAAAAGTATTGACACCCCTGCAATTCTGTCAGATAATACTCAGTTTCTTCCTGAAAATGATTGCAATCACAAATTCTTTGGTATTATTATCTTCATTTAATTTGTCTTCAATGAAAAAACACAAAAGAGAATGAAGCAAAAAGCAAAACATTGATCATTTCACACAAAACTCCAAAAATGGGCCGGACAAAAGTATTGGCACCCTCAGCCTAATACTTGGTTGCACAACCTTTAGCCAAAATAACTGCGATCAACCGCTTCCGGTAACCATCAATGGGTTTCTTACAATGCTCTGCTGGAATTTTAGACCATTCTTCTTTGGCAAACTGCTCCAGGTCCCTGATATTTGAAGGGTGCCTTCTCCAAACTGCCATTTTTAGATCTCTCCACAGGTGTTCTATGGGATTCAGGTCTGGACTCATTGCTGGCCACCTTAGAAGTCTCCAGTGCTTTCTCTCAAACCATTTTCTAGTGCTTTTTGAAGTGTGTTTTGGGTCATTGTCCTGCTGGAAGACCCATGACCTCTGAGGGAGACCCAACTTTCTCACACTGGGCCCTACATTATGCTGCAAAATTTGTTGGTAGTCTTCAGACTTCATAATGCCATGCACACGGTCAAGCAGTCCAGTGCCAGAGGAAGCAAAGCAACCCCAAAACATCAGGGAACCTCCGCCATGTTTGACTGTAGGGACCGTGTTCATTTCTTTGAATGCCTCTTTTTTTCTCCTGTAAATTCTATGTGGATGCCTTTGCCCAAAAAGAGAGAACATTCTTCCAAAACGTTCTTTGGTCTTCTTTCTTTTCTCCATGCTCAATGTGGTACACACAAGGACACAGGACAGAGGTTGAATCAACTTTAATACATGTCAACTGGCTGCAAATGTGATTTAGTTATTGCCAACACCTGTTAGGTGCCACAGGTAAGTTACAGGTGCTGTTAATTACACAAATTAGAGAAGCATCACATGATTTTTCTAACAGTTCCAATACTTTTGTCCACCCCCTTTTTTATGTTTGGTGTGGAATTATATCTAAATTGGCTTTAGGACAATTCTTTTTGTGTTTTTTTTCATTGAAGACAAATTAAATAAAGAAAATAATACCAAAGAATTTGTGATTGCAATCATTTTCAGGAAGAAACTGAGTATTATCTGACAGAATTGCAGAGGTGTCAGTACTTTTGGCCAACACTCAGGGGTGAACCTAGCCTCTCTGCTGCCTGAGGCGAACTGCAAAAACGGCGCCCGCCTCCCCCCCCCGCTAGAAAAAAATTTTAATTGATAAAAATAAATCTGGTTCCTACAGATTTATATTTATCCAGTAAAAATGAGCAAAATTGTGGACATTTTAGTTTACAGAAACAGAAAAAAAAGATGTCCACACAAAGATGTCTGCGCCATCACACGCACATACAAGAACCACACAGAAGAATCCAGGACAAGGATCATTAATGGCAATGGCAGCTTGGCACAAGCATTTAGACACATAATGACAACTGGCAGAGCCGTGGTCCTGCAGGCAGAACTGATTGCCAACCTTTGGCACACGCCTGCAAAACTCTGGACCGCTGCCTGGCACTGAATATTCAGACAAGTCGCCATGCTGCACCTTCCACACAACACAGGTAAAGACCTGCAGTCTGAGCATCAACAAGCCGCCACTGCACTAAGTTGGTAAAATGGCGCTTCTTCTCCATCCAACAGACCACACTTACTCCCGAATTGCTTAGCCAATCACAAGCACCACACACGGGGCTTGCTTTATGTAATTAATAACAGGGTCCTTCCTATTGGGTTGAGCAAAGGATATGGGAGCAGGAAGGGGGAAGAGCACCACCGACCAACCGCTGCTCAGGAGAAAGATGGCTGGATGCCTGAATGTACCGAGGGGCAGCACTGGACCTGGTGTGTAAGGGTGGTTTCACATTTGCATTCGGAACGCAAGCGTAACAGAACGCAGCCAAACGCTGCGTTCCTATGTTTAACATGGGAACGGTTCCGTTTGGATGCGCATAATTTATACGCCCTCCTCCGCCCTCCAAATGCAACATGTTGCATTTTTTGTGCGTTCACAGGTGCTTGTTTTATCAGCAAGTGCCCGTGAGTGCACAAACAATGCATGGATCTCAATGGATCCGCACTGTCCTCCGCATGGCGGCGCAGGAGAACGCTGCGGATCACATTGAAATTTCGTCGTCGGCAGCTGGGAGGTGGAGGATCTCCGCCACAGATCTCCGCCTCCCGGCCGCCGTCGAGATCACTGATTGGCTGGCCGAGCACCATACTGATGAGAATCTCCACTGCGTTCACATCAGTATGGCAGCGTTTGCCCTGCGTTTGCATGCCCTGCGCATGCAGACACAAATGCAAATCTGAAACCAGCCTAAGTTATGGCCAATCAGTCCTGCAGCAGAGGGACAATGCATCCTGCATCATAGAAATCATAGGGCCCCATAGCAGAAGTTCTAATTGGGCACCCCCCAACAAAAGCAATATTTGGCTGGGTCACATAGGTACATCTCTCTCAATATGTCAGCCTTTACAAAGTAATTTTCCTCCTACTGAAGCCCCTAGATTCCTGTTTCATTGCCCCTCTAAAGTGTGATGCCAACAAAAGTGCCCCACAAACACTGTATGATCCCCCACAGTGCATTCCTCCACACGCACAGTATGATGACCCTACTGCACCTCCTGCAACTACCCCAGTACAGCATGATCCCCAACTATGACCCCCGCCCAGCCCTCCATGTAGTAAAATGGACCTATGTACAGTATAATGGCCCCCAACACAGCCCTCAAATAGCCCTTCATAAAGTATAACGGTTCCCTTGTAGCCTCCAAGTATTATCATGCCTCCCACAGAGCCCTCCAAATATTATAATGGCTTCCATATAGTATAATTTGCTCCATATAATATTATACACCCCCATAGTATTCCACATAGTATGCACCCTCACAGTACTCGATATAGAAAAACGCACCCCCACAGTCCTCCATATAGTATATTGCAGCCCGTAGTCCTCCAAATATCATATTGCACCCCCACAGAACTCCATAGAGAACAATTCACCCCCACAGTACTTGATATAAAATAATGCACCCCCACACTCCTCCATGTAGTATAATGCACCCCACAGTCCTCCATATAGAATAATGCAGCCCCACAGTCCTCCATATAGAATAATCACCCCCTCAGTCCTCCATATAGATTAATGCACCTCCACAGTCCTCCAAATAGTATAATGCACCCCACAGTCCTCCATATAGCATAATGAACCCCCACAGTCCTCCATATAGCATAATGCACCCCCATATTGCATACTGCACCCCCATAGCTCTCCATACAGCATGTTGGACCCCCATAGTCCTCCATATAGTATAATGCATCCCCTATAGCCTTCCTTATAGTATAATGCACCCCCATAGTCTTCCATATCATATAATGGGCCACAATAGTTCTCCATATAGTATATTGCACCCCGATTGTCCTATATTATATTGTACATTACATAGTTTCCCATCAGTGTACTCACTAAAAAAAACTATTAAAAAAATAAAAAGTAAATACCTCTTCTCCTCAGCATCTCCTCTGCCGCTCTGCACGTCTCAGCACAGCGGCGCTAAGTGATGACATCATTGTTCCCCGCCGTGCTGAGATGCAGAGGGGTGGACAGCGGCGGTAAGGACTTGGGAGAAGAATGCTGCCGGCAGAGGCGGCCGGGACTATAGGAGCGGCATGCTCGGGGTAGCCACCACTGCTACACACATGGCTCCGCTCCGTACACCTAGTACACACTCAGCTCCGTACACCACGTACGCCTCATACACAAGCGGCTCTGCTCCGTACAACTCGTACACACACGGCTCTGCTCCGTACACCTCGTACACAAGCGGCTCTGCTCCATACACCTCGTACACAAGCGGCTCTGCTCCGTACACGTTGTACACATGTGGCTCTGCTCTGTACACCTCGTACACATGACTTCGCTCTGTACACACTGTACACACGTGGCTCCGTTTCGTACACACGTGGCGCCGCTTCGTACACCTCGTACACACTGGGCTCCGCTGCGAAAGCCTCGCACACACGGCTCTGCTCCGTACGCCTCGTACACACGAGGCTCCGCTCTGTACACCTTGTACACTCTCGGCTCTGCTCCATACACCTTGTACACACTCGGCTTCGCTCCGTACGTCTCGTACACACGCGGCTCCGCTCCGTACACCTTGTACACTCTCAGCTCCACAATGTACACACGTGGCTTCACTCTATACACCTCATACACACACGCCTCCGCTCTGTACACCTCGTACACAAACGGTTCTGCTCCGTACACCTCGTACACAAGCGGCTCTGCTCCATACACCTCGTACACAAGCGGCTCTGCTCCGTACACGTTGTACACATGTGGCTCTGCTCTGTACACCTCGTACACATATGACTTCACTCTGTACACACCGTACACACGTGGCTCCGTTTCGTACACACGTGGCGCCGCTTCGTACACCTCGTACACACTGGGCTCCGCTGTGAAAGCCTCGCACACACGGCTCTGCTCCGTACGCCTCGTACACACGTGGCTCCGCTTCGTACACCTTGTACACTCTCGGCTCTGCTCCATACACCTTGTACACTCTCGGCTCTGCTCCATACACCTTGTACACACTCGGCTTCGCTCCATACGTCTCGTACACACGCGGCTCCGCTCCGTACACCTTGTACACTCTCAGCTCCACAATGTACACACGTGGCTTCACTCTATACACCTCGTACACACACGCCTCCGCTCTGTACACCTCGTACACACGCGGCTCTGCTCCGTACACCTCATACACACTCGGCTCTGCTCCGTACACCTCGTACACACACGGCTCCACTCTGTACACCTTGTACACACTCGGCTCCACTCTGTACACCTCGTACACACACAGCTCCAATCTGTACACCTCGTACACACAGGGCTCCGCTCTGTACACCTCATACACACACGGCTCCGCTCCGCACACCTCATACACACACGATTCCGCTCCGCACACCTCGTACATACACAGCTTCACTCCATACACCTCATACACACGCACCTCCGCTCTGTACACCTCGTACACTCAGCTCCACTCCATATACCTCATACATACACAGCTCTGCTACATTAATTTACACTGTAAATCCTCAGCCCCACACATAAACTTCACCTCATCCAGCACCATGGTGGAGTCCTGGCTGCACACTGAGGAGCTGATCATGTGACCCGCCTGACTCCTCCCCTCCTTTGACATCATCACAGGTCCTGTCAGCGCGAGGCACAGTGAAGTATGAAGCCGGCTCACACAGCCGGCTCACACAGCCGCACGGGGGGGGGTGTTTGGAGTTTGGAGACCGCGGCCGCTGCCGCTCACACAGCTCACACTGCCACACTGGAGGGGGGGTGTTTGGAGACCGCGGCCGCTGCCGCTGCAGCAGGAGTCTGCTGAGCCTGGGGCAGATGCCCCGCCAGCAGCCCCAGATACGCCAAGCCTGGTCGCAGCGTCGGCAGCCAGGACTGTAGGAGCGGCATCTGCAGGGGGCCGCACTACCACCAGGCGCTCCTGAAGATGCCGCCCCATGTCTACCAGCAGGGCTCGCCGCCTGAGGCTGACACTTCATGTCGCCTCATGGATGCTGCGGCCCTGCCAACACTGTACGTTTTTATTTTTAAAACCTGATCCAGTTTTGGGCTTTCAAAAAGCTCAAAACCGGATCAAGAAACGCTCCCCATAGGAGCCAATGCTAAAAACCGGATTGCTTCACAAGCAATCCGTCTCCGGCTCTGCAGCCTGCGGTAAAAATCATGCAGGCTGCAGTTTTCAGAGCGGTTTAAGCATCCACAATCCAGTAACCGGATTGCTCAGGATGTGTAATCCTGAGCAATTCGGTTACCTGACAGTTTGCTCATCCCTGCTGCTGCAGGGATGAGCAAACTGTGCTATGTCTAGTAAATCGATAAATTTAATAAATAAATGATTGATTAATATCTCTAGGGGGGGCCGAGTCCCCCTAGAGGCCTTACACCCACTCAGGTGGGCTTATCCTGCTTTAATCTTTAATGTACAAATGCACCGGGCTCCTCATAGCTGCGCGCATGACCCCCCAAACTGACCCCCCCGTACCTATATACCTGTCCCTGCACCCCTCTTATCTTTTCTAGCTATCCCTTTTGCTGAATAAAACTATTAGAGAATCCAGGTTATATTTACGTGTTGTGTTAGTTTCTGTTTGTGTAAGTAGCCATAGGCGGGGCTGTCTGCTGGTCCCTCCGCCCGCTTATTCATTATGCACACCCCCTCTGGGTATGCTTCAGTGCTGAGAGCCTGGCCGCGTCATGAAAGGGGCAGGGCTACCGGTATGGAATGATACGGGGTGGGGGGGGTCAGTTTGGGGGGTCATGCGCGCAGCTATGAGGAGCCCAGTGCATTTGTACATTAAAGATTAAAGCAGGATAAGCCCACCTGAGTGGGTGTAAGGTCTCTAGGGGGACTCGGCCCCCCCTAGAGACATTAATCAATCATTTATTTATTACATTTATCGATTTACTAGACATAGAACAGTTTGCTCATCCCTGCAGCAGCAGGGATGAGCAAACTGTCAGGTAACCGGATTGCTCAGGATTACACAGCCTGAGCAATCCGGTTACTGGATTGTGGTTTTCTGCACACATTTTACTTAAAAATATGTGTAAAGGCAATTGCGTTCACCGCATGCGGATCTGGATGCAGTGAACGCAATTGCCTGCCCAAATGTGACCCTAGCCATAATCTTACATATGTTGCCCCTGCTATGTACTCTGTAATGGATGTGTCAGACCGTACAGAGACATGGTCTGATCATACCACATCTCCTGTGCTGAGATAATCTTATATATGTGTCCCTGCTATATACTGTGTAATGGATGTGTCTGACCGTACAGGGACATGGTCTGATCATACCACATCTCCTGTGCTGAGATAATCTTATTTATGTGTCCCTGCTATGTACTCTGTAATGGATGTGTCTGACCGTACAAAGACATGGTCTGATCATACCACATCTCCTCTGCTAAGATAATCTTACATATGTGCCCCTGCTATGTACTGTGTAATGGCTGTGTCTGACAGTACAGGGATGTGGTCTGATCATACCACATCTCCTGGGCTGGGGAGGAAATAAAAAATTATGCAGATATTAGAGCATGAGATCACAGCTGCTGCTTTCTGTGAAGTAAACATGTTTAAAAAAGGCAGATTTCTCTTAGCTTTATAGAAAGAATTAGCACAGAAAGAATTAGCTGTGATCCCATGCAGTGCTGTCTGTCGACTCTCTTGGTTCTTTGAAAATAGAAAAAACAGAGGTTCCAACTTCTGATAAAATTAGAGTTCATTTATTGCATGCAAAAATGTTAAATAGTGTCAAAATGACATGGTGAAATAGTAGAAAGAGCTATGTGTTTTGAGCGCTGTCTTGCGCTCTTCACCCAAGTGTAGTACCCCAGGTTTCATATGCCACAGTAATACCACAAAGGGTTAACTCCCCACACAAACCCAACACTACACTAGTGCCACCAGACCAGAAGGGGGAGCTAAAGCTGCTTCCCTATATATTGTGGTGTGGAGAGAAAGTGGCAGTTAGTTCAGTGCGGGGCAGCACTGAGGAAGAAAGACCAGGGTGTAAAAGAGCTGCGTTAGGCTCACCCCATGTCCAGTTCCAGGCCAAGCCAGGGTCTGAGAAAAAGGAGATGAAGTCCATGGAGCCTCGGTTAAGAGTCTACAACATGGACACCAGCCAGTTATCCCACCAGGGAAGGACCTAGCCCAGGGTATTAAGTCACTATCCAGCCCTTGCGAGCTTGAAGATATGGCCAGGGGTTTACCATGGACTAGGTATCCAACCACAGACAGCTGTTTCGGGGTTGTTGCCCCTCATCAGTGTGGCGCAGGATTCTGGCTGGGTGGGAGCAATGCTTGATAGACAGACATCACAAAGCACCCACTGACCTTGTGGAGACCAGTGGAGGATAACACTGCGGGCACCAGTTAAAGCACTCAAACACAGTGAAACCCAAGGTGACTTCATCTGTTTGCTCCCACCCAGCCAGAATCGTGCGCCACACTGATGAGGGGCAACAACCCCGAAACAGCTGTCTGTGGTTGGATACCTAGTCCATGGTAAAACCCTGGCCATATCTTCAAGCTCGCAAGGGCTGGATAGTGACTTAATACCCTGGGCTAGGTCCTTCCCTGGTGGGATAACTGGCTGGTGTCCATGTTGTAGACTCTTAACCGAGGCTCCATGGACTTCATCTGCATATTCAAATTCTAGGGAGCAATGCACCTTGGGTTTCACTGTGTTTGAGTGCTTTAACTGGTGCCCGCAGTGTTATCCTCCACTGGTCTCCACAAGGTCAGTGGGTGCTTTGTGATGTCTGAGAAAAAGGAGACAGAGCAGAGAGGAACACACCTGGGAGACGGAGTCTCCTGAGATTCACACCAGAGAAGCGCATAGAACGGATACAAGATCCGACGCTGTGCCTGACACAAGCAGCACAGTGAACACCGGATGAGTGAAGGTCCCTCATCTTCACTGTACCACAGCGAAGCAACACGGCGGGGCCAGGAAAACAGAATAAGACTCAAATTACCTAGCATATTGGAACCTGTGAGGGGAGAAAGGGCCGGAAGCTTAGCTAAAGCGGCAGCAGGGCCATACACACAGCGCAGAAACAGGGAACCAAAAGGACCCGGCCAGGGTGGGAGCAACCCGGCCCCTGTACAGACTCTGTGGACAGTACTCAGCTGAATACCATCTGCTTCAGTAAAGACAGAAAACTACAAAACTGTGAGTCTGTGTAATCCTTGCGAATCCTGTTCTCCCTCACAACTCCCTCACAAACTGTTTCATCACTACTGCTCTGGGGACCAGGCTCTGCCCGTGGAGAGCCGTCACATCACAGGCTGCTATCCATCATCCCCGGAGGTTCTGCAGCAGCGGTGGTCACCCTGACCACATACCACGGGTGGCGTCACGACTTTATCCCCTGTAAATAACCCACAACCTTTACTTGTGGGCTCGGTACACGGTCTGGACCAAGACCGCCGTGATAACCCCGTGATACCCCGGTCCGGTACCGAGTACCCCGTCCCAGTGGGCTCCACAACTTGGTGCCACGAACAGGATCTACCTTGCCTGGTAAACCGGGCATTGTGTGCTGTGATTTGTGAGAGAAACTGTTTTGAAACTGCCACATTACAGAGCGTGCGCCGAACAGAATTTAAACTGCGCCACAAGGACTGCATTTTTGAAATGCCGCCATTACAAAGCGCGCAACACGTGGGAAGAAAAGGGGGCATGTCATTGTGGGCAGCACTCTGCAAAGTGCTCTGATGTCATCCGGTGGGGAAGAAAATCCCTCTCCCACCGTGGAACCTTTAGTAGACATCCAGGCGGAAGCGGAAGACCAGGAGGGTCAACATTAACTAAGGGGGCGCAAGATGTTGCAACAAGGAGATGCTGTGGGACTGGACAACAGCAGAGCACTCGGCGGTGCTGCGGCGCAAGGAGCAGCACCCATCATGCCGCTTCTGATGCCGTACACTCCGGGAGCAATGTGGCTACCACAATACTCAGGTGAGCCCAATACCCTCAATGAATTTGTTACCAAAATCAAAGCATAGTACGTTATGTACCCCCTAACAGAAGCCCAGCATGTCGGTATGATTATTGGGCAGTTAACCAGCAATGAACAGCAGGAAGTCACTTTCTGGCCGGACACAGACAGAGATACTGTACAGTCATGGCCAAAAGTTTTGAGAATGATACAAATATTAATTTTAACAAAGTCTACTGCTTCAGTTTTTCTAATGGCAATTTGCATATATAATCCAGAATGTCATAAAGAGTGATCAGCTTAACATCAATTACTTGCTAAGTCAATATTTGCCTAGAAAATGAACATTAACCCCCAAAACACATTTCAACATCATTGCAGTCCTGCCTTAAAAGGAGCAGCTAACATCGTTTTTGTGATTGTTCCATTAACACAGGTGTTGGTGTTGATGAGGACAGGGCTGGCGAACAATCAGTCATGATTAAGTAAGAACGACACTACTGGACACTTTAAAAGGAGGCTGGTGCTTGGTATCATTGTTTCTCTTCAGTTAACCATGGTTATCTCTAAAGAAACACGTGCAGCCATCATTGCACTGCACAAAAATGGCCTAACAGGGAAGAGTATCGCAGCTAAAAAGATTGCACCTCAGTCAACAATCTATCGCATCATCAAGAACTTCAAGGAGAGAGCTTCCATTGTTGTCAAAAAGGCTCCAGGGCGCCCAAGAAAGACCAGCAAGCGCCAGGACCGTATCTTAAAACTGTTTCAGCTGCGGGATCGGACTACCAGCAGTGCCGAGCTTGCTCAGGAATGACAGCAGGCTGGTGTAAGTGCTTCTGCACGCACTGTGAGGCGGAGACTCTTTGAGCAAGGCCTGATTTCAAGGAGGGCTGCAAAGAAGATTTTAAGTCGAGGGCCTGGAAACTCCACAGATCTTAATCCCATTGAGAACTTTTGGTCAATCACCAAGAGATGGGCGGACAAACAAAAACCAACAAATTCTGGCAAAATGCAAGCATTGACTATGGCAAGAATGGACTGCTATCAGTCAGGATTTGGTCCAGAAGTTGATTGAGAGCATGCCAGGGAGAATTGCAGAGGTCCTGAAGAAGAAGGTCAACACTGCAAATATTGACTTGCTGCATTAACTCATTCTGTCAATCTAACCTTTTGGTACTCATAATATGATTGTAATTATATTTCTGTATGTGATATAAACATCAGACAAACACAAATAAAAACCAGAGGGCAGCAGATCATGTGAAAATATAATTTTGGTGTCATTCTTAAAACTTTTGGCCATGACTGTAGAGCATCTTGTGGCTGGACTGAAAGCAGCATTTGAGTCCAGTGCTGACACATGGGCTAAAATGAGGTTCTTTGGATGCCAACAAAAGCCTAAGGAGAACACAAGAGACTATGCCTTCAACTTGCAGGAAGTGCTCAAAGCACTTAAACTAGCAGAACCTGCTTTAGCCCCGGGAGCTGACAAAATGCTGATTGATCTCACAGAGGACAGTTGAGCATGATAAGCTTTCTGGACAAAGTACCTCGAAGTTCGCGCTGCTGCCCCAAAGGATATAAAACACCAGAAACAACTGGATGTCTGGGTATGGTGATGTCATCCTGTCATCCTGATGTTCCCTGAGAAAGGAGCTCGGTATGTGGCTCTGAAACGCGTAGGAAAATAAACTAGTCATCACCATACCCAGACATCCTGTTGTTTCTGTTGTTTTATATCCTTTGGGTCAGCAGCGCGGACTTCGAGGTACTTTGTCCAGAAAGCTTGTTGAGACTGCAGTGACCTGTGGAAGTACAGTCCTAGCAGCAGCTGCATTTTCTGAGCGATCAAGCTGGTTGTGTGCTACACAACCTAACTAGGTGAGCAACTCTGATATCACAGCTCTGATTCCTGTCTAAGAAATAAGACCCTATTGTGCATTCTCAACCCTCTAGATAGTTGAGCATGATGATCATCCAGGATCCCGGAATTACTTTTGCCCAGCTAAAAGATAGAGCCAATCCATCTCCAGCAGATAGAGGAGCCCCAGGATATAAACTCTATTCAAGGCCCTACAGTAGCACCTCAGCAGCCGGGAGCATCAGTGACATCTGCCATGTTAGGGGCTGCTGTTGAACACAGATAGCCTATCTCTAATGAGGCCCTCAACCAAAAGCTAGATGCCCTGATGGACACAGTTGTTTCCATGGCTAAAGTCATCAAGGAGCTGCGTTGATCCAAGCCTGCACCCAAGATCGAGTTGGCAACCAGTAAGGAGGATGTCCCGTGGATGAGGCCCAGGAAGTACCAAGCGATGAGAGGACAACCCAGCAACCGCTATCAGCCGGATGGACAGTCCATTTGCCGCCGTTGCAAGGAGCCAGGTCACTTTGCCTGGGAATGTGCTTTAAACGAGGATCCACTGGGAAGGCGGGCCGCTCCTCAGGTATGAACTCCCAAGGTCCTTCAGCCTGGTATGACAAGTTCGTGAGAGGACGTCCAGTCATCCCTATCATGTTGGATGGCATTCCCTTCAGCACCTTGTTGGATACCGGGTCCCAGATAACATCAATTCCACATGTTCTCTACAGAAGGTACTGGGCCGAATCAGACATTAGTAGTGGTCCATCTAACATTACATTGAACTTATGGGCTAGCAATGGTGAAATAATACCGCAAGTTGGGTTCAGAGAAATGATTTGGAAAATAGAATTGAAGAATCAGGGTATTATTATTGTAGATGTTGACCGTAGAGAACGTGAACCAGCAATGTTGCTAGGAATGAATGTAATTGAAAATTGTTTTTCCGAGGTAATTATTGTCTTACAGCAGATCGCCGAGACTGCCAGAGTCGGGCAACAGAGACTCATGCAAAAAGAAATAAAAGCCCTGATGCTGAAACAACAGGTAGAAATATTGTGGTGCCCCTGCGTCCAGGAGGCCACAAAGTAAACTGCAGCCAGGAAGGTAGGAAAGACAGTTGAACACCAACACCCTCACAGCCCACACAACCCACATAGCAGTAGAAAGCAGCACCCAACCCGGAGCCTGGGAACTCTAGGCAGGTACGGGGTGGTGGGTTTAGAGACAGTGGGTGGGCCAACACGTAAGTCAGGTGACAGAGGGTCGATATAGAGCAGGGGGAGGAGAAAGGAATCAGTAGGCCCAGGGTGCCGAGCAGCCAAGACACAGACCAGCAGCAGGCTGAGGAGCACGGCACAGGCCGAGAGACAGCAGTAGGCTGGTGTAGGCTGAGCAGTAAAGACGGAAGAACATGTCCTGGAAGAGTGGGGTGTAAGGAGCGCAGAATCTGGAAGAGCCAGTGCGAGCCACAGAGAGAAAGCACGTCCGAAGCCAGCGCCCCAGGAGTGTGAGGGACGAGAGGGACAGTGACACAGGGCCCTAGAGCCACGGCTGAGACGACCGACTGCAGGCGGAGTAGCCCTCCTATTGAACCCAAAGACACAGTTAGAGAGAGCCTGGTAGAGCCTCACCATGGAGGACTATTGGAGGCTAGGCTGAGAGTAGAGTGTCGGCTCCAGAGGGAACCACAGATTTACCCGGCATCCCCAGACAACCGACGGGGGACCTCAGCTACACGCTAGGGTCCCTAACTCAAAGGAAAGGCAGCTCAGTGGCAACCCGGAGGGCTCACAGGAGTCCAAGCCACCGCCATACTGTCCAGAGTCATGCACACCAAGTGAACAAGAGAGAAAGAAAACTGAATGCCTGGAAAGGACAGAGAGACAGAGTGAGGGGTCATAGAAGGAGCAACCTGGCTTCAGGGAGTAGAGGAACCCAGAAAGGGGAGTGTGCCCGTGTAAAGAGTGTAAACTGTGAACTGTACTGGAACTGTAACTGGGAAAGAACTTTGAGAAGTAAGCACAGTGAAAACTGAATCTGACTCCCTCGCATGTTTCTGCCTGCACATGATTCCCTCCACACAGGTCTGCAGAAGATCCCCGCCTGGAGAGCCACAGCTTGTCAGCTCCAACACCGAAGGAGGATTCCGGCAGCATCTGGACAGTAAGTGCATTGCATCCAGCACAGGCCAGCATCATACCCTACACAATAGACTTTATCATCACTGCCCCGGGGAACCCAGTTCTGCCCATGGAGAACTATTCCATCCTAGCTGCCATCACATCATCCCCGGAGGTTCTGCGGCAGCGGTGGCCCCACTACTGGCCACACACTGTGGGTGGCGTCACGACTGACATTATCCCCTGTAAATATCCCCTTATTATTGCCAGTGCCCGGGACACAGTCCGGACCAGGACCACCCGTGACTTCCCCAGTAGCAGACCCGGTCCGACACTGAGTACCCTGTCCCAGTGGGCTCGACAATATCAAGAGGTGAAATTGGCAGTGTAAGGGTAAGTGACCCGATACCCATTGTAATACCTCCTCAAAACTGAAATGTTGGTCTGGTGTAGAGCTGCAATAGCCATTAAGTCGAGACTATCAAGCTCTCGTAGAACCCGTGTACTCAGACAGCAGGCCCACTACACTGACGGCCAGAGGAGTAGTTGAGGTACACCGGGGAAGCAGGGGTGGACTTGCCGGGGGGCAGGGAGGCATTTGCCTCCCAGGCCAGTGGATTATCAACAGTTCAGGGGCGCCAAGTGTTCCCTATATGCCGCAATACTTTGGGCTGCCGCGCCCACCTCTCTGGCCGCTGGCTAGCTTATATTCAATTGCATCTGCGGTCGGCCGCCACTGGTCGCTACTGCCCGCCAGTCTGGGCTGCTGTGAGCGGCACTGCGGCGCACTAGTGAACGCTATGCTACCAGGACACTGCATGGCACAGCAGCACGTTCTTTGAGGGTGGAGATAGGAGAGAGCGCGCTTACCTCTCCTGAATTGAGTCCTGCCCATGAAACGCCATTTCCGCTGCCTGAAAACCAGTGCTGCTCTTATGCGCCGAAACCGGGGGTACCGCACACACACCCCACCACATGGCGCTACTGCTACAGGCAGCAGCTAGCTCTCCATTCACTCCCAGGCCAGCACAGTCATCACTGCAGGCGGACAGCAGCAGTGAGTAAGTGACCATGTGGGGAGGGAGCTGGAGCAGGCTGCTTTGTGTATGGGGGGGAGCTGGAGCTGGCTTTCGCGTATGTGGGGGCACTGGGGCAGGCTGGTGTGTGTGTGGCAGAGCCTGGGCTGGCTGCTGTGTGTGTGTGTGGGGGGGGCTGGGGCAGGCTGCTGTGTGTGTGTGTGTGTGGGGGGCAGGCTACTGTGTGTGTATGTGGGGGGGGGGGACTGGGGCAGGCTGCTGTGTGTGTGTGGGGGAGGGCTGGGGCAGGCTACTGTGTGTGTGTGGGGAGGCTGGGGCAGACTGCTGTGTGTGTGTGGGGGGCGGCTGGGGCAGGCTGCTCTGTGTGTGTGGGGGGACTGAGGCAGGCTGCTGTGTGTGTGTGGGGGAGGCTGGGGCAGGCTGCCATGTGTATGTGTGGGGGGCGGCTGGGGCAGGCTGCTCTGTATGTGTGGGGGGACTGGGGCAGGCTGCTGTGTGTGTAGGGGGGCTGGGGCAGGCTGCTGTGTGTGTGTGTGGGGGTGCTGGGGCAGGCTGCTGTGTGTGTGGGGGGGGCTGGGGCAGGCTGCTGTGTGTGTGGGGGGGGCTAGGGCAGGCTGCTGTGTGTGTGTGGGGGCAGGGCCTGGGGCAGGCTGCTGTGTGTGTATGTGGGGGGGGGCTGGGGCAGGCTGCTGTGTGTGTGTGTTGGGGGGGCAGGCTACTGTGTGTGTATGTGGGGGGGACTGGGGCAGGCTGCTGTGTGTGTGTGGGGGAGAGCTGGGGCAGGCTACTGTGTGTGTGTGGGGGAGGCTGGGGCAGGCTGCTGTGTGTGTGTGTGTGGGGGGCGGCTGGGGCAGGCTGCTCTGTATGTGTGGGGGGACTGAGGCAGGCTGCTGCGTGTGTGTGGGGGAGGCTGGGGCAGGCTGCCGTGTGTATGTGTGGGGGGCTGCTGGGGCAGGCTGCTCTGTATGTGTGAAAGGACTGGGGCAGGCTGCTGTGTGTGTAGGGGGGCTGGGGCAGGCTGCTGTGTGTGTGTGGTGGTGCTGGGGCAGGCTGCTGTGTGTGTGTGGGAGGGGGAGGGGCAGGCTGCTGTGTGTGTGTGGGGGGCTGGGGCAGGCTGCTGTGTGTGTGTGGGGGCAGGGCCTGGGGCAGGCTGCTGTGTGTGTGTGGGGGGGGCTGAGGCAGGCTGCAGTGTGGAGGGGGCAGGGGCAGGCTGCTATGTGTGTGGGGGGGGCAGGGGCAGGCTGCTGTGTGTGGGGGGTGGCAGGGGCAGGCTGCTGTATGTGTGGGGGGACAGGGGCAGGCTGCTGTGTGTTGTGGGGGGGCAGTGGCAGGCTGCTGTGTGTGGGGGGCAGGGGAAGGCTGCTGTGTGTGGTGGCTGGGGCAGGCTGCTGTGTGAGGGGGAGGCTGCGGCAGGCTCCTTTGTGTGTGTGTGTGTTTTGGCGGGGCCTGGGCAAGCTTCTGTGTGTGGTTTTTGTGGGGCCTGGGCTGGCTGCCGTGTGTGTGTGTGCGTGTATGGGGGTGAGGACCGGGACAGGCTGCTGTGTGTGGTGGGGAGCCTGGGCAGGCTGCTCTGTGTGTGTGTGTGTTTGGCGGGGCCTGGGAAAGCTTCTGTGTGTGTGTTTTGTGGGGCCTGGGCTGGCTGCCGTGTGTGTGTGTGTATGTGTGAGTGGGAGGAGGGGGTTGGGCAGGCTGCCGTGTGTGTGGTAATACTGTATAGGGCTGTGTGGGCTCATATGTGGGGGTAATAGTGGTAATAGTGTATAGGGCTGTGTGGGCTCATGTGTGGGGGTAAATGTGTATAAGGCTGTGTGGGGAAATAATGTATAGGGCTAATGTGTTTGGGGCTAATATAATATATAGAAAATGTGAGCTCATGTGTGGGACTAACACTGTTTATAGGGGCTGTGTGGGCTTATGTATGTGGGTGCCTGTGTGGGGCTAATACTGTATATAGAGGTTGTGTGAGCTTGTGTGTGGGGCTAATACTGAATATAGAGGATGTGTTTGGTCCTATATGTGGATGCCTGTGTGGGGCTCATACTGTATAGATATGTGTGGCCTCCTGTGTGCTGGTGGCCAGTGCAGCATCAGAAGGTTTTCCTGCGGGCAGCGTTAGCACTCTGCTCTTCTTGGTGCCTCCATGGACTCTGTTCCTCTCTGCGCCCAGCACTGGACCTGCTGTCACCACCGCCTTTCATCTTTCCCCATCTCCAGGATGTGGGTGAGTCTTGGCTATCCATGTGCCTCATCCTCCTAACTATATACCACAGCCTCCTGGTTATGCTGGGTATAATTCTATTGTCTTGTATACTGGGTATAATCCTCAGTATCTGTATTATTCTGTATATATACACTGCACATTACCCCTTCTCCTGTCCTGTATACAGGGTGTAATCCTCAGTATCTGTATTATTCTGTATATATACACTGCATAGTACCACATCCCCTGTCCTGTATACTGGGTGTAATTCTCAGTGTCTGTATTATTCTGTATATATACACTGCATAGTAGCACTTCTCCTGTCCTGTATACTGGGTGTAATCCTCAGTATCTGTATTATTCTGTATATGTACACTGCACAGTACCACTTCTCCTGTCCTGTATACTGGGTGTAATTCTCAGGATCTGTATTATTCTGTATATATACACTGCACAGTACCACTTCTCCTGTCCTGTGTACTGAGTGTAATCCTCAATATCTGTATTATTCTGTATATATACACTGCACAGTACCACTTCTCCTGTCTTGTATACTGGGTGTAATCCTCAGTAACTGTATTATTTTGTATATATACACTGCACAGCACCACTTCTCCTGTCCTGTATACTGGGTGTAATCCTCAGGATCTGTATTATTCTGTATATATACACTGCACAGTACCACTTCTCCTGTTTTGTATACTGGGTGTGATCCTCAGTATCTGTATAATTCTGTATATATACACTGCACAGTATAGGAAGGGTGTATAACCGCTCTGCAAGGGTTTAGACAGTTCAGTCCTGGTGATTGTGTACTTGTATTGATCCCTACAGTCGAAAGTAAATTCCTCGCCAAGTGGCAAGGGCCTTATGAAGTGGTCGACAAAGTGGGCGAGGTGAACTATAAAATTCACCAACCTGGAAGAAGGAAGCCTTATCAGGTATACCACGTCAACCTGCTGAAGCCATGGCGGGATAGAGACCCTATGGAAACCCCTTGTCTGGTAGGGAAGATGGAGGCCGACATCAAAGAGGTCACAGTGGCGGACACACTGTCGAGGACTCGAAAGCAACAGTGTCAAGAGTTGCTTCATCAGAACAGGGATCTCTTCACAGACCTGCCGGGATGTACCCAGGTTGTGGAACACGACATCCTGACTGAACCACACGTAAGGGTTAACCTGAAGCCGTACTCCATGGCCAAGTGGACTTCGGAAGCTGAGATGGCTTTCCAGGACCTAAAGTCAGCTCTGTGTAACCGACCGGTCCTAATGGCACCAGATTTCAGCACGGAGTTTGTACTCCAGACCGACGCGTCAGAGGTCGGGCTAGGAGCTGTCCTGTCCCAGGTAGTACATGGAGAAGAACATCCAATCCTGTACCTTAGTAGAAAGTTGTCGTCCTGCGAAAAAAACTATGCTATTGTAGAAAAGGAGTGTTTGGCCATCAAATGGGCGGTGGACACTTTACGGTGTTACCTCCTAGGGCAACAGTTTAGGCTGGTGTCAGATCATGCGCCCCTGACGTGGCTGAGGGACAGACGGGGAAAGAATGCCAGAGTGACCCCGTGATTTTTGGCTCTTCAAGATTTCACTTTCCACATTGAGCACAGGCCCTGGAAATTCCATGGGAATGCAGATGCCCTGTCTAGGTTCCCCTGTTTGGTGTCCGATGGTGCCCAAACCTCCGGCTTTGGGCAGAGGGGGGGAATGTGTAATATGATTACTGGTACCGTAAGTGATGGGAGATATGTTTCAGCCAGGTTGATGAACTCTGTTATGTGAGCTGGGGCTGATTCAGCATGTTCCTCCCTCCCTGAGGTGTGGTCAGAGAAGTTAAATGATCACCTCTGTTTTTTTTTTCTTGGGTGTGAGTTTAGAGTGGAGCAGAGCAGTGTGCAGCTCTGAGCCTAAGAAGCTTATCCCCAGTTTGGTTGTTTTTCATATGGTTTATGATAGAAATAAACCAGACGTTTACCTGGCAAGGCTTCCTGTGTCTACCTGGAATTGGCAGCTCGTGAGTGGCTCTATCACAATATATACACAGCACAGTACTACTTCTCCTGTTGTGTTGTAATAGAAGCGGTGGAAGTCATCACTTATCTTCTGTACAGGTTATGACTTTCCCTTTGCTCTGGATCTGACCACTGGGACCCCACAATCCTGAGAAATGTAGCTTTGAAGATCACCATGTAAATGGAGTTGCGGTTGATTATTCCCTCTACCGCGCCATTCACATGTGACTCTTCAGATAACTCTTTTAAGTAAGTGGTTAGGGGCATGACAGCTTAAAAGCAAAATTCACGTATTGGGTCTGATGGGTGTTATAGTATGTGGGCTGGTGGAGCTTGTTTTCTAAGGGCTGCTTTTTGGTCCCAGTCCGGCCCTGGCTATACTCAAGTGCTACTACAGGAGACCCAAGCCTTAAAATGGGCCGTGGCCCGTGTGACAGTGGGCCACTGCATTGTGCTTGCCCCCCAGGCTAATTATTGCCAGCCAGCCCCTGCGGGGAAGAGTGCCAATACGCCTTTTAAATTGCAGGAAAGGTCACCGTACCAAAGTATGCTACCATGGCTAAATTATTTACGGTTGATAACAATGCCATCACAGCCATCGAGCCCTTGAACCATCAAGTCAGGCGGATGACAATGGCTCAGGGGAAAAGCTGGAGGATTGGTGCCAAAAACTACACGTAGGTACCAGTTCTACACCTCCCGTTCAAAAGCATGGAGTATACCGGGTAGTAAAAAAAAATTAGCAGATATTCAGCAAACACCCCTTAGACTTTGGGTAAATTAAAGGGGTAGAGCACACTATACCCACAGGTAGCCATCAGCCTATAAAAGAGAGGTATAGACCGTTATCACCCGCTCACTATCAAACCACCAAAGACATGCTCAAGGAGATGAAAACTGCAGGTGTAATAAGAGACAGTTGCAGCCCCTGGGCCGCCCCTTTAGTGTTAGTTAAAAAGAAGGACGGGGCCATGAGAATGTGCGTAGACTACCAGCAGACCAACTGCATTACACACAAGGATGCATACCCGTTACCTAGGATTTGAGGAGTCATTAGCCGCATTAAAATCTGCTAACTACTTTTCCACCCTAGATCTGACTAGTGGGTATTCCTGTGGCAGAGACTGACAAGGAGAAGACAGCGTTTAATACGCCGATGGGCCTCTGTGAGTTTGGACTCTGCAACACACCGGGTACCTTCCAACGCCTGATGGAGAGCTGCCTAGGACATAAGAACTTTGAAACTGTCCTCCTGTACCTGGATGACGTCATAGTCTTCTCCAAGACATATGAACAACATCTACAATACCTGGCAGAAGTGTTTGAAGCCTTGTTCAGATACGGCATGAAGATCAAACCATCCAAGTGCCTCCTTCTCAAGCCAAAAGTGCAGTACCTAGGACATGTCGTGAGTTCAGAGGGAGTAGCACCGGATCCTGATAAAGTCACAGTTATAAGGGATTGGTCAAGACCCACCAACGTGAAAGGGGTGAGGCAATTCCTGGGACTGGTGGGCTATTATAGAAGATTTATCAGACGGTTCATGAAGTTAGCAGCTCCCCTGCAAGACATCCTGGTAGGATAGTCAAAATGGTCTTAAACCCGTAATCCCCCTTTCTAGTGGAGTGACGAGAGGGAAGACTCCTTCACAAGCTAAAGTGGGCGCTGACAGGAGAGGAGATCCTGGCGTATCCGGATTACCATCAACCCTTCATTCTGTACACGGATGCCAGCAACGTGGGACTGGGAGCAGTACTGTCACAGAAGCAAGGAGGCAAAGAGAAAGCTATTGCCTTTGCAAGCAGGAAACTCCGGCCTACGGAAAGAAACCCTGAGAATTGCAGTTCCTTCAAGTTAGAACTACTGGCAGTAGTTTGGGCTGTAACCAAACGTTTTAAGCACTACCTGGCAGCTGCAGAATTTACCATTTACACTGATAACAATCCATTGACCCACCTGCAAAATTAGGTGTGTTGGAGCAGCGATGGATAGCCCGGCTGTCTAACTACAATTTTGTCATCAAATATAGGGAAGGCCGCAAGAACGGGAATGCAGATGCCTTATCCCGGATGCCACTCCTGAAAGATGTGGAAAAGGAACCGGAGTTGCTGGAAGAAATTGAACTACCAGCCTTTCACCGTTTTCAGGTAGAACAGTATCAACCCGGCATCTACCAAAAACAACAGCAGGCAAATCTCAACCCATTAGCGTACCATGGGTGGGTTGACACCCAGGATAGCGACCCAGCTGTGAAGCTAGTGAAAGAACTAGAAAAAAATTCTCTGCAGCACTCAGCTACTACCAATAATGCACACATGCTAACAAGCGGTATATGAGGAAAAAATTTAAAAACTTACGTTTTTTTCAAAAAACTTATTATTCTTATTTTTTTTTTATTTTCAGAGGTTCTTGGTACATACATTGGCCAATGTCTGTTTGCTCATCAACCACGACACGGTGACCCCAGGTCTGATGAGTCCTAAGCTGACATCCCTGTCCTCCTTGTTCTCCCTGTCCCACTTCTAAGTGGGTGGACACCCTCTCAATCTCAGACCACCTGTGGGCGATGAAGGTACTAAGTGCAGACATGGAGCCAGCAACTCCACATATTAGACAAGAAACAGAAAAAACTGCACAGCACCTAAAGACATAGTGTGAACTGGTGCCAGCAGGGACGCTGGATCAAACAACCAGAAAAAAATTCTCTGCAGCACTCAGCTACTACCAATAATGCACACATGCTAACAAGCGGTATATGAGGAAAAAATTTAAAAACTTACGTTTTTTAAAAAAAACTCAATATATGGAGTTGCTGGCTCCATGTCTGCATTTAGCACCCTCATCGCCGACAGGTGGTCTGAGGTTGAGATGGTGTCCACCCATTTAGAAGTGGGACACTGTGTCGTGAGCAAACAGACATTGGCCAATGTATGTACCAAGAACCTCAGAAAATAAAAATAAGAATATTGAGTTTTTTTTAAAAAACATACGTTTTTTAATTTTTTCCTCATATACCGCTTGTTAGCATGTGTGCATTATTGGTAGTAGCTGAGTGCTGCAGAGAATTTTTTTCTGGTTGTTTGATCCAGCGTTCCTGCTGGCACCAGTTCACACTATGTCTTTGAGTGCTGTGCAGTTTTTTCTGTTTTTTAGTGAAAGAACTGGTTACACAACAAGGTGCGTACCCTAATCAGAACGCTCTAACTGAGACCCAAGAACTCTGGAAAGAAAGAAGCAAGTTGTTCCTAAATCAACGGAAGCTCTGCAGAAGGCACACCAACCTTAAAACACATAGGTTAGTATGACAGATTACAGTACACAAGAGAGACGTCAAAATGGTCTTAGAAGACTACCACGACGGTGCAGGTCATTTTGGATGGAAGAAGTTGGAAGTGCTCTTAAGAGAGAGATTCTACTGGGTTGGCATGAGAAAATCAATTGAAGATTGGTGTAGAAAATGTGGCCCGTGCAACCTCAGAAGAAAGGATCAAAAGAGACAGAGAGCCCCACTCCAGTCCATAGTAACCAAGCAACCACTAGAGTTAGTTGCATTAGACCACGTCAAGTTGTCACAAAGCCGGTCAGGCTATGTCTATGCCTTAACCATCGTGGACCATTACTCCTGCTTCTTAGTGGTGGTACCCGTCAAGGACCTGACAGCGAAGACAGCTGCAAGAGCATTTCAGACACATTTCTGTAGACCTCATGGCTATCCGGAATAAGTCCTTGCAGATCAAGGTCCAGCTTTCGAGTCAGAGATTTTCCAGGAATTCTGCAACATGTACAGCTGTAAGAAGATCTGCACAACAGCCTATCATCCCCAAACCAATGGCTTATGCGAAAAGATGAACTATATTGTGATTGACCTGTTGAAAACCTTACCAGAGTCAGAGAAAAATCAATGGCCAGAGAAATTACCCGACTTGTTAGACTTGTACAACCATGTCCCGGTGAGTTCTACAAACTGCACCCCAGCCTACCTTATGCGAGCAAAGCCCGGTAAGCTGCCAATTGATTTAGATATGGGAATTATGAAGCCAGATGCAGAAGTTGAAGAAACCAATTGGGATACCCTACGTCAACAGCAGTATCGCCAAGTACAAGAGTGTGTAGAGAAATGTCTCCAGCAAGCTAGAGAAAGACAAGAGAGAACCTTTAACCAACATGCTCTAGCAACCCCACCTGGTGAGCAAGTTCTCAAGAGAACACACCAACAAATTGGATAATCAGTGGAAAACCATCCCTTATACAGTTTTACCATCAAATTTAGACAATGCCAAAATGTTTCTAATCAGCAAGGATGAAGGAAGAACGTCAGCAGTTGTGTCAAGAGACCATCTTAAATCGTGTCCTGAAATCCTGAAGACACCAGAAGTAACCTTACCCATACAGGTCCAACCTGTCAGGAAAGAAGAGGATGTGTTCCATACCGTTTTAGGAGATTTCCCCAAAACATGGCCAAATAACTACGGAGCAGTTGTAGTCCCCATGATTGCTTTCCCTCCAATGGTAGAACCAACGTCAGAACCCGTACCACAAGAAGTCCCAAGACATGAAAAACTGGAAACAGAGCCTGAAGAGGAAGAACCAATTCCTGGTCCCAGTGAGCTTGCCAGTTCTACTGTCAGATCTCCATCCGTAATAGTAACAGGTACTCTCAGTAAGTACACATCCACCCACACCATCAAGCTAAGTACACCCAGTACACCAGCATTGCGCAGATCACAGTGTGGCGCCCCGCAACGAGTGCGTCACAGGAGGGTATTGCAGCCATAAATGCAGCCGCAATATTCTCCGACCCAGCAGTCATTGGGTTAACTTAGAGATCCAAACCCTGCATGCATCACTTAACATAGAGGGCCAATCCAAGGTCCTGGTGGGCGGAGTGCAAGGTTAGTGCGTAGGAGAAGTACAGTTAGTCTAGAGAAGAGTCGAGTCTAGACAAGAGAGAGACACAGACTTGAACTTGGTGTAGGAGCGGGGGCTCTGCACCTCGTGCAGCCCCTGGCCGTCACCGTTCGGGTGTTAGCACCTGAGGCCTCAACAACCGGGATCGGGCACCACCAACCACGGGTTCCAAAAGACCCCCGTGCCCAACTCACAGCCGGTTCACTGGTACCGAAGCTGGCAGCAGTTCACGTCTGCTACGCGAACCAGAAGCGTGGAGGAGCAGCTTCACAGGAGCACCCCACCACCCGCCAAATTCCAGTCGTCTAACCAGCGGTGTACCCACCGAGGGACCCAAGGCTCTCCAAAACATCCATAATGTACATCTTGGATAGGGATTGAAGCAGCCTCCCCGTACCCGACCTGGTATTCCTGGGCGACAATGGCAAATACTTAGCTAGAATGGAGGAACACTACGGATCTCTGAGGGACACCTATCACTGCTGGGTCCACCCGGTCCAATACCCGTTAACTGTATGCCATGTACTGCCTGCTGATTACAGTAAAGACCCGTTACAGAGACTTTCAGTGTCCGTGCTTCCTTATGATTGCATCTGTCCGCACACAAGGTAACCGCAGCTGCCGCACAACATCTTAAGCAGCTCCCGCCTCCGGGGATCACCGCTCAGCCTGTGGGGAGCATTCCATCTTGCTGCTATCCATCCCCCGGAGGTTCCGCAGCGTCGGTAGGACTTACGGAACTACTCATAGGTGGCGTCACGAATAAATTAACCCCTTTAATCTATTCCTACAAGACGTCTTCAACTTTTGATCTGCACTCAACCGGGCCTGACTACCGGCAGGCGCGGCCCACCCGTGACAAGGAGGAAGGAGCTACAGCCTGTCTAAACCGGAGTCCACGGGCCTGCGGTGAGTCAACAGCGTAGTACCCAGGGTCAGATACCGGCTAGGTACAAGGAATAAAGTATGGAATCAAATGTAAAATGTAAATATGTTTGTTATAAAGTTAAATAGAACCCGGTAAAGTGTAAGTGTATGAAAAAGGGTGAGAGTAGCATGGTGTTAGGTGGCAGCCAAGGAGAGTAAGAACTTGCCCTCTTATGCAGTGACCCAAGGGCTTAGGAGCCTACTGCACTTAAACCAGAGACACGCGTAGAAAATTGTGTATAATAGTTTGCAACATTAAAAAGCCCAGTGCATACAGAGACTATCCAGTATGAACTACTTACATATTCTTGAACTTTTTCCTTTTATTTACTATGGACCATACTTACTACAGAACTGGTTGTGGTAAAGACTACTTGTATATATTTTCCAGCCCTGGAGGCAATAGACTAAACCCCCAGAATGACTGATTTATTTTTGAACTTTTTGGACTCTTTTTGCATTTCAGTGGTTTTTGTATATTTTTATTTTTAAGACTCTGTATATAATAATTGTTATATTTGTTTGTTTTTTCCACAGTCCCGGAGTACTGTTCTTTTCTAAGGGGGAATGTGGCACACCAGGGTTCATGTGCCACAGTAATACCACAAAGGGTTAACTCCCCACACAACCCACAGCACTACACTAGCACCTCCAGGCCAGAAGGGGGAGCTAAAGCTGCTTCCCTATATATTCTGGAGTGGAGAGGAAGTGGCAGTTAGTTCAGTGCGGGGCAGCACTGAGGAAGAAAGACCAGGGCGTAAAAGAGCTGCGTTAGGCTCACCCACGGTCCACTGTCCAGTTCCAGGCCAAGCCAGGGTTTGAGGAAAAGGAGACAGAGCAGAGAGGAACACCCCAGAGAAGCGCATAGAGACTCACCCCAGAGAAGCGCATAGAACGGATACAAGATCCGACGCTGTGCCTGACACAAACAGCACAGTGAACACTGGATGAGTGAAGGTCCCTCATCTTCACTGTACCACAGCGAAGCAACATGGTGGGGTCAGGAACACGGAATAAGACTCAAGTTTCCTAGCAGATTGGTACCTGTGAGGGGAGAAAGGGCCGGCAGCTTAGATAAACCGGCAGCAGGGCCACACACACAGTGCAGAAACAGGGAGCCAAAGGACCTGGCCAGGGTGGTAGCAACCTGGCCCCTGTGCAGACGCCGTGGACAGTACTCAGCTGAATACCATCTGCTTCAGTAAAGACTTGGAAAACTACAAAACTGTAAGTCTGTGTAATCTTTGCAAATCCTGTTCTCCCTCACAACTCCCTCACCAACTGTTTCATCACTACTGCCCTGGGGACCAGGCTCTGCCCGTGGGGAGCTGTCACATCACAGGCTGCTATCCATCATCCCCGGAGATTCTGCAGCAGCGGTGGTCACTCTGACCACATACCACGGGTGGCGTCACGACTCTATCCTCTGTAAATAACCCACAACCTTTACTTGTGGGCTCGGGACATGGTCCGGACCAAGACCGCCGTGATAACCCCGTGTGATACCCCGGTCCGGTATCTAGTACCCCTTCCCAGTGGGCTCCACACAAGCATAATAAAACACACAGGAATCTTAAAGGGAATCTGTCACCTCCATAAAGCCCCCCAGGCTATCACTACTTGTCCCTGTACCTTCCTATTACTACTCTAACTATCCCTTTCTGCGCTAAATGTGACCTGTGACTGTTTGATAAAAACCTTTTATCACTTACTCATTACTATGTTAATGAGCCAGGGGGCTACTGTTGCTAGCCCCCCTGGGCGTCCTCTCTGTGTCCCTTCGCCACCTCCTGTGTAATTTATTACGCCCCGATGGGCATGATATTGACTTCCAAGTGCACGCTCCTGCCTGGCTCGCTCTGCTCTGCAGAGTGCCGGGTATGACGCCGAACACATCATTTCCGGTACTCCACAGCTCATCCATAGAGCTGTGCATTGCGCATTCTCTGTTTAGCACATTACGTCAGCTCATCACAGATGAGCTGATGTAATGTACTCTATAGAGCATGTGTACTGCCCAGCCTGAAGTCCAGCTGCGGAGTACCGTAAATAGCGCGTTTGGCGTCATACCCATCATTCTGCAGAGCAAGCCAGGCTGGGGTACACGCATTTGGAGGTCAATATCACGCCCATTGGGGCAAGATAAACTACCAGGAAGCGGCAAAGGGACACAGAGAGGACGCCCAGGGACTAGTAACGATAGCCCCCCCGGATCATTGACGTAGTATTGAGTAAGTGATAAAAAGCTTTTATTAAACAGTCAGAGGTCACATTTAGAGCAGAAAGGGATAGTTAGAGTAGTAATAGGAAGGTGCAGGGACAGGTAGTGATAGCCTGGGGGGCTTTATGGAGGTGACAGGTGACAGCGTTTCCCTGTGCGCTCGGGATAAGCGCACACTAGGCACCCTGCTGTATGAACTGGTTACCACGATACACATCGGGTGACCAGGGACAGCATCTGCCAAAAGCGGCCGCAAACACACACCTGCGTAGAAGCACTAAATACTGAGAGCGCAGGTGTGTGGACAAGGTCAAATTGAGGTCCTTCATGTGAGACAATAATAGAGGGAACTCTGTCGAGTTTAACAATCTCCCGAACAAAGACCTGGGCTAAAGTCTTTGCAATAGTTAAGATGGTAAGGCGACAAAATATGTAATTTTACAAAACTCAGCAGAGGAGGGCAAATCAGTTATAAAATCTATTGATGTGTCTGTCTCAGGTTGATTGGGAATACAGAAAGGGTACCTTTACATGCCGCAATATCTGCTGGGAATCTTGACGGCGATATGTCGCCCTGAAACTATCGCCGTCAAATTGCCTCCCAATTGCGGTGTATAATTGGGGAATTTGGCAGCGTCTGTCACCTGGTTCCTGATTTCAGAGCACTGCTCCAAAATCAGAGGCAATCATAAAGGCGAGATTTCCGGCTTTTGGCGTGTGATAGGGCGATAGTGATGGAATCTGCGTTGCCTATTGATTTCCCGAAGCCGTGCAACAGTGTGCTGGAGTCCGCGCCCCGTCTGCGATGATTGGTGGTGGTTACTGTGTTCCTATTGGCTGTCAGTTCACAGAGAGCCATATTTGAAGAGCTGTCCATCCAGCAGCACACAATGGCAATGGCGTCATGTATTAGCCAGTCTTCCAGAGCAGGCTGACCAATCATAACACTATTGCCTTCTCCAATGAGCATGTTTGGGGTGCAGTGTAAACCAGTCTGGCACGCCTATGTGCTCGCCACACTGAACATGTACCCCCACATTGCTTTGGAGATTGCAGCGTGTGAAGCGGCGAGGGAAGTTGACCGGATTGGTTCCACTGTGGGTGAGGCGATTTCCGGGGCGACACATCGCCTTAGGTTGAGGGTGAAATTGCGGCATGTAATGCCGCCATCGGCGATCTGAGGCGACCATGAAAAACGTGCACGCGCACATTAGATCGCCTCATATCGCCAGCAGATATTGAGGCGTGTACAGGTACCCAAAAACTGCAATCATCCAGAAAGATGATAATGACATACCTTAGAGTGTGAACAGGTGAACAGGTAGAATAATAGGCTACCCTCTGAATTTTAGGCCACCAAAAGCAGTGCAATATGAGAACAAGATTTCCTTTGACCCCCTGGATGACCAGAAAGTGATGAATCATAATGTTTCCACAAGACCTTAAGTTGAAGATTCACAGCAACAAGTGATTCATTCACTGGAACCCCAGGTGGCACACAATATTGAGCCTCTGCGATCTCAGATTCAAAATCAGAATTAGCTGCTGACACCCCACTCCCTTCAAAAGTATGTGGAAAGCTTTCATACAGGGCTTCCTCAAGGAAAACTGCTAGACGAAGGATTGGCCTAAATCTGTAAGGTAAGTTGTGGGTACATCAAAGCAAGGGCAAGACCTTTGACGTAAATATACTGTACATCAAAAGTTGTGAAGTAGTGATGAGCGAGTAACGTAATATTCGTTATCACTATACTCTATACACTATACTATATGAGTACTCTTTAATAATCGCATATTCGTTCCGAATAGCAAGTACGATGTATGTTAATGGAAAATGTGAGTAATTTTCTGCTGGACCCTACAAAGGGGTCTGAAGGCCTGAAGAAAAAGCTGAAATGAATTGGAAAGTGATAAAACAGAATGGGAAGATCCTGGAGAATATGCCTGCATGTATTTCTGACTCGCATATGGTTTGTAGGAATAACTTTGTCACTGGATTATGCCAGGGGCGGAACTACACTGGTGCAGCCTGTGCAGCTGTACAGGGCCCCGACCGGTTGGGGGCCCCTTCAAGCCTGGAGGGGGGCCCCCAGCCGACCCCGCAAGCCGCCGCCAGAGGAGAGGAGGGTCAGGCAAAGGAAGCAGAGAGCTTCCTGCTTCCCTTGCCTGATCCCGCCCCTCCTCTCCTCTGCTCCTCCGGCCCCTAGCAGACATCCGGCGCGGCTCCCAGGTAGGAGAGCATCGCGCCTGCGGCTCCCTGCGGCACCCCCCCTTTCCGGGCCGCGCCAACGGCCAGCAGCACCCCTCCCTCCCGAGCCGTGCCGACGGCCAGTAGCCCCGCCCCCCCCGGTCATCTCCTGCACCAGGGCCCCCGGGGGTGACGGTCCGCCCCTGGATTATGCCACTGTGTTACAGATACACAAGAACAACTACCAAACCTAACCTAAATCACATTTGACAGGCCAACAAGGTTCAGAAACAGTTTTTCCTGTGTAATTACTTGTATACAAGGCTAAATAAAAAAAATATCTTTTTTAGTGTTTCTTCACACTTACTGTTGTGTTTTTTTTTTGCCTTTTACAATTGGGAGGGCCTTGACTTATACATTTTGTAGGTCCCTCTGTCATGCATCATTGTTAGTTAGGCGGCCGTCACACGCTTCAATCTTCACACAGGCAGACTCACCAGCGATGTGGACCAGCGAGATCGCTGGTAACCATGGTACACATCGGGTTACTAGGCGCCGCGCGGCGCTTAGTAACCTGACGTTTACCATAGATACCATCTCCCAGCATAGGCTCTGCCGCTGGGAGATTGTTCATTGTGGTGTCACACACCACGATGATGCAGATTGATCAAGCGATTATCGCTTGATTTGAGCTCCGGCTCACAAATCTGCGATCAAACAATCAAGCGATTTTACATTGTAAAATCGCTTGATTACACGCAGCAACGCACAAACGATATCGCTTAAGCGATCAAAAAGCAGATCGCTTAAGCGATATCGTTCAAGAAATTGATACGTGTGACAGCCGCCTTAGCTATTCCCCAGCACTTTACAAGGCCAGCTACAATGTAACAGTAGGTATGTTGATCTTTGACCTTAGAGGCCAAAGGTGGCCTTGTATGAAATGTTTTGGAGGGACCGCTCTTACTTAAACATTTGGGCGGTCTCTTCCTCATTGACACTGTGATAGAGGAATACATATTCCATAGCAGTTTACAATGTGCCTATTGTAGTGTTGGGCTTCACCCTCCTCCTCCTCCACCTTCTTCACCGCCACGTGATGACCTTATATTCATATGTCAGAGGACCTGCAGTAGGCAGGAAACTTGAGTTTTCTGAGGGCCCAGAGGGATCCCTGTAACGTTCGTTTTGGAGGGACTGCTGTTACTTAGACATTTGGGTGGTCCCTCCCTCATTGACACTATGATAGTTTAATGCATAACACAGCAGTTTACAATGTGCCCATTGTAGTGTTGGACTTCACCCTCCTCCTCCTCCACCACCTCCTCCACCACCATGTGATACTGCGGTCATACATTCATATGTTCAGAGGGCCTGCAGTAGGCAGAAAACCTGAGTTTGCTGAGAGCCCTGAGGGATCCCTGTGAAGTACGTTTTGGACGAACTATTTTTACTTAGACATTTGAGCGGTCCCTCCCTCATTGACATTATGATAATGGAATACATATTCCATAGCAGTTTACTATGTGCCCATTGTAGCATTGGGCTACACCCTACTTCTCCTCTACCTCCTCCACTGTCATGTGATTCTGCAGTTCTACATTCAAATGTTCAGAAGGCCTGCAGTAGACAGGAAACCTGATTTTGCTGAGGGCCCAGAGGGGTCCCTGTAACGTATGTTTTGGAGGGATGGCTCTTACTTAGATATTTGGACGGTCTCTCCCTTATTGACATTGTGATAGTGAAATACATATTCCATAGCAGTATACAATGTGCCCGTTGTAACATTGGGCTTCACCCTCCTCTTCCTCCAACTCCTCTACCACCATGTGATTCTGCAGCCCTACAGTCAAATGTTCAGAGTGCCTGCAGTAGGCAGGAAGCTTAAATTTAGTGAGAGCCCTCATGTGGAACTGTAGCATAAGTTTTGGAGGTCCCTCTTGTGTACATTTGAAAGTGCCCTCACTTATTCATATTGTAGGTACCCCACTCTATTATGTAACTGACCTTGCCCTCTCCTGGATCTCCTCCTACCTTTCCAACTGCACATTTAGTGTCTCCCACTCCCACACGACCTCCTCGCCCCATCCTCTCTCTGTTGGGGTCCCTCAAGACTCTGTCCTAGGACCCTTCCTTTTTTCTATCTATACCCTTGGTCTGGAACAACTCATAAAGTCCCATGGCCTCCAGTGCCACCTGTATGCTGACGACACTCAGATCTACCTCTCTGGCCCTAACGTCACCTCTCTGCTGTCCAGAATCCTACAGTGTCTATCAGTCATATATTCCTTCATCTCCTGTCGCTTCCTAAAACTCAATGTAGACAAAACCGAACTCATCTTTCCTCCATCTCATACACCTTCCTTACCTGATCTATCTATCACAATAAATGACATCACACTTTGCCCTGTACCTGAAGTCCACTGCCTCGGAGTAACCCTTGACTCTGCCCTGTCCTTCAAACCGCATATCCAAGACGTTGCCACCTCCAACTCAAAAATATTTCCAGAATCTGTCCCTTCCTCAACCCTTAATCTACTAAACTACTAATGCATGTCCTCATCATCTCCCATCTTGACTACTGCAACCTCCTCCTCTTTGGCCTCCCTGCCAACACTTTTGCACCTCTCCAATCTGTCCTTAACTCTGCTGCCTGACTAAACCACCTCTCTCCTCACTTTCCTCCACTTCTCCCCTCTGCAAATCCTTCCACTGGCTCCCAATTCACCAGCGTATCCAATTCAAACTCCTAATATTGATTTACAAAGCTGTCCACAATTTATCCCCCCCCCCCATATATCTCTGAACTAATCTCCCGATATCATCAAACTCGTAACCTCCGATCTTCCCAAGACCTCCTTCTTTCCTCCGTACTTGTACGTTCCTCATCTAACCACCTGCAAGACTTCGCCCGAGCACCCCCATCCTCAAGTGGAACCTGAAAACCCATCTCTTCAGAACAGCTTACAACCTGCAATGACCACGGTGCCACCTCACCACCACTGAACCTGGCACTCCACCACCATTGGACCCGGCTCTCCAACACCACCAAAGCAGACCCAACCTACTGCCTCTCTCCCCATTGCCCTGTAGAATGTAAGCCCGCAAGAGCAGGGTCCTGTCTCCCCTCTGTATCAGTCTGTCACTGTTAGTTTGTTCATTGTATTTTTAACTTATTTGTATGTATCCTTTGTACAGCACCATGGAATCAATGGTGCTCTATAAATTTATTATTATTAATAATAATAATAATATATATATTATTATTATTATTTATTATTATTAAAGTGGCAGAGAATAAATGGAAAATGGCAAGAAATATGGAGTAATAGAAGTAGCAGTGAGTGCGGACCGGCGATCCTCAGGGTTGGCTGAGCTCTCTGAACTGGAAAAAAAGCTGCATAGTCACTGGATGATGAGCTCAAATATATCTTTATGCTAGTCAATGGATAAAGGATATATATGTCCCCTATCCTCCAGGATGGGTTAGAGAAGCTTTTCAAATGGTTCAGAGATTGTGATTGACAATATTTCCCAGATTATATAGGAAAAGAAGACTTCTTGATGCTCTACTACTTGTTCCACTGCAATAATATGCATCAAATTCCATAAGTACTTTTGGGAGCTGTATCATAGGTGCAGATAGATACTATAGCAAGGGCCTCCCTTGACAAACATTATTATATGATGACTACTAGTAGTTGTGGCCTCAATTCAAGTTTTCAGAGAGCCATCAGTCAGGGTAAATTTCTATTGAATATGTATCCCTATCTCAGTCACAATCTGGCACAACCTGTGACAAGGGCCTCCAATGTCAAATATTAGTTTGGTAGGACCAATGTACATTCTAGATTTTTCCACTGCAGAATGTGGACTATGGGCTGAGTGAAGGTTGGCGCAGGAAGCCACCATCCCAAGGGCCTTCAACCAAAAATAGCAGTTAGGATGGAGAAGGAATACTGTCCTAGTTTATCCACTGCACAGTGTGCATAGAGTTTGTAAAATTTAGCCCTATGGGCAAAGTCATAATTGTTGAAGGAAGGAAACGGGTTTTTATGGGAAGGGGTTGACGTTAATAGCAGTAGCATGAATCTGTGTTTTTGGTGAATTTAGGTTGGCTTGCTCTCATCTTGAGGGATTAGAAACTGTGGAGATATCCAGTCCTTGTTGAATTTAATCACAGTAAGTCTGTCTGCATTTTTTGTTGTGCACCTATCAGTGATGATGTGACCCAGCGGAACTGAAAAAATTCTCTGACATACTAGCAGCGGGGCAGGCCACCACCTCAAAGGTGTATATGGAGACGTCAGGCCAAGTGTTCAGTTTGGAGAGTATATAATACAGCTCAACCACCGTTTGGGTGCTCTGGGGAAAAAAGGCTGCAGAGTCTCTAAATATAGCCCCGACACACAAAAAAGATGAGGAGATTTTTGGTATCTTTCTGTGTTCTTTATTATAAAGGTTGACAAGAACAAGTTGTATCACACACGTTTCGGCTCAAGGCAAGCCTTTCTCAAGTGAATCTGTGCATTACATGAATAAACATAAAAAACAAGAATAAGTATCAAACAAATGCAATAAAATTGTCTTAGGTGTTCCGTGACTGGAGGGTGTTTCAATGTGATAAACGGTTAGCATGGTGGTGATGGGATGTGAGTGGTCCTCAAAGTGGAAAGAGAGTGTCTGTGTAATGGTGCTTGTGTTGAGTGTGGTGAGGGGAGGGGGGGTGTACTTGTGATGTGAGAGAATCTGAAAGAGAGTGAAAAAAGCATGATTTAAAAGAGAATGAGGGCAGGAGGGGTGAAAAAAGGAGAGTTGGAAAGAGAGAAATGAGAGAGGAGGGTAGGAGCGGTGGATAAAGGTAGATGTGTGGTTCAGAGAGCATGCCTAAGTTAAGGGAGTCTACTGGGAGGAGGGAAGTACCTTGTGTATGTGGTTAGAGTACGTGGGTAGTTTCCCACATGAGCATCAGCTCAGGCCAGTACCTGTAAATAGTGGCATAATAAGTATTAGGATCACCTTATAGTTAATCTACAGAGAAACGTGTATGTGGAGCTACATCTATAGGGGTTATATAGTGAGTGTCTATGTTGGTATAGGCACTAGCAGTCTATGTGTGAGTGCTGGGATAGCAGAATCCAAACTGTCATATGGATCTAGTATTAAATGTTCATCTCTGGGCTGTCTAGGCAAGTATGATTGCAAATACTTAACTTGTAAAATCAGGTGTGCTGTGTCACTGACGATAGAGCTCTATGTATGGTAAACTATAGGTTAGGTCTGGACTAAAATGAGAGCAGGAGGCAAAAAAAGTGGGGGGGGGGGAAGGAGAATAAGGAACATGAGGCACATACCCTCAGGGGATACTCAGCAGGTGACTCCGTCCTAAATTCTAAAACAAGTAGTGGAGTTAATACAGCAGGGCACAGATTGGAAAGAGCTAAAACAAGATTGCAGCCAGAGATACACATAGGGACCATTGAATTACGTTCAAGCGATGTAGGTCAAGTTGGATCGTTGGTTGGCTCGTTCGACCATTGAAGCGTGTAATGAGGCCTTTAGCCTTTTTCCAAACTGAGAGATCAATTAAAGAGGAAAGTTCCTCCAAGATCTCTATTGGAAGCCAGGAAGGTAAGACATATTTAAAAACTGTCTTTGAGATCGTAGCGAGACTGCACCAAGCTTTAACGGAAGTTTTAAGTATAGGTGAGTGTGATAAAGTTTTCTTGGGGTTTATATATATAAGACACAACAAATGCATATGGATTAGACGACTTCATCTGAGATTTCTCAATGTTAACCCATATGATATTGGATATCATTTTCCCACTCACCATGCGATCGGCACTGCTACTCATTGATACTATAGACCTTCCAAAAAAGATTGTTTATTAATAATGCACATCCTAATTACAGCAAAAAATATAAGAGCATCAAAATGTTGAGATGAAGATTCTCCCACTATTGAAAATGTATTAAACAAACTTATGTCACACTGCATGTTTGAATACACTTTTGCAACTCAAAATGAGCTATATCATCAACATATGTTAAAATGATCCTCTTGGGCACAACAGTTTGCACCATCCCTGATATTCAAATTAGACGGCATGTGTATTAATGGATATAAATTTAGTTTTGTTTTAAAAATTTATTGATTAACACTCAGCTCTCTTTCCGTATGCAGATTTGAGCCATATTCCTCATACTTCTTCAAAAGAACACAGATTTTTATAAAACTACAGGATAGAATGAATAAAAACCTGAATAAATTGGAGGGAACAATTACTGAAATGAAAAAAAGAAAATACAAAAGGGATCTAGAGGATTATAAAAACAACACAGTTTACAACTGGATTAAAAGTCCATGTCCAATTTGGAAGAAACCTTATAAAAATAAACAGGAAAAGGACAAATACAACCATCCTAAACAACCTAAAGTTACTTTTTCTACACCTGAACAATCAACGATTAATTCCTCTGATGAGGCATCAGACATTTCGATTAGTTTCAATGTCTGCACTGAGTCGGAGCAGAACTCTATGGTGTCCTGCAGAAGTGTTGGAGGTGCAGAAGATCGTAGAGATCAGCTCCCAACTCAGTGCAGACGGGCATTGTGATATTGCGTCTGCCACAAAGGTTTGAGGGATATTGGGGGAGAGGTGAGGGGGGGGCCACAGAACACAGGGACTCCAGGGGGTCCACTGTCAGGGGCACATACACAGTGCCCAGAGGCCCACAGCCTTTGGAGGATACAAGGCACGGGACGCTGTCCTGCAGCAGATGATATGACCCCCCAAGCTGCTCCGGCCCCGCTACAGCATCCTCGAGGGCCCGCTGCTCTGCTTGCACCTCCGATCTACATGGCTAATTTACATAGTTTACAAATTAGCACTATGGACAGAGCTAGAGGTGCTGGAGCCTTGGGGCCCCCTCCCAGCTCAGAGCCCCAGTTTATTGAACCGGCTGCATGAGTAGTAGGTCTGCCCCTGGTCTGTTATTTGAGCTTTGTTTGGCAGCTTTTGGACATATTTGGTGTTTTCTATGTGTTAAATGTTGCCTGCTATTGATTTCAATGGGGTTTGGGGAACAATTTGGCAAACATCCCGCTATTCAGTGAACCGAACAGAATCCGAACACTCGTGTTCGCTCATCTCTACTGAGGAGGTCACCTTCAGGAGGTGAGCCATTCCCCATGCCAGCCGGGAGCAGCAGATGTCGCAGTCAGGAGGATTTTGCAGCATGCCTGGCATTATGAAACCTACTCCCGATGCGCAGCCACTGGATCGACAAATCCAGGAGAATGATGATGAGGAGGATGTGGAGGAGAAAGTGAAGGCAGAAGGCCCTTTTTCCCAGGCTTGTGTAGCACAACCACCAGTCGCCTTTGACTGGGAGAATGCCATGTGGGGATCCCTACCCCCTCAAAGCATGTATCTGATATCGCATGAACCAACCCAGCCTGTCTACTTTCTTGAGGAGATTTGGCTTATATATGACATCGCCTGAGAGTGGTTGCATGGGCTTAAGGCCAATGACTTTGATGACCAATGTACCCGAGGCATGGTGGTGGCATTCATCCAGCAGAAGAAGATACTGGTCATCAGAGCTACAGCAACTGGTCAATCCTGCTATGTGATCATCTTTCCAAAAGACACCGCACAATCTATGTTGGGAAGGAGGTCACCTTTATTAAGGTGATGGCAGCAAGGCGGAGATTGCAGTTGGTGTATGTCAGGTTACTACTGCCAACGAATTTGAAAACTGGCAGCAAGAGGCCAAACTGGAGAAAATGTGGCGTCAGGTAGAGGCCAGGTCTCTCTTGGTTAGCCAATCAGCTGAACCCAAAACACAGGGTTAATCGATCCTGAAGGGCCTGGCAGTGTTGATCAAGTCGCTCCCGTCTCTGCTAGAGGTGATGGTCATCCCCTAATTCCTCCATCCTCTTATCCAGGAGTGGCCATGATGGGGGGTGATGGAGGCAGGTGGTAGTGAAGAATGCCCTTGAAAGTGTAACCACTGCAACCCCCAAGATCGTCCCGCAGTGGAGTACCATTACGAACAGCGACCACCATCTCAGGCAGCACTGAGAAAACTGTGAGAGAGTTTTTACTCCAATTAAAGTAGTCTTCCATAAAAAAAGCATGGTGTTGTGTTGCTGACCCATTACTTAGGTGGCATTTTGTCCAGAGAAGAACTTTTTTTTAGTTATTTTTGGGTTCTTCTAAGAGCAAGGCCTATTTTTTTTGTTCATTTTATTCCCCTTCCCAAGTGTAACACTGGTTGTGCTTCCCCCCTGCTTGATTAGCAGGACTTCAGCCTTTGAGCTACACTCAAAACCCTAATAGCCTCTGTCTTAATAGACTTTGCACCCTTGTGGGATTTCTTATACATATTTTTTAAATTGATAAATGTTCTTGAGACTTATTATAGTCTGTGCTAGAGTAAAGTTTTTGAATTCACTCCTGTGTGCTGGACTGTTCTCTGCAAACAGGTGCTTTGATACTGCCCTACAGACACTGGCTAACAAGCTGCAGGCCTCTGACTTGACGGGCTAAAGTATGAAAATGCAAGACACTACACACACTCCTGTAGAACAGGCCTGGTCATGTGCAGTCTTCAAGGGCCACAAACAGTGCATGTTTTCAGAATTTCCTTAGCATTGCACAAGTTGGAATAATCACCTCTGAAGGTGATTAAATTAGCACCTGTTCAATGCTAAGGAAATATTGAAAACATGCACTGTTTTTAGCCTTTGAAGTATGTAGTTAGTCACCCCTAGAAATTTCTGTGGAGGTAGCCAGGGAGCCGAGCAATCCTTGAGCCTTTTCAACACAATTCTAACTCTCCCTGGGCCCTCTTAGGCCCTGTGCCCACAGTGCATTTGATGCTTTTTTATGCAGATATTAAGAATCTGCATTAAAACCTGCATGTTTATCTGGAGGCCAGCAATGTCTGTCAGGTCAGACGTGCAGTGCTCACATTGCTTTTTTTTTTCCTTGCACATATGGTTCAGATTTCTTTTTTCTGCCCCAAAATCTGCACCAAATTTTCAAGGGAAAAAAACATGTTAGCACAACATTTTTGAACTCTCAAAGACTTTGCTACTTTTAGGATAGACATGCAGATTCTCAAAATCTGCCTAAACAGAAGCATCAAACGATGCCTCCTAGGCTTGGGCTTTAAATCAATATTGTCATGTTCACAGAAAGTATTCCCCATATGCTGTGCGAGTAGGCACTTGTGAGAGTGTGATAAGTGGTGCCATCACAAATATTACTGCAGTTCAGACTTGAGAGGTCATACAGGCGTTATTCGGCAACTTTGATTTGCACTGAACTCCCTGACATCACTGTTCCTCACATGCACTGTCTCACAATACCGGCAAGATATACTTGCTACATCTTGTGCAACATGGTCGCTCTCATGAGACAGCTAGTGTTATGAGCGTTGACACCACTGGGGTTATTTCGGGTAACACTGTGGGTTCTTTGTTGCATGATACCCACTGTGGAACCTGAGACAACCTCAGGGAAGTCAGGAAGATAGCTGAGCTGCATGAGCAATGGCCGGAAGCATGGTGACTGGGGCACTGAAACTTGCTAATTAATAGTGTAAAAAGATAATGTCTGTACCAAAACATTGAGGCTCCACTGTAAAACAGTTTGAACTGTTTTTGGCAGCTTTTAGGCTCCTTTAAGGTATTTTCTAGGTGCTTTATTTTGCCTCCCATTGATTTCAATGGGGTTTGGATTTTGGGCAAACTGTTCGCAGATTTATTTGACAACCGTATGCCTGTTTAGCAAACCAAGTCAAACCCGAACTTCAAAAGGTTTGCTCATCTCCAGTCCAGACATGTGTACCACATTACCCACGTCCTCAGCCTCCACAAACCCCAGTCGCTGCCCTTCCCTAATTTGTGTAGGCCTGGGTCCACCCTGAAAAAGAAAAGAAAAATGGGGTTCAATGGGTAGGATCCTCCAGACTCTTATTAGTGGGGTGGGGCAGTGGCCACTCACCTGACAGGGTTGTGCTGCCTGCACAACCCAGTTTGTAAGCCTCCGTTAGGTGGCCCCTTCGATGCAACGACCGTTTGTTCCTTCCTCCTTCCTCTTTCTAGTAACGACAGGTCCTTTTTGCTTTTTGCTCTCTGCCTCTATTGTGCTGCTCCTGCCGCTCACCCCCAGAAAAGGGGATAGATATATGTTACAAGGATAAAAAGCGGTCTTTGTGGGAGCGCTCAAATGACAGGCATCTAAACGGATTTCATTAACCGGCAACTTTATTTCCCCTTAGCTCCACAACATGTTTCAACTGTGCTCTGACAGTCTTCCACGGCTCGCAGGGAGCTAGTCACAGTCCTGACCTATCAGCAGCGACAGCTGCGTGTGGCTGCACACCGGACCGGAGGGCAAATTAGTCCTCCAGTTCTGTGTGCTGATCTGGTACGCAGCTGTCTGCCTCAAGCAGACAGCTACGGATCGGATCACAGCCGTAATGTGAAGCCAGCCTAAGTGACAACTCAAATCCACAAGGGCAAATAAATCAAATCGTATATGTCCTTAAATCAAATTATGTGTAATAAGGATGTAAATGACATGGGAAAACAACTAAAGAAAAATACATGCAAAAAGCAATGGAAATTCATGACATCAGCTGAAATCTATCAGTAATTAGAAAGCACTCTTGCTACTTCATGAAAATAATTTTCAACTAGTAGCCCTTTAAAAGGTGTCTCATTACTAGTTGCCACACAAGAAACATCTCAAGGTTGATAAAACCAATGAGAACTTAAAATGTTTGCAAGCATATTGGTGCAAAGCAAACTGATGGCATTGATTAAAGAAAACTATCTAAAATCCTTAAGGCTCCAGTAAGCTCTGTTGGGACAATCATCCAAAATGTAAAAGAACATAATTTCACCAAGATTACATACAGAGGAGTAGAGTGAAAACAATTATAAGAAGGGTTATTCAAGAGCCAAGAACCACCCTCAGAGAGCTACTGAAAGACCTGGAATCGTCAGATACCATTGTTTCAAAGATATTAGTTTTAGAAGCAAAGAATTAAGCTTAACAATTCTAGGTTCAATACTAAATACCACTGTTGTATGTGGCATTGGTAGCCAGCTTAGGGGGGAGTATATAGAGCTAGCTTGTCTAACATTGTCTAACAAAGTCTTGACAAACAAAAGAGAAAGAGAGAAAGGTGTGAACCAGGTCTTTCAGACCGCATCTTTCGACCCCAATTTAGAATCTCCGCACGACGGCAGATGGCTCTCAAAGGGGGCGATAGTTAGAGTAAGTCGACATAGGATATAATGGTTTTCATGTGGCATCTTCGGGTTCCTTAGGTGTAGGTGATTTTGTCGATTTTCTCTTCGTGCGTTGAGATTTCGGGGTCACCTGCTGCCAAAGCGTCTGACCCGGAAGAGGATGGAGCAGTGCCGCCGAATGAAACGTCTCCAGATCCGGGAGGGTCTCAAGGGTTATGTCGAGAGCTGTGCAGGTGGTCTTCACATCTGCAGATGTTCTGATGGTGAGCCTCTTATCCCCCGCCGTAATGAGGACTCCGAAAGGGAATAGCCATCGGAAACGGTGACCTTGTTGTAGTACGGCATCTGTAAAGGGTTTCAGTAGTCTCCTCTTTTTCAGGGTGATCGCTGATAGGTCTTGGAAGAGTTGGATCCGTGCGCCGTCATAGACAATCTCCTTCTGTTCCCTTGCTTTGCGGAGAATCAAGTCTTTGACACGATAGTCCAAAAAACGGCACAGGACATTACGGGGTGCCTCTCCTTGTGTCGGTTTGGGGCGGAGGGCTCTATGGACTCGGATTAGCTCAATGTCTCGAGAATCGTCGTCAGTAAGCAAGCTCCTGAAGATCTCTAAGGCAGCGGCGCCCAAAGCCTCAAACGCCACAGATTCGGGTAGGCCCTTGATCCGAATATTGTTGCGGCGTTCGCGGTTTTCATGGTCCTCCAGGGTAGTATGGATTAGATGTAGTTGCTGCTCATGGACTTTAAGGCTATCGAGCATTTCATTGGACCGTTGTGACACCGCGTTTTGGGATGTTTCGAGTGCCTCAAGTTTGTGGCCCTGTGAAGCTATGTCTTGTTTTATTTCCGCCAGTTCCCGACCAATCGGCTCTAGGGCTTTAGCTAGTATACGTTTTATAAAGGAGCGGGTAACCATGGCATCTTTAGGCTGGGTCTCTCCCTCTGAGTCACTCTCTCCCTCTGTGTCAGAGTCATCCCCATAAGCCATATTTGCGTGTTTGGTTGGTTTTGTAAATTCTGTGACAGTGTTCTGTGCCTTCATAAAGTGGTCGACATCAGCCTGGGTAACTGATTTCACAGTCTTAGATGTACTTTTTGGTGGTTTAACACTTGACTTTCCCATATTGTGTCAGGGTAGTTCTGTTGATAGATTGCAGACAATTTTGGTATTCTGGCTCCCCCTGCTGGCTAAGTAATGTTTTAGGATGTCATAGCTTATCAGTCAATATTTAGTGGAAGAGATCTAGAACTTATAGTTGGTAGATCCTACTGGTGTTAGATGTATTACACCAGATGCAGTAAATAAAGAGCAGTGCAGTCCACTGAGGTGGAGGGATCGTGGATAGGATCAATGCACAGTCTCTCTATAGCCTCCAGTACGCACAGGGCACCAGGCTAGGGGCACAATTCTTCTCTCAATCTGTTACTAGCACAATTACAGTCAGTGCAGTGCCTTGATCTGCCCTTGACAGACCTCGTTCTTGTATTAGTGTTTATTCAGGAGCCGCTGCTGTATAGCAGCCCTTGCAGCCACTGTAATCTCAGCTCTCTGGGCTGGCTGCTGGTCTGCAGTGACACACTGATCCCCACAGTCCTTTGGGCCCCCGCCGCTCTCCCTGGGCCCCGCAGCGCCGGTTCCCCTACAGACCCCACCAGCTCACCGGTGTCACCGGGCGCTCACCTCGTTCCCGCTCCAGTTGTAGGCTGTTCTTGCGGGTCGCGCCGCCGGAGGGAGAGAGAGGATGGTGCGCGCTATTCTCTCATTCAGCGCGTCCACTGAGAGCTTGGCTGTTCTCTCCGTCTGGCTCCCCGGGTGCGCGGGTGTTAGGCAGCGCTGGCTTCTCTCCCGGTCTGTATACAGTAGGTGTTCAAAGGGGTACCTTCAGGCTGGGCCTGTGATTAGGGGGTGTGATGGGGCCGCGCCAGGCCCAAGATGGAGGAGGATGGTGGCACATGCAAGGCCTTCTTCCAGGAGAGCCTCCAGATGCTCCTATCTTCTCCCAATCTCGTCTCTGGGTTCCTGAATGGAGCGGGTAGTTGTGTATGGGTGGCTGTGGGTATTTTAGAGTCTCACTGCTGAAGGATGGCTTGGATGCTGTAAGATGTTCTAGGAGCTCTGTGCAGTGCAGCCTCCCTGGTCAGCAGCCATCTTGGATCGTTTCAAAGATATTAATAGTAATACACTCAACCTCCATGACCTGTATGCATGCTCACCATAAAAGATTCCATTGCTGATCAAAAAGCATGTTCAAGTGCATTTAAAGTATGCTCAACAACATTTAGACAAACCCTTGAAATAATGGAAATATCATAGTCTGGTCAGATTAGAAAACACAAAGGAACTTCTTGGATTAAATGATACACACCATTTTTGGCAGCCAAAAATGCACCCTAAATACAACATATTAGCTATGAAATTTGGATATGGGGACATTATGATATGGGGCTGTTTTTCAGTATATGGCACTGCAAATTTGATTTAATTAAGGGAAGGATGAATGGACAAATTCACAGAGATATTCTTGATAAAAGTCTGTCGCCATTCATCAGGAAGGTGTAGATGTAATGAGGGCAGACATTTCAGTGAGACAATCATCTGATCAAGTAGCCAAGGAAACTCTCAATGGTTTTCAGAGAAAAAAATAAAAGCTACATGAATGGCCCAACCAATCACCTGATCTTAATCCAATAGAAAATGTATGTAAGGAACTAAAGCTCCGAGTTCATAGAAGGAGCCCACAGAACCTTCAAGATTTAAAGAGTGTTAAAAGAGTATTTTTTCCCTTGCGTCATTTCTCATTATTGGATATCACTAAATATATAGGTTTTTTTTTGCCTGTGTGAATTGGATTGATTGTTACTGACATTTGGTGACAAATTCAAGTCAATAGCACCTTTAAAAATGTGTTTGTGTTCAATACTTCTTTTACCTTGTGTTTATGCAGAGGTCAATACACAGGACTGGCACATAGTGTATTCTTTCCAAAGACCTTACAAAAGACCAGGGAGCATTCATTATGAGTGGAGGATATTTTGATTCCTGTAGCTAAATAGGAAAGGCCTCTTTACAGTTAGAATGATCCGTTTGTGAAATGTCCTATGACTTTTTTTACAATCTTTGTAACCATGTAACCAATTTGTAATATCAGAACTGTGCAGAGCAAAGATCTAATTACTTACACAAAAAATATGTGTAACCAATGTAACCAATATGTTGAGGAAAGAGTACACGCAAAATAAATTTATATGGGAAAAACAAGATTTTGCCAATTATTGACAAGGTCTTTTCCTGGCATCCAAGACAAAAGAAAAAAAAAAGACATTTCTGCAGATAGCCAAGGTTGTAGTTATGGATCAAGCATCTTTGATGTAAATGTACAAGTCAACTTTTTTCTCCATCTAGTGAAAACAGTACTCTGCCTTTAATGAAGTCATCCAGAGGAGAAGAGTAAAAAAGAAGTCAAAATAACTTACATGAGAAGAGAAAACAAGTATCTTTGAAACAACAAAATAACTGAACCCATCTAATACAGACAACGTGATTAATTTAACAGACCAGCTGTATCAGATTGTTATCCAGGAATATGCATTATTACTTATGATCTGAGCTTGAGCCAGTTAAATTTGAAATAGATCTCTATGAGGCAGCTTAAAGTTTAACATTTATAAGTTTTACATATTAACAAGGAACAATAAGTGCCAAAACAAAGTGAAACACCTGTCTGAATTGGTCATTTGGTATTCATAGGAAAAGAGACTTAAGGTACCATTACACGGGGAAACATCTCCGGCAACTCAGGGGCGTTGTGAAACCTGGTGATGTTGATCAAGCGATCTGGCAGAATCGCCCAGGGTGACACTGCAACAGCGATGTTGAAAGCAACTTCCCCCATTCACTGCACTGTTGGGGCGGTTTCACACTGCGGTCAGATCCGGTCCGGGGCTGTCAGGGATGAACCTGACAGCCCCGGACTGGATCAGTACACAGAACTGGAGGGCTAATTTGCCCTCCGTCCGATGTGCAGCCGCACGCAGCTGCCGCCGCTGATAGGTCAGGACCGCAGGGTTGAGTTTAACCTGGCAGCGAAAGTTGTTTCAACATCGCTGCGCGTTGCCGGCGATGTCTCCTCATGAAAAATCTCACAGAGACCTTGGCAAAGTTCCCAAATGTGCGCATGTACCGTTGATTGCCGCGCAATGTTTCCCCGGTAACCGTACCTTTAACAGATTCTGAAAGTATGATTGTCTTAAATTGCAAGTTTGCGAAAGGTCAGGAATTTTTTAAATATATTATGCAAAAGTGGGGACATGAGATAACAAAAATTTATTGGAGGTTTAAAGTTACTTTGAAGCCCCCCTTACAACCAGAAGGTTGCTTTAATTGTTCTCAACACAAGTCATTTAAACAAGAAAAATCTTCGCTATCAGCTACAAATGCTACAAATTTGAAGGTACAGTGTGCAAAATAAGTATTTGATACACTGCTGATTTTCAAGTTTTCCCATTTACAAAGAATGAAGAGGTCTGCAATTTTTATTGCAGGTACACTTCAACTAGAAACGAAAAGCTATGCAATAAAATGAATGGGATCACCTCTGAATTTTATAAAAAAATGTAAACATTTCACTTTATTAAGGATCGAAATGAAAACACACAACAAGCACAAAAATATGTGATCATAAAAACAAGTGCAAATAAGACTAGGCTCCCTTATACAGTTGAATGAATGAACTGGAAATGATGCAACCGTGCATCATACCAGGAAGGAGCTGCCCACAGATTTCAAATACTGAGAGCGCACTGGAAATTAGGTTATCATGCCCACAAGTATGTTCTAGCCAAGAAGTCAGGGGGACACGAACACCCATAGTATCTGCACTTCCAAAGACACCACTAATTAACATAGGAACTTGCAAGTTATAAAAAAAATTTTCTTAGAGGATACAGCACAGTATTAGGTCAGACAGGAAAGTTCTAGGAAGCTGCAGGGACAGATAGTGATAGGTTTGGGGGCATAAACTAGGTGAACAGGTACCGTTACATGGCACGATATCCTTAACGATATCGCTCAAACGTCACGGGTTTGGAGTCATTCAAACGACATCGTTAGGATGTCGTTGCGTGTTACACTGACATTTGATTACAATAAATCAGTGCATCGCATATTTGAGAACATGTACTCAAATCAGACGATCCACGATCAGCCAACCTGCTGCATTGTTCTGTGTGACACCACAATAACGATGTCGTTCACGACTTCGCCCATTCACATCAATGAACAAGTATCATTCGCTGGGTTGTGCAAACGATACCTGCTCGCTGGATCGTTGGTGTATCAACCACGATATCTATACCTGTGACATATCACCAGCGATGTTAAAACGATGTCGGAAACGAACGCGCTCCCGCAAAATCGTTGCCAACATTGTTTTAACGTAGTGCCCTGTAACGGTATAGATAGAAGTGGAAAAAAATTCAGAAAATCATATTGTATCATTTACAGTATAAAATTGCATTTTATTTCTTGAAAAAAGTATTTGATCACCTACCAACCAGCAAGAATTCTGGTTCTTACAGACCTGATAGTTTTTCTTTAAGAACACCTCCCACTCTGCACTGATTACCTATATTAATTGTACCTGTTTGAACTTGTCACCTGTATAAATGACACCTATCCACATTCAATCATTCACTACTCAACCTTTTCACTATGGCCAAGACCAAAAAGCTGACTAAGGACACCAGGAACAAAATTGTAGACCTGCACAAGGCTGGGACAGGACAACATACAAGCAGTGTGGCGAGTAGGCAACAACTGTTATTGCAATTATTAGAAAATGAAAGAAACACAAGATGACTGTCTATCTTCCTCAGTCTGGGGCTCCATGCAAGGTCTCACCTCGTGGAGTAAGGATGATTCTGAGAAAGCTGAGAAATCAGCCAAGAACTATATGGGAAAATCTGAACAGTGACTTGAAGGGAACTGGGACCACAGTCTCAAAGATTACAGTAAGTGACACAATACGCTTTCATAGATTAAAATCCTGCAAAGCACGCAAAGTCCCTCTGCTCACGCTGGCACATGTCCAGGACTGTTGAAAGTTTGCCAATGACAATCTGCATGATCAAGAGGAGGAAAGGAGAAAGATAATGTGGTCACATGAAACCAAAATAGAACTTTTTGGAATCAACTCCACTCAGCATGTTGGAGGAAGAAGAAAGATGAGTACATCCTCAAGAGCAACATCCCAACAATGAAGCGTGGGGGTTGAAACATTATATTTTGGGGCTGCTTTTCTGCAAAAGGGACAGAACAACTGTACCGTATGGAAGGGAGAATGGATGGGTTCATGTATCACAAGATTTATCTGTGTTTATATGAGGGTGTGTTGTCACATAATTTATGGTAGCCAAATCTCTTTAGTCTTTATTCCATATACTCTAACAGTTGGGCATTACATTAATTTGCTCATGAAACCAGTAGTATTGTAATTTCTCCAAAGTGTTGCAGGAGATGTTTGTCAACATAACAATGCCAGGATGCATGTTTCTCTTAGTACTTTGAGCAGCCTCGTTGACTAAAACAATGGCTTGGGGCTTCTCTGGACATTTCTGCCATCAATCATCTGGGATGTACCGTAATTGTTTAGCAATTGCCCAAGTACTTCGTGGTAGAACATTCCTCAGACAACCATTAATAATGTTATTGATTGCATGCTAAGGCATGTAAGCACATGTAGGTATTTCTGCATGTGGTGATCATACTTAGTATTACCGTAAATAAAGCTACATATTTTAAAAATGCAGGCTTATTTTTAACATTTACATACCATCAATAGGTTAAACCTGTGACTTCCAGAATTCCTCAATTTTTCCTTATTGGTGTGGCAACTTCAATGCTGAGAAGAGTATATTTAGAATGAATGTTTCAGAATCATGGCTATAATTTGCTAAATTAACTGTTAGTTAAATAGTAAAAAAAAATTGGCCCACTATTTTAGAATTTTCTGGTACCTAAATCATTAGACACAGAAAGTCGTCGAGTTTCCTTCCCCTTCAAAATTCTACAGTGGAGGACTTGAAATAAAAATGTGATGCTTTACCTGAAATACAGATTACAAAACAAATGTTTATGTCAGATGTGGACAGTGATTAAATACTTCATACTTTCTCTCCTCATACATATGAAGAAAGATTTTAGTGGCTCAATGTTACAAGGCTTGCTGAACAGAAATGATAAATTATAGCCTTACTGTTGAGATGAGATTGTAGTTCTAATGCTGTGATCATTTGTGTAAATCAAAGTAAGAGTAAGAATAGTGAAAGGTATTATTAATAATAATTTGTTACATAACTAAATAATATAATAATTTATATATTCATTACAATGTTGAGTATCCAACTCTTCAAAGTGTCTATCTTTGTTTTTAACAGGATTTAAAGGGGAACTCCAGGGAGATAATATAGAAATTCTATTCTGTCCCTGCTCTCCTCCATGATCAAGCTGAGCTGGGTACTACAGTTCTAGAATCTATAGATCATTTATAAATCAATAAAATCATATCTGCTCCTCAGCTCTCATGACTCCATCAGCGGACAGAGTAATTCAGCAAAGCTTCTGCAGAGAGCACGAGGTGTGTCAGGAGCTTAGACGCTGGGGGCTCCATGATCATCTTACATTCCCGCCCTCTCACATTTCTGTATGGGCAGAGGGCATGGCAGGGCCGTGGCTGCTGACCCCATGGTCACATTACAATCCTGTTCCCTGAAACTTTCTATGGATCATAACTGTCTCCCCAGTCTCAGCAAAGCATCCAGATGTCTGTGCAGCATCTGTTAGGCTGCCTTCACATTTGCGTATGGGAACTCAGCGTATGCTGCGTTCCCATATGCAGTCAAGCGCATGCGCACTGCGTTCCTATGTTTAACATAGGAACGCATAGTGCCTGCTCTTGCTGCGTTCGGGTGCGGATGCGGAAGATATCTGCTCCCTCCAGGGTCCCCCGTCCGCACCCGGGACGCAGCATGTTGCATTCTTTGTGCGCTCGGGGACCTTGGAAAATCAGCAAGCTTCCCCAAGCGCACAAAAAATGCATTGGCGTCAATGGGTCCGCAGTGTTCTGCGCTTGACAGCGCAGGAGAACGCTGTGGACCCATTGAAATCTCTCCCGGTGGCCGCCGGTGATGTCACAGGAGATCACCGATGGCCATCGGGAGATTAGCTGAGCCTCTGATGACCTCCTCCTTCCCGCTGCCGTGTCTAGCGGTGTCGGCGGAGAGAAGCAGATGATGTGACAGCTGTTTGAATCTTCCCGCGCTGACATCTCCTCTGGGTGTCGGCGCGGGAGATTCAAACAGCTGTCAAATCAGCTGTTTCTTACCGGTGGCCGGGAGGAGGAGATCTCTGCCGCTGATCTCCGCCTCCAGCCCGCCCCAGGACACCACTGATTGGCTGCCCGGGCTCCATAGTGATGTGTCTGCAGGCGGACATTCTCCGCTGTGGACACATCAAAATGACTCTGCTTTTCACTGCGTTTGTGTCTGCATGCCATCAGCATGCAGACACAAACGCAAATGTGAAGGCAGCCTTAAACATATATAAACCCCAATGTTCCATTATCAGAGGCAGTATGTACTGTGACCATGGGTCTAGTGTCCACTCCACTGCTATGCCCCCTATTCATACAGAAGTATGAGGGGGCAGGAATGTAAGATGATCCTGGAACCCTCAGGGTCCCACGCCCCCGACACACCTCTTATCAGTACTGCTGCATCACTGAATTTCTCTGTACCCTGAGCAAGGGGTGAGTGCTGTGGAGCAGATATAATTTCATAGATTAATAAGCGATCCAAAGATCCTAGAACTGTAGTGCCCAGCTCTGCTTCATCATGTAAGATGGCAAGGACAGTCCAAAAAATGTTTAGTCCAGCAAACAAAAAAAAAATGTTCTGCACTACCTTTTTTCCTATTAGACGTACAGCAGATATTCAACGGCACGTGGAGAATTCAGCATATGAGAGTGGCAAACGGCTAACAGGTGGTGCTCACTTAGTTTAACAGTTTGTATAAACCATGGAAAAAAGGAAAAGTGGCACTCACCGTGTCTATGCCTAAGATGACTTCTTTTTTGCATGTCTTTTAAAACACAGGCAGGTACAGAGGGATGTTCACAACATTTCGTACCAATGTGATATGCTGTGGATGTCCCTCTGTACCTGCCTGTATTTTAAAAGACATGCAGTACAGAAGTCATTTCAAGAATAGACACAAATGAGTGCCACTTTTCCTTTTTTGTCATGGTTTGTACAAATATTTTTTTATCTCCCAAGAGTTCCCCTTTAAAGGGAATACCTAAAACAACATAACATTGAAGGTAATGATATTTAATCCTATAAGAACCAAAGTGACAAAAATCCCCAACAATTCATCTTGGGCTTTAACTCCATGCAATTGTAAATTTATGGTGGCTTAGACCTCCTACTCATGCAATCTAGCAGGGGCAAATTGGGTCTCTGGCTGTCTAAAATAGATGAGGGCCTAGGAAAGAGAGCACAAGCGTTTTATTACACAATATACAAAGAATAGGCAGCACTCACCAGTCTTCAGCCATTTCAGTGCTTTATTACATCATTGTGATGTGGTTTACAGGCATGTGCAATGGGGATGAGAGGGGAGAATGGGGAGTCCTCAGTAACAACAGACCATTTCAAGTACTCCTGTTGGCTCTTCTACAGGTTAAAGGTAGACTATAGAAGCGCCAAAAGGAGGCACGAAACGGTCCATCGTTACTGAGGACTCCCAATCCTCCCCCTTCATCCCCGTTGCACATGCCTATAAACCGCATCACAATGGTGTAATAAAGCACTGAAATGGCTGAAGACTGGTGAGTGCTGCCTATTCTTTGTATATTGTGTTCAGAAGTGCACCCTGTGACCCGGAAGTCCACTGCCTAGTCCTGAGTGTAGGCAGAGAAGCCTGTGGTAGTGAGCGGTGATGGAGCCTCCCGTAGCTGAGCGGCCCCCGACTGTAAAGGGGATTATGACAGTGCCCGGCAGCCTTATATGAGAAACAAGCATTTTATTACCAGTTCTGTTTTCTATTAGTGCATCTCAATGAATTAGAATATCAACTTAATATTGACATGTTTCAAGGCATTTCTGGGAGCCCTGAAATACATTGACTAATACATCAATATTATATTTAGGGATGGGCGAGTCTACTCGCTAGGACTCGGGACTCGGCGATTCTGAAGGTACTCGCAGGACTCGTTACTCGGCGAATCTCCCAGCTTGGACTCGCACAGTGACGAGTCCAATGAAATTCAATGGCAATAAGCTTGACTCTTCACAGATACCCGCTGTCAGCAGCGAGTCTGAGCGAGTCTACGATTCCGAGTCCTACGAGTCTATGATTCCGAGTCCTGTATACTGTATTCGGGAGTCGGACTCTCAAATACAGAATCTGTTATGTTCCGAGTCAGCACAGCGTGCGTGTTAGGTCAGAAAACTTGTGAAGATAGCCAATCATAGTCAGTAATGGCATAGCAAAGTTGGTTGTGTCAGGACTATGATTGGCTGCTGTCCATCGTGATGCCTATGTTATGTATGACAGGCAAGGCAGTATATAAGGCTTGTCCCCGCCATTTTGGCCACATTCCTGAGACGATCTGACCTAGTATAGGGAGAGAGAGATATATGCTGGAGCAGATCAGGGATTGTCAGTGTAGGGAAGATTCCTTATATTAACCCAAAAAGCTCTTCTGAGAGCTAGGAGGAGGACAGAGTAGTGCTGTGTAGGCAGGCAGGCAGGCAGGCAGGCAGGGAGGGAAGGAAGGAGAAGCCTTACAGTGCACACAGGACGGACCTCATAGCTTAGCTTACTCACTCAGCTTTGCTAACAGCTGCAGTCAGAGGCTTAGCTGAGGTGCTGTTTCCTTTTTGTTTTTGCACCAGATCGATTTTTGTTCCTAATAACCCATAGAGCGTTATTTTTTCTGTGGCAGACCAGTGCGTTGCTGCTCTCCTACCTTTAAATAGCACGTACACCACCTTAGGGAGTGTAGTGTGCGGCTTCACTGCCAACTGTGAGCGCGCACACTTACCCCGCCAGCAAGTGACGCATACAGCAACACCAAACCACATCTCGGTGGCTGTGCGCACTTAAAACCAATTTTTTTAGGGAGTGTAAATGTCATTATTCGCTATTACTCGGTTCCCTATTCATTAACATTGGACTCGCTGGACTCGCAACGAGTCCCGAGTCCTGCACTCGGACTCGTTGGGGTCTTGCGATTCCGAGTCTTTTAGGACTCGCCCATCTCTAATTATATTCACCCTTTGATGTCTCATGGAATATGGCAGCATGGTTTTTAACCCTTTATACTCCCTACTTTAATTTTCTGAAATAACAACCTTTATGTTTTCATTGCCTGTAACCATAATCATCAAGATTAACAGAAAATACACAAAATAGATCACTCTGTTCATAATGGCTCTATATAATATATGTGTTTTACTAAGGGTGGCTTCACACCATGGCAGAGTTTGGTCCGGAGCTGTCCGGTGTACACCAGACAGTCCCGGACCAGATTTTGGCCCCATAGCAACCTATGGGGCCGTATGGATTCCATCTCTCCGGTGAAATCCGGGAGAAATCGGATTTTTCTCACTGTACACAAAAACATTGCTTGCAACGTTTTTGTGTCTGGGAAGAAAAATCTCCCCAAATTGCTGTATCCCGGATTCTCCTGGATTCCCCCGGATCCTCCCGGATCTGGTGCAATCCGGAGCTCCCTAACAAGGGAGCCTATGGAGCCGGATCCAAGAACCGGACACCTTCGACTGCACGCTGCTGTTGTTTCAGGACCGCGGCTCTTAATCATCAGAAGTGGCAGCTGCGTCAGGCTGCACACCGGACCGGAGGGCATATTTGCCCTCCGGATCTGTGTGCTGATCCGGTCCGGGGCTGTCAGGTTCATCCCTGACAGCCCCGGATCGGACCTTACCGTGGTGTGAAGCAGCCCTAAGGCTGGTTTCACACCGCAGTTTTTTTCCTGATCAGGTTTGATCATGTTTGTGTGTCAAAACCAGGGTTGTCTCCAAAACTCAGAACAGGTGTCAATCTTTCAATTATAGTTTTTCTCTGATCAGGGAAAAAACTGCAGTGTCGAACCAGCCTTAAGGCCCCGTCACACACTACGATATCGTTAATGATATCGTTGCAACGTCACTGGTTTTGTGACATTGCAGCAATGTTGTAACCACATTGTTGGGAGTGACACGTATCAATAACCAACAATAAGTTAGTTGATCATTGATTGTGCAAGAATAGCCAGGATCATTATTTTATCGTTGGTCTCCCGCTGGGCAACCAGCATCAGCGTATGTGCCAGGTGTGCACCGAAACACGTAGGGTTTGTGTGGAGAAATAAAGGAGGAGATGAAGAAAGCAATGGCTTCCAAGTTCAGTTTTTGAAACAACAGCGCAGACCGTGGACACCATTCCTGTTTGAACTATCTGTTTTCCCGCGTTTGCGAGGCGGTGAAGGTTCTGCAGCAGTTGTTATCCATGCATTCAAGCTGGTTGTGGGTTATCACAACCTTATCAGGTGAGCAAGCCACATTTTAGCTACTGTCTAGTCGTGTCACTAGTGATAAGGCACAATCTGCGCCTGTCTGTGTCTCCTTCATTTTATTATAGATACAATCAGATCTGACATCCATTTCCTATCTCAGCTGAGGGAAAGTAAGTGGTCTGGATCTGGGTTGGGATATTTTATAACATGGCACCTACCAATTAGTGTCAGACTCTAGGAAAACCAATTATTACACATCTGTCCATTTTTCCCATGGCATAGTCGTACGCAAGAAGCTCTTAGGCTGCTTTCACATCACATTTTTCTTCAATCTGCTGCTGTCAGTTGTAAATCGGACAGCATTGGATCCAATTTTGGCCCCATGTTATCCTATGGGGACGAATTGGATCGGATTTGCCCTTAATGGCATCCGATTTGCCTCCGATCCGATCCTGTCAGATTTTCTGCAGCAGCCAAAATTGTAGACTGCTGCGATTTTGGATTCCACTGCAAAAATCGGATCGTATCGGATCCGAAATGATCTGATTACAATAATATGGGAGTCTATGGGGATCGGATCGGATGGAAAATCGGATCAGATATCGGATCCGATTTTCTATATTGACCATGCTCAAACTCCGAAACCACTCCCAAAACCTACCACAGCCCTCCCCCAGCCATCCCCCAGCCCTCCCCCAGCTCTCTTCTGACGCCATAAACAGATCCGATAAAAAATCGGACCGATTGCATCCAATGGCAACCAATTTTGAGCATCCGTTGCTGTCCAATTACAACTGACAGCAGCGGATTGCAGAAAAATGTGATGTGAAACCAGCCTTAGGCCACGTGCACATGTTCAGTATTTGATGAGTTTTTTACCTCAGGATTTGTATCCAAAACCAGGAGTGGGTGATAAACACAGAAGTGGTGCAGGTGTTTCTATTAGACTTTTCCTCTGATTGCTCCACTCCTGGTTTTGTCAACAAATCCTGAGGTAAAAAACTCATCAAATACTCAGCGTGTGCACATGGCGTTAGTCCAATTCAAACTCATAAGACATATCTATATTTTATCCCTTTTGTTATGCTGTTTTGACTATATGTATGAATTTTTATTATTTCATCTTTTGCAACCTTTTTTTAGCACTATACTTTTTTTGTATATAAAATCTAAAATTTAATAAGATTTTTCCTTGCTGCTTTAAACATACTAACAAAACCTGAGGCGGGCAACAGTAGGTAGGCTGTGCTACCCCATCAAGTTCTTTGGAAAGTTGGTTGGTGTGTGTGGTAGTATGTAACCCACTGCAGTGCCGGTTCCAACTGCAGCACAGAGTGTTTCAGCAAATGAATATCGAGAGATTGCAGTGTACTACAATCTGGAAGGTGCAGGTTGCAGCCGCACAGGATATTTAAGTAGTATGATCTGTGAACAGCCACAAGATTATCATATCCCCAAAATATAAGGATGAATGGCATGCACTCTAAAATTTTTGTTAGGTGCAAGTGAAGAGATCTGAGTGATCCTATAACCATACAAAGTTTAGATTACTGCACTCTATAATCAGTTTACTGAAACAAGTGAAAAAAAGTCTTTATATGATATGTTCAGACCGTGAGAATGGCTGTAACAAGTAGTTGACGTTTTGACCACAATCAGTGGCCTTGGTCACCCCTTCCCTGAATGCAGCATACACGCTGCATTCAGGGGTGCATTCACTTTGCAATGCACCAGGGGGGTGCCCAAAGGCTCGATTCACACTGTGCATTTTTGGTCTGTTTTTGCTCATCAGTTTTTGTAGCCAAAACCAGGAGTGGATGATAAATACAGAAGTGGTGCACATGTTTCTGTTATACTTTTCCTCTGATGGTTCCATTCCTGGTTTTGACTACTAAAACTTTCAGAAGAAAAGTATAATAGAAATGTGCACCACTTCTGTATTTATCATCCACTCCTGGTTTGGCTACAAAAACTGATGAGCAAAAACAGACCAAAAACAGACCAAAAACAGACCAAAAACGCACAGTGTGAATATAGGCTAAGGCTGTGGTCACAGTACCATTTTTCACATGCGTTTTTGGAGACCTGCGTTTTCAAAAACGCATGTAAAAAAACGCACCCATAGGCCCCCATGTTAAAAAACGCATGCCCTAATAGCCAAAAAGCATGTGTGACTGTCCCATGCGTTTTTGGAGCATATCCAAAAACGCATGCGTTTTTTAATAAGGGGCCTTATGGAAAACGCATGCAAAAACGCATGTACAATTAGTGCCATTCAAAAACGCATGCGTTTCCCATAGGAGCCCATGTTAAAAAAACGCATGCGTTTCCGGAAACGCATGCGTTTTTTTTAACATGGGCTCCTATGGGAAACGCATGCGTTTTTGAATGGCACTAAAAGGTACTAATTGTACATGCGTTTTTGCATGCATTTCCCATAGGAACCCATGTTATAAAAACGCGTGCGTTTTCTACAAAAACGTATGCGTTTTTCAAAACGCACAAAAAAATAGTACATGCACTATTTTTAGGTGCAGATTCAAAAACGCAGCCAAAAACGCAGGGAGCCATCACATACCTTACAAAACTCATGCTGACATGAAAAAAAGCATGAGTTTTGTTAAATCACTTAAAAAAACGCATGGCAACTGTGACCACAGCCTTACAAAACTCATGCTGACATGAAAAAAAGCATGAGTTTTGTTAAATCACTAAAAAAAACGCATAGCAACTGTGACCACAGCCTAAGGGAAGAGTCCCTAAACTAAGCTGTACAAATAAGAAGGAAAAGAAGCGCACATAGAGTAATACCTTCGGGTTTGATGGTCACACGGACTCCCACAATACAGACTCACCTGGTCTGGTTGTGAATGGTCACAACTCCCTTGAACAAGCACGTATGGTCGCAGCAGGCTCCCGGCGAAAAGTAAGGATCCACTTGGAGAAATTAGAACTGGATGGATAGAAGCCGCGCTGACCACAATAAGAGTAAGGCCAGGGTCACACATAGAAATCCGTTTTTGGAAGTGATTTTCATCACCAATCCGTTTTTTTCTGGGTGCTTTTTGAGCCTCCTGCACTCCTGAACGTTTTTGGAATTTTCATTAAAAAAACGCATGCGCGAACACATGCGCAAACGCAAGTGCATGCGTTTGCATGCGTTTGCGCATGCGTTTCCCATAGGGTCCCATGTTAAAAAAAACGCATGAAAACGCATGCGTTTTTTAACTGATGCCAAAAACGCTGTTTACTGCGTTTTTGGCTCAAAAACGGACAGGGCAATGTTTTGAGCTCCAGAGAAAAACGCACAGGGTGTTTATTACACCCAATGCGTTTTTCTGTCAGTTTTTGGACTTAGAAAAAAAAAATGACAAAACTGAAGCCAAAAACTGACTGAGGGCTTATGTGTAACCCCAGCCTAAGGCTGTGGTCACAGTTGCCATGCGTTTTTTTTAGTGATTTTACAAAACTCATGCGTTTTTTCATGTCAGCATGAGTTTTGTAAGGTGTCTGATGGCTCCCTGCGTTTTTGGCTGCGTTTTTGAATCTGCACCTAAAAATAGTGTTTGTAGTATTTTTTGGAGCGTTTTGAAAAACGCATGCGTTTTTGTAGAAAACGCATGCGTTTTTATAACATGGGTTCCTATGGGAAACGCATGCAAAAACGCATGTACAATTAGTACCTTTTAGTGCCATTCAAAAACGCATGCGTTTCCCATAGGAGCCCATGTTAAAAAAACGCATGCGTTTTTGGAAACGCATGCGTTTTTTTTAACATGGGCTCCTATGGAAAACGCATGCGTTTTTGAATGGCACTAATTGTACATGCGTTTTTGCATGCGTTTCCCATAAGGCCCCTTATTAAAAAACGCATGCGTTTTTGGATATACTCCAAAAACGCATGGGACAGTCACATATGCTTTTTGGCTATTAGGGCATGCGTTTTTTAACATGGGGGCCTATGGGTGCGTTTTTTACATGCGTTTTTGAAAACGCAGGTCTCCAAAAACGCATGTGAAAAATGGTACTGTGACCACAGCCTAACAGAGTAACACACACACTCTGTTTATTCACCCTACGTGTTTCGTGGCAAACAGGCCACTTCATCAGGGCATCCCCTGTGGTCAGCACGGCTTCTATCCATCCGGTTCTAATTTCTCCAAGTGGATCCTAAACTAAGCTGTGGAAATCCAATCCACCATTGCACTGCTGCAACTCCAATCAGTGGAAGAAGCGGCTTTCACTGTAACCCCAGCAATCAAGCACCACACGATGCGGTACTGATCGTTGCTTGATCGAGCAGTGCCAGACATTCTTGCCAAAGACAAACATATACCGTATTTTTCGCTTTATAAGACGCACCTGATTATAAGACGCACCCCCATATTTGGTGAAGGAAAAGAGAAAAAAATAAATGTTTAATGTTAAATGGGGTCCGTCTTATAATACCAGTGTCCACCTTATAATCAGTACATATGACCCCCATCCTCGTACACGAACCCCCCCATGCTGGTATATATGTCCCCCATACTGGCGTACTGTCCTCCCCATGCGGATGGACAGTTCCCCACCCTGGCACACAGGGCCCCAATGCTGGCATACAGAGCCCCCACCCTGGCACATTCTCACCCATGCTGGCACATAGAGCCCCCACCCTGGCACACTGCCCGCCATGCTTGCACACTGCCCCCAATGCTGGCGCACTGCCTCCCATGCTGGCACACAGGGCCCCCATGCTGGCACAAAGGACCCCCATGCTGGCATATAGAGCACCCACCCTGGCACACTGCCCCCCATGCTGGCACAGACAGCCCCCACCCTATCACACTGTCCCCCCATGATGGCACATACAGCCTTCACCCTGGCACACTGTCCCCCCATGATGGCACAGACAGCCCTACCCTGAAACACTGTCCCCCCCAAGTTGGCAGACAGCCCCCCCCGCACACTGTCCCCCCCCTTGGCAGACAGCCCCCACCCTAGCACACTGTCCCCCCCCATGGCACTGACAGCCCACACCCTGGCACACTGTCCCCCCTTGGCATAGACAACCCCCACCCTGGCACACTGTTCCCCCCATGGAACAAACAGCCCCCACCCTGGCACACTGTTTCCCCATGGAACAAACAGCCCCCACCCTGGCACACTGCTTCCCTGTGGCCAGGGAGGGGGGCAGAGGTGCCTGGGATGTATTGCAGGCCCTGGGGTCGGTCGGGAGCCGGGCACTGTAGAATGGGGGAGCAGCAGAGGGGGGTGGAGGGGCAGATGCCCGACACTCACCGCGGGGGGCCGATGGTCTCTTGCTGCACCTCGAGGTCCTCGCCCGCTGGTGTAGGCAGCGGTGCGGGCCGGTCTCCGGTGGTGGGCGGGGCCTCGCTTCTGAACTCAGGCCGCGGCTTCGGCCTGAGAGCTGGGTCCCTGCACACACGCTCCAGGGGCAGGGCTCAGCGGGGATAGTGCCGCTACTCCTCCTGCACTCAGACAGGAGGAGCGGAGGAGATCCGAGGGTGCGGGAGGCCCGCAGGCTCGGGGCTGCGGCCGCGGCGCGCCCTGCCGGTCCCCACGCTCGGGCAGCGGGGGACAGCGAGCCGGATGGGTCTCACCTCACAAAGGTGGGGATAGAGCGCTCCGGCCGGTCGGTGAAGGGCTGGCTTCAGGGCTGGGCTGCGGACCGCTCCTGTCATATGCGCTGCTCCCGCTGTGATTGACAGCGGGATGCAGTGCATATTAGAGGAGATAATGAGCGGCCCCACGTGATCAGGGACTGCCGCTGCCGCCTCCTCCAGCCTCTCCACAGCCCCCGGACACCGCTCCACAGCCCCCCCCCCAATCCCACTACTCCACTAGGTCCTAGGTTCGCTTTATAAGACGCACCCCCACTTTCCCCCAAAATTTGGGGGAACAAAAGTGCGTCTTATAAAGCGAAAAATACGGTATATTACATCAGCCCCCTGCTCTACATGGATAACATAAAGCTGTACATCAGTTCACTAATCTACCCGTCAAGGATATACCGTGAAGACATCAGGAAGTCTTTTGGACTGGAGAAGTGTGGCTTGTTGGTAATAAAAAGAGGCAAGGTAGTAAAGACTGATGTAGTAGAACTACTACCAGCAGGGCAAATAGCAGATGTACAGACCTGCTACAAGTAGCTTGGCATCCTACAGGGATATGATAACCATGATGAGGAAGCAAGGAAAGCAGCAACATCCAAATACCATCAAATGGTAAGACAGGTCCTGAAGAGCCAGCTCAATGGGAAGAATAAGATCCGCACTATCAATACATACCCCCTGCCAGTCATCATATACCCTGCTGGCATAGTGTGCTGGCCAAAAGAACAAATGGAACCTGAAGATGTGAAAACCCCAAAGCTCCTTACAATGCATGGAGATCGCCACCCCAAGTTTAACACCCAAAAATTGTGTAGTGAGATTGTATATAGCATATATTGTGAGAAGGTTTTTTTTTTTTTGCAATAGTAATTACACAATTAATATCACACTAAACAAAGTGAACACAATAGGAGTTCTGTGATTGACAGCCTTCATGTATGAACATCCACAAATAGGACCACTACAGATCTCTTGAGCATAGAAAGATCAAGGATTTACATAATCAAATTACACAATCTACCGTATATACTCGTGTATAAGCCGAGTTTTTCAGCCCAAAAATTGGGCTGAAAAGTCACCCCCTCGGCTTATACACGGGTCTATACGGTATATGGGATTTTTTCCTGTGCTGGGGAGGCTGGAGGAGGCGGGGGGAGGCTGATGAGTGAGCGGCCCATCACGTGGGGCCGCTCATTAGATATGCACGGCTCCCCCGCCCATCACAGCGGCAGGGGGAGCCGTGCATACAGCCCCCAGATGTATACAGTCAGCCCCCAGTGGCACTAGCCCCCCTATCATGGGAAGAGCCCCCCACACTTTGCAGAGCCCCCCCGCTGCTTTATCTTACCATCCAGGGTCTTCGCCGCGGGTCCTGCGCGCTGTGTTCCGGTCTCACGTGACCCGGCGCGATGACATCATTCCACTGCGACCGCCGGGTCACATGAGACCGGGAACACAGCGCGCGAGAATGGACTGCAGGACCCGCGGTGAAGAAGACCCTGGATGGTAAGATAAAGCAGCGGGGGGGGGGGGGGGCTCTGCAAAGTGTGGGGGGCTCTTCCCATGATGGGGGGGCGAGTGCCACTGGGGCCTGCTGTATAACTTCTGGGGCCTGCTGTATACCTCTGGGGGCTGCTGTATACCTCTGGGGCCTGCTGTATACCTCTGGGGGCTGCTGTATACCTCTGGGGGCTGCTGTATACCTCTGGGGCCTGCTGTATACCTCTGGGGGCTGCTGTATACCTCTGGGGCCTGCTGTATACCTCTGGGGGCTGCTGTATACCTCTGGGGGCTGCTGTATACCTCTGGGGCCTGCTGTATACCTCTGGGGCCTGCTGTATACCTCTGGGGGCTGCTGTATACCTCTGGGGCCTGCTGTATACCTCTGGGGCCTGCTGTATACCTCTGGGGGCTGCTGTATACCTCTGGGGCCTGCTGTATACTCTGGGGTTGCTGTATACCTCTGGGGGCTGCTGTATACCTCTGGGGCTGCTGTATACACCTCTGGGGCCTGCTGTATACACCTCTGGGGCCTGCTGTATACACCTCTGGGGCCTGCTGTATACACCTCTGGGGCCTGCTGTATACACCTCTGGGGCCTGCTGTATATACCTCTGGGGCCTGCTGTATATACCTCTGGGGCCTGCTGTATATACCTTTAGGGCTGCTGTATATACCCTTTAGAGCTTCTGTATATACCTTTTAGGGCTTCTGTATATACCTTTTAGGGCTGCTGTATATATCTTTTAGGGCTGCTGTATATACCTTTTAGGGCTGCTGTATATACCTTTTAGGGATGCTGTATATACCTTTTAGGGCTGCTGTATACTACCACTGGGGAGGCTGCTGTATACTACCACTGGGGAGGCTGCTGTTTACTACCACTGGGGAGGCCTGTATACCACACTGCTGGGGGCTGTATACCTGTGCTGGGGTCCACCCTCGGCTTATACACGAGTCAATAGGTTTTCCCAGGTTTTGGGGGCAAAAGTAGGGGGGTCGGCTTATACACGGGTCGGCTTATACACGAGTATATATGGTATACTGAATCTTTTCTCTCTAAAATATATATTATTTTTTTCAGTTTCTACATTGAACAATTTTACAGCTAAGGAACCAGATGAAAAGTTTTGTTTCTTGAGTATGTGTTTCCATGTATGGAAGAAATAGTGATGAAGAGCTGCAACTAGTAGCAGTATACAAGATGACGTTCTACTTCTCTGGCCTCCTTCCATGAACAGTCAAGTGGGGAGGAGATGCATGAGCATTACTTTGTGTTATCACGGCACATCTTTTATTAGATAACATGAAAAAAGGGTTTTAAATAAGTAATTGTACATTCAAATTTCTTACATTAAATAGGGCACAGTACCCAAAATACCCAAGAAAATATTAATTATATTGAGATTATACTATGGATATTTTATTTTTTTATTCAAGTTTTTTTCACTCTTTCAAAAGCCTTAACTAAAAGCAACAAATCGAGTCAGCTTGACATCACGGCAGCTCACTTTCTTCCATATATAGTTACGCTTCATAAACTCATTAGCAACACAGCCAACAATCACAGAAAATGGTAACTATTACAAGAGTAGCAAAATACAAGAAATATATGACTGCCATTTGGCAATGACTAAAACTGAATTTGGCAATGAATGAGGCTGTTGCAATCATAATCCAAATGCAACAGAATAATCTGAAATATTTATGCTGAGGAATGTAAACGATAATAAAAGGGTACAGCAGACAGACGGTTACTTGTATCACATCTCTGATTCTATCATTAAATTATGTGGTATGACTGCAGAACAGATTGAGTTACTCAATATATTCCAAAAAAGTTTTATATCTTCTTCTGAAATGGAACACTATAGCACATGTCTACAAGTTTAAAAAAAAATTGATAAAAAACGGTATAACAAACCAACATTAAGGCTAGATTCATATTTATCATTTAAATGAGACTCAAGTTTTGGAGCCTCATGTAACTAAGCAGATCAGAGCTGATGAAAAAACTGATGAAAAATGAATCAGGCTCTTTCAGGCTAAGGCCACACTAGCGTTGTGGCCTCCGTCTTTGGGGGTCCATCAAAGAGCAGGATTCTGGCAGCATTAATGCAGCGCTACCATAGTGTAATGCTGTCTTAATGTTGCAAATAGAGTCCTATGGATGACGGATTGTATAACGCATGCAAATGCCGGCAGGTAAGTGCTAGAGTTTAAAATCTCACGCTAGTTCATGGCGCATAGGAAAACACTCATTGTCACATGTTTCTGTGCACTGCGAAATAGCGCTAGATTTCAAACTCCGGCACCTACATGTCGGTGTTTGCATGAGCTATAGAGTCCATTATCCATAGGACTCCATTGGCAGCGTTAATGCAGCGTTACACTACGGTAATGCTGCATTAATGCTGCTGGAATCCTGCTCTTTGGTGGAACCCCCAGGATGGAGGCCACAACGCTAGTGTAGGCCCTAGCCTCACTGGTTTATTCCTAGCAAGCACTACTAGTCTATGGTCTGTGCAAATGTCACAAGCTTACGTGAGATGATGTGGTCTGCCAACTGGGCCGTTGCTTTCAACCTTTCAGTGCAAAGAGTGGGACCAGTTTCTACCTCAGTTTGCATCTGTTTTTTTGGTTATATGCTCAATTTAAACAACAACACAGGACCAGACACGTGTGCAAAGTAGAATTTGAGTGAAATGATTCTAAGGCTACATTAAGACACAGTGTGTTTGATCCATTTTGTGAGAATTCGTTTTTGCAGTGGCTGCAGTGAAACGATCAATTTATGAGACCCCAGCAAAGTCAATGAGTTTTCAAGATTTGTCATTCAGACACAACATTTGGAAGTGGTCTATTTTTTTAGGCAGAAAACAGACAAAAATAAAGAAGGAGCATGTCAATTTGTGTGGCATTTTTCTGATCCATTTTTTCCATTGAAACCATTGAAACCAGTGCATCTGGGCTTAATAAACGGACAAGCTAAAAATGCATCAAAAAGAGATCATTCACTTTTTGATGCGTTTTTTTGAAAAGCTAATCCAGATTTGCATCTTAGTGTCTGAATGTTGCCTAGCACCCCAGTCCATCAGTCACACCAGAAGCAGTAGGACTGTCTCTTACTTGACAGCATACAAGGCACTTCTTTTGTAGCGAGAAACTAAAGGGCCCGTTTTACACTTCAATGGTCGAACGTTCCGATCAACGATCCGACTTGACCTAGATTGCTTGAATGTCGTTCAATGATCGCTGGTGAGGTGTCACATGTACAGATATCGTTAACGACGCAGCAATGATTCCGTGACAAGCAAACGATACTTTCGCTCGTTAGATCGCCTACGTTCTTCACTTCTCAATAGGTTTGGTCGTTAATGACATCGTTATCAAGGTGTCACACACACCCATGCTGCAGTTTGGATGAACGATCGTTTGGTTTTAGGTCCGGCTCAAAAACCTCCTATGAATGATCTGCCTGATTATCGTTGATCAGATGTACATGTCACACTGAACAACATCGTTACAACGTTGTTTGAATGACTGAAAACCCGTGACGTTTCACCAATATCATAAATTATATCATAGCGTTAAACAGGCCCTTAATACATATTCATTACAGCGGAGTTGAATTCTCATCTAATTTTACAAAAGCACCTTATTTGGAAAAATATAGATTGTTAGCAATTTATTCCATTCAAAGTAAGTAAAGTAGTGGCTGTCATATCTCAGTTTCAGGATTCGATCCAGTGACATCTTGTTTTGAGATCGGTTGCTCTGCATTTGTAGGATATGGTCCTTTTCTTCTGCTGGGCAGAAGAGCAATTAGGTCATTATTGTTTTTTCCTTTTTATTACATCCTATGCTCATTATACTTGGGGGTGTGGAGAGAGTATACAGTAAGAAACATTTAATCCACATTGAATAACATTGCTGCCAATCGAATTTCTCTGTAAAATCAGCGCAATTTGTGAAATTAAAATCCTGGCATATATTGTCAGGAACGTATAATAAATCAGGAATTTATCATTTATTCTATCATAAAAATTATACAATCAGTATCATAGTTACAACAGGGGCAGAGAGGCCAGTCACCCTGGCACTTTTGTTGGAAGTGCCCACCCACAGCAACCACCACTATTAACTTTATCTGCATATGCAGTGGTTGAACAGAGAGACATGCATTACTACTCACCCTTCTGTAAACTGCAGATCACTTTGTGGCAGGTCTACAGAATGGCAGGGTGATGCACTGGCCAAAGTGGGGATGACACACTGTGATGATGTCACCACATGACTCTAACATCCTGTGCACGAGCTGGTGCATTGATAGCATCGTCTACCCCTGTTTTGCTGGTGGACTCGCAAGGATCCTGGATTGAGTATATAATGTTTTTAATTTTAGTTAAAACTTGTGATGAGCAGCATGGTGGCTCAGTGGTTACCACTGCAGTCTTGCAGAAGTGCTGTTAACTTTTTGATTAGTGTCAATTGAAGGTTGAGACTGCCTTCTCTCTTTAAGTATGACTCAGAAAATTCCTGGATGCTGACTATAGCATTTGAGTACCTCTTGCATACCGGTCCTGTGTTGGAGCTGCTGTTGAACCTCTAGTTGTTGCTTGGTTTCTGGTGAAATATATATTGTTGTTTTTATATATTTTATAACATATTGTATCTTCCTGATTGTTTGCTGTGTGGTGCTGTTTGCTGTACCCTGTCTGTCTATATATGTCGGTTCCATAAAGGTACCTTTACACGCGGCAACTTTTCTAGGAATTTTACTGGCAACTTACTGGTTGCAGTGAAATCATGGAGACATTGTTCCATTTGTACACAGCAACAAGATAGAACAATGTTTCCATGATTTCACTGCAACCAGTAAGTTGCCAGTGAAATTCCTAGAAAAGTTGCCGCGTGTAAAGGTACCCTAACAGTTCAGCTCCTGACGTGCGGGTTGAGAGTTCAGCTCAGGGCTGGACAGGAGAAAGGGACAGGCTGGAGACTCAGGCCTGTCCACCATCAATTGTCCCCCTGAGTTAAGGAGAGTCAGGGTTCCCCTAGCCTAAGGGTCAGTGCAGGGGCCCAGGTTCCTATCCTCCTTTTCTCCCTAAGCTTCCCGTTACACTCGGGCTTAGTGCCTATATTACCCTGTGTGCCACTGCCACAGGGCTGCTGGAAGAGCCAGGCAAAGCACCTGAAAATGGTGCTTGAAAGAATGTGCCATTTTAAGGGGTGGCTGTGGACTGCAATTTTCAGTATGGGGGGCCCAGAATGCTTGGGCCTTACCACATTGAGAATCCTAACCTCCAGCTGCCTGAATTTTACCTTGGCTGGCAATCAAATATAGGGCAAATCCAACGCACTTTTTTAAAATGATTTTTTAAAATATTTTAAAAACAAATAATGATCTTCCCTGTGCTTTGAGCAGTGAAGTGCTACATCAATTTTTTAATTATGTATTTATTATTACAGTACTATGATGTCAGTCAAGGGTGAGGAGCCCAACAGCTAATCACAGATGCTGTCACAGAGAATAGACATCTGTAATTGGCTGCTGGAGTAACCTGAAGACTGCCCATACATTCTAGCATCTGGAAGCATTTAGCAGTCTTGTATGGATACATGCCCCATATTCACAGAAGACGGATCTGACTGATAATGAACGTATGTCTGCTTCACACAGAGTGCAGTGGGGACACCTTGTGGAAGGTTTATGAATGCTAACCAACCAGAATTTTCTAATGAATTATATTTGAAGGTCACTTGCTCTACATTAATATTGAATAAAAATTTAACCGGCAATTATGCTTTAAAGTCTGAGTTTGAGGTTCAGACTGAAGTTTGATTCATATATAATAAAGAGGACAAGAGTGGATCATGTGCAATTGAATTATTTATTTCCGCCCACTGGCTATAAGGCTAGTGGATAAGGAATCTCTTATGAAGCTGGTGGTGCAGGGACAATCTCCCCTGTTCCACAGTAGTAAATTACAAAAAACACTTAGGACACCAATAGACAGTGTACTTTACAATGCCATAAACTCACAGTGGAGAAATGCATCAAAGATTGAAGACATCTGTAAAACATCATACCAAACACATTATCTAACATTCAGTTCTATCAAGAAACAAGTACAAGGACGATTACAGAATGACCAACTATCACATTATATAAGGCATATCAACACTGCCTGCTGCCTAAGTGCAATAGATCCCCTAAGGGAATTAATGCATACCAAGTGTGGACTAGAGGATAATGTCCCTGGTGGATGGATCCCCCGGGTCCGGACCCCAACGTACGTTTCAATATAGTGTGGTAACAATCTTCTTCAGGGGGTAGTGTGCCTACCGTTCCTGATAGTTTATATAGCTGATATACAGCTGTAACCGCTTGTGTCTCCATCTCCGCGCGCGTCCGGGCATTTCCGATCCATGCCGTCCCACCGGAAGTGCGTCAGCGTCACCGCCGAATGACGCGCACGTCCGGGAAGCCAAGTCAGGTTGCTATGGCTCCCGAGCATGCGCGTCGCGGTATAGACGCTGCGCCTACTGGCCAGGCAAGGAAGATGGGAATTCACACAAGCAGCATGTAAGCATAGTACTCCATCCTTATTAATCCTCATATTGCCTGCATATCAACACCACCAACTTCAGATGGAAGCTGAGATGGAGAATTTGGCGGTGAGGATCAAGGACCTTTTACCGGGTGAAGCTTTTTTAAAATTTAAAGAGGAGATTGAAGGAGAACTGGCTAAGCTGGAGAAAGAAGTGAAGGCTTATAAGCTTAAAAAATTCCAGCGTGACCTCACTGATGTTAAGATGAATCGGGTATATAGGTGGAAAAACGAGAGAAAGGGACGCCCTAAACCTCGTCCCAATCCTCGTCCCCAAAAACCATCAGGGGGACAAATACCCCTAAAGACACAGGTGGGGACGAAACCCCGTCTGGAACAGATGAGTCGGACTCAGATTTATCTAGTATTGGAGTGGTCACGAGATTTAGATCAAAGGTCCCGCTATTAACGACTCTACCGAAATCTGCCTCTAAAAAATCTGATAAGTCACCTCAGGTAATTAACCTCTCGAAAATCGTTTTATCGGAGGTTCAGATAGATGTACTGATGAGAGGTCTCTCATTCTCGCCATCTAAGCCATTCCATCTCTTTACAGCAATAAAAGACTTATACTTGTTCTCCCGGAAGCTGGTGTATAGGAAGCTGCATAATAAGAAATTGCTTGCCCCTGATAGCGTTGTCCCGTGTGAAGTGGAAGCTCTGGAGAATCTTGAAGACCTCGCCATTGGAGAGACCTCTACTCCAGCAGGTGAGTTCCCTCCTCATATCAGACCCAGATCGGTCAGGTTTCCCCCCTTGTCCACATTCTAGCATCTGGAAGCATTTAGCAGTCTTGTATGGATACATGCCCCATATTCACAGAAGACGGATCTGACTGATAATGAACGTATGTCTGCTTCACACAGAGTGCAGTGGGGACACCTTGTGGATGGTTTATGAATGCTAACCAACCAGAATTTTCTAATGAATTATATTTGAAGGTCACTTGCTCTACATTAATATTGAATAAAAATTTAACCGGCAATTATGCTTTAAAGTCTGAGTTCGAGGTTCAGACTGGAGTTTGATTCATGTTCGACCCCAAACTCAGAGATTTGGGCACACCCACATATTGGTGAGTTTGTCCATCACTACCTATAGGTTTGGATTTCTTTTTGCATTAATAATAAGGACCTTCATTTATAAACTGCATTTTGTATTTTCTTTTGTTATCTTGGCAAATATTTAAATTTGTTTTGTGATCTGAAAAAATTAGGTGTCTCAAACTAGCAAAATAATAAGAAATCAGGAAGGGGACAAACATATTTTGCACACCACTGTATATGTACTCATTCTGATTACTTTAGGTTTCATTCAATGATGTCCATGTGTAGAGTATATTTTTATGTTTTTTAAAGATGTTCATGATGGACAGTTGTACAAAAGTCAATGATTCTCCCTCCATCCTCATTTCGTTCACTAAGTCCAATTTCCAATAATGGTTACATGTTTTCCATGGTCCACTTTGGCATTCAAGTCTCCAATGATAATGGGTGAATCTTGTTTTATTATCTTGTCAATTTTTTTTCTTAAACTTGATCATAGAATGGATCAATGTCCTTCTCCTTGGCATCTGTTGCTGGTGAATAGAGTATAAATGTCACATGGATTGGTGCTCTTTGTAGTCATATTGACTTTACTCTATAATCAACTGCATCTTTCAGGACAGTGCTGTCCAATTTTGGTTGAAAATAAAAGTGACACCATTTCTAGTTTGGTTATCATTGCCAGAATGGTAGACCATGTGAGTGGAAATGTCTGAATTCAGTCCAGTTTAGTTCGCTAATTCCAAGTAAGTACTGTTCCATTAATTTCGGCTTTGATTATGTTGCGATTGCCTCAGTTCATTGTTCAAACATTCTAAGTTCTGGTCATTATAATATCTCTGCAGTTTTTGATTTACCCTTCTGACCAAGCGATATCAGCACCAAGATGTCCTTGCAGCTTTGATACTGGCACGTCATGAGACTTGCTCATACTCAGGTCGATTATTTACTCTTCCCCAGTGTTGAGTGGCTTCCGATTTAGGGGTGCATCTTCCAGGACTCTATCAGATTTCTTTAAATTTTCTTGGCATACTATGGAAGTAGATTGCCAAGCCTTTCTGCTGGGCAGTAATGTGGGTCACATTAAGTCACACTGAATCGGTGTTGCTTGTTGTCAGTATGAACCAACTTATTGTGCAATGTCCATTTTCCAGCATTGGCACTGGGCAGCATGGGTGGACTGGCCCAGGTGGCTGGGGGCAAGTGCCCCCTGGGCTAGTCACTTAGCAACAGTTCAGGGCCGCCCCACCCCCGCAAAGTTAATTCACTGCTAGCCGCAGCTATTCTTAGTGCAGGATATGGACACAAGTAAATTTGCATAAAGGGTGACAGAGCTAATTCACCCGGTGGCTGGAGCAGGGTGATGTACCTTTAAGGCTGAGGCAGCACCAGGTCCTGCGGCCCCCCAGAGCGGAGCGCGGCAAAGCGCTTATAGGGAGAGGTGGCGGGCACCATTACAAGCTGGCCGGTTCCTGCCTGTATGCTCCCCCAGCAGTTGATGGCCTCCAGTCCAGACCTTTCACTTATGAGGCCGACGCTGCAGCTAATAACACTGTGTGCTGGGCCGGCCCCTCACTGCCAGCAGACAGCCCTGCTACAGAGGAGCTGAATGGCGGACAAGCCCAGGGGAAAGGTGAGCGATGTGTGCTGTGCTTCTCTAACCCTGATGTGGCTGGGTCTCTGTGTGTGGCAGGCTGGGTCTCTGTGTGTGGCTGGCTGGGTCTCTGTGTGTGGCTGGCTGGGTCTCTGTGTGTGGCAGGCTGGGTCTCTGTGTGTGGCAGGCTGGGTCTCTGTGTGTGGCAGGCTGAGTCTCTGTGTGTGGCAGGCTGGGTTTCTGTGTGTGGCAGGCTGGGTCTCTGTGTGTGGCAGGCTGGGTCTCTGTGTGTGGCTGGCTAGGTCTCTGTGTGTGGCTGGCTGGGTCTCTGTATGTGGCTGGCTGGGTCTCTGTGTGTGGCAGGCTGGGTCTCTGTGTGTGGCAGGCTGGGTCTCTGTGTGTGGCTGGCTGGGCCTCGGTGTGTGGCTGGCTGGGTTTCTGTGTGTGGCAGGCTGGGTCTCTGTGTGTGGCAGGCTGGGTCTCTGTGTGTGGCAGGCTGGGTCTCTGTGTGTGGCAGGCTGGGCCTCTGTGTGTGGCTGGCTAGGTCTCTGTGTGTGGCTGGCTGGGTCTCTGTGTGTGGCTGGCTGGGTCTCTGTGTGTGGCAGGCTGGGTCTCTGTGTGTGGCAGGCTGGGTCTCTGTGTGTGGCTGGCTGGGTCTCTGTGTGTGGCTGGCTGGGTCTCTGTGTGTGGCTGGCTGGGTCTCTGTGTGTAGCAGGCTGGGTCTCTGTGTGTGGCTGGCTGGGTCTCTGTGTGTGGCTGGCTGGGTCTCTGTGTGTGGCTGGCTGAGTCTCTGTGTGTGGCACAATGTATCTATGTGTGTGTGGCTGGGTCTTTGTGTGTGTGGCTGGGTCTCTGTGTGTGGCAAAATGTGTCTCTGTGTGTGTGGCTGGGTCTCTGTGTGTGGCAAAATGTGTCTGTGTGGCTAGGGCTGTGTGGTTGTCTGTGTGTCTGACTGTGTCTTTATGTGGCTGGGGCTATGTGGCTGGCTGTGTGTGCCTAACTGTCTGTGTGTGGCTGGGGCTGCGTGGCTGCATGTGGCTGTCTGTGTGTCTGACTGTGTCTTTGTGTGTGGCAAAATGTGTCTATGTGTGGCTAGGGCTGCGTGGCTGCATGTGACTGTCTGTGTGTCTGACTGTGTCTTTATGTGGCTGGGGCTATGTGGCTGTTTGTGTGTGGCTGGGGCTGCGTGGTTGTGGCTGGCTGGGGTTGTCTGTGGCTGCATGGCTGTGGCTGAGGCTGCGTGGCTGGCTGTGTGTGGCTGACTGTGTGTGTGTGGCTGGGGCTGCTTGGTTGTGTGTGGCTGACTGTATGTGTGTGGCTGGCTGTATGTCTGTGTGTGGCTGGCTATAGCTGTCTATATTGCTCGCTGTGTGGCTGGCTGTGTCTGTGTGTGTGGGTAGCTGCGCCTGTGTGTGGCTGGCTTTGGCTGCGTGTGTGGCTGTCTATGTGGCTGGCTGGCTGTATGTGTGTGGCTGTATGTGTGGCTGGCTGGCTAGCTTTGGCTGTTGTGTGGCTGTGTTTGTGTGGCTAGCTATGTGTGTAGCTAGCTATGTGTGTGGCTGTATGTATGTGGCTGATATTGTGTGTGTAGCTGGCTGTGTCTCTGTTTGGCTGGCTGTGTCTGTGTGTGGCTGGCTATGGCTGTGTATGTTGCTGGCTGTGGCTCTGTGTGTGGCTGGCTGTGGCTATGTGTGTGGCTGTCTATGTGGCTGTGTCTCTCTGTGTGGCTCTCTGTGTCTGTTTAGCTCTCTATGTGGCTGACTGTCTATGTGGCTGACTGTTTTTGTGTGGTTGTGGCTCTGTGTGTGGCTGTGGCGGGCTGTCTGTGTAGCTGTCCACTGGGACATCCAAATGCTGTGCGAGTGTCCGACAGTTTTCTTAGATCACATCCATGTGCAATCTGTTTTGTTTCTCAGCAGCTATTATTGCTATTTACAGGAACATTTTACAGTTGTCTCAGCTGAAGAATGATAATGTATCAGTGAAAAAAACTGATGCCTCTCGGATGGTCCGTGTGCGGTATGTAATTTTGTCAGACTCATAGCCTTGCATTGGCGAGTCTCGCACATGAATCGCAGACTGTCGCAGCATGTTGTGACTTTTTTCCCATCCAGAATCTGGATAAGGAAAAAGCGTCCGACACTCGTCAATGTGTTTCAGATGTTGATTAACTGACTGCACTGCGATAAAATCACACATTGCTCTCATCAGAGTTTCACCCCAGTGTGTCCGTGCCCTAATAATAAAATCCATATAGTAATCCTACAATGTCTGCTGGACATGGTATGGGGGGTTTATGGCTCAGTTCGTACACACCATACTTCATGGTATGGGGAGGGTTTATGGCTCAGTTAGTACACTCCATACTTCTTGTTAATAACCAGTTAATGCTCTCTTGTCCACCGCACTGCAGTGTCAAAAGAGGAAGACAGCGAGACAGGCAGCGACATGGCATCAGAGAGCCCCTGACCTCCAAATAGAAGATCTTCAGATCCCGGTATTGTGACGACATATGAAGAAATATTTTTTTACATTTACATTACACTATGAACTCCACAGCACTTTACATACATCATCAACACTGTCCCCATTTGGGCTCACAATGTAAACATCCTACCAGTATGTCTCATATTGTATATCGCCTTTCTTTGATATCACCTTAACAAATATTGCATTTGTTGAACTTGTCAGGTTTTGGATGCTTTAAGATTGCATTTGTTTGCAGGATGTCAGAATTGACTCCCAGAGCTGCTGGTTTGATGGTTAATGTCTTACAGCATCTTAGTTTTTTTTTGCTTAATGGTACTTCTAAGTTTCTCAATAGGGCTGAGATCAGGGGAGACTGGACACCATGGTTTTCTCTACTTTTATGTCCATAGCAGCCAATTACTCAGGGCTATGCTCTGTACCAAGAGATGGTGCATTGTCATGCATGGGGATGATTTTGTACGAAGAAAAAAAGTGGTCAGTCTAAAAGTATATATACTTTGCCGTGGTCCTTTTCACGCCTTCATGGACCCTATAGGGGCAAACTAGCTCTCTCCACATGATTACGACCCAAAACATGACTGCCACCTCCTTGCTGATGTGACATGGTGGCGTCAACTAGCACCCATCTACTCCAACCATAATGGGAACCTCTAGGCTCCCTTTAGCTACTCCTCTGTCTGCAGGGGGGTGTGGCGCGATGGGGGGGGGTGCACCGCTGACAGTGCCTAGGGCGCAGGAACTCCAAATACGGGCCTGGCTGGAGAGGGACTGAGATGGGCCGCCGAGAATTTCTGACAGCACTCTGACAACCCTAACCCCCCCCCCCGGTCCTCACCTAAGGGCTGGAGGGACTGAGACGGGCCGCCGAAAATTTCCGACAGCACAATCCCCCCCCCCACCCCCCGGTCCTCACCCATGGGCTGCCGGAAAAATTTTGCCACCCAGGATTTGCGTCGCCAGTCAGCCCCTGCTGGGCAGTGTGCTTAGTTTGGTACCTTGGTTTAAACCTATCTAACTGGGGTGTTCCTGTTGACAAAATACTCTGACTGCTTCACATTGAACATCACTGACTTATTTCAAATGAAATGAAAAAATGTATATGTATATTTTTTTTCATGCATGGCAAACGTTTATAGCACAATCAATGCATATTTATACCAATATTTTCATACTATATCAACAGCATCAATATCATGTTCCTGCTCCTTAGTAATTAGTGGACTTTTCAAGGTGTCTCTCAGTAGGAAATTCATCAGTTATGATTAGGAAAATTGCTTTTGACAAGTTGGCTGTGCACCTGCAAATTTTTTATGTACTTGTTTCTAAATACCTAAATAAGCCACACTGTTATGGTCCATGCAGTTCAAAATTGTAGGTAATTATAAAGAGCAAGCAATCAAGAATATTAATTGTTTCTCTTGATAATCTAATATAAGATATGGTGAGCAGAGGTGATAGAATATACATGTGAGATATTTTTATGGTATGGATGAACCAAAATAACTGTGATTACACTGTGATATCCCGACAAATCTAGAAAACCCAAACAGCAACACCCAAAAAGAAAAACAAGAATGAGTAAGTACCTTGAAATAAGTAAGTAAATAAATAGCAATAGATCATGTAAATAAAATACAGTAATTAACATAATTTTGATCAATAAAACCATGTCAATATTAACTCACATCGGGATGGTTCTAGCATCTTATTATTTCCATGAACTATTGCTGTTTATTTACTTATTTTAGGGTATTTGCTCAATTTTGCTTTTCTCTTGAGTTTTTCAATTTAATGACCAGTAGAGCATGCTTCTACACATTGCATGTTTACACACTTTCATTCCATTTCAGTTTTTTCTTTGTTCTTGAAAAAGACAGGTTGACATTAATATTAAGTTTGACGTAGTAAAGTGTGCACATTTCACATATAGCAGCTTCGGCCAGGAGTGACTGGATAAAGGTGCTATATGCAAAACGTGCATCGGACGTGATGGAGCCCGGCTTGCACATCAACCTGGTTTTAATGTAATTAGGTTTCTATTATATCGATGTTTGTTTGTTTTTTCACCAATATAACCATGATCTCTATGGATTTTTCTGCCCCTATTAGTAATTTTGGATAGTGCACTTTATAATTTGCCTGTAATTTTGCACGCATATATACAGGGGTTGGACAAAATAATGGAAACACCTGGAAAAATCAACAAAAGTTAGTTTAATATGGCGTAGGTCCACCTTTTGCAGCGATGACAGCCTCAATTCTCCGAAGTATGGATTCATACAAGGTGACATCATTGGCCCGGCGGATCTCCACGAAATAGCTCCCCAGATCATCACTGAACCTCCGCCATGTTTTACAGTTGAGAGAAGGCAGTCTGGATGGAATGCTTCTTTCGGTTGTCTCCAAACGTACACTTGGCCGGAGGTCGGAAAATGGGGTAAACGATGATTCGTCTGAGAATATCACATGTTTCCACTGCTCAAGGGACCAATTCTGGAGGTTTCTACACCACTCTAAACACTTGGAAAAATTTGTCATTGAGAGCAGCGGTTTTCTAATTGCAGCTCTTCCATGGAATCCAGATTTGTGCAGCTCCCGACGAACACTTTTCGTGGAAACTGGGTTCTGTAGGTGTTCATTGAGCTCAGCAGTGATTTTCGGAGCCGTGGTCATGCGATCCTCTCTCACAATTCGCTTTAGAGTCCGACGGTCTCTCTCATTCAACTTCGACTTTCAGCCGGACCTGTCCTTTTCTGCGGACATTTTTCCTTCTCTTTCAAACGCAGTCATTACTTTGGAGACAGTACCTCTTGTCACGCCAAGCATTCGGGCACTTTCTGTTACACTAGCGCCTGCCATACGAGCACCAAAAATTTGGCCTTTTTGAAAATCCAAAAGGTCTGCCATTGGTATCAGGTTCTCATCAATGTTCTTACAATTCGGCAAAACAAACAGTTAATTTACATACACATATCACTTAACACAAATAATCAACTACAAAACATTAACATATGTCACGGTTTGTATGTTTATAACATGTCCGAAGATTATGATGCCAAAACATTAGGTGTTTCCATTATTTTGTCCAACCATTGTACATTGGAGTTCAAAATTAGAGAACAACACACAATTTCCTTAATGTTACGGTCATTGTGTTGTTCTATGTGAATATATACTAACATGAGTAAATTAGCAGTATTTTAAGCTTATTTTATGAATTGAATATATTCTAAAGCACAGAATAAAAATGTAAATGAGATAAATGAAAAAGAACTGATCAAAATTAGAGAACACTTTCTTATACTTGCAAATTTATCGGTGTTAATCTTTCTTTTTTTTTATCAGATATATTTTATTAATCAAATTTCAAGCACAAACAAAATTCACAAATAGGCATCAAGGTTTTACATGGTAATACACCCCGACCCAATCCCCCCCTCCCCCTTCCCCTCAAACACCCCCTCCCTCACCCTCCCCTTCCGCAAACAGCTACCAATTACTTGCAGTATAAATATTTAAATCGAGAGTATCCATCAAAAATAATACAGTTCGAGTGATATCAACTCAGAGATGTAAGGAATATACCACTCTACTGACCTCAAGACTTCCTTGTCTATCCTTCCTTATCTTTACCCATCACCGACTCAGCCAGGGTTCGCAGAGTTGATCAAACAGTTTCCCCGCACACCGTCTCCTGTATATCTTTCCCTCCAATCTTATGATGTAATCTACCCCCCTAACATACTCCATCCTCGAGGGTGGCTCGGCCCTGCCTGATCCAATGCCTTGCTATTAGCTTCCGAGCGATGAACAGCAGTCTAGCCACAGCCACCTTACGTACGTTCAGAACCTTAATAAGCTCCACATATCCCAACACGCATACAAGGGGTTCCCTGGGTATCACACATTTATACCTACCCTCTATCAGGGTCAACACTGTCAACCAGAACGCTTGCAAACTGGGGCAATCCCACATCATATGCAGGAGTCCGGCATTCTCACTATGACATCTTGGGCACTCTGACGATCCTCGCATTCTGATTTTAAACAAGAAAGCAGGTGATCTGTACGATCTATGGACCAGGTACAACTGCGACAATCTCCCCGGTTCGCTCAGTGACAACTTGGGCCCGTATTCCAGTATTGATTCCCAGACTTCATTTTCTATCTCCCCTAGGTCCTCCTCCCACTTGTCCCGTGCATTTATGGGGTGTCACAGCAGAACCGTGTGCATCAGGTCTCTATAGAGTGTAGATATAACCCCCTTCGTGATACCAGCCATACACATGTTGTCTTAGTACTACGTCCACCTGCAGTCGGAGATCAGTCAGCTTAGCCTGCTGCCTAAAGGCATGTCGGACCCTGTAATATAAAAATTTGTCAGACTCCCTCAAATTAAATTCTTTACTCAGGTCCTCAAATGTCCTCAAACTGCCTCCTGATAGAATCTGAGTCACACAAGTTATGCCCTGCACCTCCACACCTTCTGCTCCCCCAGTTTGTAAAATTCCCCTAAATTCACATTCAACCATAGAGGGGTACACCTCAAGACACCTGTAATCCCTCTCACCGCCCTAACCTTGCTCCAGACCTTGTGAACCAGGCACAGAGTGGGAAACCGACCCCCCACCCTGCCGAAGTCTCCAGCCTCCAACCCCCCTACCAGTGGTTTCTGAGGAATAAAGTGTTCAAGAATCAATTGAGTAGAAGACCCTGCACCCCACACTGCCCAGCCCTTGAAATGTTGACTCTGTGCAGCCAGAAAATAAATCCATGGATCCGGCATAGCCAGCCCCCCTTCATCTTTTGGCCTCTGTAGTGTTTCCAGCTTCAGTCTTGGCTGACCCATATCCCATGCCAGTTTCCGCAGTAATGACCTCAATTTCTGAAACAGTCAACTCTGTCCCCAAACAGGCGAGGTATGGAGCACATAAAGAAGTTTCAGCATGAGAACCATCTTTGCCAGGTTAATTCTACCTACCACTGAGAAGCGTTGTTAATCTTTCTTAATTATCTGACAACCCTATTTAACTGAAAATCCGCTGCAACACTAGACAGTATATGTATAGGGAATAGCTAATGGCTGACTGTGAATAGCACGGCTGTCTGCACAGCTAAAAAAGACATAGGGAAAAAAAAAGTCATAGCAGAAACTGCTTGTGAATCTAAAGGTTTTCATGCCTCTATATACAATTAAAACCAGCTGTGAGGGGTTATCACGGACATGACTACAACAAAATGGATACCAAACATGGCTACCGGGTGGGGGAAGGGAGCTCAGTTAAAAAATCAGTAATACAAATACATAGTAAAGGACTGGCATCACCTTATGCCTAGGTGCAAGCAAGAAAAAGACTGACATTTTAAAGTGAAAATCCGCTGCAACACTAGACAGTATATGTATAGGGAATAGCTAATGGCTGACTGTGAATAGCAGGGCTGGCTGCACAGCTAAAAAAGACATAGGGAAAAAAGAAATGTCAGAAACTGCTTGTGAATCTAAAGAAAATGGAGAAATCTTAGCTTAAAGCAGTGGCCACTGCGTCAAGAGCCCGATAACCACGCCACGGTCTTTCTCATTATATCGGTTGGTTTTAATTGTATATAGAGGCATGAAAACCCACACATACAGCATTTCACCACAAGAGAGGCACACGGCTAGGACCCAATATAATGAGAAAGACCGTGACGTGGTTATCGGGCTCTTGATGCAGTGGCCACTGCTTTAAGCTAAGATTTCTCCATTTTCTTTAGATTCACAAGCAGTTTCTGCCATGGCTTTTTTTCCCTATGTCTTGCTTGATGCCAGTCCTTTACTATGTATTTGTAACCCTATTTAACTGTCTGCCTAACTTTTTGGTTTGGGCTCACTTTGCAAAAAGGGTGTGCCATTGCAAAATGACTGAAACGCTCTAGCATCAGATTTTCTAGATGGAGGCCAAAGGGGTCACCCTATCAGCCATACCAGCAGAATTTGGTCATTCCAAGTCTGTGATCTTGTTCAGATGCAATATTTTAGAAATCAGAAACTCTTTCATCCCCCAAGAAGGTTGGTCACCCTCAAAGAACAAGTGCAAGAGAGGACAGGATAATGTGAAGAATCTCCATGGGTAATCATTTCAACACTGCAGCTGGAACAACTCACCAGTTCAGCACTGAACAGGGTAAGGATCTGTCTCATTATACAGTGTCACATTTTTTAAGCACATTTAGATTGAAAGTCCACTCTGCAGTAAACAAACCTCTCATTAGCAGAAAAATTCAAAAGCCTAGACTCACCTTTGGTGAGAAGCATGTTGTATGTACAGAGGAGAAGTGATCCACAGTTCATTTTAGTGATGAAAGCGAGTTTAAATTATTTGGGTCTGATGGGATACATTATATTTGTCAACAAATTGGGGAAAAACGTAACCTAAAGTGTGTAAAGAAGTCAGTGTAAAGAAGTCAGTGTAAAGAAGTCAGTGGTGGAGGAAGTGTCATGATTTGGGGAATTATTTCTGCTACAGGGCTTGGACCTCTCATACAACACATGGTTCCTTACTTGCGTTCAGCACTCAATCAGCCAGCAATGTTTCTGCAGGACATTGTCACACAAAACATGGGTAAAGCAGCTCCTTGAATCAGAACACATTGAAACAAAATGGCTACCCAGAGTCCTGATCTAAACCCAATAGGAAACCTCTGGAAAATCCCTGGTGACACAGTTGTGGCCAAGAAACCCACAACAGTCACACTGGAAGGAGAGTGGACCAAAATCACACCAGAGCAGTGTGAGAGACTAGTGATGTCCTGTGGCCACAGATGTGCTGAGGTCATTCAAAGCAAAGGCCTGTACACCTCCTACTGTTTGGTGACTGTTGTAACCTTCACAAAATGTAAATTTAATATTTCTCTGTACTACAATCATTGCTGTGCTCTAATTATGATCATCATGTCTTGTGTAAAATAAAGGTTTTAAATTGATAAACTTTGGCTATTTTAAAAAAAAATATTGTTCTAGTGGCATGGTGTACCCCTTACACAAAAACCTTCAAATGTTGATCTATGTAGATTACATCTTTCTGATGATCATACAAGTGATCATACATTTGGTCTCTAATTTTGATTGACATGTACATACATATATTTTTTGGTCTACACTTTTTGCACTTATTTACTCTTTAATTTTTTGATATATAAAAGAAAAAAAAAAAGGGGAGCAGCACTGCCAAAAAAGGTGAAAATCAAGCCAAGCTGTCTCCAAAACTCCTTATACGTACTAGTTAAAAAGGCTGCAGCACTCCTGTAGTAGTCAGATGACATACAAGTCTTTAAGTTCGGTCCTAGGCATATTTGGCAACAGCCTGGCTGGAGAAAGGACATGTGTGCCTGAAACGTTGCCAAATGTACCCAGGGCCTGATTAAAGGCTTGTATTTTATCTGACTACAGGAGTACTGCAGCCTTTTTTTTACTAATATATATATATATATATATATATATATATGTATATATACGGTATATATATATATATATATATATGTATATACATGTTTATATTGACAAATTATTTATATTATATTTATTTTTTCCAATTAGGCAACTAGTGTTATTATGAATATTTAATGAACTGTGTTTCTTTGCTTGCCTTGTGTTCCCCCCTATCAGTTTTTTGTACACGTGTGGTTTCATATTTTATCTAAAATTAAATTATTCTTTATTATATTTAATAAAATTATTACATTTTATGAGTTGCCATTTTCTTCTTATTTGGGAGTTTGGTTATCAATATATATTATCTAAAACAAAAACTGGCTTTCCATTACGCATACTTTCTGATGCTGCCATTCCTGGTTTTAGTTTACAAGTAATGCAAAATAATGTTTAAAATATTATTGTGTAAAAGTGGCCTGCTGTCAATAATTCCCATAATAAAATATCATGTGATCTCAATAGTCAGTGGTTTTGTTTCTAAACTTATTAACATATACAAACTGCAAATTTATTGGATTTTTGATATGATATACATGTATCATCATCAACTTTTTTAATCATGAAACAACAAATGTTACCATTCTTGAGCAGTTGCAGACTTTGAATGTAGCACTATAATGCAGTTTCTTGAAATTTTTTTTCAAACAGACTTTGAAACTGAATTATAACTAAATTAATGTCTGAAATGTGAAGTTTAGAGAATAATGGCACACAATTTAAACCATTCTTGTGATTACAGTACATTAAACATCAATCAATGCATTTGCTTCAATTGCTCGGAAACAAGTGCTGGCATTCTTTTGCTTCAGTCTCAAACTGGCATTAATCTAGTGTCAGTCCACTTTTATTAACACTTCCTATTCACATTTTAGACAAGCAGATTCATGTGTCCAATTGAGACTGGCGTACATTTAGAAACGTGTTCATTGGAACTCTGCAAAAGTATTTCACTGTGAGTGATGAAAACCGGACACTGACCTGTGGTGCGGTGGTAAATAGCACAGATCCGGAATGTGGCATCCTCCTCCAGCAGTGCACAGCTAAGGTTGAAGATCTATAGAAGTTATAGAAAGAGCGGCACTCGGGTGGATGAAGTGCAGTTGTAGCTTTATTAATTAAGGGTCCATGAGGTGAACAAGCAGGGAGGGAGGGGAATGCAGGACGACGATTACCGTTTCATGCCAACTGGCACTTCTACAGGTCCGGAACAGTAGTCATTCACAGCAATGAGCAGGGATCATTCACGGGGTTTGTGAATGATACTTGCTCACAACATCGTTGGTGAGTTGTCCACGATATCTATACGTGTGACATATCACCAACGATGTCAAAACGATGTCTGCAATGACTACACGCCCACGAGATCGTTGCTTGCATTGTCCCAACGTTGTGCTGTGTAACGGGGCCTTAAGCCTGATGAAAAGACCATAGTGTCTCAAAAGGTTGCTATGCTTTTTCTTACCATATTTTCAGTTAGTCATTGAAAGGTATCAACCACTGAGTACTTTCAGATTCTAATATTTTTCTATCTACTGGCTAACACGGTACAAACATTTTTTACCTTATCAAATATTTATATAAACAGAAAAAAATATCTCAGATCGCACACTACACATTGCTTTAGATACTCAAAATGAAGATTTCAGATCTGCGTGTGCTAAGAGAACACACCTCCTCCCCTGTCCTTTCTCCTCTGTCTGAAATGGGTCCTTGCACCTAAAGAGCCGACCACACACAGCATGCAGATACAGAGGAGGGCAGGGAAGTGCAGTGATACATGAATATTCATTCCTTGGGCAGTGGGCAGTAGAGAAGCAAGTGATCGCTCACTGTGATTGACAGATTATAAATGAAAATAATAGGAACAGGAGTCTGGCGTGCCATGTCTCATGAAGAATACGATGAATCGAAGATTTTTATCCCAGTATCCTATATTTCATTTCTTCATGTCTGTACATTGATACAGCATAAACCCAGCAGAATTTGGCACAAAAACAACGGAGCCTCACTGGCTTGAGAGTATATATAGGATGGTGCTGTATGTATATGTAATTCCTGTTCTCCTGAAGAAGTGAGGGTTCTCACGAAACACGTAGAGATGAAATAAAGGATACTGGGATAAAAATCTTGGATTCATCATAATCTTCATGAGGCAGCGCACACCAGACTCCTGTTCCTACTTTTTCCACTTATAATCGAATCCTCAGGAGGTGCAGCCGTAATACTTTTAAGGTGTTGTGACTTGGCACAACCATCAAAGGTGAGCACAATACAGATTTTTGGGAATACCCTGTTACACGGATAAGACCCTATTTTGCGCTATTCCTTCCTCTTAGTGTGTGTTACAAAGAAGTCTTGTGATTGATAGATGGAATTAATCTTTTATTTTGAAGTTTACACAGGATAGTAGAGAAGTATAAATAATAGAAATACATGAAAAGAGAGAGCTTAGAGAAAGGAATTACAAAATTATATTACTTACATATTAACCTGACAGATTCCCTTTAAGCTGACAAGTTAACTTTTCTGCATCACATGTTATTGTATCATCCTGTATTACCCGCTAATGACTTTATAGTAGAGGTAATACAAGGGGAACCAGGGACTGACCAACTACTCATATGAATGTAATACACTATTTTAGAATACTTCAGTACTTCAGTAATGTCAATAGTAATCTTTGATTGTTTTTAACTTGATTGCACAGGGCAACATAAATGTAATCCCAAAATTAGGGAGCAGGCAAAAGTCTTACTTGTTGCAGGCCAGAAAAAAACTGCATTAGTATAGTACACTATTTCAGAGTACTTCAGTAATGTTAGTCGTATTTTCTGAATTTTTTTTCAAGGAAACCTGTCAGGTCATTTATGCCCCCAAACCTATCACTATCTGTCCCTGCAGCTTCCTAATACATCCCTAAGCATCCCCGTCTGACCTAAATGTGAAGTATAATGGTTGTAAAAACGTTTATAACTTATATTTTCCCCCATTGTCTAGATGGGTGGGCGATGTGTGCGGTCTCTCAGTGTTCATGTCTCCCCTCACTCCATGGTATCACGTCCCAGTGGGCGTGATAATGTAATTCAGAAGTGTGGTCTTGAGTTTCAAATCTGTGGGTGGTTTCTTCTAGGTATGATGCGCCGCTGCATGTAATTTCCATTTGTGTGTATTGTGGGGGGAGGGGGTTGGGTATACTGGCCCCTAGAGAATGCAGAGTGCAGTTTGGGGACATAAATGACCTGACAGGTTCCCTTTAACTTGATTTTACAGGGCAACAATAATGTAAACCCAAATTTATGGGTGATTGAGTACAGGTTGCAGTTTTTGTAGCCAGAAAAAACTGTGTTAGCATATTACACTTTTAGTAGTGGTAGAAGAAGTGCTACTTATGACATTCTGCATGTCATTCTTATATGTATTATATAGACAACTGAAAGATTGTTTCCCCAATACATTATTTAAGATTTCAAAAGTATACAATGTATCAAATGTTTTATATATCACAATCTATGTTCTTTCCTTTCTAATGTTTACTCTTCATAAAAAGAGTAAATGCCATCTTCCATAAATAGGAAATAATAGTTGTGGAAAATAATAGTAAATGAGCAAGGTACAAGTAAGTATATATATTTGGATTCTTGTTCATAATTATCGTACATTAGCTCTTACCAGCATATTTGTGTAAATGAATTCCCTTTGATCTAAGAAAAGAAAAATAAATAAATAAGTATGTCCAGATAGGATATTAGCCACAGTGACCAATAATAGTAATGCATTGCTAAAAGTATAAAAGCTGAGATGTTGGAAAAGCTCTTTTCTCAATGAGGAGGTTGGAAGCTGCTGGTCCACTGACAACTGCTGATAGTACAGCAGTCCCACCTCATTGGGAATAATTTGTTGCTAGGGCGACAAATGCAAAATCAGCAGGCCACAAAAAAAAGTAGTCATGTTAGCCAGCAGTATAGCTTGTCACTGATGCTAGTCATTATCATTAGTATTGTGCAATATTTACATATGCGCAGTATTTTTTGCTATATTTCTTAACATAAAAAACCCATATGTTTCTAATTTACCATATGTACTTGATCCTCTGTGACCTTGTTGCAAACTCTTTTACCCAGGCACAGCTGAGATGCTAAAACAGCTGTAACTCTTTAAAATGAGTATGCTTACACTTTATTTATTTCAACCAAATTAGTTCTATTATTTTGTTAGGATTAACATGTTAACACATTTCTTTATAACTGTTGGGTTCTGCAACTGCCATTATGAGAAATCACTGTACAATGGTGGGTACAATAAGTGCGGCCTATGCAGGTGCACAAGACACCTTTAAAGTATAAATGTCATTTAATTGAAAAAATACACATTAATGTATTGGTTGGTAATGATAGGTCACATAGCAGCTAAGATAATGCTCTTTTTGTAATATGTAACTTATTTTCTGTGCTCTTTTAAAAACTGCATTGTATGGCTCTGTGGGTGTGGCCAGCAGCTGATAGGCAGCTGTGCAATCTGACAGCAGAGAAGGGTTTAACAGAGATCGTGACTGAGCTGTGTGAAGCCAGATGACAGATGTGCCAAGGAAAGAGGAGTTTGCCCTGATGCTGACATTCTGACATTGCTCAACACTGTGCTGTAGAATGAAGTAATGTGATACATTATTTCCTCACCAGCTGCAGTCAGGAGCTCGCACACTTCATAGGCCACGCCCTTCCCTTATATGGTGACATGCCCGTATTCAGTGTGAAGACGGATCTGACTGATAATGAACATATGTTTGCTTCACAAACTGTACAGTGGGGACACCTTGTGGAAGGTTTATGAATGGTTTTCCACCAGATTTCTCTTCCAAAGTATATTTGAAAGTTTATTCAAATCAATTTCTCAACATCATTAGTAAATAAAAATTTAAACGGCGGTTACACTTTAAGCATGGAATACTCATGCCACAATTAAAAAAGGTCAAAAAAGTTTTCATACCTCAAAACTACTAATAGATTGTGATCCATAAGATGGAAGATTAGATTGATCAGTGAATAATGATAAGGTGAACTGAGCTCTATATAGACTATCATTAAAGAGGATCAAATTCATTTAATCATAATTAAATTTGAGTCAAATTTTATAAAATTCACAGATCCTGGCAAAATGTAAACATTTGCATTTTGATTCACGTGAATCATCATAACAATTCTTGCCCACTATTTTACACATTGCAGAAGATTGCATCAGCCACTAAATGCTGAAATGATCTAACGTATATGTGACGGCTTTCCCATAATGCCTTGAAATTATTACATCACACAGTATAACGCAGCCAGTCAGACGGGAATACAGTAGCCTGTGTTAAGGTCAAAGCAGTAAATATATCAGTTATTTAGTGAGAGTTTGTCCAAGCTCAAAGCCCAGCAATAGAACTACGAATAGGAAGAAATAACCCTAAAGGTACCGTTACACGCCGCCATATCGCCGGTGAGATCGCTGGCAATTCCCGAATTTGGCGATCTGTAAATTACATCGCATGTGCATAGTGGCGTGTGACTGGGCGATTCTACGGCGAGAAATCGCCGGTGGAGTGTCGCCTGATTGCCCTGCACTGCAGTGAAATCAGGCAATATCCACCAGGCAATCTCAGGACATCGTGCCATGTGACAGGGCGATAGCGACATTCACAGCGATCCTGAAATAAATCCTGTAGGCATGCTTGAGTGTGTTTTTTTCGCACTGCATCTGCAGCAATTGGTGGGTGATACTGCGTTCCGATTGGCTGGCTGTGTCCGAGGAGCCTTATTTGATGACCCATGCGTTCACGCAAGGCTGACCAAGGGGAACGCAATTACGTCTACCAATCGGAATGATCGGGGCTCGGTGAAACACACTCTAGCACGCCCCTATCAAGACAGTATGCCCACATCGCTGCTACGATTGTGGCATGTGATGCGGCATGTGTGAAGGGAAGATCGCTTGCTTCTGCAACGCAGGATCGCCGAAGATCGCACACGAGATCGTTACGTGTGCCAGCTCCACAGCGCTCTGAAAAAAGTGCCCGAAACGTGTGGGCTCACGTCAAAGTGCCAGCGATATGGAAGCCATATGGCGGCGTATGACGGTACCTTAACATTTTGGACAAATACTCCAGGCCAATCTATATTAAATAACTACAGCATTAAGAATGTCAGAATAGTGATCGGTGAACATTCAAATTACTTCCAATTATCTGGCCAGTGGAAAATGGATGGTAAACAGAGGTAACAAGAGTGTATTTAAAAACATCCTGCAGTATTAAACTTTTTAAGTTAATTCAATTATATAAATAAATATTATATAAATATTTAAAGTTGCATCCTGTTGGGAAGGAAGATACATGCATTGCTTTTGTTTATAGAAAGGTGGTGCAAACCGAAGATGTAGTAGTGGCATTTTTATACAGTTGGGTGCAACAATTAACTGTATGGGGTAAAAAGAGATTTGCACTTTGCTAAATGAAGTGAGAGCTTTTTCAATATGCAGTATAAATATTATCCCTTTATTAGGGAGATAAAACAGGTTTACTGCACAGCTTTGAATGTGAAGAATTAATAGTCTCTCAACCAAAACTGAAAAATATTTTCCCTTTTTTGTGATCTGGAAATTATTTGCTAATCACAAAATTATTATGCCATTGCAAAGGCTTTTTATCAACCCGTCCAAAAATTATCTATTTTTTGAACATAAAGAAATGTTGGCCTTTTTTATCATGCCTCTTCAAAAGTGAGTCCTTTTTTCAGAGCTGTTTCTTAAAGGTACAAAACATGAGTACATATCCCAGAATCAGTAGTACAGTCAAGCACAATAAATCACAGTGAACAGTCAGGAGGTAGCCGGCTAGTGTGGATGTGCAGTAGTTAAGGGAGTAGCAGCATGGAATAGAGATAAGATAGACATACAAAAAATGCTCGGAAGTTTAGGTCCAGCAGCAGCCCAGCAGCAGAAGTATAATCTAGCACTATGGAACAGTGGTAGAAATAAAGTGTGTCTGTCGTGGCTTTGCAGTATGAAGACCATGGTAAGGAGTTATGACTAGAGATGACTGAACTTTCCCGAAAATGTTCGCCAATTTCAAAATTGGCACAAACATTGCAGATTCGGTTTGCAAGCATAAACATAAGCCTTTTACAATAAAATTGCCAAGCGTGGCTTTAGAAAAAAGTTAGAAATTTAAAAGGGGCCTAAAACTTTCCTTGTTTGTTTGGTGGCAAAATGCACATCAGAAGATCAGTTGGCCAAGAAGAACACCTAACTTTAAGGTTAGGAGTGTTCCCGCCATTGGTTCTACCGGCTTGTATTAAGCTGTTGAAGTTTTTGAGATCTATATAATTTTTTTTAATCTTCCTGGAGTTTGCAGGTGTTTTGACACTTACAGGGTGTAATTATTGGAAACAGTGCCAGATGTGGCAATAGCTGTGAAGTTCAGGAATTTTAGGTCACACTTGGCGACGTTCCAGTGATCCCGACAATGATACAACCTAGTAAGGATCGCTGGAACGTTGCTACGTGGTCGCTGGTGAGATGTCAAACAGTCAGATCTACTCAACGACGCAGCAATGATACGGTGACCCGTATAAGGACTTCGGTGGTCGCTGGGACAATGTCACACAGCAGCTAGTCTGATGACTCAGAACTACATGGCTGAATTCTGAGTCGCCAACGAGGTTGTTATTAAGGCGTCAAACACACCGATGCATGCTGCCCGGCGGGGACCCGATGATCAAAAAATGGTTCAGGCCATTCCGACACGATCGTCGATTTCACACCAGGGGCCTGGTCGCTGCCATGTGTCAAACATAGTGAGATCGCACAAACATGTGACACAACAGCGATGTCCCTAGTAATCTTGCTATGTGTAACGGGGGCTTTACAATGACCTGAAAACATCCATTTTGGAGAGCTTAATATTTTTTTCAAATATATATTTATTTTTTATTTTTGCATTATTTTTTTTTTTTTGGGGGGGGCAGAGCAATCTTTATTATTGCAGAGGTCAGTAGCTTACGGGGCCTCCTCCTCTACACTTATTTGCTATCAGTTCAGGTAAAAATAGCATATGTCCATTACTTTGTGCTGATGGGTCTCTGCTATATTTTGATCTCCAGCAAAGATACAGCAGGCAGGCATTTGCTGTCATCAACCCCCAGCTGTGTAGTTTTATCTGGCTGGTAACCAAAAATAATTTTTTAAAAGTATTTCTGTAAATAATTATAAAAAAAAGTATTTGGGGCCTGCCATATTTTTGGTAGCCAGCCAGGTACAGCAGGCAGGTACGAGCTGCCACCTACTCCCAGCTGCCTAGCTTTACCTGGCTGTAAACCAAAGATATAGGGGAGCCCATTTCTTTTAATTACTACTTGAAATAATTAGAAAATCAACATGGGGCTTCACTGTATTTTTGGTTGTCAGCCAGGTACAACTAGGCAGCTAGGACTGGAATCCTCAGCATGGGGAGTTCCAAGCATTCTGACCCCCCCGCTGTGAATTGCAGCTTGCAGCCACCCCAGAAAATGACACATTAATAGAAACGTAATTTTCTGGCGCTGTACCGGACTCTTCCAGCTGTCCTGCGGTGGTGGCAGACTGGGTAATAATATGGTTAATGCCAGCTGAATATTGCCATATGACACTAAGCATGAGGTTCCTAATGTCAGGCCAATGTTAGACCGATGATAAGGAACCTTAAAGTAAATAGTAAATAACACACCAGACAGAGAAAAATAATTTTATTGCGAAAAAGAGCACAAACACAAGCCTCATTACTAACTTTATTACTCCCTCAAAAACATTCCACAATTCTCTGCAATGTCCGTTCACGGAAGGACTGAAAACTGACTCATTTCGGCTGCTGTTATTAGTGGGATGACATCTCAGTCAGGTTCACCTGAGTTCAGCTACAGCACTGAACTCAGGTGACCTTTCCCATGTTACCTCATTCACAGCAAGACCTGAAACAAGTGACTTTCTGGTCTCGCTGTTAGCTAGTGGACATCATTCAGGTTCACCTCAGGTCATCTAGAGCGTTATGGCTGAGTGGTGACCTCAGGTGAACTTTCCAAAACTCAGTACAGTGACACGGGAAATATACAATTTCTAGATGTGCAATTGATGTTGACAGATTAAGCACTCAATTATATGTAAAACCTATGGATAGGAATGACATGCTTCTCTTTAGTAGTCAACATCCAAAAAAAAGCATTGGAAGTTATCTTATTCAGTCAACTGATGAGAGTGAAGAGAGAGGGTAGCAGACTATAGCTGTGTGTATTACCTGCGCTGATTGTCAAAATTAGACAGGAGCCACATCTTCATTGTTCATAGCAGAGTACAGTCATCTTCAATTTGTAATAAAATTAGTTGACTGTCAGCCTTTATATAAGCTTTATTAACATATGAACAATACCCGAACATTGGACTCTGACACAGAATTTTTGTTAGTCCATGTGTTAGTACGAATCCCAGACATCTGGTGTTTGGTACCAATTTCCAAACTTTATAGTTTGGGTTCAATAATCCCTAGTCCCCACAGCTCCCTATACATAATATGATATGTAACAGCTCCCTGTATGCAGTCATATTCAAAAGTGTTGGCATCCTTGAAATTGTTCCAGAAAATGAAGTTATTCTTCCAAAAATGATTGCAATTTCACATATTTTGTTATACATATGTTTATTTCCTTTGTCTGTATTGGAATAGCGCAAAAAAACTCAGACTAAAATTGGGCCCCAAAAAGGAAACATACAAAATTGTTGCCACCTTTCCAAAACTGTGGGCAAACAATTTTGTTTCAAGCATGTGATGCTTGTTCAAACTCACTTGTGGCAAGTGACAGGTGTGGGCAATATGAAAATCACATCTGAAACCAGATAAAAAGGGGAGAAGATGACTCAGTCTTTGTATTGTGTGTCTGTGTGTGCCAAACTAAGCATGGAGAACAGATAGGGAAGAAAAGAACTAAGAGTGCCTTCACACTTGCTTTGGAGCGCAGCACACCGAACGCAGCCAAACGCTTGCGCACATGCGTTCCTGTGTTTAACATGGGAACGTATGTGCTGCATATGGCTGCGTTTGGCCGCATTGCGTACGGATGTGCATAATTTATGCGCCCTCCGACCACACTCCAAACGCAGCATGTTGCATTTTTTGTGTGGCGCTACCGCATGGGGATGCATGGATCTCAATGGATCCGCAGTGTCCTCTGCATGACAGCGCAGGAGAACGCTGTGGATCACATTGAAATCACTCCCGGTGGCCGCCGGTGATCAGCGGCGGCCATGTGAGATCAGCTGTGGCTCCCTTTAGGTGTACTGCCAACCTTACCATGCGCAATGCGCATGCGCGGGTTTTCGCTTTACAGCGGGAGCGTCCGTAAAGCAGAAGTCGCGCATGCGCAATGCGTATGACGTCATCCTGCCCAGATATAATGCTATATGCATCGTACCGGCTAATACGCCCATAAATCAGGGTTTGGAGGACATGGATTTATTATCATGCCCATCGGGGTCGTGATCATGCGTGGCTCAGGAGCGTACAGGGAACGTCCTGTGCGACTTATTCAGGAAGCAGAAGTCTCACTTTCAGTAAGTATAAAAGGCTAGATTTCATCTTTTATAGGGAGCATTTTCCAACACAAGAGCAAAGATGGAAAATGATTTGTGGGGGTATTCTCCACTTCCATTATTGTTGGAGACTTATAACAAACCCCTATCAGTAATTTATTATTTTTTCCCTCTCCCCTTATCTCCACCCACAGGGACTCTACATTTTCATGAGATTCACCTATATTATCACGAAGGATGGGTTTTAAGGATGATTTTACATATAAACACACCCCTCCCCCTTGCTTATTTGTACGATCATTTCTGAACAGACTATAGCCCTGTAAATTAACAGCCCAGTCATGGCTCTCGTCCAGCCATGTCTCCGATATCCCCACTATGTCATAATTATTTTCCAACAAAATCAATTCTAATTCCTCCATTTTGTTGGTGAGGCTTCTGGCATTAGTGTACATGCATTTTATGCATCTCTCTTAACCTCTATTCCTTCCTACTATATTGACTGTTCTAACCCCAACCCCCATGCCACCCCCAATTGTATTACTTGTGCCCAGGTTACTATTTACACTATCTTACCCTCCTGTACAATGAATACCCTCCCCCCAATCCCTAGTTTAAACACTCCTCCAACCTTCTAGCCATTGAGGTGCAGCCCACCCCTAGCATAGAACCTGTAGCCAACAGAGAAGTTGGCCTAGTTCTCCAGGACCCCAAACCCCTCCTTCCTACACCAATTCCTGAGCCACTTATTTATCTCCCTAATCTCCCGTTGCCTCTCTGGTGTGGCACATGGTACAGGCAGTATTTCAGAGAATACTACCTTGGAGGTCCTTGCCTTAAGCTTGCAGCCTAATTCCCTGAAATCATCTTTAAGGGTCTTCCACCTACCTCTAACTTTGTCATTTATGCCAATGTGCACCATGACCACTGGGTCCTCACCAGCCCCTCCCAGTAATCTGTCAACCTGATCGGCGACGTGCCTGACTCGAGCGCCAGGTAGACAGCACACTGTTCGATGATCCCTGTCTTTGTGAAAGATTGCCCTATCTGTTCCCCTAATAATTGAGTCCCCCACTACCAGATCCTGCCTGACCTGCTCTGCTCTCCTGTTTTCCCCTTTACTGGAGCTGACACTCCTCTGGCTTTCAGAGGACATGTCCTACTGCAGCAGTGCTATACCTGAACTCACACCCCCCTGATCTGCCAACTTAGCAAATTTAATGGGGTGTGCCAGAACAGGGCTAGCCTCCCTGGCACTCTTCCCTCTACCCCATCTTCTAACTGTCACCCAGCTAGCTACCTCACTGTCCTGCAGCTCAAAGCTACCATCCCCCCCCACATCTATCACATTGAGTAAAAGGCTGAAAAGAAAATTAGAAATGCAATAGAGTCTTATCTGGGAAGATGAAGGTCCAAAAATGTGTATAATAGGCTCACCTGATGCGGTTGTGAGAAGCCACAACTACTATTAAAGCATTAACATGACTGTTGCAGCACTCCAAGGAGTAGCAATCCACATGGAGCAAGGAACGGATTAAAGTTGCGCTGTCGCAACGATGATACAATTATATGTGATTTTGTAGTCCTGAGAAAGAAGAAATCGCTCTATAAAAAGCATTGATGTTAATAAAATCACTTTATTGTATTGGACTGGATCATCCTTACGGCAGTGCAGCTTTAACCAGTTTAATAACACAGTCATTACTTCCAGGTAGTGTAGACAGCAATAAAGTCAGGTAATTAGGGGTAAGGTTCCAGGAGAACTCATAGTATTTAGGAAGCAGGCAGAGACGTAGTTGTGAAATGGTCCAGGGTCAGATTTCTAGACCATGAAGAGGGTTCAGGAAGTCAACTGAGGTGAATTCAGGTCATGGTAGTTGTCAAAATACCAAGAGATGACAGCAAATACAGGAATTAGACAAATGCGAAATCAAGCAGTAATTCCAGGGTCAGATAAAAAATTTAGGATAAGGCTAGGGTCACATTTCCGTTTTGTTTGCAAAATCCTGATCCGGTTTTGAACTTTAAAAAAGCTCAAAACCGGACCAGGAAACGCTCCTGATAGGAGCCTATGCAAAACACCGGATGGCTTCACAAGCCATCCGGTGGCCGGATCCGGCACTGCTGCCTGCGTTTAAAATCATGCAGGCAGCAGTTTTCGCAGCGTTTGCCGGGACCGCACTGCGGTCACCGGATGGCTCAGGATGTGTAATCCTGAGCCATCCGGTAACTGCAGAGTTTGCGGATCCCGGCTATTGCCGGGATCAGCAAACTTAATAAAGAGTTGAATAGCTGAGCTAAATGACTGTTTGAGGTCTGTAGGGGGGCTTAGACCCCCCTACAGACCGGCCGCCGACTTCTATAGTGTTCTTCTACAATTTCTCACTGTGCACGGGCTCCTCGGAGCCCGTGCATGTCACCCAAAGTTGCCCCTACCCCCCCGTATCACTATAGAGGGGTGCATACACCCCTCTATTTCAATTATGCTTTAATTATGTGATATATACAATGAATTATCCAAATCGCAAAGTAAGTATATATTTACATGTGTCCGGAGGCAGAGTGAAGGGATTTCCATGGGCGGGGCTGTGTGCAGTAGCCTCCGCCCGCTCCTTCTTGATGGCCGCCCCCTCTGGCCGTAATCCAGTCTTGTGAGGGCGGGCACGTCGTTAAAGGGGCGTGGCTAACTATGTGCCGCGGTTAGCCACGCCCCTTTAATGACGTGCCCGCCCTCACAAGACTGGATTACGGCCAGAGGGGGCGGCCATCAAGAAGGAGCGGGCGGAGGCTACTGCACACAGCCCCGCCCATGGAAATCCCTTCACTCTGCCTCCGGACACATGTAAATATATACTTACTTTGCGATTTGGATAATTCATTGTATATATCACATAATTAAAGCATAATTGTAATAGAGGGGTGTATGCACCCCTCTATAGTGATACGGGGGGGTAGGGGCAACTTTGGGTGACATGCACGGGCTCCGAGGAGCCCGTGCACAGTGAGAAATTGTAGAAGAACACTATAGAAGTCGGCGGCCGGTCTGTAGGGGGGTCTAAGCCCCCCTACAGACCTCAAACAGTCATTTAGCTCAGCTATTCAACTCTTTATTAAGTTTGCTGATCCCGGCAATAGCCGGGATCCGCAAACTCTGCAGTTACCGGATGGCTCAGGATTACACATCCTGAGCCATCCGGTTACCGCAGTGCGGTATTCAGCACACAGTTTTGAAAAAAACTGTGTGCGACCGGCATTGCATTCACCGCATCCGGATCCGGATGCGGTGAATGCAATTTATGTTTTCAATGTGACCCTACCCTATGACAGACAAAGGAGTGCAGGTCAAACACCACTTTAGATTGAATGTATGACTGGCAGGATTCTGAGACAAGTTGCTCAGTAAATAAGTAGAGCAATCACAGGAAAGATGGAACCCCTGAGTAACCCAGCACTTCCTAGGACCAGAATGGAAGCCTGTGCTGTCACTTAACTACTGACAGCTAAGAACACGAGTAACCAAACACACCAGTAACTCTTATTGCATCCAAGACGCATTGTATGGAGGAAATATGACAGCCTTTAAATATATATACTATATATATATATATATAATGCTTCAACAACTCACTTAACACAATATGATGCACCCACTTCTCCCAATATGCAGAATAATGGTCCAGAGCTCCACTTTATACAGTACTAGCTGTACTACCCGGCTTCGCCCGGGTTAATAACTGCTGTTAACAAAATAGAATGTGTTAACAAAAATTTATTCAGCACACAAAAACCACAAAACAAATCGATAGAAATGTAATTATTAAAAGGCAAAAACTAAGCTAATAGAAGCATTTCACAACATATATTTCAACACCACAGATATTCCACAGTTTCTATATCCTCTCACATTAAAGTAATGTGACTGACATCAGCCTTTCCACCAACACACCCTAACTGACATCCTATTACCTCACAGACATCCTATTACCTCACAGAAGCTTTACTGAGAATGTCCTTTGTAGTCTATATTAACCAATCAGATCTCAGATTAACAGTAGCAAAATAGAAGCTGAGCTGTGATTGGTTGCTATTGGCAGCCTGATAAATCCCCAGGCAACAGGAAACCCTCCCCTGACAGCATATATTAGCTCATACATACACATAATAGACAGGTCATGTGACTGACAGCTGCCGTATTTCCTATATGGTACATTTGTTTCTCTTGTACTTTTGCTGCTTATTAATCAGATTTTTATTGTTGAAGGATAATACCAGACTTGTGTGTGTTTTAGGGCAATTATGTGGCGAGGTTGGTGTATGTGTGGTGAAATGTGTGCTGAGGGTGGTTTATGTGTTCAAGCACGTGGTAGTGTGAGGCGCATTTTGTGTGTGTGTTCATATCCCCGTGTGTGGTGAGTATCCTATGTCGGGGCCCCATCTTAGCATCTGTATGGTATATACTCTTTGGCGACATGGCTCTCATTCTTTAAGTCCCCCTTGTTCACATCTGGTAGCTGTCAATTTGCCTACAACACATTTCCTTTCACTTTTTCCCCATTATGTAGATAGGGCCAAAATTGTTTGGTGAACTGGAATGCTCAGGGTTAAAATTTCGCCTCACAACATAGCCTATGAAGCTCTCGGGGTCCAGACGTGTGACTGTGCAAAATTTTGTGGCTATAGCTGACAGCTGTCGATTTTCCTCCAACACTTTTGCTTTCCCTTTTTCCCCATTATGTAGATAGGGGCAAAATTGTTTTGTGAATTGGAATGCGCAGGGTTAAAATTTTGCCTCACAACATAGCCTATCATGCTCCCAGGGTTCAGACGTGTCATTGTGCAAAATTTTGTGGCTATAACTGACAGCTGTCGATTTTCCTCCAACACTTTTCCATTCACTTTTTCCCCATTATGTAGATAGGGGCAAAATTGTTTGGTGAACTGGAACGCGCAGGGTTAAAATTTCGCCTCACAACATAGCCTATGACGCTGTCGGGGTCCAGACGTGTGACTGTGCAAAATTTTGTGGCTGTAGTTGCGACGGTGTAGATGCCAATCCCGGACATACATACATACACACATACATACATACACACATACATACATACACACACACATTCAGCTTTATATATTAGATGATCATCTCACCTCCCCATTATAGAATCTAATAGCTCCACAGTTCCATTATTTGCCATATAGAATCCGAAATTTAGATTTTTTTTCTATTTTTCCAATACATATAGGGCAAACATAACAGCAAATTCGAATTTTTTTTCAATTTAAAAGGCAGGACTTTATTTATCCTATTACCTTCATTCATGGGAAATACAACAAAGAGCTGGATATTGTTTAATGTGCACAGCTTCTCATTGCTTTCCATTGGGACCCAGGTCCTACTTGATCCTTGTCAGAAGTATGTTACCAACAACTGGAAAGGTTTTAAAAATCATTATGTAGGGACCATCCTGATGGGGTCACTTTGTCGGTGTAGGAAGGCTTGCACATTTTTTGATCAAATAATGTCACTAAGTATCCTATTTTATTATCTTTTTGCACTTGCAATTTATTTTAATTTATTTTAGGGCATTTTGCTCTCTATATATTTTCTGTGGTTTTGCTGTGTTGACACCAATGTGAACAGGCACCCTACTACATTGTTTCATTTTAGCTGCAGCTCACATTTTTTGTTTCCTTAAAGTGAAAAAAATGCACACATTTCCTTCAAATTAACCTTTAAAGTTTTTTCCTGAACATTGGCACATAATGTAATGGCAAATACACAACTTCCTCTGACAAAATTACTTTGGACATTAACTGTCCCACGTACATTAGAGTCAGGAATAGACTGGTTAAAAATAAGTAAACTTGAAAGCTATGATGCCTCTACTCAGATTCTCAGACAAAACAGAGGCCTATTTTAGGATAATACAAATCATGTCCCACAGCAATTAAAGGAGGCGTTAACATGGACTCAGAGCAGTAAATGACAAATTAACATTAAAGATTTGACCTGAATAAGGAAATTAGTGATGTAAATCTAAACGCATGCATATATAATGATTGGCAATTTATCTTTTATTTCATAGTAAACCCCATAACCCTATTAATGCCAAAGATTGATAAATTAAAGCACAGTTTCTCTCCTAAATTCTGAGAGGAATAAATAAGTCATATTATAATAATTTATTTTTTAATATTAACCTCTTAATGACCAATGACGGCTATACACGTCATGGCTTTGAACTGACACTGCATGTAAACACTCTATTTGGTCAAAGAAATGTAGAAAATATCAACCTAAATTTACTACTAACATAAAGTCCAATATGTCATGAAAAATCATTCTTGGAATCACTAGGATATGTTGAAGCGTTCCAGAGTTATAACCTCATAAAGTTACACTGATCAGAATTGCAAAAATGAGGCTTGGTCCCTTAAATCAGTTACATTCAAAGAATCCTTAAATCTTAAGCCACGTGCACACACTGAGTATTTGATGAGTTTTTTACCTCAGGATTTGTAGACAAAACCAGGAGTGGAGCAATCAGAGGAAAAGTCTAATAGAAACACCTGCACCACTTCTGTATTTATCATCCACTCCTGGTTTTGGCTACAAATCCTGAGGTAAAAAACTCATCAAATACTCAACGTGTGCATGTGGCCGAAAAGTTGCATGTAAACCTACGGTTGAGTCACTGATTCAAGGATATGCCTTGGACACCAGACTAGATCTTTCACAATTAAAGATAATTTAGGCAATTCATTTGCCTTATTCCATTTCCAGGAGATTCATTAATATACTTAGATTTTTTAACTATTTCCTGGTGGCAACATGAAATGGTCCCTGGTGCTATATGGTCATTCAGTGATATTTATTCAACTCTTCTGTGACCAGACATATACAATCTGGACATTACCATATTTTACATGGTCACAATATAAAATGCTAAAAAAATAACCTTGCAGTAAAATAAAATGTGAATAAGGCCTCCACTTGTGTTTTAAATGGATGAGTGCAATCCGATAAAACATCAGACTGCACTTGCACTGTTGTAAATCAATCAGGCAGTGTCTATCTGCTATTCATTCCTAAACCAATATCGTGCCGAGAAAAAAATCACAGCATGCTGCGTTTGGCAGTGAGTCATGGATCACACACACCTATACAAGTGTATGAGTGTGTGTGAAACATCACAATCCAGTCAGATGTCACCAACTGCATTGCGATATACTCTGAGTCCGTCAATGCAGGAGATGGAGAGATTAATCTCTCCCTCTCCTCCACAGCTGTGATCTGTTTGTGAATTGGATCACAGCATAATGACACTCGGGTCCCACTCACAGCAGAGCAGGAGCCAAAGGTAATTAGCATATGGCATATCGCCATATGCAGGTGGAAATCCGGCCCTACCCATATTATGATATCAGCACAAATCATTCTATTGTACAACCTTACTGTTATAATTCATGTAGGAGCAAGAAAAGGATGTTGAATTAAGTCTGTGACTTAACTTGACGATGGTGATATATGCTCTGAAGCACATAGTTTGATAAAATAACTATCATTATAATGTGATCTTGGATTTGGGATCATCAGATTGGTGATTAACTCTTTCTACACCGACCATTACTTATTAACATTTCATGGGGACTGCATTAGCCATTTGGAATCATTCCATATATGAACATAGTGGTTGTGGTTTTCACAGCCCCTCAATGTGACCCAAAGTGAATGATTTAGTGTTACTGTTTCTGCCCATTCCTGACTAGGGTAAGATCCTATGAGCACCTTTTGGTCTTCCAGTAATCTCAATGTTTTAAATCATGGTTTTAGTCACTGTTTGCTTCTATGGTTTTGGTAATTAGTGCTACTAGTGGCAAGCTATACAGGGAATCAATTCCCTTCTCCCTCTGCAGCTGACAATATTTCCCTGCTGAAGACATTTTCTGATCCATGTGTCCATTCTGATGTAAAGCTCTTATTGGATGTTCTGCAGTGAACAGAGAATTACTATGGGAAGATTTGCCTATGGGCTGAATGACTGAGCATGTGCCAGTGGCGTAACTAGAGTATGGTGGGCCCCAGTGCAAAATTCAGACCTGGGTCCTCCCACTTCCCGTGCAGACACATTGGTCGGATGTATGGGCCCAGTGTAACATTTTAAGTTCTATAAAGACTCACAAATTGACCCCTCTCCCCCTTCATTATGTAATAATGCCCCTCATCCTACTACATATGATCATCCTACTGGAATATGGAGCTTATCCTTTTATATATGTCTCCCATCCTGCTATATATCCTGCTCCTGGAATATGGCCATTATCATGGGATATATGTCCCTTATCATGATAGTACCCCAATTATTATAATGCATCCCCATATTCCTCCATATATTACAATATACCCCCATAGTCCTCCATGTATTATAATGCATCCTATAATCCCCATTCATAAGGTAGCCCCAATAGTTATCCATTTATTATAATGCACCCCCATTATCCTACATATAGTAGCCTCATAATCCTTCATATAGCATAAAACAGCCTCACAGCCCTCCATATAGTATAATACAGCCTCACAGCCCTCTATATAGTATAATGCATCTTCACAGCCCTTTATACAGTATAATGCAGGCTCAGTTCTCCATGTAGTGCAGCTTCTATAGTGCAGCCTTATATATGCAGCCTCATAGCTCTCCATATAGTGCAGCCTTATATCTCTAGTGTGTTATATATGCAGCCTTATATATACAGCTTCATAGTTCTCGATGTAGTGCAGTCTTTTATATGCAGCCTAATAGCCTCTCTATATGGTGCAGCCTCATATATGCAGCCTCATAGCCTCTCTATATGGCGCAGCTTCATATATGCAACCTCATAGCCTCTCTATATTGTGCAGCCTCATAGCCTCTCCCAATAGTATAATGCACCCTCTCCTTCCTCCATAATCCTCTGGACACTGAGTACTCGCTTACTAAAAAAAAACTTTGTTCTCACCTCTCCCCGTTCCCCTTCTTCTCTGGTCTCCTTGCTGAAGAGAAGACTCAGGAGGAGGAACTGTACACTGCATAAACCAGGAAGTGCCACCTACTCCTAGTGTGGAGGAGGCGGCACCAGACTGCTGTATGCGTTCGATAGTGGAACGCATAATGAAACAGGAAGTGAGAGGCGGGAGCAGCAGGAAGCAGGAGGCTCCCCCTTCCCCTCCTCTCCCTGGCACACGGACCCCATAGCGGCGTGTGCTGCTGCGCAGTGACAAGGATGTGACATCCTCGGGGACACACATCCATGTGAAGCAGGCGCCTGGCACTGGGATCGGCGAGCACAGGGGGTGGCTGGCGATGCAGGCCCCTTATAGGTTCAGGCCCCATCGCAACCGCGACCACTGTGAATGTGAATGTTACACCCCGGCATGTGCATCCACCACTCAGCACATTAGATAGAGGCGCCCTTAAAAAAAGCAGTTTTTCATATAATAATGTTTTAAATATGATAACTCCTCATTTAACAACATAAAAAGCCTTTTATATTCCATCACCTTGAAAAGTTAAAATAATCAAAGGTAAACATCTATGTAAGTAATATTCAATATTAATAAAGGTAGTAAAATGATATAAAATAGCTCACTAGAAATGAAGTGTCATAAAGTTGACTTACCTTTTATACACTTTGATAATACACCAAAAGTGTTGGTATTTATTTCTAGGCTGCGTTCTATTGTGATGTTTCACTCTCAAGTTCATCTTTATTCATTGTCTGTGTTCTAGCATTATAATATAATTAATGTGTTGATATTTACACCTAAACTGTGTTTTTTTCTGCCGGTCTCTCAGCTTAATGTATCTTTACTCATTCTTCTGTTGTGATGATGTTTGACTTGTGTTATTTATCTGTAAGCCTTGTTCCGTTGTGTTGATTTTATTGACTATGCACTATTGTGATGATGTCACATTTCTGTTTGTCTCACTTTTGGAGGCAGAGTTCTGTTACGTAATCGTTGCTATTAACAATTAATTACCATGTTGTTTGTCTTTTGCTTGCAAGACTTATTTAATTGAAGATTATGTCAAATTTGTTATCTTAATCGAAAAAGACTCAGCACTCAAAAGGTGAGCAGTGAAATAATTAAAATATTTTAATGAGACAATTCAGTTGTGCAAATTATAAAGTTATAAAGGTCCTAGACCTTTGACTGTCATCAAAAAGCAATGGATTGCCCTAGATATAGAACTTCCAGGAAATGAAGTGCATGAGTAATTATATCCTAAAGCACCAAAAACTTGGACTGCCAAGACATTGGACCTAAGTTACTATAGATCTGAACTGAGAAAAATCACCATAATACATGCTTAGTATAATAAACGTATTTCAGAATGTAGAAATTACATGTCAGTATATGTACCCAAAGGACATCCAAATTAGTGTATGATATACGTTGAGAACAATTGAATGCAGACAGGATAGAATAGAATACAATGATACTGTAAGCAAAAAACACCCATAATTAGAACATATTTTAATACAAGAAGTATTTCAAAATCTATTTGATTCATAGTAAAGTTGTATACATCATTGTGCAATATTAAAAACCTCCATTAATATATTTTAAGCAATTTGGAAGACTAATCAAATTGAAAGATTCGTACAAAACCATCTGGCATTGGCAGTAAAACCAAACAAATAACTTAGGTTGTCAACTTAAAAATGGCAAGCCTGCAGTCACTCTATGTGCCTGCAGACTTACGAATCATCACATTGTGTGTATTGAGTCCTGTGAGGATTCTCCAGTGACAGCACGGGGAATGGCGGTCATGTAATCGTGAGTCGGCATTGAGTTTGCTTGAAACAGTCTAGTAGGATTATAGCCAGGAGTGCGCATACCGCATACTTGTGGTCATGTGACCGCCGTTCCCAGTGCTGACACTGGAAAATCCTCTTAGTGTGCACTGCGAATGATGTGATGATTTGCAAGTCTGCAGTAACAAAGATTGACTTGTTGTTTTAGACCAGACAACCCCTTTAAGTATGCCTTCTGGCAATTATTTGTGTATTGTGGCCCCCAACAGATGTTTGGCTAGGGTCACATCTACGTTTTTATTTTTAAAACCTGATCCGGTTTTGAGTTTTCAAAAAGCTCAAAACCGGATCAAGAAACGCTTCCCATAGAAGCCAATACTAAAAACCGGATTGCTTCACAAGCAATCCGGTTTCCGTCTCCGGCTCTGCAGCCTGCGGTAAAAATCATGCAGGCTGCAGTTTTCGGAGCGGTTTAAGCATCCGCACTCCAGTAACTGGATTGCTCAGGATGTGTAATCCTGAGCAATCCGGTTACCTGACAGTTTGCTCATCCCTGCAGCTGCAGGGATGAGCAAACTGTTCTATGTCTAGTAAATCGATAACTTTAATAAATAAATGATTGATTAATGTCACTAGGGGGGGGCTAGTTCCCCTAGAGACCTTACACTCACTCTGGTGGGCTTGTCCTGCTTTAATGTTTAATGTACAAATGCGTCGTGCTCCTCATAGCTGCGCGCATGACCCCCCAAACTGACCCCCCCCCCATATCTATATACCTGTCCCTGCACCCCTCTTAGCTTTTCTAGCTATCTCTTTTGCTGAATAAAACTATGTATTAAAGTAGAGAATCCAGGTTATAATTACGTGTTGTGCCAGTTTCTGTTTGTGTAATCGCGTCATACCGGTAGCCCAGCCCCTTTCATGACGCGGCCTGGCTCTCAGCACTGAAGCAAGGCCAGAGGGGGCGTGCATAATTAATAAGTGAGCGGAGGGAGCAGCAGACAGGCCCGCCTATGGCTACTTACACATACAGAAACTGGCACAACACGTAATTATAACCTGGATTCTCTACTTAAACCCCTTTACGACTAATGACGAGTATACTCGTCATGAAAAGCTGTCAGTTCCCGCATCATGACGAGTATACTCGTCATGTCTTTGAACTGTCACTGCTTCTAAACGAACAGTGACAGCTCAAATCTAAAAGCTGTCAGTGACAGTCAAGGGTTAGGGGCAGAGGTGTGGGCACCCCTGTTAACCCCTTCACCCCCCCCTCCGCAATCACACTTATCTGCCGGCGGGTTGCACCACAGCCGCCGGCCATGAGCTGATGCTCCAGCTCCCCCTGTGTCCTGTCCCCGCCCCCTGTGTCCAGCTCCCCCTGTGTCCTGTAGCCCCCCCCCGTGTCCTGAGCCCCCTGTGTCTTGTCCCCGTCCCCTGTGCAGCCCCCCGTCTCCCGTCCATCCCCGCCCTCCACCTTGCATAGTTTGAAGCTGCAGGGCCCCCTCCTCCTCCCTGCTGGTCACCAACTCCCGGTTCTCGGTCCCCAGCCCCCGGTCCTCGGTCTCCAGCCCCCGATCCTCGGTCCCCAGCCCCCGATCCTCGGTCCCCGGCCCCCGATCCTCGGTCCCCGGTCCTCGGTCCCCGGTCCTCGGTCCCCAGCCCCCGGTCCCCGGTCCCCAGCCCCGCTCACCTATCCCGGCGGGCTGCACGCTCGGTGCACCCGCCCACACCGTCGGCCTCCCTCTGCAGTCCGGTGTGGCTCCTCCTCTTCTCAGGGGCTCCTCCTCCTCATCGCTGGGTAAGTATGAATGAATTAATTAATGAATAAGTGGATGGATGAGTGGATGGATGGGTGGATGGATAAATGGAAGGGTGGATGGTTGGATGGATGGATGGGTGAATGGATGTATGGATGTGTGCGTGCGTGGATGTGCGTGCTTGGATGCGCGTGCGTGGATGTGTGCGTACGTGGATGTACGTGGATGTGTGTGTGGATGTGCGTGGATGTCAGCATGCGTGCGTGGATGTGTGCATGCGTGGATGTGGTTGTGTGCATGCGTGGATGTCAGCACGTGGATGTGCGTACGTGGATGTGCGTACGTGGATGTGCGTGCGTGGATATGTGCTTACGTGGATGTGCGTGGATGTGGATGTACGTGGATGTGTGTGTGGATGTGCGTGGATGTCAGCATGCGTGCGTGGATGTGTGCGTACGTGGATGTGCGTGTGTGGATGATGGGTGCATAGGTGGATGGATGGGTGCAACAAGGGATCAAGTGTCCTCTTGTTATAGTCTCTGGGATCATAGTCAATGGTGCACTGTATAACTGATCATTGTCATACAGTGCACCATAACTCTGACCCCTGAGACTGTAGGAAGAGGACACTTGATCCCTTGCTGCAGTCTCTGGATTGAGCAGAGGCGATTGAGCGTCGTGGCACCTTCGTTGTGGACTACGTCGGAGGCGATCGAGCGTTGTGGGACCTTCGTTGTGGACTACGTCGGATCTTTATAATAAAGATGGAGTCCGAATTTTGTTTGTGTTTTTTTTCAAATAAAAAGATTTTTCTCTGTGTGTATTTTCTGACTATTTACCAGAGATTCCTAATGGCGGGTCTAACATTGGCCCTATATTATGAATCTCGGGCTTAGTGCCAGCTGCCAATAAAAAGCTGGCATTAACCCCTTTATTACCCAGTTTGCCACCGGCACCAGGGCAACTGGAAGAGCATGGGTACAGCGCCAGAAAATGACGCTTCAATGAATGCGCCATTTTCTGGGGCGGCTGCGGGCTGCAATTCGCAGCATGGGGGGCCCAGAACGCTTGGGCCTTTCCATGCTGAGGATTCCAGCCCCCAGCTGCCTAGTTGTACCTGGCTGGGCCAAAAATATGGTGGAGCCCTACGTCATTTTTTTTTCTAGAATTAGTTCTAGAAATAAAAAAAAATGGGCTTTGCTGTATTTTTGGTTGCAGCCAGGTACAACGAGGCAGCTGGGGGTTGCTGGCAGTCTGTAGCTGCCAAGTTGTACCTGGCTGGACCAAAAATATGGCGGAGCCCTACGTCATTTTTTTTTTCTAGAATTAGTTCTAGAAATAAAAAAAAATAGGCTTTGCTGTATTTTTGGTTGCAGCGAGGTACAACGAGGCAGCTGGGGGTTGCTGGCAGTCTGTAGCTGCCAAGTTGTACCTGGCTGGACCAAAAATATGGCGGAACCCTACGTCATTTTTTTTTCTTCTAGAATTAGTTCTAGAAATAAAAAAAAATGGGCTTCGCTGTATTTTTGGTTGCAGCCAGGTACAACGAGGCAGCTGGGGGTTGCTGGCAGTCTGTAGCTGCCAAGTTGTACCTGGCTGGACCAAAAATATGGCGGAGCCCCACATCATTTTTTTTTCTAGAATTAGTTCTAGAAATAAAAAAAAGCCTTTGCTGTATTTGTAGCCAGCCATGTACAACTTGGTGGCTGGCTGACTGGAATCCTCAGCGTGGAGAGACTCAAATGTTGTGGGTCCCCCACGCTGCAACTTTCAACCCACAGCCACCCAAGAAAATAGCGCATTCATTAGAGGCGGCATTTTCTGGTGCTGTACCCCAACTCTTCCAGTTGCTGGTGGCACACGAGTTCTCCATATGCGACATGGTGTCCGCTAACAATTTCAATAGAAAATTAGCTCCAATTGTTAGCGGAAACCATGTCGGGTATGGAGAGCCCCTCCCTGTGTGCCTGAACATTGGAGCTCCCCCACAAGTGACCCCATTTTGGAAACTAGACCCCCAAAGGAACGTATCTAGATGCATAGTGATCACTTTGAACCCCCAGATGCTTCACAAATTCATCCATAAAAATGAAAAAGCACGTTTTTTTCCACAAAAAGTTTCTTTTTTCATTTTTACAGATCAATTTGTGAAGCACCTGGGGGTAGAAAGTGCTCACTATGCAGATAGATATGTTCCTTGGGTGGTCTAGTTTCCAAAATGGGGTCACTTGTGGGGGAGCTCCAATGTTTAGGCACATAGGGGCTCTTCATATCCTACAAGGTGTCCGCTAACAATTCCAATTGTTAGTGGACACCATGTCGCGTATGGAGGGTCCCTGTGTGTCTCCACATTGGAGCTCTCCCACAAGTGACCCCATTTTGGAAACTAGACCCCCTAAGGAACGTATCAAGATGCATAGTGAGCACTTTGAACCCCCATATGCTTCAGAAATTCATCCGTAAAAATGAAAAAGCACTTTTTTTTTTCTACAAAAAATTTCTTTTTTCATTATTATGGATGAATTTGTGAAGCATCTGGGGGTTCAAAGTGCTCACTATGCATCTAGATATGTTCCTTTTGGGGGTCTAGTTTCCAAAATGAGGTCACTTTGGGGGAGCTCCATTGTGGACACCCGCAGGGACCCTCCAAACGCGACATGGTGTCCGCTAACAATTTGAGCTCATTTTCCATTCAAATTGTTAGCGGACACCATGTCGCGTTTGGAGGGCCCCACTGTGTCTCCACATTGGAGCTCCCCCACAAGTGACCCCATTTCGGAAACTAGACCCCCTAAGGAACATATCTAGATGCATAGTGAGCACTTTGAACCCCCAGATGCTTCACAAATTCATCAATAAAAATGAAAAAGCACTTTTTTTTTCCACACAAATTTTCTTTTTTCATTTTTACAGATCAATTTGTGAAGCACCTGGGGGTAGGAAGTGCTCACTATGCAGATAGATATGTTCCTTTGGGGGTGTAGTTTCCAAAATGGGGTCACTTGTGGGGGAGCTCCAATGTGGAGACACACGGGGACCCTCCAAACGCGACATGCTGTCCGCTAACAATTTGAATGGAAAATGAGCTCAAATTGTTAGCAGACACCATGTCGCGTTTGGAGGGTCCCTGTGTGTCTCCACATTGGAGCTCCCCCACAAGTGACCCCATTTTGGAAACTAGACCCCCAAAGGAACATATCTAGTTACATAGTGAGCACTTTGAACCCCCAGATGCTTCACAAATTGATCCGTAATAATGAAAAAATAATTTTTTAGTGGAAAAAAAAGTGCTTTTTCATTTTTACGGATGAATTTGTGAAGCATATAGGGTTCAAAGTGCTCACTATGCATCTAGATACGTTCCTTCAGGGGTCTAGTTTCCAAAATGCTGTCACTTGTGGGGGAGCTCCAATGTGGAGATACACAGGGACCCTCCAAACGCGACATGGTGTCCGCTAACAATTTGAGCTCATTTTCCATTCAAATTGTTAGCGGACACCATGTCGCGTATGGAGGGTCCCCGTGTGTCTCCACATTGGAGCTCCCCCACCAATGACCCCATTTTTGAAACTAGACCCCCTAAGGAAGGTATCTAGATGCATAGTGAGCACTTTGAACCCCTAGATGCTTCACAAATTCATCCATAAAAATTAAAAAAACACTTTTTTTTCACAAAAAAATTCTTTTTGCCTACGTTTTTTCAGTTTCACATGGGCAAAGGGATAAAATACATCCCAAAATTTGTTGGGAAATTTCTCCTGAGTACACCGATACCTTATATGTGGTCATAAACCACTGTTTGGGTGCACGGCAGGGCTCAGAAGTGAAGGAGCGCCATTTCACTTTTTGAACGGAAAATTGGCTCTAAAATTCAAATTGCGCTCCCTTCCTTCTGAGCTCTGCCGTACGCCCAAACAGTGGTTTATGACCACATATGAGGTATCGGTGTACTCAGGAGAAATTGCCCAACAAATTTTAGGATGCATTTTATCCTGTTGCCCATGTGAAAATGAAAAAATTGAGGCTAAAAGAACATTTTTGTTACAAAAATTAAAATGTCCATTTTTTCCTTCAACTTTATTTTAGTTCCTGTGAAGCACCTGTTCCAGTATTTCCAATTTTGAATTGGCAATTCTTTTATTCTCTAGAAATAATAAACTGCCAATGATGTCTATTCATGGGTCTCTCATAAAGAACACAGGAAAGCTCAGCCGAACAAGTGCTTCTGTAAATAGGAGAGTCAGGTGATAATGCTGACAGCCCAAGGATTGTTCAGCTGACAACCATTTAAAATGTATGGAGGGCTTTATTGTAAGAAGCATGTTTAGTGCTACTAAAGTTACTGCTCCCTTCATAGGGGCTCATCTGGGCTCTCCACAGCTGCTCATTTAGACAAAGGGCCCCTCTCATCATGCATGGATTTGAAATCTTTTTAGATTTTCCTACATATTTTGTCTCAATAGTAATAATTTGTATTATCCATCAAATCACTCTTGTTATTTTTCACATCACTTACCAGATGTTTATCTGCAGAAAAGTTTCACACAAATCAGTCATGCATTCTTAAAATGTCCCTTCAAACAAGAACCTTATGTGAATGCAATAGAAATATTGTTCACTCCATGTTGTGTGTTACAGCTATTTTTTAAGTTTGTTACTGATCCATTCCTACTTAGTAAATCATTTAGTACTGATATGCTTATTTTTCTGCTTGCTAATTTAGTTCAGATGCTTCCATGAATTCCAGGAATTCATTTTTTCATCTGTGTTTCTAGAACGTATTAAAACAGATGTCATCTGACAAAATATTTTATGTTAATAATGAAACGTGTAATTATACCTTACTATCGGGTTGTCTTGCTTCAAGCACATTGTGTCATTTTGCATCTTCTTTTTTACAAACCATAATATTTTTGAAACCAGAAATGAGGATGGTATTAAAAAACATTAAAAACTAAATTCAATTTTACCATTTAATCCCTTCACCCCTGGGTGGTTTTGAGTTTTCCGGATTTAATTTTCCGCTCCCCTTCTTCCAAGAGCCATAATTTTTATTTTTCCATCACTATAGGCATATGAGGGCTTGTTTTTTGCGTAACGAGTTGTAATTTTCAACGTAATAATTTATTTTACCATATAGTGTACAGGGAAATTGCAAAGAAATTCAATGTGCAGTGAATTGTAAAAAAAAGTGCAATTATAAGTTTGTTTTTTAAGTTTTTCATTCACCATTGTCACTATATGGTAAAACTAATGTGTTGGTATGATACCTCAGGTTGGAGTTTGTAGATACCAAACAGTTATACTTTTATCTAAACATGAAAAAAAGAAGTTCGTTTTCTTTGTGTTGTTTTTTATTGATACATAAAGGAATCGTCCCACGTTTCGGCTCAACACGAGCCTTCCTCAGGGAACTGTGTTAACATAAAGATAATAACATAAAGATGTCACAGTTATTGACAGGAAAAAAAAACAGCGTACTTTATCACAGTGCAGGAACATAATCAATACGTGTCTCACTTACAATTGATCAAAATATGTGTATATGCCAATAGTGCACCCCGGACGAGTGTGCGTAACCGTAAGTGGGTGATGGTGAGTCAGGGTTTGGTGGTGGGTGAGGGGGCAAAGGACCAGAGAAAAAGGGGGGAGAAGAAAAAGTTTGTGGGGAGAAGGAAGGGGAGCATGTAGAAAAAAGAGGTAAGGCATCAGAAAAAGAAGAAAAAAGGCAAGAGAGGAAATAACTGTATACATTTATTATAGAAAATGTGGCAGTGTACAGGGTATACTAGCCATTATATAGGTGTATAAAAATACCTTAATAACTCAAAAAGTTGCTTATGATCGGGTATGTAGCGGCGTGGGTGGTCAGAGGGAATCTCAAATTTAATAGAATTTAAAGGAAGATATGGAGTGCTTATAGTACTCTGTAAGAGAAAACAAGTTATAAGTATTCCAGAAACGAGGTGCCAAAAAGGAGGGGGGGAGGGGGGGGGGTTACATGTTAATCTAAACCCAATGTCTGCAATTTTATAGTACATCTCCTGAATAAAAAGCTATGTCATGGATTGGGGTGTAATCAGGATATGACAGACAAGGGTTGATAACATTTGTAAAATACCTCATGACTGGTCAGTCAATCAACCTCTAAATGGTAGTGGAAGGTGAGAAGGTGACCACTTAACAGGCTTGCTATGAGAGAAAAAGGAAACAATAAAGGAATGAAGATCAAGGTACATATAAAGAAAGATAGAGGGGTCACGTACCCTTAATTTCTAAGGAGGCACATGACTCCTGCCCTGTGGTAAGAGTAAAGAATGGCAGGCAATTAGACACAGAGTATAATTGGGTTAGTGTCCTGTACCAGAGAAAAGGGCTGTGCAGCGTTACCTTTAGTCCTAATGTGTGTAGAGGAGGCCAGGAGTGTGTGTGGCCGTGTGCAGCGCTCTTTTGAACCCCCCAGTGCTTCCTGGTTGGGCGGGGAGCTCCGTGGCGTCATATGCGCAATGCGCATGCGCGAGTGCGGGCGCCATATTGAGAAGGTCGAATGGTGACCGAACAGGCGTTCTGCGCATGCGCGGGCGGCAGAAGCCAGTAAGACCTTCTAAGGAGTGTTTAGGGCGCAGAAAAAGGTGTAATACTGTCGCTGTGATGGCAGCCGCCATATTCCTGGTGGGACTTGTGCATACAAGTGATGTGCACAGTAGGTAGAAGAAGTAGTTGGTGCTGGAAGGCGATGTGCACAGTAGGTGAAGGGCAACAGTAGGTACAAGACAGTACCCTCCTGAATATTCAACATAGTCCTGCCTACAAGTAAAAATAGATAGTTAGGATACATACTGTACATTATATCAAAGCACATAAGAAATCATAAATTATGATTAGGTACAAAAACCTAAAATAAAAACATTGTAAAGATACATTATAACTCCCATTGTGGTTATATTAAAGCTACCCAGTATGTCAGTTACAGTTGAATAGTTGAATATGAAGACAGTTCCACTCAGTATACCATTTCAGATTCCCTATTTAAACCATATGGAGATAGGGTATTGAGGTGATAAATCCAATATGCCTCTCGTTCTTTCAACATGCGTATCCTATTACCTCCTCTCCTAGGTACGGGTATGTGATCAATCACCTGAAATTTTAACTGACTGATGGAATGTCGATATTCGATAAAGTGGGCAGGGATCGGTAGCAATGTGTTTTTACACCTGATAGTTGACTTGTGTTTTGAGATGCGGTCTCGGACATGCTGGGTGGTTTCCCCAACATATCCAAGACCGCACGGGCATTTAATAAGATAGATGACATAATTGGAATTACATGTATAAAAGCCGTTGATGTGGAATCTTTTGCCTGTTCTGGGATGTGTAAAAGATTCACCCTTGCAAACGTTAGTGCATTGTGCACATCCCAAACATGGGAATGTGCCTTTCCTGGGGGTACTCAAAGTCTTCTGTTGAATGGTTTTTATGTTGGATCCGATGTCGGCCCTAACTAGTGAATTCTTAAGGTTTCTTGATCGCTTATGGCAGATGAGTGGTGGAAGTTTAAATTCCGTTATACCCGGATAGGCTTTCTGTAGTAGAGGCCAGTGTTCTAGAACAGCTTTTTTAATGAGTGTGGAAAATAGATGAAACGTGTTGATAAATTTTAATCTGTAGTCTATATTTCTGTCCCTTTGTTGTGTTAGCACCTGTGGTATAGAGTCTGTTATCGGGTATCCTCTTTGGAGAAATTTATTTGTCATTTCATCATGTCTTAGTTTTTTAGTGGTCGGATTTGACACTATGCGTTCAATCCTTTGGTGTTGGGACTTAGGTAGGGCTTTTTTGACGTGTTTGGGATGGCAGCTAGACCAGTGTAGTAAGCTGTTACGGTCCGTGGGTTTGACGTATAAGTCACTGGTCAAGTTGCCATGTTCGGTCTTGGAGATGAGTGTGTCCAGGAAATTGATTTGGTCGAGATCGTAATGCAGGGTAAATGTCAGATTGGGTGTTCCCTGATTTATTTCAACAACAAACGTGTTTAGTGTGTTGGTGCCCCCTTTCCAAAGACAAAAAATGTCATCTATATACCTTAGCCATATAATTGCATGGGATCTGAATAGTTGATTGGTGTACACATGATCTGTTTCAAATTTATCCATATAAATGTTAGCGTATGGGGGGCGCCATATTGGCACCCATAGCGGTCCCACATTCTTGTATGTAAAATTGGTCCTCAAATAAAAAATAATTGTTTTTGAGAACCAGTGTGAGGGTATCCAAGCAGAACATTTTTTGTGGTTCGCTAAGAGAAGTATTATTATTTACAAACCAGTGAACAGCCTCAATGCCTCTTTTGTGGTCAATACTTGTATAGAGGCTGTTCACATCGAGTGTGACCAGTATGGTATCATCCATGATGTTGTTTATATTGCTTATATGGTTTAAAAAGTCGGAGGTGTCTTTCACGAAATATTTTATTGTGGGAATTAAAGGAGTAAGAATCTTTTCCAATGTTATAGATAGGGGTGAAAGCACTGAGTCTGTGGACGCCACAATTGGCCTTCCAGGGGGTCTCTCTAAATTTTTGTGTATTTTAGGTAAGATGTACAACACTGGTGTGATCGGATCTTGTTTGTGCAGATATTCTGCCAATGTTTTGTCTATTGTGCCTTGTGCTATATACAGTTTTACCAAATTGTCAATTTTCTTCTGAATTGAAAAGATAGGGTTAGTGGGGATTGGTCTATATGTAGACGTGTCTGATAGTTGTCTGTGGATCTCAGCTATGTAATAGGATTTATCAAGTACAACTATGGCACCACCTTTATCGGCTGGCTTGATTATAATTTTATCATTCTCCTTTAGGCTTCTCAGCGCTATGGTTTCTTCCTTATTTAAATTGTGCCTCAGGTGGTAATTGCCTTTTTTAATGTCATGTATGTATATATCGACAGACTGAGATACCAGAGAAATATACGTCTTGACCGGATGCGAAAGTCTTGAAGGCTGGAACGTGCTCGGGATCCTGATGCCTAGATCCTTCAAGATAAAAGTGTCTGGTATCGTTACTCCAGGAGTAGAGACAGGTGTGTCTACACTGTCATTCATCTGATTGAAATGAACCTTAAGTCTTACAGATCGGTAGAAACGGTTCAGTTCTTGATGAACGAGGAAAGGGTCGAAGGGAGGTGTGGGACAGAAGGAGAGTCCCTTCTGGAGAACTCTGATCTCGGCAGGTGAAAGGTAGTATGAGGAGATGTTGAAGACCAGATTGTTCTTACCTGCGACCGAGTATGCATCCTGTTCTCCGGATAGGGCTCTCCGTCCGCTCCTTCTTCTTCCTCGTCTGGTGTGATGTTGGGTGGTACCGATGGGTTCGGTCTGGGGTCTAAAAAAGGTTTGCGAGATTTTCCACATCCACCGCGACCACGTCCTCATCCCACGTCTGAGCCTGATGATCTTGATGAGCCTTGTCGAGGTCTGTAGGGTGGCCCCTCTGGTAAGGTGGTGTAGCGCCATCTATAAACCTTTTACACCTTTTTCTGCACCCTAAACACTCCTTAGAAGGTCTTACTGGCTTCTGCCGCCCGCGCATGCGCAGAACGCCCGTTCGGTCACCATTCGACCTTCTCAATATGGCGCCCGCACTCGCGCATGCGCATTGCGCATATGACGCCATGGAGCTCCCCGCCCAACCAGGAAGCACTGGGGGGATCAAAAGAGCGCTGCACATGGCCACACACACTCCTGGCCTCCTCTACACACATTAGGACTAAATGTAACGCTGCACAGCCCTTTTCTCTGGTACAGGACACTAACCCAATTATACTCTGTGTCTAATTGCCTGCCATTCTTTACTCTTACCACAGGGCAGGAGTCATGTGCCTCCTTAGAAATTAAGGGTACGTGACCCCTCTATCTTTCTTTATATGTACCTTGATCTTCATTCCTTTATTGTTTCCTTTTTCTCTCATAGCAAGCCTGTTAAGTGGTCACCTTCTCACCTTCCACTACCATTTAGAGGTTGATTGACTGACCAGTCATGAGGTATTTTACAAATGTTATCAACCCTTGTCTGTCATATCCTGATTACACCCCAATCCATGACATAGCTTTTTATTCAGGAGATGTACTATAAAATTGCAGACATTGGGTTTAGATTAACATGTAACCCCCCTCCCCCCCCCCCTCCTTTTTGGCACCTCGTTTCTGGAATACTTATAACTTGTTTTCTCTTACAGAGTACTATAATTCAGCACTCCATAACTTCCTTTAAATTCTATTCATTTGAGATTCCCTCTGACCACCCAGGCCGCTACATACCCGATCATAAGCAACTTTTTGAGTTATTAAGGTATTTTTATACACCTATATAATGGCTAGTATACCCTGTACACTGCCACATTTTCTATAATAAATGTATACAGTTATTTCCTCTCTTGCCTTTTTTCTTCTTTTTCTGATGCCTTACCTCTTTTTTCTACATGCTCCCCTTCCTTCTCCCCACAAACTTTTTCTTCTCCCCCCTTTCTCTCTGGTCCTTTGCCCCCTCACCCACCACCAAACCCTGACTCACCATCACCCACTTACGGTTTACGCACACTCGTCCGGGGTGCACTATTGGCATATACACATATTTTGATCAATTGTAAGTGAGACACGTATTGATTATGTTCCTGCACTGTGATAAATTACGCTGTTTTATTTTCCTGTCAATAACTGTGACATCTTTATGTTATTATCTTTATGTTAACACAGTTCCCTGAGGAAGGCTCGTGTTGAGCCGAAACGTGGGACGATTCCTTTATGTATCAATAAAAAACAACACAAAGAAAACGAACTTCTTTTTTTCATGTTTTCATTAGAGTGTGCCGAGGTTAATTTTCTTTATCACTTGGGTATTATTCCCTCAGAGCACCTCGCATAGGTTGAGCCGGGTTATACCTCATTTATTAAGTTTTTTTAACCTCGTGCTCCCACTAAAGTATTTCATAACCACTACATGGCATCTTTCGGTGTCTTCTCGTATAATGAAGAAGAAAGAGCTACAATTCTCTCAACCGTAAGAGAAACGGACAACTTCTTGAATATCCCCACCTGTGAGGTGAAATCAAGGGATTATGAGAAGGAGTTGAAGAAATTGGCTTCCTTTTGAACTTCATTCCTATACATTGGCTCAATATACAAAAGCGCAATGAATCCCCAGGGGATTAAGAGTCGCTCTCCGACCAACTCTATTTAGTGACAATGAAGAATATTGTCAATTATTTGAGAATATTCTCAACAAATGCTCTATTGATTTAATGGTCCTCACCATCAAATTTCTCCAGGACGAGATAGTTAAAGTCAAAGAACAGGTTACTGCTATTGAGAACCAACTTGCTAACACTCTTTCCTCTGCAGATCTTACGAGCCTTAAAACTAAAGCCAACAAGACTCTTCAGGATTTTACCAACGAACTAAAAACCAGGAAGAAGAACAAGTTTCTGCGTGATCAGGACGATTACAGCAAAAACCAGGTTTATAGATGGCGCTACACCACCTTACCAGAGGGGCAACCTACAGACCTCGACAAGGCTCATCAGGATCATCAGGCACAGACGGGGGACAAGGACGTGGTCGCGGTGGATGTGGAAAATCTCGCAAACCTTTTTTAGACCCCAGACCGAACCCATCGGTACCACCCAACATCACACCAGACGAGGAAGAAGAAGGAGCGGACGGAGAGCCCTATCCGGAAAACAGGATGCATACTCGGTCGCAGGTAAGAACAATCTGGTCTTCAACATCTCCTCATACTACCTTTCACCTGCCGAGATCAGAGTTCTCCAGAAGGGACTCTCCTTCTGTCCCACACCTCCCTTCGACCCTTTCCTCATTCATCAAGAACTGAACCGTTTCTACCGATCTGTAAGACTTAAGGTTCATTTCAATCAGATGAATGACAGTGTAGACACACCTGTCTCTACTCCTGGAGTAACGATACCAGACACTTTTATCTTGAAGGATCTAGGCATCAGGATCCCGAGCACGTTCCAGCCTTCAAGACTTTCGCATCCGGTCGAGACGTATATTTCTCTGGTATCTCAGTCTGTCGATATGTATATACATGACATTAAAAAAGGCAATTACCACCTGAGGCACAATTTAAATAAGGAAGAAACCATAGCGCTGAGAAGCCTAAAGGAGAATGATAAAATTATAATCAAGCGCAGCCGATAAAGGTGGTGCCATAGTTGTACTTGATAAATCCTATTACATATCTGAGATCCACAGACAACTATCAGACACGTCTACATATAGACCAATCCCCACTAACCCTATCTTTTCAATTCAGAAGAAAATTGACAATTTGGTAAAACTGTATATAGCACAAGGCACAATAGACAAAAAATTGGCAGAATATCTGCACAAACAAGATCCGATCACACCAGTGTTGTACATCTTACCTAAAATACACAAAAATTTAGAGAGACCCCCTTGGAGGCCAATTGTGGCGTCCACAGACTCAGTGCTTTCACCCCTATCTATAACATTGGAAAAGATTCTTACTCCTTTAATTCCCACAATAAAATCTTTCGTGAAAGACACCTCTGACTTTTTAAACCACATAAGCAATATAAATAACATCACGGATGATACCATACTGGTCACACTCGATGTGAACAGCCTCTATACAAGTATTGACCACAAAAGAGGCATTGAGGCTGTTCACTGGTTTCTAAACAATAATACTTCTCTTAGCGAACCACAAAAAATGTTCTGCTTGGATACCCTCACACTGGTTCTCAAAAACAATTATTTTTTATTTGAGGACCAATTTTACATACAAGAATGTGGGACCACTATGGGTGCCAATATGGCGCCCCCATACGCTAACATTTATATGGATAAATTTGAAACAGATCATGTGTACACCAATCAACTATTCAGATCCCACGCAATTATATGGCTAAGGTATATAGATGACATTTTTTGTCTTTGGAAAGGGGGCACCAACACACTAAACACGTTTGTTGATTAAATAAATCAGGGAACACCCAATCTGACATTTACCCTGCATTACGATCTCGACCAAATCAATTTCCTGGACACACTCATCTCCAAGACCGAACATGGCAACTTGACCAGTGACTTATACGTCAAACCCACGGATCGTAACAGCTTACTACACTGGTCTAGCTGCCATCCCAAACACGTCAAAAAAGCCCTAGCTAAGTCCCAACACCAAAGGATTGAACGCATAGTGTCAAATCCGACCACTAAAAAACTAAGACATGATGAAATGACAAATAAATTTCTCCAAAGAGGATACCCGATAACAGACTCTATACCACAGGTGCTAACACAACAAAGGGACAGAAATATAGACTACAGATTAAAATTTATCAACACGTTTCATCCATTTTCCACACTCTTTTAAAAAGCTGTTCTAGAACACTGGCCTCTACTACAGAAAGCCTATCCGGGTATAACGGAATTTAAACTTCCACCACTCATCTGCCATAAGCGAACAAGAAACCTTAAGAATTCACTAGTTAGGGCCGACATCGGATCCAACATAAAAACCATTCAACAGAAGACTTTGAGTACCCCCAGGAAAGGCACATTCCCATGTTTGGGATGTGCACAATGCACTAACGTTTGCAAGGGTGAATCTTTTACACATCCCAGAACAGGCAAAAGATTCCACATCAACGGCTTTTATACATGTAATTCCAATTATGTCATCTATCTTATTAAATGCCCGTGCGGTCTCGGATATGTTGGGGAAACCACCCAGCATGTCCAAGACCACATCTCAAAACACAAGTCGACTATCAGGTGTAAAAACACATTGCTACCGATCCCTGCCCACTTTATCGAATATCGACATTCCATCAGTCAGTTAAAATTTCAGGTGATTGATCACATACCCGTACCTAGGAGAGGAGGTAATAGGATACGCATGTTGAAAGAACGAGAGGCATATTGGATTTATCACCTCAATACCCTTTCTCCATATGGTTTTAATAGGGAATCTGAAATGGTATACTGAGTGGAACTGTCTTCATATTAACTGTAACTGACATACTGGGTAGCTTTAATATAACCACAATGGGAGTTATAATGTATCTTTACAATGTTTTTATTTTAGGTTTTTGTACCTAATCATAATTTATGATTTCTTATGTGCTTTGATATAATGTACAGTATGTATCCTAACTATCTATTTTTACTTGTAGGCAGGACTATGTTGAATATTCAGGAGGGTACTGTCTTGTACCTACTGTTGCCCTTCACCTACTGTGCACATCGCCTTCCAGCACCAACTACTTCTTCTACCTACTGTGCACATCACTTGTATGCACAAGTCCCACCAGGAATATGGCGGCTGCCATCACAGCGACAGTATTACACCTTTTTCTGCGCCCTAAACACTCCTTAGAAGGTCTTACTGGCTTCTGCCGCCCGCGCATGCGCAGAACGCCTGTTCGGTCACCATTCGACCTTCTCAATATGGCGCCCGCACTCGCGCATGCGCATTGCGCATATGACGCCACGGAGCTCCCCGCCCAACCAGGAAGCACTGGGGGGTTCAAAAGAGCGCTGCACACGGCCACACACACAGTACTATAATTCAGCACTCCATATCTTCCTTTAAATTCTATTCATTTGAGATTCCCTCTGACCACCCAGGCCGCTACATACCCGATCATAAGCAACTTTTTGAGTTATTAAGGTATTTTTATACACCTATATAATGGCTAGTATACCCTGTACACTGCCACATTTTCTATAATAAATGTATACAGTTATTTCCTCTCTTGCCTTTTTTCTTCTTTTTCTGATGCCTTACCTCTTTTTTCTACATGCTCCCCTTCCTTCTCCCCACAAACTTTTTCTTCTCCCCCCTTTTTCTCTGGTCCTTTGCCCCCTCACCCACCACCAAACCCTGACTCACCATCACCCACTTACGGTTTACGCACACTCGTCCGGGGTGCACTATTGGCATATACACATATTTTGATCAATTGTAAGTGAGACACGTATTGATTATGTTCCTGCACTGTGATAAAGTACGCTGTTTTATTTTCCTGTCAATAACTGTGACATCTTTATGTTATTATCTTTATGTTAACACAGTCCCTGAGGAAGGCTCGTGTTGAGCCAAAACGTGGGACGATTCCTTTATGTATCAATAAAAAACAACACAAAGAAAACGAACTTCTTTTTTTCATGTTTTAATTAGGGTGTGCCGAGGTTAATTTTCTTTATCACTTGGGTATTATTCCCTCAGAGCACCTCGCATAGGTTGAGCCGGGTTATACCTCATTTATATACTTTTATCTAAGTGATAAAAAAAATCTGAAGTTTTTAAAGAAAAAGAATTGCACTTTTGGCACCATTTTCGGGATCTGGGGCTGTGTGATGGCTTATTTTTTCAAGTCCTTAAGAAAAGCAAACAGGTGACACAGAGTTCAGCGTCTCAGTGCCATTTTATCACTGCTGTCCATCCCAGCAACTGTGTTCTACGCTTTGATTCACCTGCTACTGTGTGCCAGCATTACACAGTTTGGAGATGGATCCCCTGCAAGACATGCCTGATTGAGAGAAACAGGTTATCTTCAACACCACTCCAGGGGCAGAGGGTGCTTTAGAAGCACCAGAACTGGAACAACATCTACCGGAAAATAACATGAAGACGTATGCTACTTGGATCACCACCGTGATACCCACATTGGGTCTACTGTGTAGAGATGAGCGATGTTCGATTAGAATTGTTCGCCAATTTCAAATTCGACCTGTTTTGGGCTATGTTCTAGTCATTTGACAAATTCAAACAATTTGCTAAAAATCCGGTAATTCGAGTTTCTGTTCGATAACGCTTCGTTCACCAAAAGCGTTACTGACTTTTCCCAGTAACGCTTTCGATGAACGTAATTATGAGGGGCGTGCATAATTACAAGGCAGCAGCAGACAGGCACACCTATTTGCGGCTTCTAGTGATGAGCGAGCACTAAAATGCTCGGGTGCTCGGTGCTCTGGCCGAGCATCTCAAGATATTCGTGTACTCGGCCGAGCACCGAGCCCAATGTAAGTCAATGAGCGACAGGCTCCGCCCACAGACTTCCGGTTATAAAACGAGTAAATCCGGAAAAGGGCGGGAGGGTGGGCTTTTTCACATCGCCGCAGCATAGAACACCTCGCTGTGGCCCCCAGAGGGATCCTATCGATTAATCTGCTCCCTGTATGGTGCCAGCTCACTGTGTGCACTGAAGGGAGCAGTGTATGTGTCTCAGATCGCTATTTATTACCGAGCGGTCCGAGCATCTCGGCAGTACTCGGTGCTCGCCGAGCACCCCGAGTACCGAGATACTCGTGCGAGTACCGAGTCGCACAGAGCATACTCGCTCATCACTAGCGGCTTCCTCAGAAAGAGAGAACTCACATAGGATGAAGTAAATATAACTTTTTCTCTACTTTACAAAATCGATTTTTTTCTGCAAAAGGGATGGCTAGAAATGATAAGAGGGGGTGCAGGGACAGGTCTAAAGATGTGGGGGGTCAGCTTGTGGGTTTAGGATCACTTTAAGTGGCATCAATTGCCCCACAGTAGCAAGCTTAAAATTGTTGGTGACTGTCATGCAGCACATTCAAAAATCCACAAGCCTTTAGTTTCCCCAGAATGACACAGGGGTAGAAAAGTCCTTGTGGATCCCTGACTTGTTCATCTTGATGAACGTTAGGCTGTCCACATTCTGGCTGGACAGACGCGTGCACTTATCTGTCAGCACACCACCAGCAGCGCTGAAGACACGTTCAGAGAGAACGCTGGCTGCGGGGCACGACAGGATCTCCAAGGCGTGAGTGGCGAGCTCCGGCCATTTTTCAAGGTTGGAAGCCTAACATGAGCAAGGGTCCAGTTCCACAGTCATGGCATCGATGCTCACTTGGAGATACTCCTGTGAGATTCACTCTGTGTACCACTGGTGTTTTGTAGAAAAGCCGATCTGAGGCTAGGGTCATACATAGAGATTTTTTCTTGCATTTTTGGAGACCTGCGTTTTCTAAAAACACATGCAAAAACACACCCATAGACCTCCATGGAAAAAATGCATGCCTAAAGTGCCATGCGTTTTTGGCATGCGTTTTTGGCATACGTTTTTGCACTTAAGTGAGGAGCTGCCTTCGAAAACGCATGCAAAAATGCATGGTACCATTTAATACCATGCAAAAAAAAAATTTCGCCTCCATTTTTTCCTGGACTCCTGCACCTTCCTTAACAGATTGGCTGCTACCATGCGCCCTCGTTAATTTGTCTCCCCCACCCTCCCATGCCTGCCGTCTTGGTGTTGCTGACCATGAGGACCTTGGTGATGTTGTTATCCCTTCCGCATAGGACTCCTCCTGTACTTCCTCCACCTCCTTTTGTCCCACCACCTGACTCCGAATACTGTTTAGAGTGTGCTCCATCATGTAGATGACAAGAACAGTCATGCTGATAATGGCATCGTCAGCGCTAAACATCTTCGTCGCCATTTCGAAACTGTGCAGAAGGGTGCATAGGTCCTTGATCTGAAACCACTCCAGCAGCGTGATCTGCCCCAACTCTGGATCTTGTTGGTCCAGTCCATAACCATAATAACGTATTGCATAATTCATCATAACGTATTGCACCAGGGCTCGACGGTGCTGCCACAGTCGCTGCAACATGTGCAGAGTGGAATTCCAGCGTGTTAGCACATCGCATTTCAGAAGGTGAACCAGCAGGCCAAACGACTTCTGGAGCAATGCAAGTCATTGAGCTGTGGGATGCGAACGCTGGAAGTGAGCACACAGCGGTCGTGCCCTCTGCAGAAGCCCATCTAGGTCGGGATAGTGTATTAAAAATTGCTGGAAACCAGGTTCAACACGTGAGCCATACAAGGTACATGTGTCACATTGCCCTGGCGAAGGGCCGCACCCAGGTTTGCAGCATTGTCGCACACGGCCTTCCCTGGCTGCAGGTTGAGCAGACACAACCATTGCTGAAACTCAATCTGCAGAGCTCACCACAACTCCTCAGCTGTGTGACTCACATTTCCCAGACATTTCAAGGTAAATACTGCCTGATGGCGTTAAGCCCTACTGCCAGCATAGTAAGGAGGTCTGCTGAATTCCTTGTGCACAGTTACAATGCGGGTGTTGTGTCCCTGCGGCACGGCGCTTCCACTGCACGCTCTGCTGTCCCCCCTGCCCGCTTACCTATCGCTCCGTCACTGGCCCTGGTCCGGGGATTTAGGGTCCCAGCCGGCTGGCGGCGGCCCCAGGGCTCCAGAGTGCATCACCGCTTGTCAAGGGGCCAGGGTTCGGCTTCCATGCTGCTGAAAAGTCCTCCTGGGGCTCCTGCTGCCTCACTTCCCCCCTGAGCTCTCAGTAGGGGGCGAGCGCATGCTCTCAGCCAAGATTCCAGTCTGCCCTGCCCCGCCTCTTAGCCAATCACTGAGAGGCAGCGTGGATATAATGTCCTCATTCACTTCTGGACATTGCCTGGGTAACTTCTACCATCTAGAAGCTGCCAGTCCAGGTCTTGTTAGGTTCTCCTGCTTTGTGCTATTCCTTACCCTTGTTTTGTTCTCTTTCAGGTGGATACCTCTGTGCCAGTTCCCTGCTGCCCTCCATGTTTCCTGGTTTCGCAAAGGACCCCATCCTGCCCCTCCGTGTTTCCCTTCTGTTGGTTTCTTTCCCTTGGGTCGGTTAAACATGGGTGTCTGCCTCTCTCGGGCCCTCCTTAGCCTCATCCAGGAGAAATCCCTGTATGGGGGTCACTCTGGCTGGACTCCTCCGGAGGTGTTTCCAGTGAGGTGGCCCTGTGGACTTCCCTTGGGGTGTTTGCCCACTGCTGTTGATGTGTGCAATAAATCTTTGAACTTACCTTCCTTGTCTGGTTCTCTCACTCATCCTGGTATCAGCATCCGCATTGCCTGCGGTCCAGTGGGTCCTCACATCAAGTCCGTCTGTAGAGCATGACAGATTTTGCCCAGGCCATGGACCCCACTGATGCCAGGTTTGATGCCCAAAGAGAGCTTGCCGGCCTCCGTCAGAGCCATGACCATGTAGTAAGAAGGGATGATGGGAGTGATGGTGTGTCACGGTCCGCGCTGCTTCTGGATTCAATAAAACTCACCAAAGAGCCCAGCAATCTTTCATCCTCTTTATTCCTTATTCCTACGCGTTTCAGCGCCACACCCGGCGCCTTCCTCAGGAATAAGGAATAGGAATAAGGAATAAAGAGGATGAAAGATTGCTGGGCTCTTTGGTGAGTTTTATTGAATCCAGAAGCAGCGCGGACCGTGACACACCATCACTCCCATCATCCCTTCTTGGAACATACCACGATCCAGTGGTAGGTGGAGGTCCTGCAGCAGCTTGGAACATTGATTCCTAAAACGCGATTAAGCCAGTTGTGGGGACCACAACTGGACCAGGTGAGCGGCCACACAGCATCACCATTTACACACTAGTGTCACTAGTGATAGGGCACTATTGCGCCTCTTGTCCCCTCCCTTTATATTTTGCATGACCATGTAGTGGCCTTCATACAGTCATTGGAGGCCCGTTTAGAGTCACTCCAGACCTCCGACCCTTCTTTTTCTTCCCAGATGTTGGGTCTGCACCAAGAACTGGACCACCAGAGGAAGCTACAGAACAGGATGCTGTCCTATATGACATCCGTGGATGGTTGACTTACCAGCTTACAGAGGGCAACGGCCTCCCAGGGTTCTGGCTCCATGTCACCCTCCGGAGCCACAGCAGGCGTTGTTTCTTCTCCTCGGCTATGCCAGCCCACCAGGTACTCAGGGGATCCTAAGTCATGCCGGGGGTTTCTCAACCAGTGTCAACTTCATTTCCGGCTGTTACCACACCAATACCCTATGGACGAGGTCAAGGTGGCGTTCCTGGTGTCCCATCAGGAGGGCGAGGCGTTGGCTTAGTTTAATCCGGTACTGAAGAGAGAGGATTCCATTGTGTCAGACCTGCGGGCGTTTCTGGCCACCTTCCGCAGGATCTTCGATGAACCCGGACGCGTCGCCTCTGCTACCGAGGCCCTCTTCAGTCTGCAGCAAGGTAATCTGTCTGTCGGTCAGTACGCGATACAATTCCGTACTTTGGCTTCTGAGCTTCACTGGTCCGATGAGCCCTTGATCGGTGTATTCCGTTGGGGGTTATCCAGGCGTGTGAAGGACGAACTGGTGGTAGGGGATCTCCCCGATTCCCTGGACGAGTTAATCACCCTGGCAATCCGGATAGACCGTCGTCTGCAGGAGTGGAATAAGGAGAGGACTCAGGAGAGGATGCAGGAGAGAAGACCTCCCCGCTTGACTCCCACGTTCCAGCGGCCCCTTCTTCAGGTACCCTCGGTTTCCTCTTCAGCCCATGAGCCCATGGAGGTGGACCGCGTCAGGTTAAGCAGTCAGGCAAGGGAGGAGAGGCTCACCCGGGGCCTTTGCCTTTACTGCGGTGGATCCGGTGGATCCAGACACTTCCATAGGCAATGTCCCAAGAGACCGGAAAACTCTTCCACCTAGGCCAGGTAAGAGAGGCCAACCTAGGTGAGGGTGACTCCTCTCTACCACTTACTATTTCCATCCAGGTGAAGGTCGGTGACGAACGCCATTCGGAGGTGGCTTATCTGGATCTGCAGGTGATTTCGTACAGCTGGAAACGGCGCAACGTTATGGTATTCCCATACTACCCCTGCAGCATCCCCGCATCATCACCTCCGTCGATGGGAGACCCCTACAGGACACGATAGCGGGCGTCACAGGTGAGGTGGAGATACAGGTCGGAGCACTCCACACTGAGCGGCTCTGCTTCTACGTATTGCCGTCACTTTCTCCTCCGTTTATGCTCGGCTTGCCATGGCTCCGCAGTCATGAACCAGTTCTGGATTGGCGTACGGGAGAGGTCCTGCGGTGGGGTCATTCTTGTCACAGTCAGTGTCTGCTCCCCGTTCATCCCGTCCAGATGCCTCCCTCGCCGGCGGACTTGCCCGGTCTACCATCGGCCTACTGGTCCTACGCTGAGGTCTTCGATAAGAAGGAAGCCGAGACCCTTCCTCCTCACAGACCGTACGACTGTCCCATCGATCTGGTACCAGGGGCTTCACTTCCGAAAGGTCGCATCTACCCATTGAACCCTGCTGAGACCCAGGCAATGGCCGATTACGTTAAAGACAGCCTGGCGCGGGGTTTCATCCAGAAATCCACTTCGCCCGTGGGTGCGGGGTTCTTCTTCCATAAGTATAGACAAAGATAGTCCAAAAATAGCGATACAACCAGACCAAAAGTAATATTATTTTGTAAGAAAATTTACTTTATTTATGAAAAAAACACAACACCAAACAACACGCAAGTTTAAAATCCTCATAAAAAGCTATAATATAGCTATACTCTTGTCCACTTGAGAAGTTCTCAAGGGACACCTCCCCCCCCTCTCCTAGAACAACCTGAGAAACTGTTTAGTTAAACAATAATGAGTGGTCATATACCCAGGTATTTCCATACAAAGTAATTTACATGTAAAGTGCAAGCATATAATCAAATTAATATGGTTTTCACCAAAAGCAGTTTAAGGGCCCCCTTATTTGAGTGAGAAGTTCAATAGGTGCACTTGCCACAGTGCATATAGGTTAAACAACAGATAGTAAATAGCAGATATCCTACAAATGAGTATACACTCCAAATATACACCTATAGATATTAATAGAAGCACCCATAGTAGTTTGTTCCACCCTATATCTCAAATAAGGCTATCTGCTCTATATAAAGCCCTCATGCAAAGGCTAGCATGTGTTAGATCATCCCAGCATGTAGTACTAGATAAACAACTCTCTCAACCCACAGAAATCATTACATTTATATTCATAATGGTTAAATAACAAAGAATAAATGATTTTTTGCCTCTATATAAATAATATAAAGTGCCAATACCCGGGGCTTATTTTTTATATAAGGAGCTGCAGAAATCTTACATCATAATGATAGTGATCTCAGCTGCTGTCAAATGCACAGAGATGATCATATGCTGCAATCATTAGAGGAATAAAGGTAAAGATCCTGAGAGAAATATGACCCCAATAGATTAAGTCAGCTTTACCCAAGAGGTAGCATGGAGGGGGGTAATGGCGCTCCCTACGCGTATCACCGCCTGCGCCCGGCGGCTTCGTCATTTATTCTTTGATGCGGTGATGTTGTCTGCGACATGCTGGTGTAGCGCAGGCACGCCCTTTTTGGAGAAGTAGTGGTGACTGGGCATCTGGTACTGGGGCACTGCAACGGACATAAGGTCTCTAAAATCCTCTGTGTCCACCAAGCGGAAAGGCAGCATTTCTATAGCCAACAGCTTGCAGATGGTGAAATTCAACCGCTTAGCTTTGTCATGGCTAGGAGGAAATGGTCTTTTACTTGTCCACATCTGAGGGACGGAGGGCTGGCTGCTGTGCTCATATGGGATTGAGTAAGGTGACCCTGGAAAACTGCTGGTCTGTGAGGGAGGTGCATTCATGAAAAGGTGGTGCTATGAATGTCTGACAGCGCTCAACTCCACCAGATGTTTCCACTTCCAAAACAGCTGATGACCTGTCAATCACCCTGACTGTTGCGGGTAAAGAGGTGGAAGTTCTACGTCCGAAAGCCTGTCTGACAGCTGTCTCCACAGTCACAGAGGATGAAGAGGCTGCAGATGCACTTGATGGGGCAGACGGTGGTTGGCCAGACCCACAAGGCCGCATTGTAGCACAGTGAGCTTCCCACTGTGACTTATGATTTATGTCCATGTGACGGTTCATGTATGAAGCACTCAAACTATTGATTTTTTTACCTCTACTCAGTTTTTGTTTGCAAATTTGGCAGATAACATGAGTTGGGTCATCCTTTGCAATCTGAAAAGAGGCCCAGGCTAGGCAAGGCTTAGCGCCCATGCTACCTGCAGAGCCACCACAACTTCTGCACAGAGGCAGAGTTGTGGCTGACGACGCAGTTGTTGACGTGTCTCTGTCCAGGAAGCCGCAACCTAACCTTGTCACTAGCATCTTCTGCCACCTCCTCTGATGAACTCATCAACTGCCTGCCTGTGGGTTGACAGTAGAGATGAGCAATGTTTGGTTCGAAATGTTCGCCAATCTCAAATTCGAGCTGTTTTTGGCGGTGTGCAAGTCATTCGACAAATGCAAACAATTTGCTTATAATTCAGCAGTTCGAGGTTATGTTCGATAACGCTTCGATCACCAAAAGCTTAACCCTATCCCTAATACGGTTAATGAAAGTTAATATCCAGCTTCAGTGTATAGTGTGCAGGGGGTGGTGGGGTTTAAATCAGTGCTGCAGAAATAATGCCGATCTCCATTTTTTTTGCTCCTAACTTTATATACAGTGGGGCGGTGCAGGCTGTCAGCCAATGAGACACACACAGCAAAGTGCATTTTTTGCACACAAGCAAGGGCATGTGTCATTGGCAGTGTATGTCACATGTCCTTGCCCTATAAGACCTAGCCATTTTCCCCATCGCCACCATTTCCTCAGTGCTGCAGTTGTGTGTCAGTCAGGCACTGCTACTGCTGCTGTGGGTGCTACAAAGTGTTAGTTAGATAGATAGTGAAAAAACCTATAGTTAGATAGACAGATAGGTTTAGGGAGTAGGGACTAGTTAGAATCTCAGCCCTTTTGAGGGCTACTTCAGACAAGTAGGGAGCAGGGATTAGTTGTAGATATCAGCCCTTTTGAGGGCTTCTTCATAGAAGTAGGGACTAGTTATAATATTCAGCCCTTTTGAGTGCTAGGTTAGAGCAGTTCCTATTAGTTTTTGTCAGGCAGTTGTATGCCAGTGCTTTGCAAGTGTTTTTCACGGTATCTGGCAAAATCTAGCTCAGGCAATCCTTTAGGGCAGGTAGTGTAGCACTGCTGTGTAGAAAGCTACACCACCTGTCTTTAGTAGCCAATGTTTTACTGCAGCTAGTCCAAGCAATTTTTTTGGGCTATTAGCAGTGTCTGGTAGTCAGCGGTGTAGCCCAGCTGTAAAATAAGCTACACCGCCTGTCTATCCAGTAGTCAATTTTTTACTGCAGCTAGTACAGTACATTTTTTTGGGCTAGTAGCAGTGTCTGGTAGTCAGTGGTGTAGCCTGTTGTGAATTCATTGGAGCTCCCTCCGGTGGTTGTTGCTGGTGATGCAGCTGTGTGGGCTTCACAGGTGATGGTGATTGGCAATCTGGTTCTTGGAGCATATAATGTTTGGAAGTGGATCAATCCTTGCCATTTGTCTTTTGTTCATGGAGGAGTTCACATCTCTCTGATTTCCTCTGCTCTGTGGAGATCTTTGCAAGATAAGTGAATGTTTTTTTGATATTTTGTGGCACACTTTTGTGTGCATAAGGATCTGCTTATGTTTTGTTTTATTCTCAGATGTGGGTTTGCTATCTAATCTGTATATTTGTTTATCTGCTCTCAGATAGGAAGTTTTCTTCCTAGGAATTTTACCATTCACTATTATCTGTTATTTCCAGTTCTGTGGGCATTTGATTCATAGAAGTCTACAGACATAGAGGTCGCCGAGTCTTAGTGACTCAGGGTAATATTTGTAATATCTGCTGTTGGTGGGTTTTTTATAGTGTTTTATACTGACCGCAATAGTATTCTATCCTCTCTTTCCTATATAGCTAGTGTGGTCTCTTTAGCTAAACCTTATAATCTGCCTGTGTTTGTTTTTCCTTCTCTTGTTTCCCAGTTAATATCTGTGGGGGGCTTGCTATTCTTTTGGGGTTCTGCTCTGAGGCAAGATAGCTTTTCCTACATCCATCTTTATAAGAAGTTAGTTCTCCGGCTGTGCAGAGGTGTCTAGGTCTGGTTAGTTACATCCCACAGCTACAGTGCAGTTACTAACGACTTCTGCGGAATCTAAATGTTACTCCTGAGTCATCGGTTCATAACAGAAGCCAAGCTGTAAAGTAAGCTACACTGCCTGTCTATCCAGTGCCAATTTTTTACTGCAGCTAGTCCAGGCAATTTTTTTGAGCTAGTAGCAGTGTTTGGTAGTCAGCGGTTCAGCCCAGCTGTAAAGTAAGCTACACCGCTTGTCTATCCAGTAGCCAATTTTTTACTGCAGCTAGTCCATTCAATTTATTTGGCTAGTAGCAGTGTCTGGTAGACAGTTGTGTAGCCCACTTGTGAACCAAGCTACACCGCCTTTCTATTTCAGACTAATTTTTAACTGCACCTAGCCCAGGTAATAGTTTGGGCCTAGTAGCAGTGTCAGTTAGACAGTGGTGTGTAGTCCACTTGTGAAACACACTACACCGCATGTCTACTTCAGACTAATTTTTAACTGCACCTAGCCCAGGTAAGAGTTTGGGCCTAGTAGCAGTGTCATTTAGACAGTGGTGTGTGGCCTACTTGTGAAACACACTACACTGCCTGTCTAGTTTTTAACTGCACCTAACCCAGGTAAGAAAGCTGTGCCTGAACTACACCAGCATTCCTTGAGAGACTCTATGTGTGACTGGGTGCATTTCACCACTGACACTTGGACGAGTAATCAAGAACAGGGGCGTTACATGTCGCTGACTGTTCACTGGATGACTATGGTGATAGGAGGAGAAGGGACTGCTCTACAAGTCTTGGCATCCCCACAGGTTGCATGTCAAACCTCTGTATCTAGATGCTCCTCCACTGCTTCTGCCTCCTCCACCTCCTCTAGGTCCTCCACCTGCGCCCAAAGCCTGTCTGGTAATGTGACCCACGTTCAAGCTGCTCTGATGGAATCCAGCACATCTTCTTACTATGCTGGCAGCAGGGCTCAACGCCATAAGGCGGTGTTTACATTAAAATGTCTGGGAAATGTGAGTCACACAGCTGAGGAGTTTAATGAGTGGTTGTCTCCACTGAACCTGCAGCCAGGGAAGGCCAAGTGCTACAATGCTGCAAAACTGGGCGTGGACTTCGCCGGGGCAAGGTGATGCATGTCTGGCTCACGTCTTGAACGTATGGCTCACGTCTTGAACCTAGTGGTCCAGCAGTTTCTAGTCCACTATCCCGGCTTAGATGCACTTCTGCACAGGGCACGGTCGCTGTGTGCTCACTTCCACCATTCGCATCTAGCAACTCAATGACTTGCATCACTATAGAAGTCGTTCTGCCTGCTGGTTCACGAACTGAAATGCGATGTGCCGACATGATGAAATTCCACTCTGCACATGTTGCAACGCCAGTAGCAACAGCGACGAGCCCTGGTGCAGTATGTTATGACATATAGCTTGGGCCAACGCGATCCAGAGGTGGGGCAAATCACGCTGCTGGAGTGGTCTCAGATGAAGGTCCTCTGCACCCTTCTGCAGAGTTTTGAAATGACTACTAAGATGTTTAGCGCTGACTATGCCATTATCAGCAAGACAATTCCAGTCATCTACATGCTGGAGCATACTTTAACCGGTATTCGGAATCAGGTGGTAGGCCAAGAGGAAGGGGAGGAAGTACAGGAGGAGGTGTATGCAGAAGAGATAACAATATCTCAAAGGTCCAGACGGTCGTCAGCACCAAGTTGGCTGGCAAGGGAGGGTGGGCGAGAGGGATTAACGAGAGTGCATGGTAGCAGCCAAACTGTTGATGAAGGTGCAAGAGCTGAGGAAGAAATGGAGTACAAAGAAGCGATGGGCATGGAAGACTCAGCAGATGAGGGAGATCTGGATCACATTTCTGTTGTGCGAGGCTGGGGGGAGAGGGCAGAGGAAGAAAGCGTGAATATTATCTCACAGCCACCAACATAACAAGGACTTGGTACTCCTGGATGCGCAAGACACATGAGCGCCTTCTTGCTGCACTACCTGCAACATGATCCACGGATTATTAGAATCTGAAGTAATGCCGACTACTGGGTTGCCACACTCTTAGATCCCGGTACAAGAGTAAATTTGGCCAAATAATTTATGCCATGGAAAGGGATTCACGCATGCAGGAGTATCAACAGAAACTTTTACTTAATCTTAGATCTGCTTTTCCCCAAAATACCAGTGGAGCACATAGTGAATATCGCAGTTCTTACTTTCCAACCCTGGGAACATCGAGTCGTCATCATCACTCAAACGTTAACAGTAACAGTCTATCTAGTAACAGCAATTTTGTGGAATCGTGTCATCAACTTTTTACACTGTCCTTTGCAACGCCACAAGAGAGAACAAGTCTGACACATAGTGAACGCCTAGAGAGGATGGTACAGGAGTATCTACAGCTCAATATCGATGCCATGACTGGGCAACTAGACCCTTGTTCATTTTGGGCTTCCAAGCTGAAAAAATGGCCTGAGCTTGTCCCTCATGCCTTGGAGAATTTGTCATGCCCCGCAGCCAGTGTTCTCTCTGAACGTGTCTTCAACGCTGCTGGTAGTGTGCTGATAGATAAGGGAACGCGTCTGTCCAATGACAGTGTAGACAGACTAACGTTTATGAAAATGAACAAGTCATGGATCCGCAAGGACTTTGCCACCCCTGTGTCAGCCTGGGGAGACTGAACAGTTGTGTACTTTACAATGAGCTGCATTCAACTCCACATTTCCATATTTCTACTCTGGGGCAATTGATGCCACATAAGTGGTAGCTATTCCTAATTTTATTTAAGAAAATGGAGACTGTTTTGGGGGTCTCCTTGCTGTTTGTTGCTTGACTTGAGAAGGGCCCTCTGAGCTCAATACCTATCCGTGACACTCCTGCCCCTGTTTCTGAATATTCAACCTTTTTGTCCATCAAACCAGTGATGAACAAATTAGCTGTATTCAGCATCCAGCAATATCAGCACCATCTAAGCGCGTGAAATACAGTAATGTTGCAGACATCTTGGTTGTGGCATTACTGTGATTGGCAGGTCGCGCGACTTCATAGGGTCTATTTAAGCCCTGCCATCTTGCGTACCTTGCACTTGGAGCCAGCATTGGAGAAGCATAGGGAGAGATTGCTCAACTGCTAGGGAGAGTGTTTAGGCCTCTTGATAACAAAAAAGCCCTTTTAAGGGTTACCTGCAGTGTATACTAAGTCAGTGTGAAGTAGGGAGGGAAAGATACGCAAGCAGGGACAGTTTAAAGGTATCCATCACTAGCTCCACAATACCATCAAAAATAGCTCTTTGCAGAGCTGAAGCCACACAACAAACTCAGACTAGAGGGAGGGAGATATTGTGAATTAGGTAGAGAGAGGTTAAAGTGTTCTTCCAGTGTACATCTTAAAGGGAACCTGTCACCTCATTCTACCCACCTATGCTATCACTAGCTGTCCCTTTACCTTCCTAGCTGATCCCTAACCATACCTGTCGCACCTAAAAGGGCCCTATAAAGATTAAGAAAATGACTTATAAACTGACATATAGTCTGGATCCATGGTCTGCGGTGGGCGGGCTCCGGGGCTCCCTTCCAATACCTCGCTTGCTTGCAGCACACCCCGGTGGGCGTCATCATTCCTTCATGCCTCCATTTTAAAATTTCCGTCTCTTCTGATGTATATGCTCCGGCCGTAACGTCATATCCGGCCTGGTGCATTGTGGGTGCTGATCACGTGGTATGGACCGGCTTCAATATGCGCACTGCGCATGTGCTAAACCACAGTAGCACACAATAGCATTATGCAAAACCACATGGCAGCCAAGCACCCCAGTAGGTGGACGAAACACAAAGGTAACAAAGCTGTGACTGCGGATCAAACAACTGTCATGTTGCCTGAGACTATGTACTTCAGAATCTGCTGTTCAGGAAGCAGGTGCTCATACCTTCTGCCCAAAAGTTGCGGTCGCTCACAAATAACAAACATCATAAGCTGCGGTTGCTCATACAAAACAAACCACATCGACTTCCTTGCTCAAGTGAAGCGTTCAATTGCGTGCCTGAGAGCTGGAAAAAAAGCGTATATACCCAGCCATGCACCCACAGGCACAAATATTAAACTCGCACATTGCTAAATTGCTAACTCTGAATATGTTGCCGTTTAGGCTTGTGGGAACACAATCTTTCCATGATCTCTTGGCTGTGGTGCCCCATGTTCCCAGCCGCCACTATTTTGCCCGGTGTGTCACCCTGCATTGCTCAAGCATGTTAAATAATCTGAACCGTACTCTCACCAATGCCGTAACCATGAAGGTCCACCTAACAACAGACACCTGAACAAGTTGTTGTGGATAGGGATGATACATTTCTGTCAAGGCACACTGGGTGAACCAAGTGGTGTGTGGGACAAAGGCACAAACTGGATTAATGCACATCCTATCCATGCCAAGAATAGTGGGCCCAACGTCTTTCAGGGTTTCCATCACTTTATATTCCACTTCCTCTCTCCTCTCCTCCTGTTCCTCATCCTCTGCTGAGTTACCTTCCCCATCACTGCCAAGCTGTGGCATGTGCAGCAGCGCATCAGCAACATGGCAATACGGTCTGCTGAAGCTGATCTGTTTAGGTCAGAAATCACACACTGCTATGGCAAGCTTTAAAACAACAGACCGTTCAGTGACTCTCCCCGCTGCACATCCAACCTGGTCTGGTCATCTGAGATAATGGTGGCAGCTTTAAAGTTCGGCAAGCTGTTACACATGCTGTGCATGGCTCACGTGCTAAACCTAGTTGTTCAGAATTTCTGAAAATTTACCGTGCCTTGCCGTACCTACTTGAAAAAGTGCACCTTATTAGCATCCATTTCCACCATTTCTGTACCGCTTTTTCTGGTCTTTTATTGCTGAAAAAGCACTTAAATTAGCCAAGTCTCTGAGTCATTTGCGACCAGCCCACTTGGTGGAACTTAACCTATCATATGTTGGTGAGGATTAGTGAGCAGCAGAGGGCAGTAGCTGAATACGAGCTTCAACATGCTCGTCAGATTGAGAGTCAGCCACCACACATAACAACTGTCAAGTGGTTGTGGATCACTGACATTTGTGAGGTTTTAGAGACCTTTGAGTACTGCACCAACCTTGTGAGTGGTGATCAGGCTATTATCAGCGTAACCATCCCACTGCTGTGTCTCTTGAAAAAATCACTGCATAATCTCAAAGAGGAAACTTTGAGTGCCCAGCATGTGGCTATGGAGACAGTTTTACCAATGGGTGATAATACCTAGTCCAACCAAAATTCTGAGGCAGCATTGGGTGATGAGTAGGAAGATGAAGAGGATGAGGAGAGAGATGAATTGTTTTTCTGTGCTACTGAGGGGACTCTTAATGCTACAGAGGGTACACCCAACCCAAGCTTCATGTCTTTCCAGCCTGGATCAGTTGGAGAGGAGGAAATGGAGGAGTAGGGAGCAAGTCAGCATGAGGAGAGAATGGGAACTGTTCCAACTGTTGGTGACACAGAACATTTGCCTTCTTGCAGCTTGGCCCACATGGCACAGTTCATGTGTAAGTTTCTGTTGCAAGAACCTCATGTGATACACGTTTTATCCAACAACCTATACTGGTTGGCCATCTTTCTCAATCGAAAGAGTCACCATAGAGTTGCGCAATATAATTGTTCAAGAGGACCATTGTAGATCAGTTGCTGAAAACATCAGCCTCAGACAAAGCTGGTGACAGAGGTACCAGCTCTTTTCAGCACCAAGGAATAATGAGGAGAGACATGAACACCAGATCCAACAGAGGTGGGGCGAAAATGTGCACAAATTGAGCGATTTTCAATAAATCAGCACATCAGCAAGGTCTATCTGCGCCTGTAAAAATGCCAAGGAGGGAGAAGTTGCAGAACATGGTCAAGGGGTACTTAAGTGACTATACGTGCGTCCTTTCTGATGCTTCAGTTCCCTTAAATTATGGGGTGTCCTAGCTGAACATTTGAGAAATGCACTAGAATGGAAAGAAGCGCAGATAGGGTCTTATCTTTTATATATGGTGAGGTTAGTAAAAATTTGGATGGAACTGGCTAGTTTTCTTAAGGATTCCACTGATCTAATCAAGTTAATTAAAGATATGACAAGAGAAGATTCTTACAGCTTCATCACACTAGAGGTAGCATCCCTGTACACAAATATTCCACACAATATCGGGCTGCTTTGCACTAAATGCTATCTAGATAGTGATAAGAGGATTACTACTGAACAGAAAGACTTTGTCATGAATGGTTTGCATTTTATATTACATAATAATTATTTCATGTTCCTAGGGAATTACTACCATCAGATCAAAGAAACAGCGATGGGGTCTAAGATCGCATGTTCCTATGCAAACCAGTTCATAGCATTTTTGAACAACTGTATATTTATGATAACCCATATAATGCGGGTATATAATCTATAAAAGATATATTGATGATATCCTGATCATCTGGGATCATGAAAAAAGTGATGTGAATATGTTCCTGAATTCGATATATAACAACATCTGGGGACTGAAATTTGATTCTAACAAATTTTTAGACTTGACCATTACATCACAGGACAATCAATTGATCACAAAGACATACTTTAAAAATGTGGATAAAAACAGTTACGTTCACTTTTCTAGTGCACACCATAGAAGGTGGATTGAGAATATACCTTATAACCAATTCAGAAGAATCCGGAAGAATTGCACCTCTGGTGCAGATTTTAAAAACAATCTAATATTTTCTCTGAATATTTTATTACACAAAATTATCCACATAAACTGATTCAAAATTCCATAAACAAATGCAAAAAATTAAATCAGGCAGATTTGATCACTAATAAGAAGCATGCAGCAAAATATGAGCCAAAATTTGGTCACAATTTCACTACTACCTACAATTGTTGACATAAATCAATAAGAAATATTCTCAATGAATATTGGCATAAACTTCTCAGTGACCCCATAATAGGGAAGGATTTACCTAACAATCCACACATAATCTTCAAAAGAGCCCCAACTATAAAAGGGATTATAGCGCCAAGTCGCCTTAGACAATTAGTTGAGGACGTCATACATCTAGATAATCTTTCTAAGGGATCATATCGATGCAACAAAAATAAATGCCTTTGTTTCAAATTCATCATGGATAATGTCAAAACGTTTAGATCTTCAAGCACTGGTGCAACCTTCACTATTGAATATGCATTGGACTGTACTTCCCAGTTCATTATATACTTAATCTAATGTCCCTGTAAAACTCAGTATGTAGGTGGAACGGTACAGCCCCTACATCTGCGCCTCAATAAACATCGATCTAATATTAAAAATAAATTAATGAAACATGGTGTTTCAAATCACTTTACTACTGTACATAACAGCGACTTCAGTCTCTTCAAAATTACCCCAATAGACTTTATCCCCATATATACAATAGAATTGATGCTTTCAACAAGAGGGAGATGTTCTGGATATATAAATTAAATACATTGAAACCCAATGGTTTGACTCTAATCACAGAACTAGTTCAGTGAAAATCAGTAATTAATAATGGGTCAATTTTGGGTACATACAACTTGGATGTTCCATTATACCTACAAAAAGACTGGTTCTGTATGGATCATACATTTTGTTTTTTATGCAATGATATAATACTATCAACCTTTGAATTCACTAATCATTTTGTCAAGTGCATGATTTTATTCTGCAGTATTTACATTTCTCATTAATATAATCAGAAATCAAAAACAGGACTAATACTAAAATAATCATCTACTCTGTTTATGATAATGTTATATTGTTACACTACTATATACCAGTGCATTGACAGCTTGACAAAATTCTGATGTACGATGCGATACCGATCTTTTTTTCGAACGCAAGATCCTCCTCATCTCAGTCTGGTACCCAGATATATCGGCACGTTATAGTGCTGATCCAGGTTCCACTTTCTCTCAGACTGTTAGTATCTCAAAGTATTTCCTTTACTTTACCTAGATGTATCTCTTATATATTGATCACCCCTTGCCTGTTAGGGCCGCTTTACACGTCGCGATATCGCAACGCAACATCGATAAAAAGTCACATGGTGTGGCCGTTGCAGTTGATATCGTTCGTGCGTTGTGTCGTGTAAATGGGCAATGCGACAAGAAAACAACCTAACTACGATATTGTGAGAAGATTGTGCAAGCACTTCAACCGTACGATATTGTATAGGCGATGGGGCAGGATCGTGCTGTGTGACAGCGCAACTACGATTTGGAGCGCAACTTCCCCTATTCACTCCAATGTTAAATGGTCGTTCCCTGGGTTGCTCACACTCAGAGTGGGAAAGGGGCGTACACCATCATAGTTGCGTTGCCTGCCGATATCTCCCTGTGTGACATCTACTATGCGATCTTGGATGAGTGCCAAAAACGTGTGCACTCCCGTGAAATCGTATGCAATATCGGACCTATATTGCGACCTGTAAAGCGGCCATTACAGTTTGTTTCATGATGATGCATTGTTGTGCACATCACGGATATATCCAATAATATAATTGTCTAAGAATGCATTTTGAAATATCTTCCCTCATTGATTCAAATATATCTTCTCTATATATACAGGTTGTTCTCCACTTATCAACACAGAGAAACTTTCAATTTATATTTATTCCGCTATACACTAGGGATGGGCGAATACCTTACTATTCGGAATCGCTATACCCGCAACGAGTAGGTCTTGGTACTCGCTACTCGTTGCGAGTATAGCGATTCCGAATACTTTTGCAGTGTATCAGTAGATACACTGCAAAAGTCCTGTAAAAGAGAGAAAAAGTGGTTAAAAAATAAAAAAATCGGATACTCACCTTAACCGACGGCTGTACCGGGACCGGCCGATGCACGCCTATTCATGGAAAAGGACCTTTCACTCTCTCAGCCAATCAGATGCCGCCACATCACAATGACGTAATCGCTAACGGCCACCTGATTGGCCAGATGGAAAGGTCCTCGGTGTACCTGAGAGGACCTTTCCATCTGGCCAATCAGGTGGCTGCTAGCGATCATGTGATTGTGACGTGGCGGCATCTGATTGGCCAGATCTCTCCCAGCCATCTGATTGGCTGAGAGAGTGAAGGTCCTTTTCCATGAATAGACGTGCATCGGCCGGTCCCGGTACAGCCGTCGGTTAAGGTGAGTATCCGATTTTTTTATTTTTTAACCACTTTTTCTCTCTTTTACAGGACTTTTGCAGTGTATCTACTGATACACTGCAAAGGTATTGGGTACTTGCTACTCCTGAGTAATCATAATTTACTCAGCGAGTAGCGAGTACACGAATACCGCTACTATTCGGCGAGTGCCGAATAGTAGTGAGTATACTCGCCCATCCCTACTATACACATATCATTATTTTATATTTAATACATATAATGTTAACATGGTATGATTGATACATACCGCTTACTAAACTTTCCAACACAATCATACACTTTCTATTATTAGACCGGATGTGTTGTGGTATTTACTATAGCTCCATCATTCTCAATCGATTCTTGGTTGAAAACTACTTTCCTCTTCCAAACATTTTTGCATTTTCCTTCACACCTTCACTGTCCCGGGTGTTCTATAACCCCTGTCACTTGACTGCTTCTTTCACATAATGTGTTTCTTTCACCATCACACCATCACATTTTGTTTCCTTCCACTATTACACTATCACATTCTATCATCCTTTTGGTTTATAAAATATGTAGTTATAAATCAATAGCTTCTTAGATGAACATCCAGTGGGCTTGTGAGACTCACTAGACAAACAACCTTCGCACTGGTATATCTTTATTAGCTACATCAGTTCTTATCACGACTATGATGCTTGTCAGGCAGCTTTTGCACATTGTGACAGCCGACAGCACATTATGATAAGCACATCGGTTTTCATAACGCATTAGTGAAGCACTTGATTTCTTCTAAGTTCTAGGCAGCAATGTACACACCACATCAAACCACTAATTGTCACACAAAAAAAGTCTACACAAAATAATAATAATATTATCATTTCTTCACAGGGACATAGACACAACTCACAAACATCACAAAGTTAAAATGAGAAATCAATAGTACATGATTTATAGATCCAGTCAATTCATGATCAATTTTCATTCATTAATTTTATTATTTATTTTTCATTATTTTTTATTTTTCATTATTCCATTAATATTTGCACTTTTCATCATTAATTCATCTGTATAAAAATATTCAAAAATATCTTAAAACCACATCAATTGCTTCTCTCTTATTTCATTTAATTTTCTCTATCTTCTTTTTTCGATCTTTGTTTTTTTATCGCTTTTTTTCCTCTGCTTTCCATAGTTCCCCAGGCTTTCATTGGTTCATAATAGTTTGCCAGACCGATTGCTTCCTCACCAGTTCCATGGTGGCAGCGTTGACAGCTGAGAACAAAAAACGAGAATGCAGATCACAATAGATTTAGACCACTTTTGTAAGTTCTATCCCCCATAGAGCTCTATTTTTTATCTACAATAGTTTTAAATAATTTTTTATCTGATCATGTTATATGAATAGATAATCTTTTAAAGGTAGTTTTTTATATTAAATATTATTATAAAATTATATCGCTTAATGATTTCAAGTATATTCCTTCCTTCATTCTGATGTTGTGAATATTCAGATTGAACCACACATTCTTCCCTAATGAGTGGGTGTGGTTCTTGAGACAGAATGAGGTCATGCATCCCTCCTCTTCCTGTGACGTCTAGAAAATGTTGTTTACCATCTACCATAAATATATAACCAATTTTTATGATATGTAACATCACTGCTCCCTGAAGAAGGAGTTGGGACTGGCTCCGAAACACGTAGGAGGAATAAAGAAATTATTTTTTGATGAACATCGTTTATTTGCCTTGATTTAAGCAGCGCGGGTCCAGGTACACATGTCTCTATCAGATTTTTAACTACAAGCTGAACACTTAGCCCAGCCTCTCCTTATATGCCTTGGAGGTGCTGGCCTACTTGGCCTGGCTGCTTGTGTGATGTCAGAGCGTGTCATCAGTTTTGCTTGGGTAATCATCACTGATAGGCACACACGCCTCTCCATGGAAAATGCAGACAGACTTACTCTGGTTAAATTCAACAAGGACTAGATTTCTCCACGGTTTGTAATGACCCAAATAACAGCAACCGAACCTAAATTCTCCAAAAATGCTGATTTATGCTACTACTGTTACTCCTTTCCTTCCTGCGTGAAACTTAACTCAGTCTATAGGGCTAATTCTTACAAACACTAATCACATTGTGCAGTGGGAAAACCAGGACAGTATTCCTAATCTAGCCTAACTACTATTTGTGATTGGGGGCTCTTGGGATGGTGGCTTCCTGCGTCAAGCATGACTTAGCACATAGAGCTAATTTGTTCAAACCCTATGCACATTGTTTTTGTAGCATAAAATATACATTGATAGGTAATTGATAATTAATCTGCACCTGTGTGACCTATATTGTACCCAAACTGGAGAACTGTGATGGGAACTTATTTACAGCTCACCTTCTGTTAATCATTATTCATTTGCCAATTTGTACATGTTAACTCAATAGTGTGTTGTTATATGTGTTCGGTACTCCAGATTTGTACTGTCTTTAATGCTCTTTGTACGATTTATAATAAAGATGAACTAATTTTAAGACTAAAATGGAGTAGTATGACTTTTACAACTGTCAACTATTGATAATATGGGTAAAAACCTCCATTTGTGTTCTTCAAGTGTGTAAATGTATGTAGGAGGAGGTGTTCTAAGGCTGGCTTCACACCACGGTTTTGGCCTATCAGGTTCTGTCCGGTGTTTTGCTGGAAGCACCGGACAGAACCTGACAGCCCCGGATAGAACTGAACCGGAGGTCAAATATGCCCTCCGGTCCTGTTTTCTACCAGAATCGGCAGATTGCAGGTTTTAGAAGCTGTCCCTGCTGTATTTTTCAAAATCACAGCTAGCGGGAGCTAGCCTCAGTCCTGAAATGTCAGCGAAGAGCTCTCCACAGTGCTGAAGTTCAGCACTGGCCGGCGCTGAGCCTCAGCACCCGGTGTCCAAGAGCCGGACCGATTTAATGTTGGATCTGGCACAATCGGGCACCATAGACTCCCATGTTAGTGGGCACCGGATCACGCCGTATCCGGGAGGATTCGAGATGTGCAGATTTTTGCCCCAGACAGAAAATTGCAGCAAGCAACAAAAATCTGAATTTATCCGGGATCGTCCCGGATAGATGGAAACGTGTTGGCAAATAGCTGCCATCCGGCCCCATCCGGTCCCAAAGGGTTCACATCAGACAGCGCCAGATCATGAAAACCATGGTGTGAAGCCTCCCTAAGAAACCCTTTAGAAGTATATATTGCCTGAGAATAGCCGTGTCTTTGGTGAATGCCTATGCACATTGTGCAGTGGACAAACCAGGATAGTATTCCTACTCCAGCCACAGTATTATTTTGGATTGAGGCCCTTAGGATGGTGGCTTACTTCAGGCCTTCTAAACATTTCAATGTATGGCCACAGTATCACATAGTGGTGTACGAGGAGGAGGAGGAGGAGGAGGGGGATCAAGCCCAATGCTACAATGGGCACATTGTAAACTGCTATGGAATATGTATTCCACTATCTGAGTCTCATTGAGGGAGAGACCGCCCAAATGTCTAAGTAAGAGCAGTCCCTTAAAAACGTACGTTACAGGGCCATCTCTGGGCCCTCACACAACTCAGGTTTCCTGCCTACTGAAGGCCTTTTGAGCATGTGAATTTAGGGCCACAATTTCACATGGTGGTGGAGGAGGAGGAGGGTCAAGCCCAATACTACAATGGGCACATTGTAAACTGCTATGGAATATGTATTCCACTATCTGAATCTCAATGAGGATGGGACCGCTCAAATGTGTAAAGTAACAGCAGTCCCCCTAAAACGCATGTTACAGGATCACCCGAGGCCTCTCAGGTCAAAGATCAACATACCTTCTAGTACATTGTTGCTGGCCTTGTAAAGTGCTGGGGAGTAGCTATCTAAAAATGATATATGACAGAGGGACCTACAAAATATATAAGTCAGGGCTCTCCCAATCGTAAAAAAGCAGAAAAAAGCAACAACAGTAATTTGTTTGGCCTTATATACAAGTGATTACGCAGGATAAACTGTTTCTTAACCTTTTTGGCATGTTAAATGCAATTTTGGTTAGGTTTGGTGTTTGTTCTTGTGTATCTGTAAAAGGGGCGTAATACTATGACAAACTTATTTATTTAACTTTATTGATTAAAAGCACACATAGAGGTAATGACACATATAGGAAATAAATGGTGAGGAGATTCCAAAGATATGCCACACCAGCGTAATATCAGGAGACTGGGCTAAGTCTCAGCTATTTCAGATGCAAATATTAAGGGCAAAATAGTCACAGAGAAATTGCAGGGTTAGCAACCATTCATCCATCAGACTCACCCATATGATTGTGAAGTGTAGCTGCTGATTCCGTGCCCAGTATCGCTACCCTAGTCCGTGGTGACCCCAACGCACGTTTCGCGTGGATGCTTTTTCGAGGGGTCAATTTACTGGTGGAATATATTAATAATGTGACAAACCTGTTCCCAGAAACTAGTGATGGGCGAGTCCTAAATTACTCGGAATCGCTTGACTCTAGCGAGTCCGAGCCCGGGACTCGCTACTAGTTGCGAGTCTAGCGAGTCCAATGTTAATGAATGGGGAAGCGAGTAATAGCGAGTAATGTGCGATTTACAAATTGCAGATGTGTCTCGGAAGCTTCAGGCTCTATCTGCTAGGACTCGTTACTCTGCGAGTTTCCCAGCGTTTACTCGCACAGTAACCAGCCCAATGCAAATCAATGGCAATCCTAGTTTTGTCAGAGACTCTGACAAAACTAGGATTGCCATTGACTTGCATTGGACTCGCTACTGTGCCAGTGATAGCAGGGAAACTCGCAGAGTAAGAGCTGTCTGCTCTGTGCAGCTCCAGGGTCCTAGAGCCCGCCTGCTGCCTGATGTAGCAGAGCTGAGATTGTTCTCAGTCTGCTCATTCCCTGTGCATAGACATCTATATCTATGCACAGGGGATGTAGCAGAGAGGACATCACGTTTTGGACTACGTTGGATGGAAGATGACTTTTTTAATTAAAGATGTAGTCCCCAATGGCTTTTTTTTTTTTATTTCTAATAAAAAATTTTCTCTGTGTTGTGTTTTTTTTAACCCTTTATTGGAGATTCTTAGTGGCCGGGTCAAAGCTGGCCTGACATTAAGAATCTCGGGCTTAATACCAGCTTGTATAACAAAGCTGGTATTAACCCCTTTATTATCCAGCATGCCACCGCCACCAGGGCCGCTGGAAGAGCGGGGTTTAGCGCCAGAGGATGGCGCTTCAATGAACGCGCCATCTTCTGGGGCGGCTGCGGGCTGCAATTTGCAGTGGGGGTTGCCCAGAAAGCTTGGGCCTCCCTGCGCTGTGGATTCCAGCCCCCAGCTGCTTAGCTGTACCTGGCTAGACATAGAAATTGCGCGGAGCCCCACGCATTTTTCTTTTATTATTTCATGAAATTCATGAAATAATTAAAAAAGAGGGCTCCCCTATATTCTTGTGTCCGGCCAGGTACAAATAGGCACCTGGGGGTTGGGGGCAGCCCGTCGCTGCCTGCTGGATCCGGGCGGTTCCAGAAATACGGCGAAGCTTACGTCATTTTTTTTCTGAAAAATCAATAAAACAATCCTAAAAAAGGGACTGCATCTTTATTAACCTCTCGCCCATGGTCCAGGGGTTAATAAAGATGCAGTCCCTTTTATTTACATTGTTTTATGGATTTGTCAGAAAAAAATTTGACGTGGGCTTCTCTGAATTTCTGGAACCAGCCGGATCCAGCAGGCAGCGACGGGCTGCCCCCAACCCCCAGGTGCCTATTTGTACCTGGCCAGACACAAGAATATATGGGAGCCCTTTTTTTTTATTATTTCATGAAATAATAAAAAAAAAATGCGTGGGGCTCCGCACAATTTCTATGTCTAGCCAGGTACAGCTAAGCAGCTGGGGGTTGGAATCCGCAGTGCAGGGAGGCCCAAGCTTTCTGGGCACCCCCCGCTGCAAATTGCAGCCCGCAGCCGCCCCAGAAGATGGCGCGTTCATTGAAGTGCCATCCTCTGGCGCTGAACCCCGCTCTTCCAGCGGCCCTGGTGGCGGTGGCACGCTGGGTAATAAAGGGGTTAACACCACCTTTGTTATACAAGCTGGTATTAAGCCCGGGATTCCTAATGTCAGGCCAGGTTTGACCCGGCCACTAAGAATCTCCAATAAAGGGTTAAAAAAAACACCACACAGAGAAAATTTTTTATTAGAAATAAAAAAAAAAGCCATTAGGGACTCCATCTTTAATTAAAAAATCCTCTTCCGTCCGACGTAGTCCAAAACGCGATGTCCTCTCTGCTACATCCCCTGTGCATAGATATAGATGTCTATGCACAGGGAATGAGCAGACTGAGAACAATCTCAGCTCTGCTACATCAGGCAGCAGGCGGGCTCTAGGACCCTGGAGCTGCACAGAGCAGACAGCTCTTACTCTGCGAGTTTCCCTGCTATTACTGGCACAGTAGCGAGTCCAATGCAAGACAATGGCAATCCTAGTTTTGTCAGAGTCTCTGACAAAACTAGGATTGCCATTGATTTGCATTGGACTCATTACTGTGCGAGTAAACGCTGGGAAACTCGCAGAGTACCGAGTCCTGCGAGTCCCTTACTACTCGCAGAGTAACGAGTCCTAGCGAGTAGATTCGCCCATCCCTACCAGAAACCATATGAAAGTGAGAAATGCATGCATGCATATTCTCCATGCTCTTCCCTTTCTGTTTCATCACTATCCCATCAATTTTAGCCTTTTCCTCAAGCCCCCAGACCCAGGTGCAGACTGGGGTGTCCGGGGCCCACCAGGGAAATTGACTCCCGGGGCCCACCCACCTTTCAGTCTATATGCAAATACCTGTAAGCCATTATACCCATTATAGTGGTGTCTCCTGCACATCACTGTGCGCTCACCAGTACTGTGATGTACATTTACTGTAGTCTGCATTAAAGGGATTCTTTAGCGAAAACAAGTAATCAGTGATCCACAGGTTCGGCAGGTGATAACTTATTTATTGGTGGAATCTGACCAGTGGAAACTGTCAGAAGAATGTGGCACTTTCCTCTCCATTATAAATTGTAGCGGCTGGTAATGATTTGACTGCGGCTCCATTCATCATCATCGGGTCTTCCAGAAAAAGCAAAACCCAGCATTCACAGCCACTGAGAGAATGAGCAGATCAGTGGTCGAGCGGTACACCAGCTCCAGTCTAATGGGGAGAAAACAAACCTATGACAGGACCATCTCTAAAGACAATGATTTTAATGTGTATGTTTTCATGTTTTTTTTCTAATAAAATTTATTTTTTAAGGGTCTGTTTCTCAGGATTCTGTGCTGGATGTTTTTGGACACGCAATGGGGATAAAAGTTGCACATTCAGCAGTCGAATCCCTATCAATAAACAACTTATCACGTATCCTTGGGCTATGTGCTCATACTAAGCATTTGGGGAGATTTTTACTTCAGTATTTGTAAGACCAAGAACAATCTGAGGTATTTTTTTTCTGTATTTTTTACCAACTCCTGGTTTTGCCTTACAAATGCTGAGGTAAAAATCTCACCAAATACACAGCATGTGGACATGGCCTTAGAAGAGGAGATTACTTGCTTTCTCTGAAGAACCTCTGTAAGTGCATACCTGCCAGGGGCTGGCACATTTCAGCATTGGGGCAATGACAAGGTAGTGGCCCTCAAGTTGCTGTGACAACCCTCCTTTGGCCTGTGTATCTCTGGCCACTACATTAAAGCAGCAGAGTTAAAAAGTTTTAAAAACCTGCTGGTACATATAATAAATATGGGAGCAAAACCAAGCTTACTACAGAGATATGGGAGCAGAACCGAGCTTACTACAGAGATAAGGGAACAGAACGGAGCTTACTACAGAGATATGGGAGCAGAACTGAGCTTACTACAGAGATATGGGAGCAGAATTGAGCTTACTACACAGATAAGGGAACAGAACCAAGCTTACTACAGAGATATGAGAGCAGAACTGAGCTTACTACAGAGATATGGGAGCAGAATTGAGCTTACTACACAGATAAGGGAACAGAACCAAGCTTACTACAGAGATATGAGAGCAGAACTGAGCTTACTACAGAGATATGCGAGCAGAACCGAGCTTACTACAGAGATAAGAGAACAAACCGAGCTTACTACAGAGATAAGGGAGCAGAACTGAGCTTACTACAGAGATAATGGAACAGAACCAAGATTACTACAGAGATAAGAGAGCAGAACCGAGCTTACTACAGAGATAAGGGAGCAGAACCGAGCTTACTACAGAGATAAGAGAGCATAACCGAGCTTACTAAAGAGATAAGGGCGCAGAACCGAGCTTACTACAGAGATAAGGGAACAGAACTGAGCTTACTACAGAGATAATGGAACAGAACCAAGATTACTACAGAGATAAGAGAGCAGAACCGAGCTTACTACAGAGATAAGGGAGCAGAACCGAGCTTACTACAGAGATAAGAGAGCATAACCGAGCTTACTAAAGAGATAAGGGCGCAGAACCGAGCTTACTACAGAGATAAGAGAGCAGAACTGAGCTTACTACAGAGATAAGAGAGCAGAACTGAGCTTAATACAGAGATAAGAGAGCAGAAATGAGCTTAATACAGAGATTATGGAACAGAACAGAGCTTATTACAGAGATAAGGGAGCAGAACCAATCTTACTACAGAGATCAGGGAGCCGAACCAAGCTTACTGCAGAGATAAGAGAGCAGAAGCGAGCTTTCTACAGACATAAAGGAGCAGAACTGGGCTTACTACAGAGACAATGGAGCAGAACCGAGCTTACTACAGAGATAAGAGAGCATAACCGAGCTTACTGCAGAGATAAGGGAGCAGAACTGAGCTTAATAGAGATATACAGTAGGACCAGAACCGAGCTTACTACAGAGATAAGGGAGCAGAACCAAGCTTATCGCTATTTGGAACAAAAACGCGATTATTACAAAGTGTTTTTTATGAGTATAGTGGTTTAAGAATATTTTGGTACTCTCTCATCACTAGTCAAAAGTTCTGTGCGCACATTGCTTTTTTTCTCTTGCACTTGTGATTCAGATTTCTTTTTTCTGCTTCCAAATCTGCACTAAATCTACAAAGCATCAACTTACCATGGGCCCAGTAGCGTAGCTAGCGGGGGGGCAGGGGGGCGAGCGCCCCGGGCCCCCCCGACATCAGGGGCCCATTGTCCGCCCCCTGGGGGGCCACCGTGCCCCGTGCTGCCAGCCGGCTGCCGTGCCGGCCGGAGAGGAGGGAGGACGCAGACGGGACTTCCTGTCTTGCAGTCTGCCCGCCCCTCCTCACCTCCTCCTTACAGCAGACGCACACGGCAGCCGCGGTAAGTCTGCAACGCCCCCCCAAGAGGTGTGTGAGAGAGGGGTGCTGAGGGTGTCAGGCTGTGCAAGGGTGATGAAGGATACAGGGAGGCTGGAGGATGGGATCTGCAGGGGGACAGAGGATGGGATCTGCAGGGGGACAGAGGATGGGATCTGCAGGGGGACAGAGGATGGGATCTGCAGGGGGACAGAGGATGGGATCTGCAGGGGGACAGAGGATGGGATCTGCAGGGCGACAGAGGATGGGATCTGCAGGGGGACAGAGGATGGGATCTGGAGGGGGACAGAGGATGGGATCTGCAGGGGACAGAGGATGGGATCTGCAGGGGGACAGAGGACGGGATCTGCAGGGGGACAGAGGATGGGATCTGCAGGGGGACAGAGGATGGGATCTGCAGGGGGACAGAGGATGGGATCTGCAGGGGGACAGAGGATGGGATCTGCAGGGGATAGAGGATGGAAACTGCAGGGGATAGAGGATGGACACTGCAGGGAATAGAGGATGGAGAGCGCAGGAGGATGAAGAGCGCAGGAGGATGGAGGATAGAGAGCGTAGGAGGATGGAGAGCGCAGGAGGATGGAGAGCGCAGAAGAATGGGGACTGCAGGAGGATGGGGAGTGCAGGAGGATGGAGGACAGAGAATGCAAGAGAGGATGGAGGATGGAGAGCGCAGGTGGATGGAGCGTGCAGGAGGATGGAGGGTGCTGCAGGATGGTGGATGGGGAGTGCAGGAGGATGGAGAGCGCAGAAGGATGCAGCGTGCAGGAGCATGGAGGATAGAGAGCGCAGGAGGACAGAGAGCGCAAGAGGATGAAGAGCGCAGGAGGATGGAGCACACAGAAGGATGGCAGGAGGACAGAGAGCGCAAGAGGATGAAGAGTGCAGGAGGATGGAGCACACAGAAGGATGGAGCGCGCAGGTGGATGGGGAGCGCAGGAGGATGGTGAGTGCAGGAGGATGGAGAGCGCTGAAGGATGGAGAGTGCTGAAGGATGGAGGGTGCTGGAGGATGGAGGGTGCTGGAGGATGGAGGGTGCAGGAGGATGGAGGGTGCAGGAAGATAGAGCATGGGGAGTGCAGAAGGATGGAGAGTTCAGGAGGAGAGTGGCCATTTGGCCCAATTCTTAGGGGCGGCAGCTGCGGCAAATTTTTCCACCGCCCAGGGCGCCACAAACACTTGCTACGCCACTTGGGGTGGCACGAGAATTCTCTGACAGCACCCCCCCCCCCGCTCTTCACATGGGGGCCCTGGGTGCAGATCTCGCCCCCGGGCCCAGAGCAGGCTAGCTACGCCACTGCATGGGCCTGAGGCATTACAACAATGTGGTGGGGATATTGCAGTTGTTGAAGCTGTAGATAATAAGGGCATATACTAAATATTTAGTCGATTGAGTGTTCATGAAGAGATGAAAATATATATGAGTTAAAGGCGGTACCAAGAGTTGAGGGCTCGGATATGTTGTTTGAAGGACAGGGAAAAGATAAGGGTTACTCTCAGGCAGCAGACTTTCAGTACAGGGGAAAGCGTGATGTTTTTAAGTCTGTGCTCATACTGGCATATAACATGACTAAGTGCTATCCAATATTTTTTGTTCTACTATATAGGGCGGTGTTGAACAGTGCACTTTTCTCATGCCAAATCGGCATCTGCATGCTGCGATGGGCAGTGATTATCGGATGGCACACACCCACTCAAGTCTATGGTTGCATGGAAATCATCATACAGCACTTGGATGTCATTCATATGCAGTCCAATATATGTCGACAGAGACAATGGAGAAGGTGGAAAATTAATTCCGTCTTCTTCGCACCTGCTCTTTGATTCTCGCATGCGAGACAAGGATCAAAGCTTGAGCCGAGTGTTATTTGCATAATCTACTAGATGCTCTTGCTTGAGAGAAACAATATCCATGTGCGTGTACCCTTAAAGTGATAGATAGGTCTGGATACATGGGGGAATTAAAGGGAACCTGTAACCAAGTTTTTGCCATCCTATCTGGGAGTAGCATAATGTAGAAATAGAGACCCTGATTCCAGCGATGTGTCAATTACTGAGCTGCTTGCTGTCATTTTGATAAAATTTGTGTTTTCTCTGTTGCAGATTTAGCAGTCTGTGAATATGCCAGACTACCTGCAGCAGGTCAAGTAGACTGCTAATGATAATCTCCAGATGATTAAACTGTGATTGTATCAAAACTACACTGAGCAGCCCAGTAAGTGACACATCGCTGGAATCAGGATCTCGGGTCCTATATTATGCTATTCTCAGATTAGGATGCAAAAACCTGGTGACAGGTTCACTTTAAGTAAAATAAGTGATCGATGAGTAGTTTGGTTTTGTTACATTCATCAATTAGATCAGTTAAGGGAAAATCAAACAAATGTTTTTTTACATATTTGAATGTTTGTACAGATAATAGTTTAATCATGTGTCAGAAGCAAAAATGATGAATATGTGAATATTTTTTGTAGGTTTGGAATTTCTTATCTGTTTTGCCATTCTATGATAAATATATCAGTTTTGAATAGATTCTGCAGGTAAAAAAGATTTGACCTCACTTGCTGTATGTGGTGAATGATTTATAGCTTCAGAAGTTAGATTTGCAGTTTGAGAGTTATTCTGTTGCCTGCTTATTAGGTTTACAAATTGAATAGCATAACAGAATTGGTTTTGGATAAGACCCTGAAATGTGGAGGAAGTAGTCTCCTAGTCTGTGACTGAATGCATTGATAGAATGAATGAATTCCTCCCTAGTACTCTATGATAATTTCTCTTTTTATCAGTCCAAATGCAAAATGTAATTACAAATAAATATCTCTATATAAATAACTTTATATATATATAAAACAAGTTAATTGGACTTTTGAAAGAGTCGTGGAAGATATACACCATACTGTGTGAAAACAAGAAACCATACAAAACCATACAAAACCATACAAAAATGAAAATGAGCTAAGTTTGTTATTTCTAGTGATGAGCGACTATCGAAATATTCGCACTCGCTATACTCATAACGAGGAGTTTTCAATACTCACTCGTTCGAATAGTGAGTCCAATGGTAGTCAGTTAGTGATTGGTTCCGCCAACACACATCCGCCCATAAAACGAGTATTTCCTGGACAGGGCAGGAGGGTGGGCTTTATTTGCGTTTTAACTGCATACAACACCTTGCTGTGTCCCCCCAGAGAGACCCTAACTTTCAATCTGCTCTCACTGGGGTGCCGACTCCCTTTGTATACTGAAAGGAGCTGGCAATATGCATCAGATTGTTCACATCACTCACGATCGACACATCACTCACGATCGACACATCACTCACGAGCACCAGCGATAATCGCCGAGTCACAAGTATCGCGAATACTGCACTATCTGTGTGAGTAGCGAATAGTAACGATTACACTCGCTCATCACTCGTTATTTCATACAAACAATTGCTATAATTGTCTCATTAAAGTAGGTGGTTGGTGTAGAGGACATTTTCAGCTTCCCATGTAAAAACAGTGGGAAATGCAGTATGTACACTGATATGGTGCTGTCGCACTACGGTATAGCATCTGAGGCAAGAACATAGGTAGCTAATGACATTCGTCTGAAACTCTGCTACAACAGCGAGACAAGTGTCATTCTACTGTACTCCTATTCTCTCGCATGAGAGAAACGAAGTACAGGGGTGGAGAAGATGGAGAGATTATTTTCTTCATCTTCTCCATTACCATTCCCTGTGTATATTGGACTGCGTTTGAATGTCATCCAATTGTATAATAACAAAAAAAGAAAAATAATGTCAGCTCACCACTAGCTACCTATATGTTATGGCACTTTTCATCATGTTGGGCTATCCCTGGCAGGGGCTGATGTCAATGAAATCTGATGTAGAAATAAAACTTCACATTTATTCTAACAACTAGATGGGGGTCCAATTCTAATGCATTGGGTATACTAGAATATGTATGTAGTTGACATACTGTGACTGACAGAACTTGATCAGTTAACGTGCGTGAACTACATACACATATATATATATATATATATATATAGCAGCGCTCTGTTATATGGCGATACATTACAGCACATGTATAGCAGCGCTATAGTATATGGTGGTACATTACAGCACATGTATAGCAGCACTATAGTATATGGCAGTACATTACAGTACATGTATAGCAGCACTATAGTATATGGCAGTACATTACAGTACATGTATAGCAGCACTATAGTATATGGTGGTACATTACAGCACATGTATAGTAGCACTATGATATATGGCGGTACATTAGAGTACATGTATAGCAACACTATGGTATATGGTGGTATATTACAGCACATGTATAGCAGCGCTATAGTATATGGCAGTGCATTACAGTAAATGTATAGCAGCACTATAATATATGACGGTGCATTATAGTACATGTATAGCAGCACTATGGTATATGGCGATACTCCGCTCCCCGCGGTCCCCCTGCTCCTCATTATTACGGATCAATTTGTGAAGCATCTGGGGGTTCAAAGTGCTCACTATGCATCTAGATATAATCCTTTGGGGGTCTAGTTTCCAAAATGGGGTCACTTGTGGGGGAGCTCCAATGTGGAGACACACAGGGGCTCTCCATATGCAACATGGTGTCCACTAACAATTGGAATTGTTAGTGGACACCTTGTAGGATATGAAGAGCCCCTATGTGCCTAAACATTGGAGCTCCCCCACAAGTGACCCCATTTTGGAAACTAGACCACCCAAGGAACGTATCTAGATGCAAATTGATCCGTAAAAATGAAAAAAGTAACTTTTTGTGGAAAAAAAAAGTGCTTTTTCATTTTTATGGATGAATTTGTGAAGCATCTGGGGGTTCAAAGTGCTCACTGTGCATCTAGATACGTTCCTTCGGGGGTCTAGTTTCCAAAATGGGGTCACTTGTGGGGGAGCTCCAATGTTCAGGCACACAGGGAGGGGTTCTCCATACCCGACATGGTTTCCGCTAACAATTGGAGCTAATTTTCCATTGAAATTGTTAGCGGACACCATGTCGCATATGGAGAACCCGTGTGCCACCAGCACAAGGGCAACTGGAAGAGTTGGGGTACAGCACCAGAAAATGGCGCCTCTAATGAATGCGCTATTTTCTTGGGTGGCTGTGGGTTGAAATTTGCAGTGTGGGGGACCCACAACATTTGGGTCTCTCCACGCTGAGGATTCCAGTCATCCAGCTACCAAGTTGTACATGGCTGGCTACAAAAAATACAGCAAAGGGCTTTTTTCTATTTCTAGAACTAATTCTAGAAAAAAAAATTACGTGGGGCTCCGCTATATTTTTGGTCCAGCCAGGTACAACTTGGCAGCTACAGACTGCCAGCAACCCCCAGCTGCCTTGTTGTACCTGGCTGCAACCAAAAATACAGCGAAGCCCATGTTTTTTTATTTCTAGAACTAATTCTAGAAAAAAAAATGACGTAGGGCTCCGCCATATTTTTGGCCCAGCCAGGTACAACTAGGCAGCTGGGGGCTGGAATCCTCAGCATGGAAAGGCATAAGCGTTCTGGGCCCCCCATGCTGCGAATTGCAGCCCGCAGCCGCCCCAGAAAATGGCGCATTAATTGAAGCGCCATTTTCTGGCGCTATACCCATGCTCTTCCAGTTGCCCTGGTGCCGGTGGCAAACTGGGTAATAAAGGGGTTAATGCCAGCTTTTTATTGGCAGCTGGCACTAAGCCCGAAATTCATAATATTGGGCCAATGTTAGACACGCCATTAGTAATCTCTGGTAAGTAGTCAATAAATACACATAGAGAAAAATATTTTTATTAAGAAAAAAAACACAAACAAAATTCAGACTCCATCTTTATTATAAAAAGTTCCGACGTAGTCCACAACGAAGGTCCCACGATCGCCATGCAGGAGGATCGGACTGCAAAGTAGCGATCTGACAGCCCGGGTGCAGTGATCCACTATGTGGATCACTGCACCGGGGCTGTGAGATCGCTTTCTGCACCTCAATCTGCATGCAGACGGATCGGACTGCAGAGCAGCGATCTGGCAGTTCAGGTGCAGCGCTGGGGCTGCGAGATTGCTTTCTGCAGCTTGATCCCTTTGCAGGAGGATCGGACTGCAGAGCAGCGATCTGGCAGCCCGGTTGCAGCGCCGGGGCTGCGAGATCGCTTTCTGCAGCTCGATCCTCATGCAGGAAGATCAGACTGCAGAGCAGTGATCTGGCAGCGCGGGTGCAGCTCCGAGGCAGCGAGATCGCTTTCTGCAGCTCGATCCCCATGCAAGGGGAATCCCCTGCATGGAGAGCAAGCTGCAGAAAACAATCTGACAGCTTGGTTTCAGTGATCCACTGGATTACTGCACCCGAGCTGACAGATTGCTTTCTGCAGCTCAATTCCCATGCAGGGGAATCCCCCTGCATGGGGATCAAGATGTAGAAAGCGATCTGACAACTTGGGCACAGTGATCTACTGGATCACTGCACCTAAGCTGTCAGATCTCTTTCTGCAGTTCGATCCCCATGCAGGGGATGGGGGATCAGGGATCCCCTACAGGGGGATCAGGGATCCTCTTGCAGGGGGATGGGGGATCAGGGAACCCCTGCAGGGGGATGGAGGATCAGGGTTCCCCCTGCAGGGGGATAAGGGATCCTCTTGCAGGGGGATGGGTGATCAGGGATCCCCCTACAGGGGGATCAGGGATCCTCTTGCAGGGGGATGGGGATCAGGGATCCCCCTGCAGGGGGATCAGGTATCCCCATGCAGGAAAATGGGGGATCAGGGATCCCCATGCAGGGGAATGGGGGATCAGGGATCCCCATGCAGGGGGATGGGGCATCAGGGATCCCCATGCAGGGGAATGGGGGATCAGGATCCCCTGCAGGGGAATGGGGGATCAGGGATCCCCATGCAGGGGAATGGGGGATCAGGGATCCCATGCGGAGGGGGATCAGGATCCCATGCAGGGGAATGGGGTATCAGGGATCCCCATGCAGGGGAATGGGGTATCAGGTATCCCCTGCAGGGGTGGGGATCAGGGATCCTCTTGCAGGGGTATGGGGGATCAGGGATCCCACTGAAGGGGGGTGGGGGATCAGGGATCCCCCTGCGGGGGATCAGGGATCTCTTGCAGGGGATGGGGACAGGGATCCCCTGCAGGGGGATGATCAGGGATCCCCGTGCAGGGGATCAGGGATCCGCCTGGATGGGGGATCAGGGATCCCCATGCAGGGGGATGGGGAATCAGGGATCCCCTGCAGGGGATCAGGGATCCTCTTGCAGGGGTGATGAGGGATCAGGGATCCCCATGCAGGGGGATGGGGGATCAGGGATCCCCTGCAGGGGGATCAGGGATCCTCTTGCAGGGGAATGGGGGATCAGGGATCCCCATGCAGGGGGATGGGGATCAGGGATCCCCCTGCAGGGGGATCAGGGATCCTCTTGCAGGGGGATGGGGGATCAGGGATCCCCCTGCAGGGGAAAGGGATCATCTTGCAGGGGATGGGGATCAGGGATCCCTCAGGGTAGGATTGGGTGGGGATCAGGGATCCCCAGAGGGGGATCAGGGATCCCCTGCAGGGGATGTAGGGATCCCTTGCAGGGGATCAGGGATCCCCTGCAGGGGGATGGGGGATCAGGGATCCCCTGCAGGGGCAGGATGTGGTGGGATCAGGGATCCCCATGCAGGGGATGGGGAATCAGGGATCCCCATGCAGGGGATCAGGATCCTCTTGCAGGGGGATGGGGATCAGGGATCCCCATGCAGGGGGATGGGGGATCAGGGATCCCCTGCAGGGGGATCAGGGATCCTCTTGCAGGGGAATGGGGGATCAGGGATCCCCATGCAGGGGGATGGGAGATCAGGGATCCCCCTGCAGGGGATCAGGGATCCTCTTGCAGGGGGATGGGGGATCAGGGATCCCCTGCATGGGGATCAGGGATCCCTGCAGGGGATGGGGATCAGATCCTGCGGGGATCAGGGATCCCCTGCAGGGGATGGGGGATCAGGATCCCATGCAGGGGATCAGGGATCCTCTTGCAGGGGGTGGGGATCAGGGATCCCCATGCAGGGGGGGGGGATCAGGGATCCCCCTGCAGGGGGATGGGGGATCAGGGATCCTCTTGCAGGGGGATGGGGGATCAGGGAGGGATCCTCTTGCAGGGGATGGGGGATCAGGGATCCCCTGCAGGGGAAAGGGGATCAGGGATCCCCTGCAGGGCATGGGGATCAGGGATCCCATGCAGGGGATGGGGGACCAGGGATCCCATGCAGGGGATCAGTGATCTCCATGCAGGGGGATGGGAGATCAGGATCCCCCTGCAGGGGGATCAGGGATCCTCTTGCAGGGGGATGGGGGATCAGGGATCCCATGCAGGGCAATCAGGGATCCCCTGCAGGGGATGGGGCATCAGGGATCCCCTGCAGGGGATCAGGGAGCCTCTTGCAGGGATGGGGATCAGGATCCCCATGCAGGGGGATCAGGGATCCCTGCAGGCGATGGGGATCAGGGATCCCATGCAGGGGGATGGGGGTCAGGGATCCCCATGCAGGGGGATGGGGTCAGGGATCCCCATCAGGGGAATGGGGTCAGGGATCCCCATGCAGGGGAATGGGGGATCAGGGATCCCATGCAGGGATGGGGGATCAGGATCCCCATGCAGGGGATGGGGATCAGGGATCCCCATGCAGGGGAATGGGGGATCAGGGATCCCCATGCAGGGGAATGGGGGGATCAGGGATCCCCATGCAGGGAATGGGGATCAGGGATCCCCATGCAGGGGATGGGGATCAGGGATCCCCATGCAGGGATGGGGGATCAGGGATCCTCTGCAGGGTATGGGGATCAGGGATCCACTGAAGGGGTGGGGGATCAGGGATCCCCCTGCGGGGATCAGGGAATCTTGAGAGGGATGAGGATCAGGGATCCCCATGCAGGGGGATGGGGGATCAGGATCCCCGTGCAGGGGGATCAGGGATCCTCTTGCGTGGAATGGGGATCAGGGATCCCCATGCGGATGGGGATCAGGGATCCCCCTGCAGGGGATCAGGGATCCCTTGCAGGGGGATGAGGGATCAGGGATCCCCATGCAGGGGGGTCAGGACCCTGAGGGGGATCAGGGATCCTCTTGCAGTGGAATGGGGGATCAGGGATCCCCATGCAGGGGATGGGAGATCAGGGATCCCCCTGCAGGGGATCAGGGATCCTCTGCAGGGGATGGGGATCAGGGATCCCCTGCATGGAAGGGATCTCTTGAGGGGGATGGGGGATCAGGGATCACCATGCAGGAAGATCAGGGATCCCCATGCAGGGGGTGGGGGATCAGGGATCCTCTTTCAGGGGGATGGGGGATCAGGGATCCCCATGCAGGGGATGGGGGATCAGGGATCCTCTTGCAGGGGGATGGGGGATCATGGATCCCCCTGCAGGGGATGGGGATCAGGGATCCCCCTGCAGGGGCATGGGGATCAGGGATCCCCATGCAGGGGGATGTGGGACCAGGATCCCCTGCAGGGGGATCAGTGATCCTCTTGCAGTGGAATGGAGGATCAGGGATCCCCATGCAGGGGGATGGGAGATCAGGGATCCCCCTGCAGGGGGATCAGGGATCCTCTTGCAGGGGGATGGGGGATCAGGGATCCCCATGCAGGGCATCAGGGATCCCCCTGCATGGGGATCAGGGATCCTCTTGCAGGGGATGGGGGATCAGGGATCCCCATGCAGGGCGATCAGGGATCCCCTGCAGGGGGACGGGTCATCAAGGATCCCTCTGCAGGGGGATCAGGGATCCTCTTGCAGGGGATGGGGATCAGGGATCCCCATGCAGGGGATCAGGGATCCCCTGCAGGGGATGGGGGATCAGGGATCCCCTGCAGGGGATGGGGATCAGGGATCCCCTGCAGGGGGATGGGGGATCAGGGATCCCTGCAGGGGGATGGGGGATCAGGGATCCCCCTGCAGGGGGATGGGGGATCAGGGATCCCCTGCAGGGGGTGGGGGATCAGGGATCCCCTGCAGGGGGATGGGGGATCAGGGATGCCCCTGCAGGGGATGGGGATCCTTTGCAGTAGAATGGTGGATCAGGGATCCCCATGCAGGGGGATGGGGATCAGAGATCCCCTGCAGGGGGATCAGGGATCCTCTTGCAGGGGGAATAGGGGATCAGGGATCCCCCTGCATGGGGATCAGGGATCCTTTGCAGGGGGATGGGGATCAGGCATCCCCCTGCAGGGGGATCAGGGATCCTCTTGCAGTGGAATGGGGGATCAGGGATCCCCATGCAGGGGGATGGGAGATCAGAGATCCCCCTGCAGGGGGATCAGGGATCCTCTTGCAGGGGGATGGGGGATCAGGGATCCCCCTGCATGGGGATCAGGGATCCTCTTGCAGATGGTGGATCACTGCACCCGAGCTGTCAAGATTGCTTTCTGCAGCTCAATCTCCATGCAAGGAGATTCCCCTGCATGGAGAGCAAGCTGCAGAAAACAATCTGAAAGCTTGGTTTCAGTGATCCACTGATCACTGTACCCGAGCTGACAGATTGCTTTCTGCAGCTCAATCCCCATGCAGGGGGATTAGGGATCCTCTTGCAGGGGGATGGGGATCAGGGATCCCCATGCAGGGGGATGGGGATCAGGGATCCCCATGCAGGGGGATGGGGGATCAGGGATCCTCTTGCAGGGGAATGGGGGATCAGGGATCCCCATGCAGGGGGATGGGAGATCAGGGATCCCCCTGCAGGGGGATCAGGGATCCTCTTGCAGGGGGATGGGGGATCAGGGATCCCCATGCAGGGCGATCAGGGGATCTTGCAGCAGTAATGAACTTAAGGTCTGACTAGTTTTCAAATATTTTTATTAAGGGAAAGGGGGGGAATAACAGGGGGACTTAAATAGGGAAAAGGAAGGGGGGATGAAATATTTACATTAAATACAATCACAACACAAACAAGGAATTTTACAGCGATAAATATACATTTTTGTCTTCAGGTACATCAAGTTCCAAACTGCTAGTTTTAAATCTTACAATTTACATACATCAATACCATAATACAGAAAGAAAAAATAAGGGTTAAACGTAAAAAACAAGTAACAAGTAATACCATACGTTCTGAGCTATAAACAATACATTCAAACATAGCTTCCATTGTCAAAGAAAGAAATAGCTGATGTAAAGAACTATAAATGTCAATTAACTTCAATTTAAAAGATTTGGTGAGGCTGGCTTCACACTGCAGGTTACATCTGATCTGAGGCTGTTCGTGTTAACCGGACAGCCCCGTACCAGAATTTGGCCCCATAGCAGGCTATGGGGCCAGATAGAAGACGGATGGCAGCTCTCTGCCATCCGGTTTCTATCTGTCCGGGACAATCCGGGAGAATTCAGTATTCTCCCACGGACACAAAAACGCTGCTTGCATCGTTTTTGTGTCCGAGAGGAGAATATCTCCTCTAATTGGCAATTCCCGGATTGTCCCGGCTCCGGGGCAATCCGGTGCTCCCTAACATGGGAGCCTATGGGGCCGGATTGCCCGCCACAGTTGTTTCAGGACCACGGTTAGCTCCCTGCCAGCCGCGGTCCTGTTTCATCAGTGGCGGCAGCTGCGTGCGGGTGCACACCGGACCGGAGGGCATATTAGCCCTCCGGTACTGTGTGCTGATCCGATTCGGGGCTGTCAGGTTCGTCCTGACAGCCTCGGATCGGATCTGACCCGCAGTGTGAAGCCAGCCTGAGTAGGCTATGATCCAGGTTTCCCACCTCTCTACAAATTTGTTAAAGCAACTGTTTCTCAGGGCAAAGTTATATATTATTTAACCCTAGTTCCTCATTAAGTATTATATAGAATGTGTTTGTCTTCCATTTAGCCTTATTCCTCAAGTCGCCTATTAAATCGGAGATAAACTGAGGGAAAACAAGTTTTTGTTTTTGATAAAAGATCTCTCAATCATTATCCACGACATTGTTTTTTCGCCCAGAACCTATCCCTGGGATAATTTTTCAATATGAGTGAAAGTCTTTAATACTGCCAAGAAAAATAGTAAGTTATAGGAAAGGTCTTTTTGTTGGTGATTTCCTGCTTTTCCTGAGGGCTGAATATTATAAAAACATAGCTTTCCAGTTAGGGATAAACAAAAGATCGATGGCAGAAAATTTCCTGAGGGATTTTTTTTAGCTGTTTTTGAGCAGTTTTTTTTAGCTGTTTTTTGAGCTGTTTTTTTTAGCTGTTTTTAAGATAGCTTGAATATATCTATTTAAAAGAAAGAGAGAACCTCTTGAGTAATGTTTCAAATAATTGTGCAGATAGATTGAGCTATAATATGATATTTATTAATCTATAATTCCCGATGGTGTATTTCTCAGAAACAGTTGGCATGGAAAAATATTTCTATATATATAAAACTTACAAGCGTAATATTTTGCTTCACTTTCTATGTTAAATGTCTTATTATTTCTCTGCTTATCTACTTTTTCATGTGAATAGTGTAGTAAGTCTGTTGCTGAATATGCCTCCTTCATTTGTTTTCTCTTGAAATGTAACATGTGTTTTTAAATTGCACTTCATATGGGCGGTGACGATGAGCAGATCCACCCTATATTACTAAAGATCTAACGTCACATGCCAAGCACAGACCCGTAAAAGCAGAACTCGTGCGAAACGGTGCTGTCGTCTTCCTCCTCCACCCCCTCCCTGCACCTACTATCCACCTGGAATAGGTAAATAAAAAAGAGCACAAATAAACCGGTGAGTGCCGCTTTTTTCTTTGGATGATGATATTGTTGGTCTAAATGTGGCTGAGCAACACCGGAGTCAGTGTAACCTAGGCAAAAGGACGCTATCTTAATAGAGATTTAATACCGAGAGGACTTAGAATACAAGTCTTCCCTTCATTCAAGGTGGAGGATCCTGAAATCAAGAGTCAATGGGAGGATTTGTCCACTAAATGCTCGAGGGGATATATGGGTCTTTTGGTCAAATTGAACGAAAGGTCCCTGGAGACAATTGAAACAGAGATAAACCTAATTCAAGTCAAACTGAATACGGAACTGTCTGGGGAGGCACTGGCAAAACTGAATGGTGACCTCGAGAATAGCTTTTTGAAATGGGAAAAGGAAATACTGACTACGAAAACTAAAAAATATAAAAGGGATGTGTCAGACTATAAAAACCATATGGTGTATAGATGGAAGAGTGGGAAAAAGAAGCCGCATGGCTCCCCTAAGAATACACCGAAAAGTCCCCCCAAAATGCCACCTAAGAATCCTCCAATAGACCCACCTGTGAGCCCAAGCTCCGTATCCTCGTTGTCATCACTGGAAGAACCGCAAGGAGGTAGTAGTAATAATTGGCCATCTCTACCAAGAGAGGATTTTAATGTGGGGAAAGAGAAAGGGAAACGAACCACAGAACCACAGGGCAAGAAGAGCCGGGGCAGTAATTTGCAGGTAGTCAATCTTTCCTCACACATACTTACATCACACAAATTGGAAGTGTTGAGATTGGGGTTATCTTTTGTACCTGTGAATAACTTTGACTTTTTTGTAGCCCTAAAAGATCTACATCTCTTTACCCGCAAGTTCATCCTCAAAAAACTTCATAAAAAAGGAGAAAAACCAGATGTTGACGTGCAGGGAGAGGAGCAGGAGGCGATTGGGATCTTGGAGGATTTAGAAGAAGGAGAGGAGGATAACGTGGAAGGTAACTCCCATGATTTCCCGAGGTCACTTTATCCACGCTCAACCACATTCCCCCCTTTGTCCGTATGCCCAGAAATAGAGACCTTCCACAGATTGGTGGCACCGTGAAGGGACTGACAATTTATCATACCACCAAAGATTAGCTGTGAGAGAGTTGAGGGCACTACAAGATGTAGTTATAAATCTGTGGACAAGGGGGGGAATGTGGTTATCTGGCCTGTGCATATGTACGAACGTGAAGCCTTCAAACAGTTGAAAAATAAAGAAAATTATTCAGGTTTGTCCTACAATCCTCCAAAAAGTTTCATGTCTCAACTTTTTGAGATTGTGGACAAGGCATATCAGGATGGTGTAATCCCAAAAAAGATATGGGAAGGACTCTTGACTAAGGAACCTATAGTCCCGACCTTCTATCTACTCCCAAAAATCCACAAAGATCCCCTCAACCCCCCGGAGCGTCCGATTGTGTCCAGGATAGGGGGGCTGTGTGACCCAGTGTGCAGGTTCATCGAATTTTACCTGCATCCACTTGTGGAAACACTGCCCTCCTATGTCCGTGATACATCGGACGTCCTGAGGCAAGTTGATGGGATCTTTGTGGATTCTGACACACGTCTAGTTACGGCAGATGTTGAATCTTTATATTCTTCTATCTGTCATCATGATGGACTTAGAGCTGTAGCTTTCTATCTGGAAAATAGCAGTATGGAGGAATCCCTCATTGTCTTGATTCTGGATCTCCTAGAGTATATCCTGACACATAATTTCTTTCTCTTTAAAGACCGGTTCTTCCTCCAGCAGCGGGGGACAGCAATGGGGGCGGCCTGCGCGCCCTCCTACGCAAATCTCTTTCTTGGCTATTGGGAGAGAGAGATTTTCGGGGGGGGAGCCCAGGCCGCCACCCAGGTGCTTTCATGGATGAGATACATCGATGATGTAATGATGTTGTGGAAGGGAACAGTATCTCAATTGGAGACCTTTTTGGGATACTTAAATTCTAATGAATATAATATAAGACTGACCTACACACATCATACATCATCGGTGGATTTTTTAGATATTAAACTCCACATCCACCCCGACGGATCCATACAAACTGATATGTACAGAAAAGCTACATCAGTAAACACTGTGTTGCACGCTTCTTCAGCCCACACCCCAGCAACGATCTCCGCGATCCCTGTCGGTCAATATCTAAGAGCAAGGAGAGTATGCTCAACGGAGGGTTTTTTTGAGGGACAGGCTGAAGATCTGAGGGATCGTTTCCTGGCAAGGGGCTATAGTAAGCGTTGCATTAAGCGGGGATATACTGAGGCCCGAAGGAGGGATAGGAATACCCTTCTGTTGGGGGGAGACCGGCATAAGGAGAAGAAGGAAAATCAAGGGACCCAGATTGTTCGGTTCATAACAACTTATAATGACAAATGGAACAGGATTAGGGGAATCCTGAAGAGACACTGGGGGATTTTGAAGCAGGTACCTGGACTAAGCGATGTAGTCACGGAAAAACCTATGTTGACTGCGAGGAGGAGCAGCAGTCTAAAAGATATGTTGGTACATAGTCATTATGTGAGGGAATCGAAACCATTAGTGAGTGGGTTAAGGAGGACTCTGGGATTTTATCCATGTGGTTCATGTCTGGCGTGTCGTAATATGGAGAGGACGAGGACATTTAGAGCAGCCAATAGTGATCGGCTATATGACATTCGACACTACCTGACATGTACCACAAAGAATGTGATATATCACGCCACATGTCCCTGTGGCCTGATATACATCGGCCTTACATCTCGAGAGTTCCGTGTCAGGGTAAGGGAGCATATCAGGGACATAGAGGCGGCTAAAAAGATGGAACCCGGTGACCCTAATTTGAAAACCCTGCCCCGCCATTTTAAATCCAAACATGGTTGCGACCCAACCAACTTGAAATTTAAAGCTATAGACGTATGTCATTTGGGAGCAAGAGGGGGAGACTATAAGAAATCTCTTGCAAGGAGGGAATGCCAATGGATAGTCCAGATGGTCTTAATGAAAAACTAAGTTTTGTGTCATATCTCTGATTTTTGAAGCAGTTCATCAGCTTCGAGATTGAAGGATGTGGATATGATCTTCTTTTCCAAAATTGGAGGGAGATCTATATCCTATCCACAATGATGATGGATATTCTTGTCTTTTGATTGGCTGTTTATGTAGGATCTTAGCCATTGACTATGCTGTGGACCCCCAGTTTTTCCCTGAGGGTCCCTTTAGGTATTTTTGTGATATGGTTTTAACTGTGTTTTTTATCGTTTGTCTGTGTTTTTTAGCTGTTCTGTACCCCTTCCTCCCCCTCCCCCCCCCCCCATATAACATCAGTCCATTTACCCTCTGGATGTTATTCCAGTTCGGATCTTCACAGTGGCGATAGAACATCAAAACTTGAATCACCTTAATGGATGGCTATATGAAGGAAGACATCAGCACATATGGATCATGAGAGCGTCTAACATGTATAATATTATGTACCTGTATTTGTATGGTGATGTATCCTGCGTGTATTATGATGTCATGTACATATAGTATCCATATATATATAAAATACATACATGTGGACTCACTTTTTGTGATATACCCGGTATGTAATGAGATGCCATAGGTGTATAGTGTCCATAAAAGTATATATGTAACCTAGAGAGTATGTACTAGAGAGATGGGCATCTTTGCCCTCCTCAAATATGGCGTTTGCGGACCGCGCATGCACTGTCGCGCTGCCTCGGGCTGCGGTGAAAGGCTTCAATTGCACGGGAAGGAGCATCAATTGACGCACTTCCGGTGTGTGAATGCCGGAAACCGCCGCTCGGGACAGCGCGGCCGCCCATCTGCGGCGTGGAGCAGCGCGAATTGGAAACAGGTGGCAGGGGGGGTGGCGGGGTGGCGGGGGGGTATATTAGGATGGGGGAGACACAGCCAAACATGCCCCCTGAGGAAGCATTCAGGGAAACGCGTTGGGGCGTCCCCTAGTGGTCATCTCTACACCTTGGCATCTGACATGGGTAAGCTGGGGCACAATCACTATGCTGCTAAGTATATTGTATAATAGAGTTGAGATGTCAATCAGTGTATTGGTGTATTAGAAGGGAGAAGTGGACACTGAACCCTCCATACACTATTAAGCTGTGGCTCTCAACCATATGTATAATGGAGTTTGAGATATTAAACAGTGTACTGGTGTATTAGAAGGAAGAAGTGGTTACTGAACCCTCCATACACTCTATACACCATTAAGCTGCAGCTCTCAACCATATGTATATCAGAACTGCACAATGGTTATTGTTTGATATAGCTACCATGTATATGTCTTGAAGTGTGAGACAAAATGACCTTAACCCCTTAGTGTCCTCTTATCCAGATCCATGTAAAAGTTACTATTTTTATAACTGAGCACTTTGTACCTGCATTTTTAATCTCCTTGATGAAATAATAAAAGCATCTTTATGAAAAGCAGCTAAAATTGTGCACTTGAATCATTGGTATAGAAAACTCTCCAAAAACCAATCTAGTATGTGTAATACAAAAGGTGCGGACAGTAGTGCCAGGTAGCCCCTCTTTTTCCTATGGTTGAAAACAAGTTTAGGATTGTGTTCTGTAAAATAATTGGTGATGAGCCTCCGGTTAGATCTCTCACAAATAGAAAGTGAATATTTATTTGGGAGGTGAAACAATGTGGTCAATGAATCCTCATAAAATAGATCTCTGACGTAGGTTATTCCTCTATTAAGTCAAGAGGAAATGTTAAGATTTGGAATAAGCAATTCCAACACCTCCAACAGGATTTTCTGTGGAGAAGATGGTTTATAGAACTAAAGGCCACGTTACACACACAGATATCTGTTCAGATATTGGTCACAGAACTCTGGTTGCTGTGAAATCATGGACACATTGTTACATTTGTACATAGCCACAAAATGGAGCAATGAATCCATGATTTCACTGCAACCAGAGATCTGAGACCAATATCTGAACAGATATCTGTGTGTGTAACGTGGCCTTTAGTTGTTTTGGACAACAGCATCCTCCATGCCGAAATGGTGGTTTTCAATGTAGAGAAATTAGGTGGAGGTTTAGCTGGTTCAATAAGATAGGCTATTATAAATGCTGCTAAATTTTTGTTTCTGATAAAAGATCTCTCAATCATTATCCACAACATTGTTTCTTCGCCAAGAACCCATCCCTGGGATAATTTTATAATTGATGCTAAATAATAGTACAGATTAGTTATGCCCAGTCCTCCCATCTTGTTGTGCTTTTCAAGTAAATTTTTTAAAATCCTTTTTGAAATCAATAAATAATGCAAAAAGCGTAGGGGATAGTGAGCACCCTTGCCTTGTTCCATTTGAAAGGGAGAATTTTTGTGAGATGGTATTATTGGAGTAAACTCTTGCTGATGGGTTAGAGGACATTGACTTTATAAAATTAAAAATGTTTCTGTGAAAACAAAATTTCCTCAGAGTATGAAAAAGAAAGCTCCATTGGACCCTGTCAAAGGTCTTCTCGACGTCTAATGCCAAGAACCTAAGGTCTGACTAGTGAGAAGAGGCACATACTGTAAGTGAGTGTCCCTCATGTGGAAAGATACACAAGAGAAGATACTGGGCTGGAGATAGTTCCTAAGACAGGATGCCTAGCACTACGGCCCCAAGTTTTCAACCCTTAAAATTAATGGACCTGGACAGCACAGAGTCATGAGATTTAGTGAGTGGCACATTCAGGTGTTCCCTGTCAACAAGCTAGAAGTTAAGTTAGGCCATATTTGCAAATCAGTTCCTTTAAGAGAAAAGATAAGCTGTGGAACCATACAGTTAGGGCCAGAAATATTTGGACAGTGACACAAGTTTTGTTATTTTAGCTGTTTACAAAAACATGTTCAGAAATACAATTATATATATAATATGGGCTGAAAGTGCACACTCCCAGCTGCAATATGAGAGTTTCCACATCCAAATCAGAGATAGGGTTTAGGAATCATAGCTCTGTAATGCATAGCCTCCTCTTTTTCAAGGGACCAAAAGTAATTGGACAATGGACTTTAAGGGCTGCAATTAACTCTGAAGGCGTCTCCCTCGTTAACCTGTAATCAATTAAGTAGTAAGAAGGTCAGGGGTGGATTCCAGGTGTGTGGTTTTGCATTTGGAAGCTGTTGCTGTGACCAGACAACATGCGGTCAAAGGAACTCTCAATTGAGATGAAGCAGAACATCCTGAGGCTGAAAAAAAAGAAAAAATCCATCAGAGAGATAGCGGACATGCTTGGAGTAGCAAAATCAACAGTTGGGTACATTCTGAGAAAAAAGGAATTGACTGGTGAGCTTGGGAACTGTAAAAGGCCTGGGCGTCCACGGATGACAACAGTGGTGGATGATCGCCGCATACTTTATTTGGTGAAGAAGAACCCGTTCACAACATCAACTGAAGTCCAGAACACTCTCAGTGAAGTAGGTGTATCTGTCTCTAAGTCAACAGTAAAGAGAAGACTCCATGACAGTAAATACAAAGGGTTCACATCTAGATGCAAACCATTCATCAATTCCAAAAATAGACAGGCCAGAGTTAAATTTGCTGAAAAACACCTCAAGAAGCCAGCTCAGTTCTGGAAAAGTATTGTATGGACAGATGAGACAAAGATCAACCTGTACCAGAATGATGGGAAAAAAAAAGTTTGGAGAAGAAAGGGAACAGCACATGATCCAAGGCACACCACATCCTCTGTAAAACATGGTGGAGGCAACGTGATGGCATGGGCATGCATGGCTTTCAATGGCACTGGGTCACTTGTGTTTATTGATGACATAACAGCAGACAAGAGTAGCCGGATGAATTCTGAAGTGTACCGGGATATACTTTCAGCCCAGATTCAGCCAAATGCTGCAAAGTTGATTGGACGGCGCTTCATAGTACAGATGGACAATGACCCCAAGCATACAGCCAAAGCTACCCAGGAGTTCATGAGTGCAAAAAAGTGGAACATTCTGCAATGGCCAAGTCAATCACCAGATCTTAACCCAATTGAGCATGCATTTCACTTGCTGAAATCCAGACTTAAGACGGAAAGACCCACAAACAAGCAAGACCTGAAGGCTGCGGCTGTAAAGGCCTGGCAAAGCATTAAGAAGGAGGAAACCCAGCGTTTGGTGATGTCCATGGGTTCCAGACTTAAGGCAGTGATTGCCTCCAGAGGATTCGCAACAAAATATTGAAAATAAAAATATTTTGTTTGGGTTATGTTTATTTGTCCAATTACTTTTGACCTCCTAAAATGTGGAGTGTTTGTAAAGAAATGTGTACAATTCCTACATTTTCTATCAGATATTTTTGTTCAACCCTTCAAATTAAACGTTACAATCTGCACTTGAATTCTGTTGTAGAGGTTTCATTCCAAATCCAATGTGGTGGCATGCAGAGCCCAACTCGCGAAAATTGTGTCACTGTCCAAATATTTCTGGCCCTAACTGTATGTGGAGAAGATGACTTTTACTAAGTGGATTGTTGTACTAAGCTGGGTGGTGGATATAAAGCGGCCGTCACACGCTAAGATATCGCGAAAGATATCGCTTGAACGTGCCAGATTTAGCATCGCGTGAACGATGTCTCTGCTTGTGACGGCAATATACGATGAGCGAGAATTGATGAAATCGCAAAATCGTGATCTGAACTCCGGAGCTCAGATCTTGCGATGAGCGATTTCACGATGTGTCTCATCGTGGTGTATAACACCACAATGACCGATCTCCCAGCGGCAGAGCCTATGCTGGTAGGTGGTAACTATGGTTCACGTCGGGTTACTATGCGATGCGTGGCGCCTAGTAACCCGATGTGTACCATAGTAACCAGCGATCTCGCTGGTCCACATCGCTGGTGAGTCTGTCTGTGTGACATCTCACCAGCGATGTGAGCGATATTGTAAGCGATCGCTCGTGCACGTGATCGCTTACAATATCGCTAGCGATATCTTAGCGTGTGACGGCCGCTTAAAAGAGAGACTAGTGTTCTCCCTCACTAAGGCCCCTTTCACATCAGCGTTTTATGCTGATCACGGCAGTTGCGGTGAAAAACCCGCAACCGCCGCGATTACCGCATTACGGCCGCAATTGCGGTTCACTTGCGGCAAGCCACATACAATGTCTATGGGGCTTGCGGTAAGTGTGCGGCAGGTGCGGCAAGTGCGGTTTCGGCACTTGCGGCAGATGCGGCCGTGAAAAAAACGCAGCTGACCGCGTTTTTTTTAGCGGCCGCATCTGCAGCAAGTGCCGAAACCGCAACTACACCACACTTGCCGCACCTGCCGCAAGCCCCATAGACATTGCATGGGGCTTGCCTCAGGTGAACCGCAAGTGCGGCTGTTATGCGGTAATCGCGGCAGTTGCGGTTTTTTCACCGCAACTGTCGCGATCAGCGTAGAACGCTGATGTGAAAGCAGCCTTAGCTGTACAATATCAGATCCTGGCCAGCCAGATTCAATGACATCATGCCACTTGCAAAGGTGTATCGCCTCCATAGCACAAATACACACACCCAGCCCAGACCCTAATATTCAAGTAATGTGCCAGAACATAGGAGGCAAGTACATCACCCAATGCTATTGCCCCATGCTATGTAAGACATGAAGGGATTTTTCTTGGGCACTTAAGTTCAGAAAAAAGAGAGGGTATAAACACAAGCCTTATATTTAATTTGAATTCTTCTTATATGAATGTTTTAGAAGTATAAACTTGAGTAAAATATAATAATTGGAATTTTTTATTTTAGAATTTTTTGTCCATACTTTGTATTAGGCTTCACACCACATTTTAATCCGATCCGGGGCTGTCCATTGTAAACCAGACAGCCCCGGACCGGATTTCGACCCGATAGCATCCTATGGGGCTGGATGGAGCTGGATGGCAGCTATCTGCTATCCGGTTTCCATCTCTCCGGAAGAATCCGGGAGAATTCAGATTTTTCTCCCGGACAAAAAAACGTTGCTTGCAACGTTTTTGTGTCCGTGGAGAAAATTCTCCCCAAATTGCCATCTCCCGGATCCTCCCGGATCCGGTGCAATCTGGTGCTCCCTAACATGGGAGCCTATGGGGCCGGATTTCCCTGGTCCGGGAGGATCCGGGAAACGGACACCTGTGGCTGCACCTGCTGTTGTTTCAGGACCATGGCTAGCTCCCTGCGAGCCGCAGTCCAGATTCATCAGCAGCTGCAGCTGCGTCCGGCTGCACACCGGACTGAAGGGCATATTAGCCCTCCGGTTCTTTGTGATGATCCGGTCCGGGGCTGTCCGGTCCACAGCGGACAGCCCTGAATCGGGTTAAAACGTGGTGTGAAGCCAGCCTTACATACAAAGGTGAAGCTTCTTGACCTTAATGCATAATGGGAAGCATGTTCCCTCATTTACTATGTGCCAGTTATATGATTTTTATCACACTATGTGACATAGAGGCCTTTGAGCCCATTAAGGCACAAGGGTCATGGTGTGCCTGCTACATATGCACTCCATATGGAACTGCAAGAACATGTGTCCATATAGCATTAAGAGTAATAAATGAAATGGTCACCCGATAATTTAGAATTCTTATCTGTATGTTTTACATATAAACTGTTGAAAAAAATCCCAAAATGTTGGTTCATTTTAAGTCTACACTGTCTTTTTTTTTTGCTTGACAATATTTATTATCAATGATCCCATATACCCACAAGAAAATTGTTATATTGGCTAGTAGTGGTAGCATATTGGATATTGAAACAGAATACTGTTGTTATATTACTATGTAAATTTCTTCAAAATATAACCTTTTAAGTGCAAAACCAAAGACATTGAGCGATTTTTATTTTAAAACTGAAAATTGCTGGTCTCTTAAGTTATTGAAGCTGCTTTTGCTCAAGCCCATTCAACATATATTATATACACTGGATTGGAAGTTTTGGTTGATAAGTGTCACCTTTGCACTAAGATTTATACATTGGAATTTTATGATGTTGCTGTATTTCATTGTCAGGTTTACAAATGTTAACATTAATTAGGGTCTTTGCTGTGTAAAGAGGAAATGCTTTGCAGTGCGGCCATAAAGTTCTAATTTATGGATTTGATGCCTAACATGTTCCTATAATTTGTTGCACAAATCACTGATTTATAAATCTGAAGTTCTAAATCCTAATCATAAATCTGAAAAACTAAAGATTCAGAGCAGGAAAGTTCCAACTATGTTTTAACCTTCGTAACACAAGATAAATTTCATGCACTTTGGAAAATAACAGCTAGGATATTACTGTGATAATCTGTTATAAGGCTGTAATGCTTCAGGAAGTGCAATTCATGGAACTGTCTACATATACTAAACATACCGTATATACTCGTGTATAAGCCGAGTTTTTCAGCCCAAAATTTGGGCTGAAAAGTCCCCCCCTCGGCTTATACACGGGTCTATACGGTAGACCCGTGTGGTGGGGGCTGTGGGGCCGGGGCTGTGGAGGCTGGAGGAGGCGGGGGGAGGCTGCTGTATGAGCGGCCCCATCACGTGGGGCCGCTCATTATATATGCACTGCTTCCCCCTGTCAATCAGCGCAGGGGGAAGCAGTTCATATATTCCCCCCAAAAGCTGGCACTCACCCCCCTTGTAAGGCCCCCCATCGCTGCTTATACATTACCATTCCGGTGTTCTGATCCGCGCCGCTCCTCGGTGCTTCTTCATGCTCCGTCCTCGCTGGCTGCATCCGGGGATCTCCGGCTGTCGCAGCGATATGACGTCATCGCGCGACGGCCGGAGAATGGAGATCCCGGATGCAGTCAGCGAGGACGGAGCATGAAGAAGCAGCGAGGAGCGGCGCGGATCAGAACACCGGAATGGTAATGTATAAGCAGCGGGGGGGGAAGCCTTACAAGGGGGCCGAGTGCCAGCATTTGGGGGCTGTTGGTACCCCCAGGGGGCTGCTGGGTACCCCCTGGGGGCTGCTGGGTACCCCCTGGGGGCTGCTTGGTACCCCCAGGGGGCTGCTGGGTACCCCCTGGGGGCTGTTGGTACCCCCTGGGGGCTGTTGGTACCCCCTGGGGGCTGCTGGGTACCCCCTGGGGGCTGCTGGGTACCCCAGGGGGCTGTTGGTACCCCCAGGGGGCTGCTGGGTACCCCCTGGGGCTGTTGGTACCCCAGGGGGCTGTTGGTACCCCCAGGGGGCTGCTGGGTACCCCCTGGGGGCTCTTGGTACCCCAGGGGGCTGTTGGTACCCCCAGGGGGCTGCTGGGTACCCCCAGGTGGCTGCTGGGTACCCCCTGGGGGCTGTTGGTACTCCAGGGGGCTGTTGGTACCCCCAGGGGGCTGCTGGGTACCCCCTGGGGGCTGTTGGTACCCCCAGGGGGCTGCTGAGTACCCCCTGGGGGCCGCTGTATAACCCCTGGGGGGTGCTGTATAACCCCTGGGGGGTGCTGTATAACCCCTGGGGGCTGCTGTATATACTGCTGAGGCCTGTATACCACTGGGACTGCTGTATATACCACTGGGGCTGCTGTATATACCACTGGGGCTGCTGTATATACCACTGGGGCTGCTGTATATACCACTGGGGCTTCTGTATATACCACTGGGGCTGCTGTATATACTGGTGGGGTCTGTATATACCACTGAGGAGGCTGCTGTATACCACTGGGGTTGCTGTATATACTACTGGGGCTGCCTGTATACTACCACTGGGGCTGCATATACTACTGGGGCTGCCTGTATACTACCACTGGGGCTGTATATACTACTGGGGCTGCTGCTGTATACGACCACTGGGGCTGCTGTATACTACCACTGGGGAGGCCTGTATACCACTGGGGGGGGCCTGTATACCACACTGCTGGGGGCTGTATACCTCTGCTGAGGTCCACCCTCGGCTTATACACGAGTCAATAGGTTTTTCCAGATTTTTGGGGCAAAAGTAGGGGGGTCGGCTTATACACGGGTCGGCTTATACACGAGTATATACGGTAGTTTTGCTGGGGAATTGTTATTTAGTCACTATTTGGCAAGGTTCACATTTGAACCTACTTAAATAATATATATATATATATTTAGTATACTGACAAAAATAAAATTCAATCTTTCAATTTTTTATTATATTTTTATTGAGTTTATTTGGAAAGGAGTAACAATTCACCGTTTTAAGGCTGGTTTCACATTTGCGTTTGTGTCTGCATGCGGAGAGCATGCAGATGCAAACGCAGTGCAAACTCAGCCATACTGATGTGAATGCAGTGGAGAATCTCCGCATGCGTTCACATCAGTATGTAGCCAGGCCAGCCAATCAGCTGTCTTGGCGGCGGATGGGAGGCGGAGATCATGGGCGCAGATCTTGTCCTCCCGGCCGCCGCTGATCTCCTGTCGGTGTCAGCGGGGAGAAATAGCTGATCTGACAGCTGTTTAAATCTCCTGTGCCAACATCACCTCTTCCGTTGTCGGCTGTCAGATCAGCTGTTTCTCCCACCAACACTGCGGGGAGATTAGCGGCAGCCAGGAGAGGAGATCATCGGCTGCTCCAGCTGATCTCTCAGTGGCCGCTGCTGATGTCCCAGAAGATCAGCGGCGGCCACCGGGAGAGATTTCAAAGAGATCCGCAGCGTTCTCCTGCACTGTCATGCGGAGGACACTGCGGATCCATTGACTCCCATGCATTGTTTGGCGCTTGCGGGAGCTTGCAGATAAAACAAGCTCTTGCGAACGCACAAAAAATGCATCATATTGTGTTCAGAGGGTGCATAAATTATGCGCATCCGAACGCAACCGCAACCGAACGCAGTGAAAGGCAGGTACTATGCGTTCCCATGTTAAACATAGGAAGGCAGTGCGCATGGGTTTGGCAGCGTCCGGTACGCTGCGGTTTCATACACAAGTGTGAAACCGCCCTAAGACATTGACTTTTCACTATTTGGCACTTTAATTTTTTTTCTCCTCTTATTTTTAAAAGAGCCATACCATTTTTATTTTAGCGTCAATCTAGACATATGAGGGGTTGTTTTTTTGCAGTACGAGTGGTACTGTAAAATTACATTATTTAGTTTACCATATTGTGTACAGAAAAATGAGAAGAAAATTCCAAGTGAAATGAAATTGAAAAAAAATAAGTGCAATTGCTTGATTCTTTTGGGATTTTGCATCCATCATGTTCTTAATATGGTAAACCTGATGTGTCAGTATGATTCCTCAGGTCATGAAGAGTTTAGCATACACAAAATTTTGGGACCAAATGGTTTGCAAATTCTTAGACTGGCTTCACACTGCGGTCAGGTCCGATCTGGGGCCTTACGGTGTAAACCGGACAGCCCCGGACCTGATTTTAACCCCATGCAGCCCTATGGGGCCGGATGGAGCCGGATTCTCCTGGACACCAAATCGGAGCATGCTGTATTTTTGTGTCTGGGGAGAAAAATTTCCCCAAATTGGATTCGGGGTAATCCGGTGCTCCCCAACATTGGAGTCTAGGGGGCCAGATTGCCCCGATCCGGGAGGATCCGTGAGGATCCGTGAGGATCCAGGAACCGGACACCTGCGGCTGAAGTTCAGCACCAGGGAGCTGTCCCCTGTGAAGTGGTTAAGCACCACTTCGCAGGGGACAGCTGAGCTCTGCAGTGTCCAGCTGCACACCGGACCGGAGGGCATATTTGCCCTCCGGTTCTGTGTACAGATCCAGTCTGGGGCTGTCAGGTTCACCTCTGACAGCCCCAGATCAGACCTGACAGCAATGTGAAGCCAGCCTTCGTCAAACGGCATTTCCCTACATAATGACAGACATACAGAAAAAAGGGGGTGGGAAACTTTAGGCCTATTCTCACAGATATACCAATTATAGGACACACTTTGAGATATAAGAACTTGGAAAGCTTTATTTAAATTACAAAATACAAAATAATTTGTGCATTCTATACAATTTGTTACAAGAGAATCAAATAACAAATCGGTCAGTAGCAAAAGATATTTTTTGGAGGTGTATCATCTTGGAAAGGAAACAATCGACCTACCAAATATTTATAAATACAGTCATATGAAAAAGTTTAGACACCCCTCTTAATCTTATTCTTTTTTTTGTTTAAAATTGTTTTTTTTCAACAGCTATTTCAGTGTGATATATGTAATAACTGATGGACACAGTAATATTTCAGAATTGAATTGAGGTTTATTGTACTAAGCGAAAATGTGAAATATGCATTATTTCAAAAATTGACAGGTGCAAAAGTATGGGCACCTCAACAGAAAAGTGACATTAATATTTAGTAGATCCACCTTTTGCAAAAATAACAGCCTCTAGTCACTTCCTGTAGCTGTTAATGAGTTCCTGGATCCTGGATGAAGGTATTTTTGACCATTCCTCTTTACAAAACAATTCAGTTAAGTTTGATGGTCGCCGAGCATGGACAACTCGCTTCAAAACATCCCACAGATGTTCAATGATATTCAGGTCTGGGGACTGGGATGGCCATTCCAGAACATTGTAATTGTTCCTCTGCATGAATGCCTGAGTAGATTTGGAGCGGTGTTTTGGATTATTGTCTTGCTGAAAGATCCATCCCCGGCGTAACTTCAACTTTGACACTGATTCTTGAACATTATTCTCAAGAATCTGCTGATACTAAGTGGAATCCATGTGACCCTCAACTTTAACAAGATTCTCCGTGCCGTCATTGGCCACACAGCCCCAAAGCAGGATGGACCCTCCCACAAATTTGACACTGGGTAGCAAGTGTTTTTCTTGGAATGCTGTGTTTTTGTGGCGCCATGCCTAACGCCTTGTTGTATGGCCAAACAACTTAATCTTTGATTCATCAGTCCACACGACCTTCTTCCAAAAGGAAACTGGCTTGTCCAAATGTGCTTTTGCATACCTCAGGCGACTCTGTTTGTGGCGTGCGTGCAGAAATGGCTTCTTTCGCATCACTCTCTCATACAGCTTCTCCTTGTGCAGTGTGCGCTGTATTGTTGACCGATGCACAGTGACACCATCTGCAGCAAGATGATGCTGCAGGTCTTTGGAGGTGGTCTGTGGATTGTTCTTGACTGTTCTCACCATTCTTCTCTGCCTTTTTGATATTTTTGTTGGCCTGCCACTTCTGGCCTTTACAAGAACTGTCCCTGTGCGTTTCTCTCTTCCGGATTCGGTTTATTTTTCATACATACAATTTCACACCCTACATATTTTTAAGGATCCTCCGACTATTGCAGATTCTCCTGGTCAAAAATATTTTAAACCCAATACCACTATTTCACATGGAGTGTCGGTTTTGTATAACTCCCTGCTGCTCCATGGGGTTCAGCATAGACTCCCTTGTATGGATTCATGGGAGTCTGTACTCTCTTTCACTGCTTCGGGAGATGATTGGGCCTTTGCACTATCTCACCCGTCAAAATTCTCCTCATGTGTGGGCCACATGGAGCAAGCTAGGAAAGTACTTTTACAGTGGTATATGACACCAGAGAGATTAGCTAGGCTTCATTTGACCACCTCTTCTTCCTGTTGGAAGGGCTGTGGTTCCTCTGGAACCCTGGCACACGTTTGGTGGGAATGTCCTATAATTAATGCTTTTTGGCGCCAGGTTGAAGCAATTATAATTGAGGTGACTCACTTACCTTTTAACCTAACGAGCCCAACAGCTCTTCTGGGCATCTCATTGGTGGACCTCCCCTCTCCTCTGCTGCCTATTGTTTCAAATGTGCTAATTGCCGCCAGACAATGTATAGCTGCCCATTGGAAAGCCCCCACTGCCCCCTCTAGGTCAGAATTGATCAATAAATTGAACCTACATTTCTGCTATGAGTCTCTTACAGCTACCTCCCTGTCAAAAAGGAATAAGATGCTCTCATGGTGGGACCCATGGACTTCTTCCTCTTTAGCCTCTGATATTCCGGCATATCTTCTGCAGTGACCTCTGATTTTTGGATTTGTTTAACTCTGGTTTTTTGTACTTTATATATATGGAATTTCATATTTTATTGATATGTTAGCCTTTGGCCCCCACCCTCTACTCCCCCCCCCCCCTTATCTTTCCCCTTGTCTTCCCCCGGTTCTATCTTTGTAATGTTTTTGTACTCTGCCTAGGTTAAGGCATGTTTTAGTATGTTATGTTTTAAACAATAAAAATTCTAATGGTTTAAAAAAAAGAACTGTCCCTGTGGTCTTCCATTTCCTTACTATGATCCTCACAGTGGAAACTGACAGGTTAAATCTCTGTGACAACTTTTTGTATCCTTCCCCTGAACAACTATGTTGAACAATCTTTTTTTTCAGATCATTTGAGAGCTGTTTTGAGGAGCCCATGATGTCACTCCTCAGAGAAGATGCAACTAGGAGAACAACTTGCAAGTGGACACCTGAAATAGCTTTTCTCATGATTGGATACACTGGGCTATGAACTACAAAGCTCAATGAGGTTACCAAACCAATTCAGTACTTCAGTAAGTCAGTAAAAAGTAGTTAGGAGTATTCAAATCATGAAAATCAGAAGGGTGCCCATACTTTGGCACCTGTCAAATTTTGAAATAATGCATATTTCACATTTTTGGTTAGTGCAATCAACCTCATTTCATACCTGAAATATTACTGTGTCCATCAGTTTTTGCATATATCACACTGAAATAGCTGTTGCAAAAAAAAAATTTTAAACAAAAAAAGACGAGTAAGATTAAGAGGGGTGCCCAAACTTTTTCATATGACTGTAACATAAAGGCAAGAAATGTATATAGAAGTCTCATGCAATTATAACGGGGGGGAGGGGGACAGAGTGTTATGGGAGAAGTTAGGTTTTTATGACCAAAAAAAGCCCCCGCAACCACAAGCCCAGGCCCGCAGGGTGGAGGAGAGATTAGATAAGTGTCAAAAATACAAGCCTATTGGGTCAATCCTCTTCAGATACAAGATCTGAGCATGATTGGGCTATCATAGCCCACTCAGGGGTGCCTCCTGAGGGAGCAGCCAGTGAAACACACAGGGCTCCCCTATCCCCCTGAATGGACACCGATCTCCCTAGCAAAAGTAATTATGGGTAAAATTGCCTAATTCCATTACCAGTTATGAGATTATGCGTTGATTGGAAGAAGTGGGGTGTTTGAGTGGGCTATGATTTCCCAATCCTCCTCAGAGGATTGACCCACTAGGGTTGTATTTTTGACACTCATCTAATCTCTACTCCACCCTGCGGGCCTGGGTTTGTTGTTGGGGAATTCTTTTGGTCATATTGATCTGACTTCTCCAATAACACTCTGACCCCAACCTGTTGTAACTGTAAGTGACTTCTATGTACATATCTTGCCCTTATGTTATTTGTACCTTTTGGGTAAGTTGATTGTTTCCTTCTTTCCAAGGGGAAACACCTCCGAAAACTCACCATCCATGCCAAAAACAGAAACCAAATGCACTTACAGGACGCAGTCAGAGCCCAAATGTGAAGCAAGCCCAGCTGCAGGCTGATAAAATCACTTCTACCAACAAGATGTGGGAGGCGACCTGCTATGCATACACTAGGCCTGCATAGAGCACCATTCACACTGATACATATGATGCAGAGTGTCTGAAAGCTACCCAACCGCTCCGCTGCCTGAGCATTGGGCCGCACAGTACGATGCTACTGCACCACTAGATGAATGGCGCCCCTATGGGCCCAACTGCACCCTGGATGGATAAAAAAGTGCAAAAGTTTTTTATATGATAAATAAAAAACCTTTATAGATGGGATTTTGGTTCATGTGTTGGCCCAAGACATTTAAGCTGGTGACCCACGACAAGGGATCCCATGCTTACCAGTCCTAACAAAATTGTACAAAAACTACTAGAAAAAAGCAGCATCAGAAAACTCACCATCCATGCCAAAAACAGAAACCAAATGCACTTACAGGACGCAGTCAGAGCCCAAATGTGAAGCAAGCCCAGCTGCAGGCTGATAAAATCACTTCTACCAACAAGATGTGGGAGGCGACCTGCTATGCATACACTAGGCCTGCATAGAGCACCATTCACACTGATACATATGATGCAGAGTGTCTGAAAGCTACCCAACCGCTCCGCTGCCTGAGCATTGGGCCGCACAGTACGATGCTACTGCACCACTAGATGAATGGCGCCCCTATGGGCCCAACTGCACCCTGGATGGATAAAAAAGTGCAAAAGTTTTTTATATGATAAATAAAAAACCTTTATAGATGGGATTTTGGTTCATGTGTTGGCCCAAGACATTTAAGCTGGTGACCCACGACAAGGGATCCCATGCTCACCAGTCCTAACAAAATTGTACAAAAACTACTAGAAAAAAGCAGCATCAGAAAACTCACCATCCATGCCAAAAACAGAAACCAAATGCACTTACAGGACGCAGTCAGAGCCCAAATGTGAAGCAAGCCCAGCTGCAGGCTGATAAAATCACTTCTACCAACAAGATGTGGGAGGCGACCTGCTATGCATACACTAGGCCTGCATAGAGCACCATTCACACTGATACATATGATGCAGAGTGTCTGAAAGCTACCCAACCGCTCCGCTGCCTGAGCATTGGGCCGCACAGTACGATGCTACTGCACCACTAGATGAATGGCGCCCCTATGGGCCCAACTGCACCCTGGATGGATAAAAAAGTGCAAAAGTTTTTTATATGATAAATAAAAAACCTTTATAGATGGGATTTTGGTTCATGTGTTGGCCCAAGACATTTAAGCTGGTGACCCACGACAAGGGATCCCATGCTCACCAGTCCTAACAAAATTGTACAAAAACTACTAGAAAAAAGCAGCATCAGAAAACTCACCATCCATGCCAAAAACAGAAACCAAATGCAAAAAGACTCCACCGTACAGAAGAACTTCTACAATTTTAACAATTTTAATTTTATTTTTATCTATATAAAATGTTTTAATAATATTTTTATCTTTAGAATATGAAATAACATTTTAATAAACATCCGGTTGACAGTTAACTAAGTACAGTGAATTGACTTTGAGAAAAATAGACCATTGGCAAAAGGGTATAAGTTTGCACTGGGCTCCCATAATAATATAATCGTATAATGTTTAAGGGGGACATAGCACGGTAATCCCCCTGTAGCCTTCTAGCAGCAACAAGGTACAGCACACACCCTTTATAGACTAGCTCCAGTGTACAACCCATCATACATTGATTTTGCCTTGTATTTACCTAAAAAATATATCATTAATAAAAAAAAAATCTTAGGTCCTCTATTTTGGAATGCCAGCCAAAGTAAAGCTGACAGCTGGAGTTTAGTATTATCAGGGTAGGAAGGGCTATGGTTATTGGCCTTTCTGAGCCTAAAAAGATTAGGCCGCAGCTTCCTAAGAACTGGTGCCTACCTCAGATTGCCTGGGTCCCAGCATCAGTTGCTTTCAGAGCAGTTCAGTTGCATTATTAATTTAGTAATATCTTCAGTAGCAAAAGGAAACTCAGCAGTACTGTCATGCAAGGAGGCCCTCCCTTCAGCAACTAGAAAGCAAGAACACTACTCATACAACACAGGGTGAGGGAACCACAATATTAAGGCTTTATTGGATCCCCAAACAGTTAACAGCATATAACCAGCAAAACGCATAATGTAACAGGCAGCAGTCTCACCCTTCCGCTGGCTCACCAGGGATTAGAATATTCATGCCTCAGAGCCATCACAGCAAAGTCTGTAGCCAGGTGACTGGATTGTCCCAACCTATGTTGTTTCCTTATGCAGTCTTTTGGTATCCCAGCCGAATCTGAATATTTGATGCTGAAGTCCTTGTAGTTTAATAATCCAGGTCCCATTGGTGTTATAGCCTGCCAATCGGATCCGCAGATCCTAGATTAGCTGCATGTATCAAGTCCCGTGCACCTCTAGCCGGGGCCGAAGTTCCTAGACTGAGGTCACTAGACAAAAATCATCCTGGTTAGTGAACAGGTCTGCTTATATCCCCTTGATCACTCATTGCAGGATATTGGAGACATCACTATTGGTGGAATAAGGCTGTGCTCTCATTGGCTGGATTTCAAGCTGCCTGGACAATGTTCATTTAAGTGATGTGGGCAGCGAGGGGCCAAGGAGGGTGACATTTAGTATACCATCCTGACCACAAACAATGGTACCTGAAGTAATTTACATAGAATCAGCAATACACATAGTAATACAAAGGAATTTTAGCAAGATTAAGTTCTCTGGCCTTCTATGACAAAGAGGTGAAATAATTACATTACACACGTTAAACACTACCAGGCATCTACAAGACTTGTAAGAACAATGAGTGGTCCATCACAAGGTAGAAAGCAACCTATGTTATACATTAAAGAAGTCAATTTCGTCACAACTTCAAAGCTTTGAGAATAAAACGTAAAAGAGACACAACTTGAGAATTTCACTTAAACTAGTGGCATCTTTTAATACATTAAATTAATTGATCTTTCTACTTTCCTACTATGATTATTTTATTGGCCAAATTAATAGTATAAATCCTATATATTATGCATGTTTGCAGTTTTTTTATTTAAAAATGTATGCTTCACTAAAATGTCTCTGTATTGCAAGATTGCAAGATTTTACATTATTTATATTGACATTCATGTTTTATGCCACCTAGTTGAATATTTATAACAATGTTAAAACCAAGAACTTAAATAAATGATATCGAAGCATGTAAATAATCCTTTGTTAATATTACATAACGGGACATAATATACCATTTTAGCAAGCTTTCCTTTGTCATGGCTTTAGTCCATCTTTTCATGTTTTTTGCACAATGTCTCTTCTTTGGGAAGAGGTTGTCAATATTCTCAGAGCTTCATCTCACTTTATGTTGTACTCTATACTGATCTGTTTCCATGGAAACTTTTCAAGATCACGTCACTTCATTTGGTGACTATCTTTCTATTTATATTTTCCATTTGTAACTATTTTAATTCCTGCATTTTTATATTGTATGATGTGTATCACAATAACTAATCTTGTCAAGAGGGATAAGTAAAAAGTTCAACTCATTAATATTGGTTGTAAAAATAAGTTACAATATTCAGTTCAACAATATAGAAAAGCTGAGATAGCTTTGAAGAACAGTTTCCCCGTGCAATTGATTTTCACGAGTATTTGCCGTTTGCTTATTGAGGCCGTTGCCATGGTGAAGCATCTTAACACTCCCATGTAATGTGTTAGAAGTCAAGAAAGTGAAAATTGCTGTGAGCACTATATCACTGTACCTGGAGTATTTGTTAATTCCTTTTTCTTTACAGGATATCTAAAATGTCTAACTGTAACATAACTCATAATTGTTACAAACTTTTTTTAAACAATAAGAACATTGTATTGTTTGTTGTATGTTATCCTTCTGCGATTAAAAACTTACAAAATGTCATACTTGACTTTTTCATTTGGCTCCCTTCTTTCTTAACCCCTTCATGACCTTGCCTATTCCTTCTTTTGCATTTTATTTTCCCCCCTTCTTCCCAGAGCCACAGCTTTTTTATTTTTTTGTCAATATAGAAAGATGAGGGCTTGTTTATTGCAGGACGAGTTGTACTTTTGAATGACATTTATTTTACCATATAGTATACTGGAAAACAGGAAAAAAATCCAAGTGCAGTGAAATTGCAAAAAAAGTGCAATTAGGGTGCTTTCACATCAGCGGTTTTCACTGATCGCGGCAGTTGCGGTGAAAAAAACGCAACTGCCGTGATTACCGCATAACGGTTGCACTTGCGGCACACTTGCGGCAAGCCCCATACAATGTCTATGGGGCTTGCGGTAAGTGTGTGGCAGGTGCGGCAAGTGCGGTTTCGGCACTTGCGGCAGGTGTGGCAGCGAAAAAAAACGCGGCCGACAGCGTTTTTTTCGTGGCCGCACTTGCCACAAGTGCTGATACCGCACTTGCCGCACCTGCCGCAAGCCCGCATAGAGATTCTATGGGGCTTGCCGCAAGTAAACCGCAAGTGCAGCAGTTATGCGGTAATCGCGGCAGTTGCAGTTTTTTCACCGCAACTGCCGCGATCAGCGCAAAACCGCTGATGTGAAAGGGGCCTTACAACATGTTTTTTTTTGTTTTGTTTTTTAACCACCAAATTCGCTTCATGGTCAATCTGACCTATCACGATGACTAAGAACCAAGATGTTGCTCGAAACATGTAATGGTTGACTCATGTCTGGCATTTCTGCTTTCTAATATGCCTAAATAAAATGGACTATTAACTTTTCCCATGAAAATTTAAAGGATGTTGTTGCTAGATTTTTTTTGCTTGTTGACCTATCAGTATGATGCCCCAAGTCATTACTAGTTTGTAGATTTGTAGATGCAAAAAAAGTTAACTTTTTTTTTATTTAATGTTGAAAAAAATGTAGGAATTTGAAAATAGGAGCCACAAACCATTACATTCTCATTTTTAACCCCTTAAGGACCAATGACAGCTATACCCGTCATGGCTTTGAACTGTCACTGTGTGTAAACACTCTATTTGGTCAAAGAAATGCAGAAAATATCATCCTAAATTTACCACTAACATAAAGTCCAATATGTCATGAAAAAACAGTCTTGGAATCACTGAGGTACGTTGAAGCGTTCCAGAGTTATTAACTCCTAAAGTGACACTGGTCAAAATTGCAAAATGAGGCTTGGTCCTTAGGGAATTAAGATCCGGGGCTGTATGTACTTTTTAAATTTTTTTTCATATTTTAAAAACATTTTTTCCACTGTAATTGTTTTTACTAGTCCCCATTGGAGAACTGAAGCTGCCACTATCCAATTGCTTGTGATGTACAGCATCATACATTTCCTGAATTGGCTAAGGGGAGTAACAAAAGTTTTGCTAAAAATTATGTTATTCATGTGTCAAAAATGTTTGCTAAACCAAAACATTGCATGGGGAGTGGACAAGGTAGCATCAGAGGAACGAAAATCACATAATCACATGTAAAAAAATATGGGAATTGTTTAGCAGCAGTGCCACTACCACCAATCCTGTTAGAAGCCATCCCAGCAGTAGTAAATGCAGATAGCAATGTGTTACTTTTTCCTCTGACCAGTGTATCAATTGGGCAGAATCTGCGACAGTACTAATCTTAATCACAGCAGTAAGGCTTAACCTTGGACAGTAACATCAGATGCAGTCAGAGTTCTGTTCAATCCAGCCCCTCTACTGCCTTGTCACTTTATGTTGTAGAGTGAAGTTTTCATTCCATCAATTACACCTTTCTCTATTATGCCTCGTAGATCCTTAACTAGTGATGAGTGAGTACCGTAATACTCATAATCACTGTACTCGTTATGAGTACTTTCTAATAATCGCGTATTTGTTCCGAATTGCAAGTACAATGTAAGTCAATGGGAAACGCAGGTAATTTTTTGCTGGACCCTACAAAGAGGTCTGGGGCCCTAAGTAAAAGGCTGAAATGGGTCGGAAAGTGATTAAACAGAATGGGGAGATCCTGGAGAATATGCCTGCATGCATTTCTGACTCACATATGGTTTGTGGGAATAGCTTTGTCGCAGGATTACACCACTGTTACAGATACACAAAAACAACTACCGATCGCATTTAACAGGCCAAAAAGGTTCAGAAACAGTTTTTCATGCATAATAACTATTATACAACACTAAATAAACCAGAACAACAAAAATATATTGCTTTTAGCATTTCTTTACACATGCTGTTGTAGCATTTTTTCACCTTTTGCAATTGGGAACGCCCTGACTCATACATTATGTAGGTCCCTCTGTCCAAAGGCGGAACTTGAGCCTGGCGGGCCCCGATGTGGCATTTATCCTAGGTGAGGAGCGGGGGTAGGGTGCTAGCTGTTGCTACCTGCATCTGTCGAGCCGAACATCGCAGACCAGGGAGCCGGAGCAGCAGATGAAAGGAGAGGAGGGGCGGGATCGGCCGTGGGAAGCAGGAAGCTTCCCTCACTTCACCTCCTCTCCTCTGACACACAATCGCGGTCATGGGGGGCCACCTAGGGGGCCCCCCTACAGGTGCTTGAGGGGTCCCCTAGCCAGTTGGGGCCCTGGTGCAGCTGAACCAGCTGCACCATGGTAGGTCCGCCCCTGCCTCTGTCATACATCATTTTTAGTTAGATATTTCCCAGCACTTTACAAGGCCAGCTACAACGTACTAGTAGGTATGTTGATCTTTGACCTCAGAAGCCTCAGGTGGTCCTGTAACATACGTTTTGGAGGGACCGCTCTTACTTCGACATTTAAGCGATCCCTCTCCCATTGAGACTAAGATAGTGGAATACATATTCCATTGAAGTTTAGAATGTGCAAATTGTAGCATTGTGCTTGGCCCTCCTCCTCCTTCTTCGCCATGTCCATGACATTTTGCGGCCCTAAATTCAAATGTTAAGAGGGTCCTGTAACATACGTTTTGGAGGGACCACTCTTACTTAGACATTTGGGTGGTTCCTCCCTCATTGACTCTCAGATAGTGGAATACATATTGCATAGCAGTTTACAATGTGTCCATTTTAGCATTGGGCAAAACCCTCCTCCTTCTCCTTCTCCACATCCATGACATTTTGAAACCCTAAATTCAATGTTCAGTGGGCCTGCAATAGGCAGTAAACCTGAGATTGCTGAGGTCCAGAGATGACCCTCTAACATACTTTGGGGGTCCTTCCTCTATACTTTTGGGAGGGCCCTCCTCTATACATTTGTTGCTGAAACCACTGTGTTAAGAATAACACAGCATAAGCAAAGCCATGGTTGCTGGTAATGAAGGTCATCTCATCTTTACATTAAGAAGGGCCCTCCTCTATACTTTGGGAAGGACCTCCTCTATTAATTTGAGAGGGCCCTCTATACATTAGGGAGGGCCCTCCTTTATTCATTTGGGAGGGCCCTTTATACGTTTGGGAGGTTGGGTGCGTTGATGTACAAGTATTTGAGGACCCATGGCCAGAGGAAAATCACTTTGAGGAACCTAATTTACTGGCTCCAGATGTTTAGGACGATGATGAGAAACAGTTGCCATCAGGTCAGCCTACAATCTCAATTGTGAAGGAGGATGACATGGAAGATCAGTTGGTCGATGATGGCTCCACTCATCTGACCTGGGCCGTTGGCAATCATAGCCAGCACAGCAACACAGAGGAAGATTGATACATAACACCAACACAGGTGCCAAGGAGTACAGGTTTGGCCAGACTGAGAACTGAGTTAACAGTGCCCAAGAGTACCCCCACTGTGGTCCATGTCAGGGCATGGGGGCATTCAGCCGCTGTCTGGAATTTTTTTTACTGAAAAGCCTTCAGAGAAAAACATTGTAATCTGTAGCATCTGTCATACTAAGCTGAGCAGAGGTCTGTGCAAAGGCAACCTGAGAACCACGAGTATACATAACCACATCGCAGCCAAGCACTCCAGTAGGTGGGCGGCACACCAGAGTACCAAACCTGTGTCTGTGGGTCAAACCACTGCCATGTTGCCTGTACTTTGTTCTTGACAATCTGCTGTCTATCAAGCAGGCGCTCATACCTCATGCCCACAAGGTGCAGTTGCAAAAAAAAGCAAACTTCAACCTCATCCACTTAGTTGTCCAAGCGAAGCGTCATGTTGTCTGTAGCAGAGAGCTTGGAAAGGAAGTAAATGACCAGCCATGTACCCACAAGCACAAATACTAAAATCTAACATTACCAAATTACTATCTGTGGAGATGTTGACATTCAGGATTGTGGGAACAGGATGCTTACGTGATGTCTTGCCTGAGGCTGCCCCACGATACTCGGTTTATAACTGCCACTATATAAGATGGCGTGCTGTCCATGACTTAAATAAGCATGTCTGAAACAATATCAACCATGCTGTCACCAATGCTGTAACAAGGAAGGTCTACATAACAACAAACGTGAAGAAGTTATTGTGGACAGTGAGGGATGAAACATTTCTATGACGGCACACTGGGTGAACTTGGTGGAGGATGAGACTGAGTGACAGCATGGGATGTCACATAACACATCCTATACAAGCCAAGAGTTGTCGGCCCAACTTCCATCATTGTTTCCATATACTCGTATGCCAGTTACTGTCTCTCCTCATCCTCCATTTCATTCTGCAGCCCTCAAATCAATTGTTCACAGGGCATGCAAAACTGAGTTTGGTGAGGGCCCAGAGGTGGCCCTGAAACATATGTTTGGGAGGATCATCCTCTATTCAGTTGGGAGGGTCCTCCTGTATTCATTTGGTGCTGAAACCACTGCCTTAAGAATAACACACCTTAAGCAAAGTCATGGTTGCTGGCACTGAAGGTCATATCATCTGTACATTAGGGAGGGCCCTCCTCAACACATTTTTGAGGGCCCTCCTCTATACTTTGGGAGGGACCCACCTCTATTCATTTGGTAGGGCCCCTATACATTTTGGAGGGCCCTCATCAAGTGGACTCCCACTACTGTGCATCGGTGTCTGGACGCATGTGTCACCTCCTGGGGGAATCTGCAGCCATCTGCTAGATGCAAGGGGTAGAAAAAGTGTCAAAACTTCGGTGAGTTTTTCTATATAATTCTTAGTACCAATTTGGTGATTTTTTGGACTCCCACTACTACAGAAGGGACTCCCAACCCCGGCTTGAATGGGCTTAAGAGGAGGAGGTGAAAGAGGAGACAAGGCAGCGTGAGGAGAGGATGGGTATTGTTCCTCCTGTTGGTGACACAGAACTTTTGCCTGTTTGAAGATTGGCCCTCTCTCTCCCCTGAGGAAGTCCTAGGCGGACGACACGCGTTGGGTCGGGTCCTTAGATAGCTGGTGGCTGGGTATGTGATTATAGTGATTATATTGTATATACCTGAGGTTTGAGTTGGCTGGCAGATTACTCTGTATCCTTGGCCCCTATGCAGGACATTTTAGAGGGTGTACAAGACCTTTCTGGTCTTCTTATATGGTGAAGCTTGGAGGGTTTGGCCCTGACCATAGCTGCAAGGGTGCAGTGTAATTACGGTTAATAGGGCACAATTTGCCATACTGTAATGTAATTTGATTGCAAATTGACTGTATTTGAGACATTTGTTTAGATCTGCCAGCTAGGGATGAGCGAGTCCTAAATTACTCGGAATCGCTAGACCCGCACGAGTCCGAGCCCAGGACTCGCTACTCGCTGCGAGTCTAGCGAGTCCAATGTTAATGAATAGGGAACCGAGTAATAACGAATAATGCTATTTCCAAATCGCTGATGTGTCTCTGAAAGTGTGCGAGTCCAAACTCGCAGGTTTTTCTCTTATTTTGAGCCGATGATGGGAGGGGGAAGCGATTCTCGGGTACACACCATGCTGTAAAAGCAAACAGGAAACGACTCGCTCTGAGAGACGCACACACAGAGCAATCCATTCCCCAGAGCAATCATGGCCGGCCGTGTCACTGTGAACACGCTGCGATTGATTCCTCTGGTGGAGGCTCGGCCACTGCTATGGCTCCCAACAGACCCTGACTATGGGGATAACATCATGAGGACTACTGCCTGGAGAGAGATCGCCCAAGTGATGTTCCCTGCGTTCCATCTGAGTGGCCATGATGAACAGAGCAATATGAGTAAGTTAAATGAGTTCACCCGTTATATATTGGATTTACTTTATATATACTCGTGTATAAGCCGACCCGTGTATAAACCGACCCCCCTATTTTTGCCCCCAAAAACTGTGAAAACATATTGACCGCCATCCTGGTATACAGCGGCTATCACTGGTAGACAGCCCCCAGCAGAGTATACAGCTCCCCCTGCAGAGTATACAGGCCCCCAGATGGGTATCCATGCCCCCATATTATGGTATACAGGCAGGGGCGGACTGGCCCAGGTGCCTGGGGGGCAATTGCCCCCAGGCCGGTGTATTTTCCCCTATTTTGGGCCGCCTGGACCATGAAAAGGGCTGCCGCCCGCACGGCTCATGCGGCTGCAGGAGCATGAAGCAGCGCATGACCCCGAAGCAGCAGCCGGAACCGCAAGCTCCTGGCCGCGCGATGACGTCATCAGCTCGCGGCTGCGGCCGGGAGTGAGCGGCTGTGAGGAGCGCGAGGCTGCGGCTGGGAGCGAGCCCTAGGAGACTGCGGGAGCTGCGGTGACTGTGAGGCGGCCGCCTGTCATCACCCCCCCCCACCCCCGTCCTCACCTGTGTCGGACCGGTGAGGGAGGGCTGGCACCCAAACTGTAGGGTTCCAGTCAGTCCCTGTATACAGGGCCCTCAGTGGGTCTACAGCCCCCCCAGCAGTGGGTATACAGGGCCCCCAGCAGTGGGTATACAGGGCCCTCGTGGGTATACAGGCCCCCCATAGCAGGGTATACAGGACCCTCAATGTGTTATCATGCGTCGTCGCATAGTTGCCTATATTTGGATGGGGTCACAACAGTACACTTAGTTTAAGAGCTGGTGCTCCTGGCTCTTACGGCCAGGGGGTTGGGTGTATATTAATACCACTAATGAGCAGAGTCTGGTGCCCGCACTATTACCTTCTCGATGCGTCGACATGTGACCTGCCTCATTTGTGATAGTGTCCACGTGAGCTCAATGTCCGTAATGCTGTTGATGATGTTCCACACTGTCGTGTCACTGTGCCTTGTATACACATTACACACACAACATGAATAAAATGTTATTGTTGATTTGTACACAAACTTTTGGTGTTTCAAATATTACACATGTCTAAACCCGGTTTGAAATCATTTCACAGTTGACCATCTTCAAAAAACGTTGGAGGAGCTGCCGCGATCAACATCGCAAACAATATCGCCAGATCGCAGAGGGGGACCCGGGAGCAGCTCCAGAGCTGATATACAAACACTATGACCGGCTGTCCTTCCTTGGACCGGTGGCCCGTATGCCAAGGTATGTGTCTGCAGCACTGTTCTCTACTATTATTATAATTTATTTATATAGCGCCATTAGGTCTCATGGCACTTTACATGAGGATAATGGTTAACTACAAAAAACAGTAAAGGAAGACAATCAGGTCGTACAGGTACAAGAGGAGAGGACCCTGTCCACGAGGGCACACAGTGTACGTATGAAGCTCTATAATGAGTATGCTGGTTTACATACCCACACTGGGGTTTGTTTCTGCCATGGTGCAACAGATTTCTATTACCTTTGGCAGTGATCCAGGACATACACATTTATATTCACATTGTGACGTTGGGACAAATAAGCAGGGTGGGCAGACACAATGTTCCGTGACTTCACAATTAGCTCTTATTGTTGGCATGTTTGTGGAATAAAGCCATGTTCTTCCCTGCAATGGCCTCTAAGGTGTGTGGCCTTGTCTGGTTTGCCTGTCGTAAGCATCATTTGTATGTGTTCCTAATGGCCTCCCTCCACTTGCATAAGGGCCACATACATCCCTACACGTTTAATTGTGGGTGTTTTTTAGGCTAAATAACGTTGTAAGGATATACCCCTTTTGCACTAAACTGTTTGTACACCATCCCTGATTGTTTACACAGTCATACACATTTCAGGACATACCCTGTATCACTACAAATATGTGTGGGTGAGTTTGGCCATGGGTATATTTGTGGCTGCAAGGTGATGGTGTAGATATTAGGATCCACATGTGAATTTAATTGTTTTGTTGTTAACTGATGGCTACATTAAGAATCCTTCGAAAAACATAGTCTATTAATGCTGTATAAAATTAAACTTAAGGGGGCCATATTTTCAGTGCAACAGCCTTTTATGTACAAGGTCCTTTAGGAAACAAGAAGTTTGCCCTTGCTGTTCCCGGCTTTGTGTTCGGCCCCGTTGGAATAATTGTAAAACTGTCCATCTGGGAATACCACCTTGTTTGGCACCAACGATGTGTGACCTGCTGATCAAAAACACCCCCATACTCTATGTCCATTACAGTCGTTTCAAAATCCAAGCCATATGTTTTGTGGGGTTTATTTACCAAGACATTCCTGATTAGCATACATGGCATCAACAAGGAGTGTAGGCCACTAACGCCGAATGCTCATGTGTCACCTATGCTGCATGACTACATTTACTGTCTTGCTCACCTGCCCTATAGATGTGGGTTATGTGCTTTGAAACCAAGGTCGCCCACACTGCGTCTTTTACTGTCCATCTGATGGTAAGCAACCCTGAAGAATGTGTTTGCCTCTAAGTGTCAGGCTATAGCTTTGTCCACATAAAGTTACAACAAAAAGTAAATGCTATACTTGTGGCCACTAATATGTCTTCAAGTGCCTAAATAGCTGTCCTGCCTAAGGCAGGGCACAGTGTAATTGGGCAGACAAATGGTTAAATTTCAAATGTAATGTCAAAAAATCGAGGACCAACACTACCCACACATAGAATATTGGTTGAGGCATGAGCCAAAATGTCCTAATTTATTGGCTGCAATTCAATCTTAAGGTCAACAATGAAAAGACAGAATACACAGATATGGGAGCCATGGACGAGGGTTGAGAAAGAAGTGGATGGAGATAGTGGCTGAATAGTCATTATTATATATATTGTATTATATTAAATATTATATTATATATATATATTGTATACGTTTGAACCCCTTCACTGGTTTATATAGCTGATGTAACCTAAAAGTTTGGTAAATTAAGTATGTCAAGTTAAAAGTGAAGTCAGGTGGACGTTTTTTTGTCATGTGAAACATTGGTGTTATTGATCGTCTAGATTACATGGGATGGGGGGGGTTAATAATGTGTGGAAAAATTATGTATTATTATGGAATTAGCAAACCAAGTGACGTATTCCTTTATGATATGTAGAGTTGGTTATTCTTTAATAATAATAAAAAATATCTGATTCAGAACACACTGATACACAGTCAAAAAAGTGTGCAACTTAATGTTTGACCTATGTTTTTGTTTATAAATGCAATGCATTCACCAAACTTTTTTGGCCTTTACCCACAGAGAGGTTCACTACCGCAGGCGCCGTGCACCACAACAGCTGCCTGAACAGGCGAGGGAGGCCCCAGAAGCCCCGGAAGTGGAGGACCAAGGCCAAGCTGGTGGAATACCACCACCGCCGCCGCCACCAGCTCCAACACCACCACCGCCGCCGCCACCAGCACAAAGACCACCACCACCGCCGCCACCAGCAACAACACCACCACCACCACCGCCGCCACCAGCACCAACACCACCACCGCCGCCACCAGCACCAACCCCAGCTTTGGGGCATGTCCGGCCGCCAGAGGAGGTTGTTGCAGGGCCAGAAAATCGTGCACAAAGTAATGCTGACTTTGCCCGCAGTCTCCTACCGTTCTTGGATGACATTCCATTCGAGAGACGACTGCGGGCATGGTCAGCCATACATATTGTCATCGATGCATGTCGGCCTCCAAACCACCCTGGCCAGGTCTTTTCATATTTGGAGGGGTGGCAGCAATCTGGTGCAAACATTCTGGACAGGCAGACACCACGGCGGGACAGCTATGTGGCAACCCAGAGGCCGTACCAACCTTTCTGGCCAACCCACATGCACCTCCCAACCCAAGGCCATTTAGAGAGACCTGCCCAGGTGACCCAACCTACAGTGTTAGAAGCAGTGGGGGAGGCTATCCATGGGGCCCTGGACCTCCTCCATGACCAGGGTGATGGTGGTGGTGTAGAGGCTACCCCACACAATCGTCCCACCTACCACCAGCTGTAGGTTCAACTTTTTTTTTTTTTGTTTGTTAATGTAAATAGTGCATGTTTGCACTTTTTACATCTTTATTTCTGTTTTTTCGGTTGCTTTTCGAAAGCTTAAAAAAAAAAAAAAAAAAAAAAAATCTGACATCTTTGCCATTAAGGCATAATAATACAGATTTAAAAAAAAAATGCTTTGTGTCTGTCTTTTTTCAGGGAATGGATGTGCAGGTTGTTTTGTGGGTGGCCTTAAAGTCATCATCATTAGCAAGTACTTTACGGCCTGCATGACGCATGAGGGCACCTTGGTTAGTACGTGTAAAATCATTACTGCACATAGCAATGTTGCTAACAAAGAAATAGTACCTGTGTTTGGGGGGGGTTACTTAATGACTCGGTATGTTAACAACACTAGGAACACAGATGCGAGAGGCTGGGACGTCTACTTGCAACACACAACGTCTATGCGTTATCTCCGTAGCGTAGAGTGGGACCCTTCGCCAGGCTACAGCAGGATCATAGTACAAGCAACGTCTTCGATGCAGGCATAGGCTTGTTGCCTCAAACAATTAGCCCAAGGGGCTGTTTGGCATTTTGGGTATAAATGCAGGCCTAAGGGCCATGATCAGCTTGTTAGCCATGGTGGCTCAAAAAATTAGCCCAAGGGGCTGTTTTGCATTTTGGGTATAAATGCAGGCCTAAGGGCCATGATCAGCTTGTTAGCCATGGTGGCTCAAAAAATTAGCCCAAGGGGCTGTTTTGCATTTTGGGTATAAATGCAGGCCTAAGGGCCATGATCAGCTTGTTAGCCATGGTGGCTCAAAAAATTAGCCCAAGGGGCTGTTTGGCATTTTGGGTATAAATGCAGGCCTAAGGGCCATGATCAGCTTGTTAGCCATGGTGGCTCAAAAAATTAGCCCAAGGGGCTGTTTGGCATTTTGGGTATAAATGCAGGCCTAAGGGCCATGATCAGCTTGTTAGCCATGTTGGCTCAAAAAATTAGCCCAAGGGGCTGTTTTGCATTTTGGGTATAAATGCAGGCCTAAGGGCCATGATCAGCTTGTTAGCCATGGTGGCTCAAAAAAATTAGCCCAAGGGGCTGTTTGGAATTTTGGGTATAAATGCAGGCCTAAGGGCCATGATCAGCTTGTTAGCCATGTTGGCTCAAAAAATTAGCCCAAGGGGCTGTTTTGCATTTTGGGTATAAATGCAGGCCTAAGGGCCATGATCAGCTTGTTAGCCATGGTGGCTCCAAAAATTAGCCCAAGGGGCTGTTTTGCATTTTGGGTATAAATGCAGGCCTAAGGGCCATGATCAGCTTGTTAGCCATGGTGGCTCAAAAAATTAGCCCAAGGGGCTGTTTGGCATTTTGGGTATAAATGCAGGCCTAAGGGCCATGATCAGCTTGTTAGCCATGGTGGCTCAAAAAATTAGCCCAAGGGGCTGTTTGGCATTTTGGGTATAAATGCAGGCCTAAGGGCCATGATCAGCTTGTTAGCCATGGTGGCTCAAAAAATTAGCCCAAGGGGCTGTTTGGCATTTTGAGTGTAAATGCAGGCCTAAGGGCCATGATAAGCCTCTTAGGCTGGGTGTCTCCAAAAATTAGCCCAAGGGGCTGTTTTGCATTTTGGGTATAAATGCAGGCCTAAGGGCCATGATCAGCTTGTTAGCCATGGTGGCTCCAAAAATTAGCCCAAGGGGCTGTTTTGCATTTTGGGTATAAATGCAGGCCTAAGGGCCATGATCAGCTTAGCTTGTTAGCCATGGTGGCTCAAAAAATTAGCCCAAGGGGCTGTTTGGCATTTTGGGTATAAATGCAGGCCTAAGGGCCATGATCAGCTTGTTAGCCATGGTGGCTCAAAAAATTAGCCCAAGGGGCTGTTTGGCATTTTGGGTATAAATGCAGGCCTAAGGGCCATGATCAGCTTGTTAGCCATGGTGGCTCAAAAAATTAGCCCAAGGGGCTGTTTGGCATTTTGGGTATAAATGCAGGCCTAAGGGCCATGATCAGCTTGTTAGCCATGGTGGCTCAAAAAATTAGCCCAAGGGGCTGTTTGGCATTTTGAGTGTAAATGCAGGCCTAAGGGCCATGATAAGCCTCTTAGGCTGGGTGTCTCCAAAAATTAGCCCAAGGGGCTGTTTTGCATTTTGGGTATAAATGCAGGCCTAAGGGCCATGATCAGCTTGTTAGCCAGGGTGGCTCAAAAAATTAGCCCAAGGGGCTTTTAAATGTTTGCTAACAGAAAATAAAGGTTGATTCCTTGTGAAAAGGTGTTGTGATGGTTAATGAAACCGAAGTTAAGGTGTAGTGTTGGTTTAAGATGAAGCAGCCTCATTACCAGGTTGCAGGAACATGGTTACGCAAATCGTTACTGGTCTTGTACATACTGCTTGTACCAAAAAGACACAATATAATACAATGATTAATTATATCATATTGATGTTGAACGTGGCACTTCAGCTCTGAGTACTGTCGTCTTCAGGGCTCAAGAAGTCTTGTGAAATCCAGTTCCTATTAAACTTAATTAGAGTAAGCCTGTCTGCATTCTCTGGAGTAAGACGTGTCCTGGTATCAGTTATGATACCCCCAGCGGCACTGAAAACCCGCTCTGATGTCACACTAGCTGCAGGGCATGCCAGCACCTCCAAGGCATAAAACGAGAGCTCTGTCCAAGTGTGGAGCTTGGAGACCCAGTAATTAAACGGGACTGCGGCATCAGTCAGGAAGCAGGTACTGTCACTTAAGTATTCTTGTACCATGTTGGTAAGTTTCTGTCTCCGCGAGATGGTTACTGGAGCAACATGGCGCTGCAGGTTCGATGGCTTATTGAACATAGCCCACTTTGCGGACATCTTTCCAGCATCTCTTCTGGACAGCGTGGATGATTGTGCCCCGACCAAAGGCTGCTGTTGCACAGAGTTGCTAACTATGGGCAGAGTGTTGTCTGACGGTGATATTCGAAGCATATTATCCACAAGAACCCTCTTGAAATAGTCAATTGTCAAGCCACGTGGTGACTGAAACAGCAGCGAGGTGAATTTATCTTTATAACGTGGGTCCAGAAAGGTGGCCAACCAGTAGAGGTCGTTGTGCAATATGTTAATCACTCGTGGGTCTTCTAGCAGACAAGTCAACATGAAGTCAGCCATGTGTCCTAAGCTGCATAGAGTCATGTCTTCAGTGTCCTCAGAACGATGTTCAATACCCATTGTATCCGCAAAGTCTGTCTCCGCCTCCTCCTCTCCAGGCCACCCATGGTGGACAGACACAAAGCTGGGGTTGTGAGTACCATCTGGGTTGACATCGGCACCAACAAAAAATAAATCCTCTTCATCGTCTTGCTCCTGTTCCTCCTCAGGAGCCATTGTTGCCTGGTCATACTGGCTTTGCTGGCTAGGTACTGCGCTGTTTAAATCTGGCTCCATAGCCATCTGCTGGGCTCTCAATGCTTCATTTTTCTGATTAATGAGGGATTCTTTCAGCAGACACAGCATGGGTATAGTGACACTGATGATGGACTGATCACCGCTCACCAGTTTTGTGCAGTAGTCAAAATTATCAAGAACCTCAGATGTGTCAGCGATCCACACCCACTCCATTGTACTAATATGTCGTGGCTGACTGCCGGTCTGACGGGCATGTTGCAACTGATACTCGGATATTGCCCTCTGCTGCTCATTGATCCTCGATAACATATGGAATGTAGAGTTCCATCGTGTCGGCATGTCACAAATGAGTCTGTGGTTGGGCAAATTCAATTGCTTTTGAAGCAATGAAAGTTTTCCAACCGCTGTTGACGAATGACGAAAATGTGCACAAACTCGACGCACCTTCTCCAGTAGGTCACATAGCTCTGGGTATGTACGCAGGAATTTCTGCACTACTAGATTCAGCACATGAGCCATGCAAGGCACGTGCACAAGGTTTCCGAGCTTTAGTGCAGCCACTAGGTTACGACCATTGTCGCTCACCACGAGACCGGTCTGGAGTTGGAGTGGGGATAGCCACTCATCTGTCTGTTGCTTCAGACCTTTCAACAGCTCTACTGCAGTGTGCGGTGTGTGACCTAAACAGATCAGCTTCAGCAGAGCCTGTTGGCGTCTTGCTGAAGCACTGCAGCAAACCTCCCAACTTGGCCGTGATGTTGAGGGCAATTGAGGATTGGTCGAGGAAGCGGAAGATGGGGTAGTGGACATATAGGATGATGCAGAGAACCTGAATGAGGTTGTGCCAGCTATCCGTGGCGTGGGTAGGATGTTTGATGTAACACTAACATCGTTTGGCACACTCTCCACAACGTTGATCCAATGCGCGGTGAGCGAGATGTACCGGCCCTGTCCTGAACTGCTTGTCCACGTGTCCGTAGTAAGGTGTACTTTCCCGGTTACAGCGTTGGTGAGGGCACGCTTGAGGTTGTTAATGACATGCTCATGTAACGCGGGGACGGCACAACGTGAAAAGTAGTGGCGGCTTGGAACCGAGTAGCGTGGTACTGCCACAGCCAAAAGCTCACGGAAAGAGTCTGTACCCACAAGCCTAAACGGCAACATCTCGACTGCTAACAACTTAGCTATCTGGGCATTTATTTTTTTGGCTAATGGGTGGGAAGAGTGGTATTTCTGCTTCCTTTCGTACAGCTGTGTCACTGATAACTGTAAGGATGTTGCTGACCGAGAACTGTCTGCACTCGTGTTCAGTCTCTCTGCAACCGCTGCTTGTGATGAGTACATATCAGCTGGACCAGCTTCAGCAACACTTGATTGTGACGGACGTATCTGAGTTACCGTCGCAGTCTTTGGGTCAGATGACACTGTTGTGGAAGGCTGCACTTTTGACCACTGAATAGGGTGCTGACCAGCCATGTGCTTCCGCATACTGCTGGTGCTCTGGTTTCCTTTCCCGTGGCCTCTGCTTAGCCTTGCATGGCAGATGGTACAGATGACCACATTTTCTTGAGAAGGCCCATCTTTAAAAAATTTCCACACAGTGGCTGACCGACCTCTAGGCTTGACTGTACTCCCTGAGGGATTACTGAGGCCCACATTTGAGACATTTTGTCCAACAGTTGACAAATTTTGAGCCACAGTGGACACATTTTGGGCAACAGTGGTGACTCAGTTCTGGTGGGAGGAGTAGGCCTTGGTGCCTTTGTTGGTGGGACATACACACTTTCTTCCTCCGTGCTGCTCTGCTGGCTCTGCATCGCAACATTCCACGTGGGATCAGTTGTCTCATCATCAACCCCTTCCTCTTCTAAATCTTCCCGATAACAAGATAGATTTTGCTCCCCAGATGACAAGTGTGTCACTGTCTCATCATCATCATCCTCCAACTCCTGAGACAGTCTAAGACTTTGCTGAAAGACACGTTCATGTGGCCGGGGTGTCTCTAAAACTTGTCCATGATTGGACAATTCTTCATCAAGTATCTCATCTACTACGGAGTCTGGCAAACCGGATTTATGTAAAGGATTATATGTACCAAATAAGTCATCTGAGTGACCCATGTCTGTGTCAACATTTTCATGGGGCTGCTGTTGGTCTGAGGAACTGTGAAGAGGTTGTGGATTAGATGACCCAGCATGGTATGTACCAACAGTAGACACAGTGCTCAAGGAACCTTGAGTGCTGCAAGAACCTGTTGTTGAGGTCTTGTCTGCCAGCCAAGACGTTAGATGCTGTTCGTCTTCCGGCCTCAATACTCGTTTACTTTCCTGACGGGGAAAGTTAGACAGGAGGAACGATCGATCAATCCTCGTCTGTCTGCCCGAACTGGTGGATAGTTGGCCACGACTACCAATGCCTGTACCTCGTCCCTGTCCCTTAGCAAGACTTTTTTTGGGATTTGGTTTTTTGTGTGACATTTTATAATTTCTGGTGGCTTTCTGGGGACTTGTAAAACAAGTAGCAGGTACTATTTCGTGAAAGGTACACACTAGAGGCTAAGATATTTTAAGACAGATGGAAGGTACCGTGCGAGCTGCAGGCAGGACACCGTACAGCAACGCACTGGCACAGGAAAAAATTGTTTAGTACGCAGAACCAGGCACTGTTAGGCTGCGGTGCTGGCTGCGTGCAAGTTTACAAGTACCGTGCGAGCTGCAGGCAGGACACCGTACAGCAACGCACTGGCACAGGAAAAAATTGTTTAGTACGCACAACCAGGCACTGTTAGGCTGCGGTGCTGGCTGCGTGCAAGTTTACAAGTACCGTGCGAGCTGCAGGCAGGACACCGTACAGCAACGCACTGGCACAGGAAAAAATTGTTTAGTACGCACAACCAGGCACTGTTAGGCTGCGGTGCTGGCTGCGTGCAAGTTTACAAGTACCGTGCGAGCTGCAGGCAGGACACCGTACAGCAACGCACTGGCACAGGAAAAAATTGTTTAGTACGCACAACCAGGCACTGTTAGGCTGCGGTGCTGGCTGCGTGCAAGTTTACAAGTACCGTGCGAGCTGCAGGCAGGACACCGTACAGCAACGCACTGGCACAGGAAAAAATTGTTTAGTACGCACAACCAGGCACTGTTAGGCTGCGGTGCTGGCTGCGTGCAAGTTTACAAGTACCGTGTGAGCTGCAGGCAGGACACCGTACAGCAACGCACTGGCACAGGAAAAAATTGTTTAGTACGCACAACCAGGCACTGTTAGGCTGCGGTGCTGGCTGCGTGCAAGTTTACAAGTACGGTGCGAGCTGCAGGCAGGACATCGTACAGCAACGCACTGGCACCGGAAAAAATTGTTTAGTACGCAGAACCAGGCACTGTTAGGCTGCGGTGCTGGCTGCGTGCAAGTTTACAAGTACCGTGCGAGCTGCAGGCAGGACACCGTACAGCAACGCACTGGCACAGGAAAAAATTGTTTAGTACGCACAACCAGGCACTGTTAGGCTGCGGTGCTGGCTGCGTGCAAGTTTACAAGTACCGTGCGAGCTGCAGGCAGGACACCGTACAGCAACGCACTGGCACAGGAAAAAATTGTTTAGTACGCACAACCAGGCACTGTTAGGCTGCGGTGCTGGCTGCGTGCAAGTTTACAAGTACCGTGCGAGCTGCAGGCAGGACACCGTACAGCAACGCACTGGCACAGGAAAAAATTGTTTAGTACGCACAACCAGGCACTGTTAGGCTGCGGTGCTGGCTGCGTGCAAGTTTACAAGTACCGTGCGAGCTGCAGGCAGGACACCGTACAGCAACGCACTGGCACAGGAAAAAATTGTTTAGTACGCACAACCAGGCACTGTTAGGCTGCGGTGCTGGCTGCGTGCAAGTTTACAAGTACCGTGCGAGCTGCAGGCAGGACACCGTACAGCAACGCACTGGCACAGGAAAAAATTGTTTAGTACGCACAACCAGGCACTGTTAGGCTGCGGTGCTGGCTGCGTGCAAGTTTACAAGTACCGTGCGAGCTGCAGGCAGGACACCGTACAGCAACGCACTGGCACAGGAAATTTTTTGTGGAAAAATGGCACCAAAATTATTTGGTAGACTAGTGCCAAAAATAAGAAAAAGCTTAGGATTACAGCTCTGCGGAAAGCTGGGTGAACTAAGCTATGAGGATGGTGCTGTATTCACTGTAAGGCTGCTCCTATCTCCCTTCCTTACAGTCCTGTACAGCAATCCTCCGTCCTGGTAGTTCTGAAAAGAACTTTTGGGTTATGTGTGAGGAATCTTGACTCCTACACTCCGTCCTGTTAGTTCTGAAAAGAACTTTTGGGTTATATGTGACTCCTACACTGCCTAACTGTCCCTAGATCTGCTCCAAGTCTCCCTGCACTAGGTCAGCTCTTCTCAGCAATGTGCCCAAAATGGCGGGGGCAAGCCTTATATACTGCCTTGCCTGTCATAGATGACATAGGCATCACGATGGACAGCAGCCAATCATAGTCCTGACACAACCAAAGCTGCTATGGCATTACTGACTATGATTGGCTATCTTCACAAGTTTTCTGACCTAACACGCAATGCTGACTAGTAACATAAAAGATTCTGGATTCGCGAGTCCCGAATAGAGAATACAGGACTCGGAATCGCAGACTCGCTAGGATTCGGACTCGTAGACTCGCTCAGACTCGCTGCTGTTTGGGGAGATTCAAGCTATATAGCGATGTGATAGAGCGAGTCTAGCGAGTCTAGCGAGTGAGATAAAGTAAACTCTGACAAAACTAAGATTGCCATTGACTTGTATTGGACTCGTTACTGAGCGAGTATTCGCTAAAAGACTCGCCGATTACCGAGTCCAGCGAGTCCCTTAAGAATCGCCGAGTAACGAGTCCTAGCGAGTAGACTCGCTCATCCCTACTGCCAGCAAATTACATTGTACTATACTCTGACTCGGTATTATTGCCTATTGCTCAGTAACCTGTACATACCTTTTGTACACCAGCTTTGTAACACCTTTTTTGGTTTTAATTGTTTTTAAATTTAAGAGGTGGTCAGTGGTGTTTTGTGTTTTTCTTTTGAGTTTTTTATATAAATAAAGATTGATTATAGTGATCATCCCTGCTGCTATGTTCTTTTTCTTCAATTGCTACATGTTTTTGCATAGTGGGAGAGATCCTACCTATATGTGATAGTGGTGCCCCCAGACCCTAACTTTGAAGATTGGCCCACATGGCACAGTTCCTGTGTAAGGCTAGGGTCACACTTGCCATGTGTTTTTTAAGGTGTTTTTTGGCACCCTGCGTTTTTGCATGTGTTTTTGGTGATAGGTGTGGGGCCCCTTGTAAAACCCTTAAAAAAGCATGCAAAAACGCATGTCCATTTAGACACTTTCAAAAACGCATGCGTTTTCAATACGGCCCCATGTTAAAAAAATGCATGCGTTTTTGAAAAAGCACCGAAAAATACTGCATGCTGCGTTTTTGGGTGCGTTTTTCAAAAAATACTGCATCATGCAGTATTTTTTGGTGCGGAGGCAAAAACGCATGTGCCATTTAGACATGCGTTTTTGCTATTAGGGCATGCATTTTTTGCATGGGCGCCTTTGGATGCGTTTTTACATGCGTTTTCAGAAAACGCAGGTCTCGAAAAACGCATGTAAAATCTGCAAGTGTGACCCTAGCCTAAGTGTCTGTTTGAAGACCCTCGCGTGATACACATTTTCGCCAACAACCTATACTGGTTAGCCATCTTTCTCGACCGACGCTGCAGGAAAAACATTATTCTCTCCTTTTTGAGTTACAAAAGGTTTGCATAATGGAATCATTTAAAAGGTTGCGTTGTACATCACTTGCTGAAAACAGCACCTTCTGACAACGCTGGCAGCAAAGGTACCAGCTCTTTTTTTCAACAGGAAGGATTAATGGGGAGAGACACGCACACCTCAGAAGTGAGGGGGAAATGTGCACAAACTGGGCTATTTTCAATAAACCAGCATATCAGCAATGGCTATCTGAACCTATAACAATGCCAAGAAGATAAAAGTTAAGCAAGATGCTAAAGGGATATTTAAAGAGGACCTCTCACCCCCCTGGTGCTATGCTAACTGAATGCATCACTTAATGCAGCATGTCTGCTGCATTCAGGGAAGGGGTCCCCCATGTCTCTAGCCCCCTGTAAATTGTTAAAAAGACTTTATAAATTGTACAGATAAGGAGTCCGGAGGTACTTACTCAGTAATGAGTCATCACTGTTGTTGGTGTCCTCCCTACCTCCAGCCCTTTCTGTGCCACCTCCAGCCATCTCTTGTTTAGCCTCCTGTATGTGTAATCGCTGTGTCATCACTGTTGCTGTTGTCCTCCCCGCCTCCAGCCCTCTCTGTGCCACCTCCAGCCCTCTCGTGTACAGCCTCTTGTATGTGTCATCGCTGAGGGCTGGAGGTGGCACAAAGAGGGCTGGAAGCAGGGAGGACACCAGCAACAGCGATGACTCATTATTGAGTAAGTCCCTCTGGACCCATTATCTGTACACTTTATAAAGTCCTTTTAACAACTTACAGGGGGGCTAGAAACATGAGGGACCCCTTCCCTTAATGCAGAAGACACACTGCATTCAGTGCTGCATTCTGTTAGCATAGCACCAGGGGGGTGAGAAGTCCTCTTTAACTGACCATACCTGCTACATTCATAATTCACTTCCCTTTAATTATAGTGTGTCCAAGCTGAATACTTATATATAAAGCTTAACCTGGCACTCTACTTAAAAAAGCAAGAGAGGGTTGATCCTTTTGGTGTTTTTTATTTGTGGAGTTTGTGAAAGTTCATCAATCATCAAACGTTTCGGCTCATGCAAGAGCCTTCATCAAGTGATTCTGTACAATATATACAATAGAAATAAAAAACAGGTATCAGACACAATTTGTGGTGTTTATCTTTGGTGTTGCTCTATAGTGACTAGTGTTCGGTGGTGGGGTGCGAGGACTTCCCAAGATATGATGTGTTGAGTGGTGATAAGATGTAGGTGTATCAGATCTAGAGAAATTGTGGCGGTGAGGCTGGTGTGGGGTGATTGTGATGTGGTGGTCAGTGATTTTAGGAACGTGGGTGGGTAGTAGGGTAAAGGATAGAGTAGAAAGAGTAGAGAAAAAAGGAAGAGAGAACGTGGGAAAAGGAATAGAAGTAGTTAAACCAGCAGAGTTTCTATCTATGAATAGTAGTGGTAATAAAGGTTTAGGGAAAGTACCTTGTATGCAGTAGTGGGAGTGTTACTCCACTTTTTAGCTCAGTTAGATGGGTGTATGTTGCCCATGGAGGCCTATGGAGTTGAAAGTGTTATACAGTTAAGCCAGAAAATAACTAGGGGAATGTTTTCGTTTGAGGACTATAGATACCTCTGTTTAATAGGGAATGCAGTCCGAGATTCAAATTAGTGGATACACAGACGTGGTCTGGCTGAGCGTATGGGGTCCATACATCAAGGTCCATCTATGTGGGGAGAGCATATTAGTGAGCTATTTCTATGGAGTGGGCTTATTAGGCTATATTAACAGGTACATACCACATGGTTAGCAGAAAGGCAGTTTATGGCTCCTGTCCTGGAAAGGAAGGGAGTCAAGGGTGAAGGCTCAAGGAGTTGACACTGCAGCAGAGAGAATGTAGCATAATAGCAATGTAACAGAATGACAGAGGTTCGAGCTGCACCTTGTGTTGAAGATTTGTGCATCATGCAGTCATGCTAGAGGGCTGATGGCAGGAGCATTGTGTGTAGTGTGTGGCTGCTTCTTATAGTGGTGTGTAAATGAGCACAGGAAGTGCATCACCGGCGGCGCCATCTTGGGAAGGTCATTAGTGTCCTGATGTTCGCAGTGAGCATGCTCAGGCCGGGAGGACAGGAAGTGCCATAGAAATTAGTGTAAAACACCACAGAAGCGTCCCTAGTGACTACTGAAGCTGGTCACATGACTGGAAATGCATGATAAGGATGTAAACAGTGCATCTAATAAAGTGTCCATGCGGTCTCGGCTATGTTGGGGAGACCACCCAGCATATCCGGGACCGCATAAGTAAGCATAAATCCACCATTCGTCGGAAAAAACACTCTGTTGCCGGTACCAGCCCATTTCATAGAACATGGCCATTCTGTTAGTCAACTCAAATTCCAGGTGATTGAGCAGGTCCCCCCATCGAGACGAGGGGGCAACCGTATTCACAGGCTAAAGGAGAGAGAATCCTATTGGATTTATCACCTCAACACCTTATCACCCTATGGTTTGAACCGAGAATTTGAATTATACTATTAATTCCCCCTCCACTACTATGAACTGGGTTAAGGGAGAACTCCAACTCAAGGTATTGATTGTATTATTTTTGGTTAATGGTGTCATATCACCAGTGCCCTTCGGGGAGTCGTTTAACACACATTGTGTGACGACTCTCCTACTAAGGCCATTTAATCTAATATTGTATATAAATATTAAATATACTTTCTATGTTAGTAATTTAGTTTTCTCTTTACAGAAAGGAAGCTGAGAAACTTTCCAGATCACCACTGCATGGAATCACATAAGCATTTCTCCCGCACCAATCGTTCACAGCTGTTTGAGACTGTTTATTTGCACTGTTTACATCCTTATCATGCATTTCCAGTCATGTGACCAGCTTCAGTAGTCACTAGGGACGCTTCTGTGGTGTTTTACACTCATTTCTATGGCACTTCCTGTCCTCCCGGCCTGAGCATGCTCACTGCGAACATCAGGACACTAATGACCTTCCCAAGATGGCGCCGCCGGTGATGCACTTCCTGTGCTCATTTACACACCACTATAAGAAGCAGCCACACACTACACACAATGCTCCTGCCATCAGCCCTCTAGCATGACTGCATGATGCACAAAACTTCAACACAAGGTACAGCTCGAACCTCTGTCATTCTGTTACATTGCTATTATGCTACATTCTCTCTGCTGCAGTGTCAACTCCTTGAGCCTTCACCCTTGACTCCCTTCCTTTCCAGGACAGGAGCCATAAACTGCCTTTCTGCTAACCATGTGGTATGTACCTGTTAATATAGCCTAATAAGCCCACTCCATAGAAATAGCTCACTAATATGCTCTCCCCACATAGATGGACCTTGATGTATGGACCCCCATACGCTCAGCCAGACCACGTCTGTGTATCCACTAATTTGGATCTCGGACTGCATTCCCTATTAAACAGAGGTATCTATAGTCCTCAAACGAAAACATTCCCCTAGTTATTTTCTGGCTTAACTGTATAACACTTTCAACTCCATAGGCCTCCATGGGCAACATACACCCATCTAACTGAGCTAAAAAGTGGAGTAACACTCCCACTACTGCATACAAGGTACTTTCCCTAAACCTTTATTACCACTACTATTCATAGATAGAAACTCTGCTGGTTTAACTACTTCTATTCCTTTTCCCACGTTCTCTCTTCCTTTTTTCTCTACTCTTTCTACTCTATCCTTTACCCTACTACCCACCCACGTTCCTAAAATCACTGACCACCACATCACAATCACCCCACACCAGCCTCACCGCCACAATTTCTCTAGATCTGATACACCTACATCTTATCACCACTCAACACATCATATCTTGGGAAGTCCTCGCACCCCACCACCGAACACTAGTCACTATAGAGCAACACCAAAGATAAACACCACAAATTGTGTCTGATACCTGTTTTTTATTTCTATTGTATATATTGTACAGAATCACTTGATGAAGGCTCTTGCATGAGCCGAAACGTTTGATGATTGATGAACTTTCACAAACTCCACAAATAAAAAACACCAAAAGGATCAACCCTCTCTTGCTTTTTTAAGTAGAGTGCCAGGTTAAGCTTTATATATAGTTATTCCTTCTTCCCTGGGCACCTACGCTAGCGGTTTGAGCCAGACTTGTCCTATATATCAAGCTGAATACTTGGCCTGACCTATCCTTATATACCTTGGAGGAGCTGGCCTGCTCTGCTGCTAGTATCATGTCAGAGTGTGTTTTCTGTTATGGTGGTACAATCAATCATCATTGATAGGTGCACATGACTTTACATTGAAAATTCAGGCAGACTTACTCTGACTAAATTCAAGAGGGACTAGATTTAAACTTAGTTTGTAATTGAATCCCTCCAAATAACAGCAACATAACTTAAATTCCCCCAAATAGTTAACTTTTAAAAATAATGTGAACTACAGATGACCAAACTTTGTAAAGTTTGTTTTTGTTTTTCTGAACAGACATATGTTTGTCCATTATATCAGTAAAAAGGTCAATGATATACTCAATCACATTCAAATCAATGTTGTCAAGATACTGATATTGCCAAACCAGAGCTTCAACGTTAATCAGGAATATGGAAATGAGTAACAGGGGTAGGCATGGTGCTCAGAGAGCCTAGTTAAAATCACAAAACACACAACACACACACCACAAGAAATGTTTCTCCATTTGAAAAAAAAGCATGGGCACAATGCACCAAAGTGGCATCAATTCACCCACAATAAAAAGTGTAATTCAACAAAATACCTCTGTTATGTTAGGGTCACACCAGCGTTTATCATTGTGTTCAGGGGGTTCCGGTAAAAAATAGAATTTGTCAGCACTAACGCAGTGTTGCTGGGAAGGTTAGACTGCATTAACGCTGTCAATTCATTGCTATGACGTGCGCTTCTGCATCATGTGATGTACTTGTAAATAGCACAAGATTTCAAACACTTAGATGCCGGCATTCAAACTGCGCTTGGGGTTCCGTCAACCATAGGATTGAATTGCCACCGGTAACACTGTGTTAATGCTGACAAATTCTATGCTTTAAACGGAAAATCCTGAACGCATGCCTAAAAGCTAGTTTGACCCTAGCCTAAGCATTCCGAAAATACTGTTGACATACGCAGCAACCCACTCGGTTACTGGAACTCGTACAAACAAAACTGTGTATGACTGCGAAACCACTGGCACTTACTCTGTATTACCTGCTTTCTAATATGTTATTCAGGAAGCAGGCCCGGGTGCCACCTGCACACAACCTGCAGTTGTACATACACAGTAAACATTTAGTATTGGACAATGAACGTATATCATATATACTTGTGGAGTCAAACAAAATGTGACCCCCAAAACTGACAGGGGGAACATTAAATAGTGCGTAGTTTCTGCCAAACAGCATTACATGGTAGTAGTACTGCTAGGGATTTTACAAGCACTATAGGACTATATTAATTTGTGAACTTTTGGTTGCACAATCCTTTGTAAATGTCACCTCATAAACAGCTGGTAACAAGGCCTGGTGTGAGCTTTGTAGCAGGCAGTTAGACATTTTGGAGTACTGCTGCTTTGCGTTGGGCATACCACCTTTTTGTAATGTGGACAGCAAAACCACTAGCGGGTTATATGGCCTGCTGCATGCTTGGTAGCAGGCAGTAGCAAATGTTTCCACTACTGATTTGTGGAGAGCAATAACCATCTTTTTAAGAGGAGTATTTTGGACAGCAGAAGCCAGCCTGTCACCCCAAAAGCAGTGGGCAACATGGCCTGGTGTGTGCTTGGTAGTAGGCAGTAGAAAATGTTTGGACTATACTGCTTTGTGGAGGGCAATAACCGCCCTATTAAGTGTGGTAATATAGACAGCAGAAGCACAAACCGATTAAATGGTTTGTAGCAGGTAGTAGGAAATTTTGAAGTACTGCAGCTTTGCATTGGGCAAACTGCCTTTTTGTAATGTGAACACAAGCACCAGTGGGTTAAATGGCCTGGTGTGAGGTTTGTAGCAGGCAGTAGGAAATTTTGGAGTACTGCTGCTTTGTGTTGGACAAACCACATTTTTGTAATGTGGACACAAGCACCAGCAGGTTAAATGACCTGGTGTAAGGTTTGTAGCAGGCAGTAGGAAATTTTGGAGTACTGCTGTTTACACTGACTGACCTTGATGGACACTATCCCTGTTGGAGTCACTCAATTTTCCTTGTAGTCTAACTCTGTACTGTATCTCTTCAGCTCTCAAAGAGCTATTGTTTTGGTGGTATTATGCAGCTGCTGAACAGATCCTTTCAACCGTCTCTGCTCCAATATCTCTCCCTAGCCCTGAAAAGGGCTTTTGTGTTATTCTGAGGCCTAACACTTTCCCTAGCAGCTCAGCGATCTGTCCATCTCAATGCTGGCTACGGCTGCAATGCAGGCAAAATGGTGGCAGGGCTTAAATAGACCCTATGACGCTGAGTGGCCAGCCAATCACAGTAATGCCACAGCCAAGATGTCTGCAGCATTACTGTGATTGGTTAAGAAGCCCAGCATGCTTAGTGGCTGCAAAGGAAGTGCCAAAACTGCAGGGTGGGACATCCGAATATAGCGAGGCGAGCACACAAAAACTTGTAAAATAATGAGTAATGTGAATACCGTACTATTCCTGTGAATAGTGACGAATACAATCGCTCATCACTACCCTTAAGCCACCACATTCTAGAGACTATGTAACATACTGCACCAGAACAATTTTTACCAGTTGATTTGTTGCAAGTGATGAAAAGGCGGCCTTTTACAAAGTTTTAATGAAAGCTAATAAAAGTCTTGAGGTGAAAATCATTTTGGGGTAAGAGCAGGGCCGTATTTTCCCCTAGGCACTTGTAGGCACGTGCCTAGGGAACCAGGGTGGCGCCTGAGCAACTTCTTTTTTTTCCATTAAACTCCGAGTGCTGGGTCAAAAAAACTTCCGGCCTGCACCCCCCACCCACCTCAAACTTTCAGCCTGTGCCCGCCCACCGACCTCAAACTTCCGGCCTGCGCCCGCCCACCTCTGCCTTCGGGCTGCTGGCGGCCAGGTCTCTGATTCCCCACACTGAGGGGCAGTGAGGAGGCGAGGACTTCCTGCTCTGTTTGTATGGGAGTATTACCAGTGGCTGCAGCGCCGGAGTGTGTGTGCTGCCTGTGTGTCCTGTGTGCACAGGCAGCCCAGCCCAAGCAGCTATATCGCCGACAACCGCCGGCCGGTCTGTATTACCTAATAAAATAAAAGAAGGAGGGGGAACAAGAGGCGCAATAGTGCCCTATCACTATGGCACTAGGAGTAAAGTGGTGAAAAAGGGATCCACTCACCTGGAGCAGTTGTGTAACCCACAACCGGCTTGAAGGCGTATTTAGTGATTTATTTCTGGATGGCTGCTGCAGGACTTCCACCGTCCACTCATATGTGGATGGCTGCTGCAGGACTTCCACCGTCCACTCATATGTGGATGGCTGCTGCAGGACTTCCACCGTCCACTCATATGTGGATCTGCAGGACTTCCACCGTCCACTCATATGTGGATCTGTATTACCGGCGGCTGCGGGTGGCGCCGGGATGTGTGTGTTGCCAGCAGTGAGGCAGCCTGTCACTGTTAGGGATGCTTTAGTGGACAGTGCAGGGCTGAAGTGCACTCTCTGGTATGGTCCTGGAGGCAGGCAAGCCCAGGAGCTGCTGCCCAGCCCCCCGATGAGGCTGCAGACCGGCAGCACTGTGTATGGAACATGAAGGGGTGATGATGGGAGCGGCACACAGACCTGCACCATGTGATATGATATAGCATGGTGCAGGTCTGTGGGCCGCCTCCCCCCATAGCATGGTGCGGGTCTTTGGGCTGCCCCCCCAAATAGAATGGTGCAGGACTGTGGACCCCCCATATATCTTATATAGGGGGTGGCCCACAGACCTATCCCTTGCTACATGGGGGGTGGCCCACAGACTTGCACCATGCTATATCATATAGCATGGTGCAGGTCTTTGGGCCGCCCCCCCATATACCAGTGGGGGCAGCAGTGAGGCAGCCTGTCACTGTTAGGGATGCTTTAGTGGACAGTGCAGGGCTGAAGTGCACTCTCTGGTATGGTCCTGGAGGCAGGCAAGCCCAGGAGCTGCTGCCCAGCCCCCAGATGAGGCTGCAGACCGGCAGCACTGTGTATGGAACATGAAGGGGTGATGATGGGAGCGGCACACAGACCTGCACCATGTGATATGACATAGCATGGTGCAGGTCTGTGGGCCGCCTCCCCCCATAGCATGGTGCGGGTCTTTGGGCTGCCCCCCCAAATAGAATGGTGCAGGACTGTGGACCCCCCATATATCTTATATGGGGGGTGGCCCACAGACCTATCCCTTGCTACATGGGGGGTGGCCCACAGACTTGCACCATGCTATATCATATAGCATGGTGCAGGTCTTTGGGGCACCCCCCATATAGTATGGTACAGGTCTGTGGGCCACCCCCCCCATATAGCAGATCTGTGGGCCGCCACCCCCCACAAATAGTATGGTGCAGGTCTGCGGGCCACTGTCATGTAGCCACTCAGGAAGAAGATGTCGTGTGCCGATGCCAGGATCCAGGAGCGTGGGAGTCAGGTAAGGCGCTGTTACAGCCGAAGATTGCAGGTTGGAGGGGTGTAGCGGCATGGAAAAGGGGTAGAAGATGGATGAATGAATGATTGGATGGATGGATGAATGGGGGGGCAGCATGGAAAAGGGAAGAGAAGCTGGATGAATGGATGGATGGGGGCGGAATGGGAATTGGGGAGAAGCTGGATGGATGGATGGGCGGCATGGGAAAGGGGGGAGAAGATGGATGGATGGGGGGCTGCATGGAAAAGGGGGGAGAAAATGGATGGATGGGGGATGGGGAAATGCTACATGGATGGATGGAGATGTGGGACAAGCTACATGGATGAATGGGGGGATGGGGGAGAAGCTACATGGATGGATGGGGAAAAACCGGATGGATGGGAGAGAAGCTACATGGATGGATAGGGTAGAAGGTACATATATGCTATGATTGGTGATATTTTAATGGAGTCTTTAACCCCAAAATGCCAATGAATCTGCATACACATTTATATAGGGAACATACTGTTCTGGTGATGATTTATTGTATTGCTGGTGGTTCTGGTGATGTACTATCGGGGGTTATAGTGATGCATTATTGTATTGATGGGGTTTCTGGTGATGTATTTACTGGTTTTGTTGAATTAGTATTATATTGACAGTGGTTCTGGTGATATACTGACAGTGGTTCTAGTGATGTGTTATTGTATTGCCGGTGTTTTTGGTGATGTAGTCATGTCTTTAACTTAACAGACTTTATCCTAAAACAGTATAGGGCAAGTGTGCTTGACTAAAAATACAGCTGAATGTCGGCCAAACACTTGATTAAAGCCCCCATTCACTAAAGATAGGTGTCCGATCGCTCGGTCAGCAGCGATTTTACTGCGGTCTCCCATATACAGGAGCGCTCATTCTGCCAAGTGTTCCTGTATAGTGTATGAATGCTGCTGCTAGACATCTCTGGCTGCAGCTTATTACTTGAAGGATAAAAGGATCTACAACCTGTAATCGGACATGCTGGATCCTTATTTCCCTCAATCAATTATCAGTTAGAGCCTCCATACACATTAGACTGTCCTCACAACCTGTTCACATCTTCGGGTTTAGCCAACTTTAGTCTCGTGTATGGAGGTCCTCACTTGTATCTGAAGGCTACAGGCACTGACATCTGTAAACCCCCTGAGTGCTGGAATAGGACACACAGTTAAAAAGAAAAACCTCAAAAGACTGAACATATGAACAGCAGGTCATTTTTACATTGCCGTGCATGAGCTCATTCCCTTTAGCATTTTTTTTTTTGCTTTTTCAGGCAGAAAACCGAGCGGACCTGCCTGAAAAATAAAATGCTTTGTGCAGATATGCTTGGTCTGACTGATAACTAAGGAGGCGGGCGGGGTTGAACCACCAAAAGTGCCTAGGGCGGCAGGAACTCTAAATATGGCCCTGGGTAAGAGGGCTAGCTAGGAGCTCATGACATTTTCCACACCAAGAACACTGTAGGCCAAATCATGGATGATGATGATTCTGTACTGATAAAACCTGGAAAACAGACATGGGTGCCAAGTAGGTGAGTTCAATGGAGGAGGATGGCGATGGCCTTGAAAATGCACAGCACAGGTGACATGTGACTAAAGATCCTCTAGGGTAAAGTCTTCTTTTTCTGTAGTCTGATCTGGGTCTGATGATACCGCAAGTGCTGTTGGTATACAAAGCTCAACAACATGCCTGGTTGTTGGGATTTGTACATACAGGCATCTCATGTGTTAGAGTTCTTTTGCATGTTCCTGACAGACAATTCTTTGTCAGTCTATGGGTTTATGGGTTTGCAGGAGGAAAATAAGCCAAGGTCATCACCATCAAATAGATTATGGTTCTCCATCATCAGCTGCTCATTGGGTAACCAACAGTCAGAGAAAACCTCAAAAGCTCCACCTCCCATTTCTCTCCTTGTCAGGTTTGCAAGTAGTCTGGCGTGTATCATTTTGATGAACTGCTGGGGGTTTTTGGACTCACACCTGTGCCCTGGTATTGATGAAGAATAACTGACTCGCCCAGAGCAGGGTACTCAGTTCTCAGGACTGGACCGCTGGGGCAGCAATTCTGTGAAGAAACAGTTCATGCAAAGAAAGATGCAGCAGAGTCGAGAAGTCACTTCACCGGGTACTTTACTGAAAAACCTTTCATAGTCATCCCAGTTATTCAGTGCAGTAAGTTGTTACAGCAACAAATGGCTACGGGTGCTGCAAGTGGATCTTATGGTTTATAGGTGGATCCCACATTGTGTGTCGTTCCTGTTCTTCTGACTTCGTGAAGATTAATCTGACCTCCTGCTGTTCCTCGTCCTCCTCTCCCTTGCACCCGTCGGGTGAACCTTCTTAGTGACCACCAGGGGTCTGATTCCCCTCTTAGTGGATCTTTTGGGAGTCAGGGCTGTATCTGAAGACCTCCCTGGTCATCGGGTTTCTGTGAGCCTTGTAGGTTCTCACAGGTGCGGGCCTCGGTACCCGGTTTCCTTCCTGGGGAAAACTCTCTGGTTACTGTGCTCCCCACTTGGAGTGAACTCTCGTTTGAGTTTCTTTCTCCCCTCTCTCCTTTCTGGGATCTCTTCTACTTGTCCTGGGTCCCTCAGCCAAGGAGACCCTCCTTGCTCCCCTCCTGGCTGACCGCCTGGCTCCTCCGTCCTAGACTCCTCTAGACTCGACTCTCTTCTCTAGTGCCCCCTGGAGGTGACTATATCCCCTCCCGGGTCCCTACCACCTGCTGACTAGTGTGGGGTGTGAGTTCTAGGGTTCCACCTACTGGCCATATGTCCACTTGCAGTGGAGCGACTACACCGCTTTTCTGGGTGTAGTACCCCTTATGTGGCACCTACATCGTGGGGCGCCACATAACTCTGAGTGAGTTCTAAGGGACTTATCTGGAGTTGGTTTGTTGTACTGCATTTTGGTTTCTGTTGGACTTGAAGCCCTGTCTTTGACCTGTCCTCGGTCCTTTAATCTTCTGTTTTGTGTCCACCTTCCGCTTGGTGTGGCTTTTGAGGTTGTCAGACTTCCATTTACTAATGAGAGTCATCTGGCTTCTGCCTGCTGTCAGTATCTCTGCCACCTGCCTGCCTGCAGTCTCTAGTCATTCTGTTAGTTGTTTACCATCAGTCTCCAGTAATCCTGATATTCGTCTTGACTCATCAGTATCTCTACTACCTGTCTGCCTATGATCTCCAGTAATCCTGCTACCTTTATAGCATTCTGGTTACCTGTTTACAGTCATCTGTAGTGTTGAGCAGACCTGTTTATGTTCAAGTTCGCTAGGTTCAACCAAACTGTAGTTAAAAGATTGGTTTAGTACCAGAACTTGACCCACATTTAAGCATGGACCTAAAGAACTTTTGGTTTGAAAAATGGTTTAAGTAAGGGCTATGGGGGCTGCAAAAAGAATTGCTGGAAAATTGCTTTGCAAACAAACGTGAATAGGGAAATAAATTAAAGGGAGTATGCCACCATAGCAATTATGTTTACATAGGAAGTACATGAATAAAATAAAAATTTTAAGTGTCCTCACAGAGTAAAAATTTTATGTATCCCCACTAAGACTGTGGTCAGATTTTCCAGTCAGATACACCATTTTAAGAGTGACCCTACAGAGCCAAAATGATAAGAGTTGCCAACAAAGCCCAAAGTTTTAAGAAACTGAGGAAGACGCCAGGAGGGCGTTGAAAGGCGTTGGATGAATAAAAAGGATTGATTTGGATACCGACTACTAGCGTTATTTACGAGCGGATTTCTTGGCAGCGCGGACTGTGACACACCTTCCTTTCCCAAAGCTTCAATTTCGTCTACCCGAGTGGAGACCGGTGGAAGTCCAGCAGCAGCCATCAGGACACTTATCCTATCAGGCCTTTTAACCAGTTGTGGGTGGCACAACTGGACTAGGTGAGTGAACCCTTTCTCACCTACTTGTTTTTAGTGTCTAATGATAAGGGCACTATTGCGCCTCTTGTCCCCCCCCCCTCTCTTTTCTTTTTATAAAAGTTTTAAGAAAGCCACCACATAGCCTGTTGACACAGTTCCCCACAAAGCCAAATTTTAAAAGTGCCCCCACAGAGCCTGCTGTCAAAGCTCTCCCACAGAGCTAAAATTTTAAGAATGAAGCCACGGACCCTATTTGCAGAGTTCCCCACAGAGCACCCAGAACTAGGGGTGAGAGGACCCATGAATGTTTGGGTGATGGCGGTTCAGCCGGACTTTATATAAAGTTCTGTTCTGACCCTAAACTTGACTCAAACCTCAATGAAATTCACTGATTGAGTACTTCGACTATCAGCTCACACACAGCCATCGATAAATAGAACACTTCTGGGGGCAGGGAGGGTATTTGTAATTTTCTTTTCTTTGTACACACCGCATTCGATAACCCTGATTTTACCTCCGGTGCGAGCCATTAAAATACTGCAAGCAGCTCACAATGGGCTGAACACCAAGTGTACCCATGCACAATAATGCTTGCCCCAGTGTTTTGCGTATGTAATCCACCTGAAGACCGAAAATTTTTGTAATGTCTGTGTTCAGTATGAACACTAGAGATGAGCGATGTTCGATGAAACATGTTTGACAATTTCAAATTCGACCTGTTTTAGGCTATGTTCGAGTCTTTTGACAAATGCGAACGATTTGCTAAAAATTCGGTAATTCGAGGTTATGTTCGATAACAGTTCGTTGACCAAAAACGTTACTGACTTTTCACACTAATGCTTTTGTTCAACGTTAGTATGAGCTTCAGTTTCTAGGAATAGTGGGCGGGAGGTGGGAGCTGGGGAGAGTATGTGGTCAAATAATGCAGATCTCCATTTTTTTTCCTTCCCGTACTTACTGTGTGTAAGAGTGTGTAAAAATTTACTTCCTGAATAAAAAGGTGGGGGCTGTCAGCTGAGGAGGTTGTCACGGAGACAGGGAGGACTTTATGACAGTTTGGGCTGAGGTAAACTGGTCTCCAGAGGTGCTGTGAGGAGAGTGGCTGTGGAGAAGTCTGAGCCAGATAAAGCTGAGACCGGACACTGATCCACTGGACATCAGAGCCCCTGGAGGGGACCAAAGACTTATTCCCTGCTAAGAAGCGAGTATACTACTGCCAGGAGAGGAGTGCTTTAGAGGAGACGGGTCGGCCATACTGTGAGAGAAAAAGACTGAATCTCTGCTGTGAGACTGCAGGCCTCGGTGTGGTGTCTCTAGGTGAACACACTTGGCCTCCCAAAAAGCTACAGAGCCTAAGACCCCCCTTCAGACAAGAGAACACAATATCCCTATTTACTACAGTTGTGTTTTATTTATTTTTCATTTTTGGCGCTGAAGACCATTGGAAGTGACTGCGTTAACAGTACTTCCCCAGGCCTGTACAGACTGTAACTGGACTAAACTTTACTATTAGATAAGGTACCCGGGTATCCAACAGATCAGATATATAAATATATATGTACATATATGTACACTGGGTTTATATGTATTGTATGTATAGAGTTGATAAGATTGTAAATCGGTGTGTTATTTCAGTGATCCTCACTAAACTGCATCCATCTGATTTACACCTGTCCTGCTGCTGTGTGTAGTAAATCGCTTATTTTTCTGTATAGATTTTAGGTAAATTTATTTTTGGCATTGTCTCCTCACACTGAGGAGGAACATTAAGGTAACACACCGACCCCTAGCTTGATGCTGGGTGTATGTAACTAATTTATCTATTTCTGGGGAAATAACATATCTGTGCATCTTACTCTAAACTTTCCATCTGTTTCCCCAAGTAAAAGCAAGTATTTTATGTTGCTTCTGCCTCCGTCTCTGTTTCTGTAACTCACTGGATTTAGTACGGACCTCTGGTCATTACATACTGTGGGTGTTCCGGTCTGTCAGCCTATCAGCACGCATTGAGCAAATTTTATTAATGTTGGAGCTCAGTGTCAGATGCCACCACTGCTGCTGTGTGCCCTACAAATATAGTTAGATAGCAATTCTATTCCAAGTTAGATAGAGAGATAGTAGGTTTAGGGAATACTTTCAAGGACAGCCCTTTTTAGGGCTTAAAAGCACTGTGTGCCAGGCAGGCTTGTTCCAGTGTTGTGCAAGCGTTTTTTCCAGCATCTGGCCAAATATAGCCAAGTAAATCGTTTTTTGGCTAGTAGCAGTGTGTCAATTTTATCAATACAATGTTGTAGTGGCCCAGCGCTAAATCTCTATAGTTAGCTGTAAGAAGGGATACTTAAGAAATATTGGTACAACCCTTTTTTTGTGGGATGTTTATTTAAAATCATACCAATCTCCCACAAAAAAAGGGTTGTACCAACATTTTGTAAGTATCCCTTCTTACAGCTAACTATAGAGATTTAGTGCTGGGCCCCTACAACATTATATTGATAAAATTGATAAACTAAAAGGGTAATTCCATACGGTACATATTCAGGGGCTTACAAGCAGCAAATCAACAAAAAACACATTTGATTCAAGGTTACCTACAGTGTACTCATACTATTGACTAGTAGCAGTGTGTGCCACGCACTGGTGTAGCACTGTTGTGAAGAAAGCTACCCCTCCTGTGTTTACTAGCGTTTTTTTACTCCATCTAGCCAAGCAAATCCTTTTTTGACTAGTAGCAGTATTTAGATAGGTAGCTGTGGTCCAGTGTTCTGTTGAAATCTAATGCCACACAGCACATAAAACACGTTTGTATTGCATCTGCCCAAACCTACTTACCAAAACCTATTTAGGGTAGTACCACTGTTTGACTAGGTAGCTATGGTCCAGTGATCTGTTGAAATCTACCACCACACAGTGCAGAAAACACTTTTGTATTGCATCTGCCCAAACCTTCTTACCAAAACCTATTTAGTGTAGTACCACTGTTTGGCCACTCAGCTCTGCTAGTTTTACATCCATAGTTTCTTGTGCCAACAACAAGAGAGTTGACAATTAGTTACCCTCAGATATGAGTGGTAAGAGGTCTGCTGATGGTGGAAAGGGGAAAGGCATGTTGGAAAGGGTAAAAAAATCTTTGTGTCCGTGAGGTAGGTGCTAAAGTAACAGAAACATCTGCTGAACAAATACTGTCTTCAAGCCAAACTAAAATGTCTACTTCTTTTCTTGGATAATCTGCTATCATCCATTTCTTACACAGCAGAGCATCGCTAAAACTTTTAGATGAGGCCCAAAAAGTGCAGATGCTGCAATGGATATTAAGCGCTCCATCAAGTGGGCTCTCCTCCACCTCAACTTCAATATCACAAACACTCCAGTCCTTAGAGGTGTCACGCCAATCGCACTTGCTTCCTCACAGCTCACAAGTCTCCAGCCACCCTACTGACTATGGGTTAACACAGATGGGTGAGTCTGCAGAGCTGTTCACTCATACTATAGCCTTGGAATCAGAGGTCTGCTCCAAAGCTTCATTGAGTCAAGATGAGGAAATGATCTGCACCGATGCCCAAAATCTTTGTGAGTCGGACCCAGGCCCAGATGAAGAAGGGTCCAAGCATAATGTACACCCTCATTCCCAAACTCTAACCGCTGTTGGTGGAGACAATGAGGCAGATGATGATGAGACTCAGATACATGATTGGAACGACAACTTGACTTTGCGCTCAGGGCAGGAAGAGGTTGGCTCTGAGGACAATGAGTGTGAGAACACACAGGGTAATGATGAGGTTGGAGATCACACTTACTGTCAACCCACAGGCAGGCAGTTGATGAGCTCAGCAGAGGAGATGGAGGATGATGCTAGTGACAAGGTTAGGTTGCGGCTTCCTGGACATAGACGTAGTCCTGGAAGCATGTCAACAACTGCGTCCTCAGCTACAACTCTGCCCCTGTTCAAAAGCCATGATGGCTCTGCAGGTCGCATGGGCGCTAAGCCTTGCCTAGCCTAGGCCTTTTTTCAGATCGCAAAGGATAACCCAGCTCATGTTATCTGCAAAATCTGAGCAGAGGCCGAAAAATCAATAGTTTGAGTACTTCATGCATGAACCGTCACATAGACATGAAGCATAAGTCACAGTGGAAGCTCACTGTGCTACAATGTGGCCTAGCGGGCCTGGTAAACCACCGTCTTCCCCATCAAGTGCATCTGCAGCTTCTTGATCATCTGTGACTGTGGGGACAGCCTGCTGCATAACCCATATAGGTGAGCAAATTAATCAAGCCTGTCCCCTATAACAATCAGGATTTCACTAGGAGTGCCTCTCTGTCTTTTCTTCCTGTGGAGACAGCTGTCACACAGGCTTTCGGCCACAGAACGTCCAACTCTTTACCCGCAACAGCCAGTGTGATTGACAGGTCATCAGCTGTTTTGGAAGTGGAAACACCTGCTGGTGTTGAGCGCTGTCAGACATCGAGAGCACCACCTTTTAATATGTCCACCTGCACCTCCTTCACAGTCCAGCAGTTTGTCTGGGACACCCTACTCAACCCTGTCTCAGCACAGTAGCCAGCCCTTGGTCCCTTAGATGTGGACAAGTAAAAGCCCATTTCCTCCTACCCATGCCAAAGCTAAGAGGTTGAATTTTACCATATGCAAGCTGTTGGCTATGGAAATGTTGCCTTTCTGACTGGTGGATACAGAGGATTTTCGAGACTTTATGGCCATCGCAGTGCCCCAGTACCAGATGCCCAGTTGCCACTACTTCTCAAAGAAAGCTGTGCCTACACCAGCATGTTGCACACAGCATCACCACTTCCTTGAGAGACTCTGTGTTTGAAAGGGTGCATTTGACCATAGACACCTGGATGAGTAAGCACAGACTGGGGTGTTAAATGTCTCTGACTAGGCACTGAGTGACTATGGTGACAGCAGGAGAAAGGGCTGCTGTACAAGTCTTGCCATCTCCATTGGTTGTGCGTCAAATCTCTGTATGTAGAAGTTCCTCCACTGCTTCTGCCTCCTCCACCTCTTCTATGTCCTCTACCTGTGCCCAAAGCCTGTCTGGTAATGTGACACACGTTCAATCTGTGCAGAAGGAATGCAATACACCTCCTTACTATGCTGGCAGCAGGACTCAACACCATCATGCGATGTTTACATTAAAATTGCTGAGAAATCTGAGTCACACAGCTGAGAAGTTGTGGTTAGCTCTATAGATCAAGTTTAATCAATTGCTGTCTCCATTGAACCTGCAGCCATGGAAGGCCGTGTACAACAATGCTGCAAACCTGGGTGTGGCCCTTCACTGGGGCAAGGTGACACACATGCCTTATATGGCTCACGTCTTGAACATGTATCTACCAGCAATTTCTAGCCTACTATCCCAGCTTTAGATGCGATTGTGCAGAGGGCACGGTCGCTGTGTGCTCACTTCTGCCGTTCGCATCCCGCAGCTCAACGACTTGCATCACTACAGAAGTCTTCCGGTTCACCACCTGAAATTCGATGTGCCGACATGATGGAATTCCACTCTGCACATGTTGCAGCGACTGTGGCAGCAGTGACAAGCCCTGGTACAGTATGTTATGACGTATAACCTGGGCCAATGCGATCCGGAGGTGGGGCAAATCACGCTGCCGGAGTGGTCTCAGATCAAGGACCTCTGCACCCTTCTGCAGAGTTTTGAAATGGCTACTAAGATGTTTAATGTTGATGATGCCATTATCAGCATGAGTATTCCATTAGTGTAGGTGCAGGAGCTGAGGAAGGAATGGAGAACAAACAGGCAGCAGATGAGGGAGATCTTGATCACATTTCTGTGTGGCGAGGTTAGAGGGAGAGGACAGAGGAAGCAAGAGTGAATGTTACCCCGTCGCCACCAACACAACAATAACTTGGGCCTCCTAGATGCGCAAGACACATGAGTACCTTCTTGCTGCACTACCTGCAATATGATCCTCGGATTGTTAGAATTTGAAGTAATGCCGACTACTGCGTTGCCACACTGTTAGATCCCCGGTACAAGAGTAAATTTGGCTAAATGCTTCCTGCCCTGAAAAGGGACGTACACATGCAGGAGTATCAACAGAAGCTTTTACACAATCTTAGTACTGCTTTTCCCCAAAACACCAGTGGAGCACATAGTGAATATCGCAGTTCTACTTTTTCAACCTGGTGAACCTTGAATCATCATCATTCAAATGTTAACAGTAATGGCCACTTTACACGTAGCTACAGGTAACAGGTTTTCCATAGGTAACTTACTGGCTGCAGTGAAATCATGGAGACATAGTTCCACTTGTACACAGCAACAAGATAGAACCATGTCTCCATGATTTCACTGCAGCCAGTAAGTTACCTGTGGAAAACCTGTTACCTGTAGCTGCGTGTAAAGTGGCCATAACAGTGTATGTGGTAACAGCAATTTTGTAGAATCGTTTCACCATTTCTTTTAGACCATTCTTTGCAATGCCAGAAGAGAGAACAAGTCTGACACATAGTGAGAGAGGATGGTAAAGGAGTATCTACAGCTGAATATTGATGCCATGACTGTGAAACTGGACCCTTGTACATTTTAGGCTTCAAAACTGTAAAAATGGCCAGAGCTCGCCACTCATGCCTTGGAGATTTTGTCGTGCCCCGCAGCCAAGTTCTCTCTGAACATGTCTTCAGCACTGCTGGTAGTGTGCTGACGGATAAGCGCATGCAGCTGTCCAGTGACAGTGTAGACAGACTAAAGTTTATCAAGATGAACAAGTCATGGTTCCGCAAGGACCTTTCCACCCCTGTGTCAGCCTGGGAAGACTAAACTCTTGTGTACTTTTCAAAGTGCTGCATTAAACTCCCCATTTCAATATTTCAACTCAGGGCAATTGATGCCACTTAAGTGGTGGCTGTGCCTAAATTTTTTGAAAAATTGAACTGTTGTTGGGGTCTCCTTGCTGTTTTTTGCTTGACTTGAGAAGAGCTCTCTGAGCTCAATACCTATCCCTGACACTCCTGCCCCTGTTTCTGAATATTCAACCTTTTTGTCCATCAAACCAGTGATTAACAAATTTGCTGTATTCTCATCCACCATTTTTGGTTGCTTAAAAACATTGATTACTACATCTCCCTTAATGTTTGCATAAACAGGTTTTGGGCATCAAGCCAGGTTTTGGCAAATGTGCTGTATACACATGAACATTTTTTGGGCCCTTAAAAGCATTGTTTGCTCAATCGCCCCTGTCCACTAGACCTATATAGGTCACTGACCTACCTGACTAGTTTTTCCAGTAATACTTTACAAAGCTTATAGTTGTATGGTGGGATCAAGCTCCTTCTATTCCCTGTCTTGACATTGAAACTTACTTTTCCCCAAAGGGATCCACTAGACTTTTATTAGAAACATCCCTGCTACAGCCAGCTAACCCAGTCCCCCCTCTTGCCAATATGTTGTTGCTGCTGAAGATCTGATCGTCTCTTGGTAGGGAGTACCTACCCTTTTTATTTAGATACATATCACTTGGGGCATTGGAGCTTTTGGTCAGAGATCTTTCATTGGCTCGTTGGAAAGCTAGGGGTATTTCGACCCTGTGGGACCTATTTGATTGTGAGGTCTAGAAAATGGAGCTATATACCCCTCTTGCCAATAGAGATTTAAATTAATTCTTAATAGGACTGTTTTGGGATGGACAGACAAGATTTAAAGCCAGCACACCAGCCACAGATGTGATGCTGGCTGGTATACTGGCACACCTAACTTTCCTATATACCCTGCCTCCCTGCCTGCTTGTATACAGCTAATTAGTCCTTAGAAGGACTGTTGTTTGATTAGCAGCCCTGCACCTACACTAGCTGAAAGGCACGAAATCTGTCCCTGAATCAGCAGCAGCTCTCTCTACACTGACTGTCCAAGGCTGTGGCATTACAGTGTCTGGTAGCCAATCCCTGCATGTGGGCTGGCTCTGTAAAGAGTGCCAACATGCAGGGAGGTGGACCCGAGCATGAGCACGAGTATTGCGCCATTACTCGGTGCTCGCCGAGCATCCAGAGTACCGTGATACTCGTTCAAGTACCGAATACTGGCTCACAGGCTCACTCATCACTAGCTTTTATGCGATTGCCTTCTGCGGCAGCTGCATTTAACGCTTCCATTTGGTTGTGGGTCACAACCTTACAAGATGTGCACTATATGGCTTCCTAGTTAACTTCTTCTCTTACATAAGACCCTATTTGTGCTTTCTTTTTCCACAGTTCATTATTACAACAAAACAAGCTGAATACACACCTTTGAGACCAGAGTATGTTATATACAAATTTTATGGGCAATTAGATACAAGCATTTCAGTATTAAGGTTTTAGCTAAATTGATCTGCCGCACATCAAATTGTTCGGAAAATTTCAGCAAAACCTACGAATTTGAATCTTAAATGAATTGCTTATCTCTACTTCTCACCATTAGTTGTTATCTGAGAGACAGATTTCTTTTTCTAGAACAAAGATATTTTGCATATTGTTAGAGAAAGAGCAATCCATAGTGTTTATCTACCAACTTTATCTTAACATGGAGAATAGACATGTGTGCCCATGTTAAGTATTTGGTTGCAGAAATTTCGGCACTAGATTTGAATCTCCTGGCAGGAAAACGCAACAAAAATGCTATGCCCTTTGATGCATTTTTTGTAGGCTTGTTTTTCAAGCATTTGGGGGGAGGATGGAAAACACTGCAATAATTAAATCTGCACCAAATATGCAAGGAGACAATAAAGCAACATGTGCACAACACTTCAGGCATAAGAGATAAGGATTTGCATGCAGTTTTGTGACATCTAGGCCTTAATGTCTCCTGACAGACAAACACATCATAACATTTAAAGGGAACTGTGTCGCCCCAATGTGTGGGTTACTCGGGTGTCAGGTGGCAGAAGGGGTTAACGGTGTCACGGGGAATGGCGGCCGCACCTGACCCCATGTCCTGGGGACTATTCTCTTGAAAGGGGTATTTACAGGGATTATGTACAAGTTTGTCGTTACGCCACCTGCTGTACCTGGTGAGATATCACCAGCGCAGCTCCAGTCCTCCGGAGGTTGGTGGTAATGCAGCTTAGATGGTACCTCCGGGGCAGGAAATCTGTTGAAGGAATGAGTTTATGCAAAGAAAGATGTAGCAGAGTCACTTCACTGGGTACTTTACTGGAACTTAGCAGAGTCATTACAGTCCTCAGTGCAGCATGATGTTACAATGACAAGTGGCTGCGAGTGGCTGCAAGCCTGAAATCCTGCTGTCTCTCTCTCTTTACTTCCTTAGCTGCCATCGGGTAACCTTCTATTGATCACTGCCGCGAGCCAGCTTTGCCTGGTCCCCTCTAATGGTTGCTTAGGAATCAGTGCCATATCTAGAGATACCCCCGTGCTGCAGATTTTCTGTGGGTCATAGAGGTTCCTACAGGTGCGGGCTCCAGTACCCGGTTTGTCTCTTTGAGCGAACTCACTCCGAGCTTCTTGCTCCTTTCTCTGTGTCTGTGATCTGTTCTGGTTGCTTCCTGGGTCCCTCAGCCGAGGAGACCCTTCTTTCTCCCCGAGTCCTAGACTTCAGACTGCCTAGACTAGCCCTAGTTCCCCCTGGGGTGACTATATACCCTCCCGGGTTCCCTCCCACTGCCTGATCTAATGTGGGATGTGGGTTTAGGGTTCCGCCTACCATCCATAAATCTACTTGCAGCTGGGGTTACTACACCTCTTTTACAGGTGCAGTACCCCTCTGTGGCACCTACATAGTGGGGCGCCACAGAACCTGACCTCTAAAAATGAGCCCTCAGACTCTTTTAACCTGTCCCTGCACCATGGTAATCCTATTCTATCAATTCCTTCCTGTCCCTAAAGCGCTATTTGAAAGTTTATAAAAGTTCTTTTTTTACCTGTTCTTCTGCAGCTTCTCATTATATGTGCAGCCGTAAAAGGCGGTCTTTTTTGCTTCTCCCCGCCGCCGGCATGTTAATTATGCACACCCATATGGGCATGCTATAGAGCAGAGACTGTGCTTATGCTGCAAGGGGGCGGTACAGGTGATATGACGTGATTTTCGTCATATCGCCTGTACCGCCCCCTGGCAGCACAAGCACAGTCTCTGCTCTATAGCACGCCCATATGGGCATGCATAATTAACACACCGGCGGCGGTGAGAAGCAAGAAAGACCGCCTTTCATATAATGAGAAGCTGCAGAAGAACAGGTAAAAAAGAACTTTTATAAACTTTCAAATAGCGCTTTAGGGACAGAAAGGAATTGATAGAATAGGATTACCATGGTGCAGGGACAGGTTAAAAGAGTCTGAGGGCTCATTTTTAGAGGTCAGGTTCCCTTTAACCATGCCAAGCAGTTTTAGATTTTACTAATATTTTATTTTCATTTTTTGTTTCTTTTTTTTTTTTTACTGCAATTTTACTTTATACTTTATTATGTATGAAATTAATCTATGAATAGTTTAGGTGTTACAGTAATTAAAACTTGAATTACAACTAAAAATGCTTATTATGGTATTAATATCAATTGACAAGTCTTCTCCTGCAAAACTTTTCTTCTAGAATAAGTATTAGGCTGGGGTCACATTTGCCAAGGCAATTGCGTTCACCGCATCTAGATCCAGATGTGGTGAACGCAATTGCCTTCACACACATTTTTAAGGAAAAATGTGTGCAGGAAACCGGAATCCGGTAACCGGATTGCTCAGGATGTGTAATCCTGAGCAATGCGGTTACTGTATACTTTGCTCATCCCTGCTACTGCAGGGATAAGCAAAGTGTTAACTGTGTATTAAAAGATTAAATATTAATATTAGTTGTGGGCAACATGTCTCTAAGGGGTGCCCACCCCTCCTAGAGACATGCTGTTCACTCCTGTGGACATGTCAGGGGATAATAACCCATTTACAGTAAGCTAGCTATTGTCGGCTTTGTACAATTTTATCAATGAAGCTGCGGCTTCCCTGACAGTTGCGCAAATACTGTATGTAATGTACGTATAGTATCTGCCGCTGTCCGAGGTCCTGTAAGCAGTTACAGTAGATCTATGGCGGTGCGCTGCCCATAAATCATTATGTAAAGTATGTGCGCAACTGTCAGAGGAGCCGCAGCTTCATTGATAAAATTGTACAAAGCTAACAATAGCCAGCTTACTGTAAATGGGTTATTAACCCCTGACATGCCCACAGGGGTGAGCAGTATGTCTCTAGGGGGTTGGGCACCCCCTAGAAACATGTTGCCCACAACTAATATTAATATTTAATCTTTTAATACACAGTTAACACTTTGCTTATCCCTGCAGCAGCAGGGATGAGCAAAGTATACGGTAACAGTCGTGCTCAGGATTACACATCCTGAGCAATGTGGTTACCGCATTGCGGGTCATAGAACCATTCCGAAAACTGCAGCCTGCATGATTTTTTACGCAGGCTGCAGATCCGGAGCCGGTAACCGGATTGCTTGCAAAGCAATCCGGTTACCAGAATGGGCTCCTATGGGGAGCGTTTCCTGCTCCGTTTTTGAGCTTTTTGAATGCTCAAAACCAGATCGGGATTTAAAATCCCTGCCGCATGTGTGACCCTAGCCTTAGATATCAGAGGTTTAGAAAATTATAGAATGGTGTGTCACAGATATCATACATTGCAAGTTGAATGGATAAAGTGGTTGTCTAGTTTTAAAGGGGAACTCCAGGGAGAGAAAACTTTTTAGTGCAGTCCCTGCCCTGCTGTATGATGAAGCAGAGCTGTACACTACAGTTCTAGGATCTACTGATCTCTTAAAAATTGATAAAATCATACCTGGGCCTCAACTCTGACACCACTCATGGGACAGGGAATTTCAGCATGCCAGCTTCATGCAGCAGCAGAGAGCAGGAGGTGTGTCAGGATTTGGATGCTGGGAGCTGCAGGATCATCCTACATTCCAGTCCCCTCACACTTCTGTATAGGGAAAGGGGCATGACATGGGGGGTGGCTGCCGGCCCCATGGTCATACTACAATTCTGCCCCTGATATACCATCCAATGTGACAGGGGTGTCCAGGCTTGAAATAGCAATCATGTCATCAAGCAGAATGAAGAAAGAAGAATGAAAAAATAAAAATGCAACAGCTAACATACTGTAGATCTGAAAAAAATGCTTAGTAGGTTCATATATGCAAGGAAAAATAAGCAGCAGTAGCATTACCATAAAATTTTAGGAATCTCAATCACTTTCCTGAGACTGTGAAATGCCGCATTTTTGCAATTTTTTCGGCTGCATAATTGCATGGATCAATTGCCACAAACTGAAGTTTGTGAACAAGCCAATTTGTAGTGCATGCTGCAATTCTTTACACATGGACCTGAGGTGTCACATAGCCTAACACTGCCAGGCTACGAGACCATAACACAAACAGAAAGTGCCTTCACATGGATTGATAAATAAAATAAACCATAATACTGTATATATATTCCTAGATTTAGATTGATATTGTATAAGACAATCTACAGCATAATTGGGAACATCAAAATAGCATTTTTTTTTACCTTTTAATAGATATTACGTGATTACAAAGGTGTGTTCTATAACGTGTGTGTAACAGATGCTGCAGACTCTGCATGCCTTGCTGTGCCTTTCACTGAGGATTGAGGAGTGATTATGATGATCCATGGAAAGTTTCTTGGACATGAAGCAACCATGGTCCCTTGGGGGAGGGTAGACCATGCAGAGCTGAATCTATCAGTGTAGTGTTTTGCCTGTGCTCTCAGCCTCACAATAACAGTACACATTATGCACCATCACACAGCAGAGGATCACAGCGTGTATTTGTATCTGCTTGGAGACATAATTGCTATTTCAAGCATGGGCACCCCTGTCACAACACATAGGATGGTATATCAGGGGCTGGATTGTATTATGACCATGGGGCGATGCCCACGCCCCCTGCCATGCCCCTTCCCTATACAGAAGTGGGAGGGGGCTGGAATGTAGGATGATCCTGCAGATCCCAGCATCCATGCCCCAAACACACCTTCTGCTCTCTGGGGGGGTTAGAGCTGAGGAGCAGGTATGATTTTATCAATTTATAAGCAATCTATAGATCTTAGAACTGCAGTGTATATCTCTGCTTCATCATGTAGCAGGGCAGGAACTGTACTAAAAAGTTTTCTCTCCCCGGAGTTCCCCTTTAAGATGGTCTATTAGTAAGCAGTATCATACCTGTAAAGCACAATATATACAGCACTGAACCTAGCCTCAGTTTCCTCCAGCCAGCCAGCCTTCAGAGGACTTCACTGTCAGACCAGATCCATGTACAAGAGTTAAAGGATAAAGGCTAAAGTTTCTATGGGATCCGCCATATCGAGTGGCTCTTTGCAAGTTAATGTTACAACAAAGCCTGTCTATGGTTGCCCTTTTTAAAGATGCCAAGCAATCACTAACATTAACCCCTTAAAGGAAACCTGTCCCTGCAGCTTCCTACTACTAATTATCCCTCTCTGATCTAAATGTGCATTTTAAAAGTGCAAAACAGTGATTTATAAATTTGCATATGCCTAGCCGGTTGAGTGTTCCTAGATGGCTGGCTGTCGGGTGGGCAGTCTCTCCGGGTCCACTCTTCCCCCACCTCGCTGCTGCAATCATGCCCAGTGGGCATGATCATTCATTCAGGACCGTGCTCCTGATTTAAAATGGTCGCCTTCTTCTTCTGGGTATAACACGCTGCTGGCCGAGCGTAATTTGCAGTCCTGCGGCAATATGGTAGGTGTATTGGCGTACAGGCAGGCTCCGGAGCATGCGCAGTGTGCATTCTGAAGCCAGCCTGTACACCCAATACACCCACCACACTGTGCAGGACCGGAAATAAAGTGCTGCAGCTGACAGTGCATCATACCAGGAAGAAGGAGGTGAGAATTTTTTATCAGGAGTACGCTCCTGAATGAATGATCATGCCCACCGGAACGTGATTGAAGCAGCAAGGTGGGGGGAGAGTAAACCCAGAAAGACTGCCCACTCGACGGCCAGCCATCTAGGAATGCCCACACGACGGTGGACATGTAGGTTTATAAATCACTTTTTGCACTTTTATAATGCACATTTAGATCCAAGTGGATGGTTACTAATGTAGTAGGAAGCTGCAGGGACAGGTAGTGATACGTTAGGGTGGCTAAACTTGATGACAGGTTCCCTTTAACTCATAGACATTATTGTACACTTAAAGGGATCCTGTCACCCCCAAAACACCTCCCTAAGCTATTAAAAGATGCCCCTAGAGCATATTCACACTTATCCTACACTCCTTTTAGCTCCTAAATGCATATATTGAAAATGAAGATAAACGTTATTAACCCCTTAAGGACAGAGTCACTTTGCAGCTTAATGACCAGACCATTTTTTGCAATTCTGACCAGTGTCCCTTTATGAGCTAATATCTCTGGAACGCTTCAACGGAACCTAGCGATTATGAGATTGCTTTTTCGTGACATATTGGGCTTCATGTTAGTATTAAATTTAGGTCGATAATTTTTGCGATTATTTGTGAAAAATTCAAAAATTTGGCAAAAACTTTGAAAATTTTGCAATTTTCAAATTATGAATTTTTATTCTGCTAAACCAGAGAGGTATGTGACACAAAATAGTTAATGAATAACATTTCCCGTATGTCTACTTTACATCAGCACAATTTTGGAAAAAAAAAATTTTTTTGTTCGGACATTATAAGGGTTCAAAGTTCATCTGCAATTTTTCATTTTTCCAGCAAAATTTACAAAACCATTTTTTTTGTGACCACATCACATTTGAAGTCCCTTTGAGGGGCGTACATGACAGACAACACCCAAAAGTGACACCATTCCGAAAACTGCACCCCTCAAGCTACTCAAAACTACATTCAAGATGATTATTAACCCTTCAGGTGCTTCACGGGAACTAAAGCAAAGTGGAGGGAAAAAATGGTCATTTTAATTTTTCCAACAAAAATGTTGTTTTAGCCTCAATTCTTTCATTTTCACATGGGCAACAGGATAAAATGGATCCTAAAAATTGTTGGGCAATTTCTCCTGAGTACATCGATATCTCATATGTGGTCATAAACCACTGTTTGGGCGCACGGCAGGGCTCAGAAGGGAAGGAGCGCCATTTGACTTTTGGAGCTAATTTTCCATTCAAAAAGTCAAATGGCGCTCCTTCCCTTCTGAGCCCTGCTGTGTGCCCAAACAGTGGTTTATGACCACATATGAGGTATCAGTGTACTCAAGAGAAATTGCCCAACAATTTTTAGGATCCATTTTATCCTGTTCCCTATGTGAAAATTAAAAAATGTAGACTAAAAGAAAATTTTTGTGGAAAAAAAAGTACTTTTTCATTTTTACGGATGAATTTGTGAAGCACCTGGGGGTTCAAAATGCTCCCCACCCATCTAGATAAGTTCCCTGGGGCCTCTAGTTTGCAAAATGGGGTCACTTGTGGGGGAGCTCCAATGTTTAGTCACACAGGGGCTCTCCAAACGCGACATGGTGTCCGCTAACAATTTGAGCTGATTTTTCAGTCAAATTGTTAGCGGACACCATGCTGCGTTTGGAGAGCCCCTGTGTGCCTACACATTGGAGCTCCCCCACAAGTGACCCCATTTTGGAAACTAGACCCCCCAGGGAACTTATATGGATGGGTGGTGAGCATTTTGAACGCCCCAGTGCTTCACAAATTAATCTGTAAAAATGAAAAAAAAAAATCTTTATGGAAAAAAAGTACTTTTTCATTTTTACGGATGAATTTGTGAAGCACCTGGGGGTTCAAAATGCTCACCACCCATCTAGATAAGTTCCCTGGGGGGGTCTAGTTTCCAAAATGGGGTCACTTGTGGTGGAGCTCCAATGTGTAGGCACACAGAGGCTCTCCAAACGCGACATGGTGTCCGCTAACAATTTGAGCTGATTTTTCAGTCAAATTGTTAGCGGACACCATGTTTCATTTGGAGAGACCCTGTGTGCCTAAACATTGGAGCTGCCCCACAAGTGACCCCATTTTGGAAACTAGACCCCCCAGGGAACTTATCTAGATGGGTGGTGAACATTTTGAACCCCCAGGTGCTTCACAAATTCATCCGTAAAAATGAAAAAGTACTTTTTTTTTCGATAAAAAGTTTATTTTTTCATTTTTAGATTAATTTGTGAAGCACTGGGGCGTTCAAAATGCTCACCACCCATCTAGATAAGTTCCCTGGGAGGTCTAGTTTCCAAAATGGGGTCACTTGTGGGGGAGCTCCAATGTTTAGGCACACAGAAGCTCTCCGTACCCAACATGGTGTCCGCTAACAATTGGAATTATTAGCGTACACTATGTCGCATATGGATAACCCATGTGTGCGTAAACATTGGAGCTCCCCCACAAGTGACCTCATTTTGGAAACTAGACCCCCCAAGGAATGCATCTATATGCATAGTGAGCACTTTGAACCCCCAGGTGCTTCACAAATTGATCCGTAAGAAGGAAAAAGTACTTTTTGTTCACACAAATTTTCTTTTTTCATTTTTACGGATCAATTTGTGAAGCACCTGGGGTTCAAAGTGTTCACTATGCATCTAAATACAGCAAAGCCCATTTTTATTCTTTTTCTAGGACTACTTCTAGAAAAAAAATGGCGTGGGGCTCCGCCATATTTTTGGTCCAGCCAGGTACAACTTGGCAGCTACGGACTGCCAGCAACCCCCAGCTGCCTCATTGTACCTGGCTGGCAACCAAAAATACAGCGGAGCCCATTTTTATTTTTTTTCTAGGGCTAATTCTAGAAAACAATGGCGTGGGGCTCCGCCATATTTTTAGTCCAGCCAGGTACAACTTGGCAGCTACGGATTGCCACCAACCCCCAGCTGCCTCGTTGTACCTGGCTGGCAACCAGAAATACAGCAAAGCCTTTTTTTTTCTAGAACTAATCCTAGAAAAAAAAATGACGTGGGGCTCCGCCATATTTTTGGTCCAGCCAGGTACAACTAAGCAGCTGGGGGCTGGAACCTGCAGCATGGAGAGGCCCAAGCGTTCTGGGCCTCCCATGCTGCGAATTTCAGCCCGCAGCCGCTCCAGAAAATAGCGCATTCATTGAAGCGCCATTTTCTGGCGCTGTACCCAGACTCTTCCAGTTGCCCTGGTGCCGGTGGCAAACTGGGTAATAAAGGGGTTAATGCCAGCTTTTTATTGGCAGCTGGCACTAAGCCCGAGATTCATAATATAGGGCCAATGTTAGACCCGCCATTAGGAATCTCTGGTAAATAGTCAGAAAATACACACATAGAAAAATCTTTTTATTTGAAAAAAAACACAAACAAAATTCGGACTCCATCTTTATTATAAAGATCCGACGTAGTCCACAACATAGGTCCCACGACGCTCGATCGCCTCCGACGTACTCCACAACGAAGGTCCCACAACGCTCGATCGCCTCTGCTCAATCCAGAGACTGCAGCAAGGGATCAAGTGTCCTCTTCCTACAGTCTCGGGGGTCAGAGTTATGGTGCACTGTATGACAATGATCTGTTATACAGTGCACCATGACTATGATCCCAGAGACTATAACAAGAGGACACTTGATCCCTTGTTGCACCCATACATCCACCTATACACCCATCATCCACGCATGCACACAACCACGCACGCACATCCAAGCACGCACATCCACACACGCACATCCACGCACGCACACATCCACGTACGCGCACATCCACGCACGCACATCCAAGCATGCACATCCACACACGCACACATCCACGCATGCACATCCACGCACACACATCCACGCATGCTGACATCCACGCACGCATGCTGACATCCACGCACATCCACACACACATCCACATCCAAGAACATCTACGCACACATCCACGTACTCACACATCCACGTACGCACATCCACGCGTGCACATCCACGCATGCATGCTGACATCCACACAAGCACACATCCACGCACGCACGCTGACATCCACACACGCACATCCAAACACATCCACGCACGTACACATCCATGCACGCACATCCAAGCACGCACATCCACGCACGCACCCATCCATCCACGCACGCACCCATCCATCCACCCACCCACCCATCCATCCATCCACCCATCCATCTATTCATTCATTCATTCATACTTACCCACCGATGGATGAGGAGGAGAAGCCCCTGAGAAGAGGAGGGCCACACCGGAGACTGCAGAGGAGGAGCGGAGGCCGACGAGCTTGTGCAGCCCGCCAGAATAGGTGAGCGGGGCTTGGGGGGTGGGGCAGGGGGTTGTATGGGGTACTAGCTGGGGGGGTGGGGGGGAGTACGAGCAGGGGGACCTGCACCTGGACATGCGCATGAGCCCGCCGGCAGAAAAGAAAGCAGCCTGGAGGAGAGAAGGAGGAGGGCGGGTGGACGGCGGGATGGGTATGGGGGGTGCAAGCCGGACACAGGGGGGGGGGCGAACACAGGGGGGGCGTCACAGGACATGGGGGGGGCCTGGATGGAGTGGGGGCTGGAGCCTTAGGTGATGGCTGGCGGGTGCGCCGGGTGTGCAGCCCGCCGGCAGATAAATATGATCCAGGGGGGTCGCATGTGTCCTGGAGCGGGAGGGGGCTGAGTAGGGGGAGGGCACCCGCCGATCGGCCCCTCTAGATCTGATTGGAGAGCTCCAATCAGACCTGGAGGGGTAAATCTGTCTGAATCGTTCCGATCGGCAATTTCAGTTTTACACTGCCGATCGGAGGGGTCCTGGGCAGGGGGGGGTTAACAAGGGTCCCCACACCTCTTCCCCTAACCCTTGGCTGTCACTGACAGCTTTTAGAATTGAACTGTCACTGTTCGTTTAGAAGCAGTGACAGTTCAAAGCCATGACGAGTATACTCGTCATAATGCGGGAACTGACATCTTTTCATGACGAGTATACTCGTCATTAGTCGTAAATGGGTTAAACTACCTCATTAGTGATGTTAATGAGTGACTATTGTATGCATAGTCACCCTGGCAGGCTCTCCCTCTTCCTAATATCACGCCTCAATAGGCGTGATCATCAACTCACATTCAAATGCGCGCCTCCCCGCTCTCCTATTCCGGCCGGGGCTGCAGTGTGGGGCTGTATGATGCGAGTCGCATCATTTCCGGCTTCGGGTGACGTGGTACACCTGATATTAGGAAGAGGGAGAGCCTGCCTGGGTGACTATGCATACAATAGTCACTCATTAACATCACTAATGAGGTAGTTTAATAACGTTTATCTTCATTTTCAATATATGCATTTAGGAGCTAAAAGGAGTGTAGGATAAGTGTGAATATGCTCTAGGGGCATCTTTTAATAGCTTAGGAGCTGTTTTGGGGGTGACAGGATCCCTTTAAACTGCTAATGATGCTAATGAGTCTAAACTAATATTATAACTAAAATAATCCATCAACTGCAGCTTGTGCATGGTTTTCCAGTACATTCATACTCCAAGCAGCTAAAATTAGAAAACAATTAAAAGAATTGCTGGATGATTTTTACAAAACCAATAGGCAACTCATTTAATAGCTTGTTAATGTTCATCAGAAGTGGAGCTTCACTAAAATTAATATTCTATATATCATTTTTTCAATGACAGATCATGTTCTGTAATGATATGTTGAAAGTGACAACTCAGAAGAAGCCATCTTTCTGCAAATGTTTACTGTTGAAGATTGTGTTGTATATTGAGATTAGCGACATAGCATTAGGTAAACTTCAGCAAATGACCTTTTGTCTATAAAGCATACTGTGATTTGAATAAAGTCTCTTGGCACTTTTTCTTTTATTACTCTAAGGAAGATTGAAATCGCTAAATAAAAATGACATGTCAATGCTAGTGTTATATGTCCTCTAACATTTTTTTTCTCTTTTTCTGGTTGAAGTCTTATTGTTACACAGTCATCAATAAAAAAGAGCCAACTTGTTATTGCTTGGGACACATTTTTCTCCCAAGGCAACACAGTGTGAGACTCTAAATGGTCCTGGCAGACATGTACAGTCTAGACTGCATTACAATCACTTATACGATCTGGTACAGCTCCAATTTAAGATGTACACTGCTGCCAGTCACAGCTGGTGCAACATACTGTATATTTCTAGTCATCCGCCAAATAAAAAAATGGCATAGATTTAATAACGCGTACTTTGGTTTTACAATAATCATGGAACACAAAGGGGTAGACAAAAGACAGAATTAGCCAATATCGTTACATAAAATAAAAAAAAGAGATATGCACATATACAATGAATGAACTACGGTATGTGTTGAGCCTGTCACCAATTTTTTAACTAAATATTTTCCTGAAGGAGCTATTGACATAAATTTCTCACCGTATGTCTGTAAAAACTCAACCAATCCACACAGGCAAAGAAGTCAAACCATAGATGTCCCTAAAAAAGGTTTGGTGCAATAATAAAAATATGACGCAAGGAAAAAGTATTGAACACATTTACTGAAATCTGTCTAATAATTCGTGTAAAAGCCTGCATTACTCTGGTGTGATTTTTGTCTATTCTACTCAAACACTCTTCAAATCCTGAAGGTTTTGTAGACTTCTATCAATTCTGTTCTTTAGTTCCTTAAATAAATTTTGTTGAGCAAACTTTAAACGTGCTTGAGTGAGCTTTTCGTATAGCAATGGAGTCTTGCATGGTGAGCGTGGATTTTGAGAGCATTACTTAATTATTTTCAAACAATTGTATCAGCTGATTCCAGGTCATTCTGCAGCTTTACACAGGTGGTACCTTGGCTCTTGGACTACTCCTATGATAATTCTTTTCACTCCTCTATCTAAAGCATTGCGGGAAGCATCTGGTCGTGGTCAATTTGTCATGAATTTATGTTCTTTCCACTTCTGGATTATGGCCCCAACAGTGCTCACCTTCAGTAGTTTAGAAATTCTTCTATAACTATTGCCATCAGTATGTTTTGTAACACTATGGTTATGAAGGTCTTTAGACATCTCACTGGTTTTACCCATCATGATATGTTTCTTGTGTGGCACCTTGATAGTGAGACACTTTATTGGCCATCAGTTGAACCAGCTGATATTATTTTTATATATTAATCTTAGTAAATTAATTTATAGGGTTCAGCGCTCACTACCACTCCCTCTAGAAATTATTAATCAATTACTTCTAAAAAAATTTCTAAAAGATTTTTTATTTCTGTCACACACAAATATATTTAAAACCATAAAATCACTTACAAGTTCATTATAAGAATTTTTCTATGAATAATGGATTTTTTCTTCCAATTTTCATGCTCATGATAAATTAGCTGTCAATGAGTTGATGCCAGATATAATTGGTCTTCCGGGTGGGTTTTCCATATTTTTATGGATTTTTGGGTTTATATAAAAGATAGCTACAGATGTTATTTTATTATTTAGGTAATCATATTCTTTCTTGTTCAAAATATTCAATTTTAACCCTTTTTTCAAGAGCACCTTTAGCTGTTTCATATATCTGCTTGTTGGATCATGCGAAAGAACTGAATAGGTCTCTCTATCGTCTAGTAATTTCATTGCTTCTTTGTTGTAATTTTTCCTGTCCATCACCACTATGGATCCCCCCTTATCTGCTGGTCGTATGAGAAGACAAGCAGTTGTATCAATAAGTGGTGTGAGACGAACAGCAGAGATTAGATGAGTGTGAGTATCATATCATAGAAAAAGGCAGCTATAATCAATCAGAGTTATTATACAAAATAGCTAACTAACAATTTTTCTTTTATTTAGCATATGAATATGAACACATAAGAATACGGAAGATATTTATAAAAGTACCACTAGTAAACATGAAAATTGGAAGAAAAAATCCTTTATTCATAGAAAAATTCTTATAATGAACTTTTAAGTGATTTTATGGTTTTAAATATATTTGTGTGTGACAACAATAAAAAATCTTTTAGAAAATTAGAAGTAATTTCTAGAGGGGGTGGTAGTGAGCGCTGAACCCTGTAAATCAATTTACTTAGATTAATATATAAAAAACTCTTTATACAACTAGAGATAGATTGCACAGGCAATTTCTGGGGAATTACAGTTGCATAACACATAGACTAGCAGGTGACTTATCTATCCATAGCTAGCTCTGGTGCCAATAAATATATACATATATATGAAAAACTAAAGTGATATTATTTTTCCTCTAAGTGGCAGGATTGCTTTCTAATTAGTGATAGATTTCAGGTGGTGTCATGACTTTCCATGGCTTTTTGCATCTGTTCACCTAATAATTCAATCTATTAACACCCTACTGGTAATGGAAGTATATGCTAAGCAGCTAAGTCCAATATTAGTGGATAACTTTCTTCCACTAGGTACCATACGTTCGGACATACAGCAGGGGCCAGGTTCACCTATGTTGTCTACTGGCAACAGTATATATAAATTGATATTTGGTCTTCAGGTTCATTCTGGAGTCAATTTTCTGTGTTCAGTCTACGGGTTTTGTCTAAAAGTGATGATCGGTGTTTGGTCTTAGGGTTCCATCTGGAGACGATGTTTGGTATTTAATCTTAGTGCTCCATTTTAAGGTGAGGTTTGGTGTTTGCTCTTCAGTTTCCATCTAGATGCAATTATGCTTCTGACTTTCATAGAGGTCTGGTCTCTTATGGAGACTTCTCTGGTAATGGTGACTGCGCCCAATCTCCTTCTAAATGCTCAGTCCACCATACACCAGTCTGCTTCATTGCAGGTCTTGGAGCCAACTGCTTACCTTTTCTGCACCACAACCACCACTTAACCTACCATCCCTCAAATCCCTTCCCTTGAGCAAACAGTTTTGTTGTTTTGTTGTTATTGAGTTCCTTTTGGTCTCTCCCAAAAGCAGATGGCGATGATCTTCCACAAACACTGTCAGATATAATGCAAGCGAGTTTTCCGCTGTTCCTACTGCTTTACACAGAGGCTGAAATTAAACCCCTGCTCTAATATTTTATTTCATATGATGGATTATGATGCCAATATGTACAAATGACTTTTGTAGAACTTTAGATTAAAGTTAAACTATTTGGCAATGAAAAAAAACAAACGTAGAAAAGAATCTGAAGGGCAAACTCTTTTGTAAATTAGGTGAATACGAAATGTGATTGTCATCACTAGTACATATCAGAACTCTTGTTTATATAGGATTCACTGACAGATTGTCATCGCAAGCTGACTACACAAATGTATTGCATAATTCAACATGAGACTTTGTTCTTTGAATTGAAATTGAAAGATTTGTTTGTACACAAGCAATATTACAATATACTCAGACACTAAGTTCATATTCAGAGTAAGTGTAAAATAAATTAATTTGTTAGCCATGAGATTCTGATTTCAGATTTTTAGGTAGATAAAAAAAAATGTTCTGATATAAGATGTATTAGATTACTAAACCAAACTGCTATGAACTCAGCATCATTATACTTTAATTGTCACATTGAGTATTAGGAACTTGAGAAAAGGGCGTATTACATTTAGAGCATTTAAGGGTACCAGAAATTCAGGAAGTTCTTTTTAAGGCAGACATTTAATAATCCTTAGAGGGACTGAACACGTAATATTGTAGTAATATGCAATAATGCATCAATTGCAAATGTGCATATTTTCTTTATGTTATCCTGCAAGGATGAGTGAACTCGAACTGTAAAATTCATTGGTACTCAACACCGGAGGACTCAGACTGGAACATGGACTTAAAAAAATCTGTATCCGAGTTTGGTATTCGGGTGCTGTTCGTATCTTAATAACGTTTGTTGAAATGCTGCAGTGTAGCCAGTCAACAAGCTTTATAGCATATGGAAGATGACTGTACATTGCTCTGAGCTATAAAGTCGTTTGTCAAATTAGAACAATTTGCTCAAAATTCGGCAGTTCGAGGTCATGTTCTATTTCAGTTCGATTTCAGTTCCGCAAGGTGGATACATACATTGCTGAACTGAAATGAAGTAAAATCAAGGGATAAAAATAAAAAAATCGATACTCACCTCTCTAATCTATCCAGCGATGCTTCCAGCACTGTCTACCTGTCGGAGATGTGATCTTGGCAGCGTTTCCTGGTGAAATGTCGAGTTCTTACGATAATTCGTCATGTGACCGGAAACTGCTGCCAAGATTATGACGTCACCACAGGTCTTACAGGCCCTCACTAGTAGTGAATAGTAATGAGGATCTGTAGGACCTGCGGTGACGTAATAATCATGGCAGCAGATTCCGGTCACATGATGAGTTATCGCGATAACTTGTCTTGTGACTGTAGGTCCTCACTACTATTCACTACTAGTGAGGACCTGTAGGACCTGCGGTGATGTCATAATCTCTGCAGCGGTTTTGTCGCTGGATGGATTAGAGAGGTGAGTATCGATTTTTTTTATTTTTAACCATTGATTTTACTTCATTTCAGTTCCGCAATGCATGTATATACATTGCGGAACTGAAATTGACTACCACACTAGTGTTTTAGTGTGTTCGAGGGTGTTCGACGAACATTCGACAAACACACCGTCCATTCGACGAATCGAACTAGGGTGGTGGCTCAACACTAATCCTCAGCTGTCTGCTTTACCTCTGCTGGTTATCAAAACTGGAGGGGACCACACACTTTTTTAAAAATTATTTACTTACATAATGAAAAAAAAATTTTGTGGGCTCCGCCCCAATTTATGATACTCATCCATGGTAAAACAGATCACTGGGGGCTGTTATTATCCAGTAGGGAAGAGCCATATTTAACTCTTCCCAGCCCATATAAACCAGCCCAATTGATTGATGTCAGCTGTGAATTAACATCAGCCAATGCCAATACTAACGCGGCAAGAATAGAGTTTATTAAAAGACAGCCATAGGGGAAAATGTTTTTTGAATAAAGACCACACAAACTCGTTTACCAAGTTTAATTATTTCAAAATAAATCCTGGGAGCTCCAACATATTTCAAAGAGTAATGTCCAATGAAGTCCAGCAATTCCTATTGAATTTCATTATGAGAACTTTCTCAGAAGAAGGCTACAGAGATCACCTCAGGTTGGCTGTACCTATGAAATTTCTCATACTCTGCATGCTAGTGATGTGCAAGTGTCCCTGACCACACAACCAGGCAAAGATGTCATCATTTTACATGGGCCAGGGAGCATCTACACAGGATGAGGGACCAGTGGGTCTCACTGTTGCTCACTGATGAACATAAATTCATGCTGAGGAAAATGAAAGCTGCCAATGTTTTTGGAGATGTCAAAGAGAATGATAAGCATTAGCATTGGTGGTGGAGGTGTTACAATGCTGCCTTACACTATGAATTGTACAGTGACAAGGCCCTACTAGTTGAATAGCATTGTTAATCCAATCATTGTGGCTCTGCATGAACAACACAAGCCAAATTTCTTCTTCATGGATGACAATGGTTCAGCTCATCAAAGTCACATCATTAGGGAATGGCTGCTGGAGACTGGAGTACCTCAATGGGAGTGGCCTGCACTTTCCCTCTGTCTGATAAAACCTTTGGGATCAGCTGACTTACCTTGTAGAGACTTATAACTCTGAACCATAGAACCTCAATGGCTTGAGAGCTGACATTCAAGAAGAGTGGGATGCCATTTCACAGCAGACAATAACTCGACTTGTGAACATAATTGTCAAGCTGCAATTGATGCTGACGGCCACATGACAAGTTATTAAGACATTGACTTTTTTGAGGGGCTATACCCTCTACTGTTGTTGGCTTTTGCTTCAATAAATTGTTTGCCTAAATGTCCTACATTCATAATAAAAAATCACTACACAGTGAACTTTTTATATTTTCCATGAATTTCACTCAAAAACCAAATATCCCTAACTTTTTGTGAGTAATGTGTCCTAACCTGGATCCATCTCACAGACACAGTGGGTCTACTACCTCTTATTTCAAGTAAATCTGTATTGTTCTCTTTTCTCACTTCAGTACACTATTTATACAGTTTATTCAGTGTTTTATGGCCTTTTTTTTTACCTTATATTTATAGCTAGACTATGAGCTGTGATGCTCTCTTAGGCTGTGTGAGGGCGCATTTGCTATGCATATTTATGTTGTAGTCTTTAAAGTGAACCTGTCACCCCCTCCAGACATCTAAAAATACCATAGCCACCTTCTGTAGCACTAAAGTTGCAGTCTGACAAGGTGTCTATAGCATTTATGCTCCCTTGATTCACTGAAATAAAGACTTATATAGAATCTGTTTCAAACCAGACCCAAGACCGGGAGGCGGCTTTTCAAGTGTCTGTCTCCCTCCTCTGTGGTGTCAGTCATCCCTCTCTGCTCTCTGTGCACCTCCTCCAGGGCCATCTCCCTGCATTACAGAGCTTTGTCAGCTCTGCTACAACACAGAGCTGCTGTTATAGGAGACCCCACAGTAGTAAATCTAGCAGGAGGATACTGCCTGCTACGTAGCAGCCCTTGAGCTGAGCAGTTTTCACTTTCAGTTTCTTGTACCCAGCAGCATTGCTCCATCCTCAGCCCCTGATCTAAAGCACAAACTCAACTCTGCTGCACTGCTGACAGCTCAGCTCAAGGCTGCTATGTAGCAGGCAGTATCCTCCTGCTAGATTTACTACTGTGGGGTCTCCTATAACAGCAGCTCTGTGTTTGTAGCAGAGCTGACAAAGCTCTGTAATGCAGGGAGGTGGCCCTGGAGGCGGCGCACAGAGAGCAGAGAGGGATGACTGACACCACAGAGGAGGGAGACAGACACTTGAAAACCCGCCTCCCGGTCTTGGATCTGGTTTGAAACAGATTTTATAAAAGTGTTTATTTCAGTGAATCAAGGGAGCATAAATGCTATAGACACCTTGTCAGAATGCAGCCTTAGTGCTGCAGAAGGTGGCTATGTTATCTTTAGATGCCTGGAGGGGGTGACAGGTTCGCTTTAAGCCTTGAAGAAGATGACCGATCCTCTGAAACGTTGCCTAATGGATCATTATGTCCATGTTTTTTCACTTTATTTGTTGGATTGCTGCCTGTTTTATGCATTTTTTGTATCTGTCTATCTATCTACCTCCTAGTGAGACCTGCATGCTCAGTAGGCATACTGGAATCGGTTTAACTGGATCCTTCCTGTTTCAGTAAAACTGGATCCAGCATCCTTTCACTTTAATTTTAATTTATGCTGGATCCTTCTGGACCTGGTTAGTGGCATTGTTTTTGCCGAACCCAAAAAACGCTACATATTGTGTTTTTAAAGGTCGACAAAAAATTGATTACAGCAGCAACTTGATGCAACTGGATGCATCTGCACAAACTGGAGTACCCATTGAAAATCAATGGGCACTAACTGGATCTGGTTTCCATTCTATTATTTTTTAAAAAGAGCCATTTGTCTAAAAGTGTCTTAGAGCATACTGTTCTATTTTTGCTGTAGTGTTCTAACCCCCTGGAGCTACTTAAATGACATGGAAGGAGAGATAGATGTTATATTGTAAAACGGAAAGTGTACCTAAGATTTTTGCTAGTCACCCCACCTGCAAAGTTGTGCTGAAAGAACTCTAGAAGTTGTAGTGTTGTTTAAAAACTTTTGGCCTCACTTTCTATGTTAATTGTGGATTAGTCCTGGCTAGTGATGAGCGAGTGTAATTGTTACTATTTGCTATTAGCATGAATAGTACGGTATTTGCGATACTCATTACTCGGCGACTATCGCTGGTGCTCATGATTGATGTGTCGATCGTTATCGATCTGACTCATATTGCTGGCTCCCTTAAGTACACAAAGTGAGTTGGCACCTCAGTGAGGTCAGATTGGATGATAGACTCTCTCTGGGGGCACAACAAGGTGTTTTATGCAGTAGAAATGTAAAAAAGCCCACCCTCACGCCCTGTCAATGAAAGACTTGTTTTATCACCGGAAGTGTGTGGGCAGAGCCTATCACTAATTGAATAACATTGGACTTGCTATTTGGACGAATATATGAATATTAAAAACTACTCGTTACGATTATAGCGAGTGCAAATATTACGCCACTTGCTCATCACTAGTCCTGGCTCATCCAGAGGAATGGTAACAAATGGCCTGCTAAAAGTTTTGACATGCATCAAATAAGCCAATGCACCTAGCCAGGACTACAGCCCCCCGTAGAGTTCCATGAAGAAGAATAAGAATCGTGTCTCACCCACAACTACAGACCCATGTACCCTCACACATCTGCTATTCCTCTTTTGTTTAACATCCTCTCTTGGCCTTCCAACACTTACTTCCTTTGCTTAGCATGAAGACAGGAATACACTAGTCTTTGTTCAGGGTGTGATTTAACTAACTCCCCTCTCCTGCTCTTACCACAACCTTCTTTCTGTCAAAAACACCCCACTTACCACACATACAGAAATCTACGTATCGTCAAAAACAGGTGTTCAGATCATCAGTGGAAAAATCACTTTCAGCAAAAGACTTCATTCACTATAAATTGATGCTCAAAACCTATAACTCAGCTCTCAATCTGGCCAAACTACTACCCTCTACCCTCATCACATCATTATCCAAAATGACTCTCCTGAGTCCTAAAATTTATATAACCAACCTCAGTGCTGATGATCTGGCCACTTATTTCCAAGAAATAAATCAATCACATTGCCAGTTGCCAGCTATTTACCCTCCAAAATGAGTGGTAAAAGGTCTGCTGATGGTGGAAAGGGGAATAGGCATGTTGGAAAGGGTAAAAATCTTTGTGTCCATGGGGTAGCTGCTAAAGTAACAGAAACATCTGGTGAACAAATACCGTCTTCAAGCCAAGCTAAAATGGCCACTTCTTTTTGTGGACGATCTGATATTATCCCTTTTTTACGCAGCAGAGCATCGCTAAAACTTGTAGATAAGGCCCAAAAACAGCAGGTGCTTCAATGCATATCAAGCGCTCCATTAAGTGGGCTTTCCTCCACCTCAACTTCAACATCACAAACCCTCCAGTCCTCAGAGGTGTCACCCCAATTGCACTTGCTTAATCACAGCTCACAAGTTTCCAGCTACCCTATTGACTATGGGGAAACACAGATGGATGAGTCTGCAGAGCTGTTCACTCATACTATAGCCTGGGAATCAGAGGTCTGCTCCAAAGCTCCATTGAGTGAAGACGAGGAAAAGATCTGCACCGATACCCAAAATCTTTGTGAGTCGGATCCAGGCCCAGATGAACAAGGGTCCGAGCATAATGTAGACCCTCATTTTCAAACTGTAACCCCTGTTGGTGGAGACAATGAGGCAGATGATGATGAGACTCAGATACAGTCATATGAAAAAGTTTGGGCACTACTCTTAATCTTACTCAAATTGTTTTTTTGCAACAGCTATTTCTGTGTGATATATATGTAATAACTGATGGACACATTAATATTTCAGGTTTGAAATTAGGTTTATCGTACTAACCAAAAATGTGAAATATGCATTATTTAAAAATTTGACAGGTGCCAAAGTATGGGCACCCTTCTGATTTTCATAATTTGAATACTCCTAACTATTTTTACTGACTTACTGAAGCACTAAATTGGTTTGGTAACCTCATTGAGCTTTGTACTTCATAGCCCGGTGTATCCAATCATGAGAAAAGCTATTTCAGGTATCCACTTGCAAGTTGTTCTCCTAGTTGCATCTTCTCTGAGGAGTGGCATCATGGGCTCCTCAAAACAGCTCTCAAATGATCTGAAAAAAAAAGAATGTTCAACATAGTTGTTCAGGGGAAGGATACAAAAAGTTGTCTTGGAGATTTAACCTGTCAGTTTCCACTCTGAGGAACATAGTAAGGAAATGAAAGACTACAGGGACAGTTCTTGTAAAGGCCAGAAGTGGCAGGCCAACAAAAATATCAGAAAGGCAGAAAAGAAGAAGGTGAGAACAGTCAAGAACAATCCACAGACCACCTCCAAAGACCTGCAGCATCATCTTGCTGCAGATGGTGTCACTGTGCATCGGTCAGCAATACAGCGCACACTGCACAAGGAGAAGCTGTATGGGAGAGTGATGCGAAAGAAGCGGTTTCTGCATGCACACCTCAAACAGAGTCGCCTGAAGTATGCAAAAGCACATTTGGACAAGCCAGTTTCATTTTGGAAGAAGGTCCTGTAAACTGATGAAACAGAGATTGAGTTGTTTGGTCATACAACAAGGCGTTATGCATGGCGCCACAAAAACACAGCATTCCAAGAAAAACACTTGCTACCCACTGTCAAATTTGGGGGACGGTCCATCATGCTTTGGGGCTGTGTGGCCAATGACGGCATCGGGAATCTTGTTAAAGTTGAGGGTCGCATGGATTCCACTCAGTATCAGCAGATTCTTGAGAACAATGTTCAAGAATCAGTGTCAAAGTTAAAGTTACACCGGGGATGGATCTTTCAGCAAGACAATGATCCAAAACACCGCTCCAAATCTACTCATACATTCATGCAGAGGAACAATTGCAATGTTCTGGAATGGCCATCCCAGTCTCTAGACCTGAATATCATTGAACATCTGTGGGATGTTTTGAAGCGGGCTGTCTATGCTCGGCGACCATCAAACTTAACTGAACTGGAATTGTTTTGTAAAGAGGAATGGTCGGAAAATACATTCATCCAGGATCCAGGAACTCATTAACAGCTACAGGAAGCGACTAGAGGCTGTTATTTCTGCAAAAGGTGGATCTACTAAATATTAATGTCACTTTTCTGTTGAGGTCCCCATACTTTGGCACCTGTCAAATTTTGAAATAATGCATATTTCATATTTTCGGTTAGTACAATAAACCTCATTTCAATCCTGAAATATTACTGTGTCCATCAGTTATTACATATATCGCACTGAAATAGCTGTTGCAAAAACCCAAATTAAAAAAAAAAAAAAGAGTAAGATTAAGAGTGGTGCCCAAATTTTTTCATATGATTGTACCTCATTGTACTGACAACTTAACTTTGCGCTCAGGGCAGGAAGAGGTTGGCTCTGAGGATGACGAGTGTGAGAACACACAGGGTGATGATGAGGTTGGAGATCCCACTTACTGTCAACCCACAGGCAGGCAGTTGATGAGCTCATCAGAGGAGGTGGAGGAGGATGGTAGTGACAAGGTTAGGTTGTGGCTTCCTGGACAGAGACGGAGTCCTGGAAGCACATCAACAACTGCGTCCTCAGCCACAACTCTGCCTCTGTGCAGGTCGCAGGTCGCATGGGCGCTAAGCTTTGCCTAGCCTGGGCCTTTTTTCTGATCGCAAAGGATGACCCAACTCATGTTATCTGCCAAGTTTGTAAACAAAAACTGAGTAGCGGTCAAAAAATCAATAGTTTGAGTACTTCATGCATGAACCGTCACATGGATATGAAGCATAAGTCACAGTGGGAATCTCACTGTGCTACAATACAGCCTAGTGGGCCTGGCCAACTACAGTCTGCCCCATCAAGCGCATCTGCGTCTTCTTCATCCTCTGTGACAGTGGAAACAGCTGTCAGACAGGCTTTTGGATGCAGAACTTCCACCTCTTTATCTGCAATAGTCAGTGTGATTGACAGGTCGTCAGTTGTTTTGGAAGTGGAAAAACCTGCTGTTGATGAGCACTTTCAGACATCGATAGCACCACCTTTTTATAAATGCGATGTAATAAGTAAAAATCTCCTCTCCCTGCACCTCAGTCACAGACCAGCAGTTTGTCTGGGACACCCTACTCAACCTTGTCTCAGCACAGCAGCCAGCCCTCGGTCCCTCAGATAAGGACAAGTAAAAGACCATTTCCTTCTACCCTTGCCAAAACTAAGAAATTGAATTTCACCATCTGCAAGCTGTTGGCTACAGAAATGCTGCCTTTTCGTATGGTGGAAACAGCGGATTTTTGAGACCATATGGCCGTTGCAGTCTCCCAGTACCATATGCACAGTAACCACTACTTCTCAAAGAAAGCTGTGCCTGTGCTACACCAGCATCTCGCACACAACATCACGGCTTCTTTGAGAGACTCTGTGTGTGACAGGGTGCATTTCACTACTGACATTTAGACGAGTAAGCATTGACAGGGGTGTTACATGTTGTTGACTGGGACTGGGTGACTATGGTGAAAGCAGTAGAAGGGGCTGCTGTACAAGTCTTGCCATCCCATGGGTGCGCGTCAAACCTCTGTATCTAAGTGCTCCTCCACTGCTTCTGCCTACGGCTTTGTTCACACATACCTGCGTGTTTGGCATTCTCTGCATTTTTTAGCTGTTTATAAAAACACAGATGCGTTAACGCATGGTACACTTGAGTGTAGCTGCGTTTTTTTTGCAACACATGCGTTTTTTTCACCATTCCAAAAAACACTGCATGCAGCGTTTGTTGGGTGCTGTAAAAAAATGCATGGGTTGTTTAAAAAACACATGCATTTTTTTAACATGGGGCCCTATGGGAAAAGCATGCGTTAACGCATGGCACATATAGGCACCTGTGTTAACGCATGCGTTAACGCATATGCGTTTTTAATGAAAAAATGACTAAGACCAAAAACTCCTCAAAAACGTTCAGAACCACAGGGGACACTATTTGGCACCCTTAGAAAAACTGATCAGTTTTTCTAAGGGCTAAAAAAGAGCATTGGCATGTGTGAACAAGGCCTACTCCACCTCTTCTAAGTCCTTCACCTGCACCCAAAGCCTGTCTGATAATGTGACCCGCGTTCAAACTGCTCAGATGGAATCCAGCACACTATTATTATTATTTATTATTATTATTTATTTGTATAGCGCCATTAGTTCCATGGCGCTTTACATGTGTAAGGGCAGAACAAGGATGAGTACATAAAAAACGACAAATAAATCATACAGGTACATTAGGGCAGAGATCCTGTCCATAAGGGCTCACAGTCTGTAGGGGATGGGTGGGAGACAGTAGGAGGGGGAGAGGTGAGATGGTGCAGCGGATTAGGTCTCCGTGTTAGTTATAGGCTTGAAGGAAGAGGTGGGTCTTCAGGTTTTACTTGAAGGTTCCCAGGGTAGGGGAGTGTCTGATGTGGTGGGGGAGAGAGTTCCAGAGTATGGCGGATGCACGAGAGAAGTCTTGTATGCGGTTGTGGGAGGTGGAGATTCGGGGGGAGAAGAGATGGAGTTCTTGAGAGGAGCGCAAATTGCGTGAGAGCTGGTATCGGGAGACCAAGTCAGAGATGTATGGAGGGGACAGGTTGTGTATGGCCTTGTATGTCAGGATTAAGGTTTTGAACTTAGATCTCTGGGAAGTAGGGAGCCAGTGGAGGGCTTGGCAGAGGGGGGAGCCGGGGGAGTAACGGGGCGACAGGTGGATGAGTTGGGTCGGAGGGGTGCAAGGGATGAAGCAGGGAGGCCGGTGAACAGGAGGTTGCAGTAGTCGAGGCAGGAGATAATAAGGGCGTGGACAAGTGTTTTGGCAATGTCATGGTCAAGGAAGGCGGGATCCGTGAGATGTTTTTAAGCTGGAGGTGGCAGGAGGTGGCGAGGGCCTGGATGTGTGGCTTGAAGGAGAGGGCAGAGTCGAGGATTACACCGAGTCACTTGGCGTGGGGGACAGGTGAGAGTGTGCAGTCGTTGACCGTGATGGTTAGGTCGGGTAGGGGGGAAGAGCGACTTGGGGGAAGACGATGAACTCGGTTTTATCCATGTTGAGTTTGAGGAAACGAGCGGAGAAGAAGGATGAGATGGCAGACAGGGAGTGTGGGATTTTGGATAGCAGGGAGGTGATGTCAGGGCCGGAGAGGTAGAGCTGGGTGTCGTCGGCGTAGAGGTGGTATTGGAGGCCGTGGGACTCGATGAGTTGGCCTAGGCCGAGGGTGTAGATGGACAAGAGTAAGGGTCCCAGCCATGGGGAACTCCAACAGATAGGGGGTGGGACGAGGAGGATGTGTGGGAGTGGGTGACGCTGAAGGTCCGGTCTGTTAGGTATGAGGAGATCCAGGAGAGGGGCCAGGTCATTGATGCCAAGGGATTCTAGAATTTGAAGCAGGAGGGAGGGGTCGACTGTGTCGAAGGCAGCAGAGAGGTCGAGGAGGAGAAGGATGGAGTAGTGTCGCTTGCTCTTGGCGGTCAGTAGGTCATTGGTGACTTTGGTTAGGGCTGTTCGGTGGAGTGGTGGGCTCGGAAACCGGATTGCAGCCAGTCAAAGAGGGAGCACGAGGAGAGATGGGAGGACAGTTTGGAGTAGACATGTTGCTCAAGCATTTTTGAGACAAAGGGGAGGAGAGATATGGGACGATATTTGGAGACTGTTGCGGGGTCGAGGGAGGGTTTTTTGAGGATGGGTGTGATGAGGGCATGTTTGAAGGATGAGGGGAAGACACCGGTGGTAAGTGATGTGTTGAAGAGATGGGTTAGGGCAGGGATAAGGACAGTGGTGAGGTTAGGGATGAGATGGGAGGAGAGAGGGTCGAGGGCACAAGTGGTGAGGTGTGATCGTGCTAGAAGGGAGGAGAGGCGCACTTCAGTCATGGAGGAGAAGATACTTTTGGTCGAGGGGGGTTGGGTGATAGAGAGAGAGGGCTGAGGGGATTGGGAATCGAATCTTTCTCTAATCTTGTCGATCTTCTGTTTAAAGAAGCTCCTTACTATGCTGGCAGCACGGCTCAACGTCATCAGGCGGTGTTTACATTAAAATGCCTGGGAAATGTGAGTTTTCCAGGGACAATGTGTCGTCGGTCCGCGCTGCCACAAATGACTGAATTAGAAGTTCACTCTATACCTTTATTTGGATCCATCCAATGCGTTTCGGAGCCTGCTATGCTCCTTCATCAGGGAGTGTATGATGAAGGAGCATAGCAGGCTCCGAAATGCGTTGGATGGATCCAAATAAAGGTATAGAGTGAACTTCTGATTCAGTCATTTGTGGCAGCGCGGACCGACGACACATTGTCCCTGGAAAACTCTGGAATTTGACCACATAGCACGTGGAGGTATGGGTCCAGCAGCAGCCGCCATTACGTTTTTCATACTGGTTGTGTGTCACACAACTAGACCAAGTGAGCAGTGTTCATTACGGCTCTTTAGCCGCTGATTGTTAAAAAGATAAGGCCCTATCTGCACTTGCTTCCTTCTTTTAGTTTATTTGTTGGGAAATGTGAGTCACACAGCTGAGGAGTTGTGGTCAGCTCTGGAGACAGAGTTTAATGAATAGTTGTATCCATTGAACCTGCAGCCAGGGAAGGCCGTGTATGACAATGCTGCAAACCTGGGTGCGGCCCTTTGCCGGGGCAAGGTGACACATGTGCCTTGTATGGCTGACGTCTTTAACCTAATGGTCCAGCAGTTTCTAGCCCACCATCCCGGCCTAGATGCGCTTCTGCACAGGGCACGGTCGCTGTGTGCTCACTTCCGCCATTTGCATCACGCAGCTCAATGACTTGAATCTCTACAGAAGTCGTTTCGCCTGCCAGTTCACCGACTGAAATGTGATGTGCCGACACGATGGAATTCCACTCTGCACATGTTGCAGCGCCTGTGGCAGCAGTGATGAGCCCTGGTGCAGTATGTTATGGCATATAACCTGGGCCAATGTGATCCAGAGGTGGAGCAAATCACTCTGCTGAAGTGGTCTCAGATCAAGGACCTCTGAACCCTTCTGCAGAGTTTTGAAATGGCTACTAAGATGTTTAGCACTGACTATGCCATTATCAGCATGACAATTCCAGTCATCTACATGCTGGAGCATACTTTAACCGGTATTCGGAGTCATGTGGTGAGCCAAGAGAAAGGGGAGGAAGTAGAGGTGGAGGCATAAGTGGAGGGAATAACAAGATCTCAAAGGTCCAGATGGTCAGCAGCACCAAGGCGGCTGGCAAGGGAGGGTGGGTGAGACAGATTAACGAGGGCGTATGGTAGCAGCCAAACTGTTGATGAAGGTGCAGGAACCGAGGAAGAAATGGAGTACGAAGAGGCGATGGGCATGGAAGATTCAGCAGATAAGGGAGATCTGGATCACATTTCTGTTGTGCGAGGTTGGGGGTGAGAGGGCAGAGGAAGGAAGCGTGAATATTACCTCGCCGCCACCAACACAAGAAGGACTTGGTCCTCCTGGATGCGCAAGTCACATGAGCGTCATCTTGCTGCACTACCTGGGTTGCCACACTCTTAGATTCCCGGTACTAGAGTAAATTTGGCCAAAAGATTCCTGTCCTGGAAAGGGATTCACGCATGCAGGAGTATCAACAGAAACATTTACTTAATCTTAGATCTGCTTTTCCCCAAAACACCAGTAGAGCGCATAGTGAATATCGCAGTTCTAACTTTTTAACCCTGTGAACGTTGAGTTGTCATCATCACTCAAATGTTAACAGTAACAGTCTATCAAGTAACAGTAATTTTGTGGAATCGTTTCACCAATTTTTTACACCATCCTTTGCAAAGCCAGAAGGGTACCTTTACACACCGCTACAACAAGGTGGAAACAACCGGGTTTATGTGTCAAATATCAACCCGAGGTAGCGGCGTGTAAAGGCGGTTGTTTCCACCCGTCACTTTCGGCACCTGTTTCAGAGCAGTGCTCTAAAACAGGTTGATTTCAACCCGATGGTAACGGTGTGTAAATACAGTAGGGTAAGGTTTATTCGTCACCTAGATAACTCCCCGGGGCGTGGCACAGCCTCCGGGAAACCACCCCCCTTCAGCGATCATTGGTGGAAGCTCCTGCGTTGTGGTTGGTTGTCGCTGCGTAGGGCGGCATATTTATGGAGCTGACCAGTCACACTACACAATTGCTCGAGCGTCATGTATTAGTCAGCCTCCTGCGCTGGCTGGCCAATCATGATGCTATTGCTTTGTCCTATCAGCGTACGAACGTCTCGTAATCCACAATTCTGGCACACCTATGTGTTGTCCCTGCTGCACCAGGTCCTCCCATATTACCTTCTGTTACGGCGTGTAAATGAGGTAAGGTGCTCTACAGAAGGTAACTTTAGGCACCCGGCGGTGCATCCAGAGATAGATTCAACCTTCTGTAAAGCACCTTGTAGCGGCGTGTAAAGGCGGTATCGGGTACCGTTTGTAACCGTTGGTGCGTGCACGTGAAGCACCCAGTTGTTTCCACCCTGTTGCAGCGGCGTGTAAAGGTACCTGAAGAGAGAACAAGTCTGACACATAGTGAACGCCTAGAGAGGATGGTACAGGAGTATCTACAGCTCAATATCAATGCCATGACTGGGCAACTAGATCCTTGTTCATTTTGGGCTTCCAAACTGGAAAAATGACCTGAGCTTCCCACTCATGCCTTGGAGATTTTGTCGTGCCCCACAGCCAGCGTTCTCTCTGAACGTTTCTTCAGCGCTGCTGGTAGTGTGCTGACGGATGAGTGCACGCGTCTGTCCAATGACAATGTAAATTGACTAACTTTTAGTTAAAATGAAGTCATGGATCTGCAAGAACTTTGCCACCCCAGTGTCAGCCTGGGGAGACTGAACGGTTGTGTACTTTAGAATGTGCTGCATTAAACTCCACATTTCCATATTTCTACTCTGGGGCAATTGATGCCACTTAAGTGGTGGCTGTTCCAAATTTTATAAAAAAAAATGGAGACTGTTGTTTGGGTCTCCTTGCTGTTTGTTGTTTGACTTGAGTAGGGCCCACTGTGCTCAATACCTATCCTTCTATAGGGGGTGAGGCAATAGGGTGTTATCTCCTTACAGATATTGGCAAGAACCTTATTGAAAGCTGCTCACCTGGAAAAGTTGTGTTACACACAAGTATGGGCGCCTGGATAGAGCTGCTGCAGGAACCACACAGCCACGATCGACGTGGCGAAAAATAGTTGTATTGGGACGAAATGTCTCAGGATCTGCGCTGCTGAATGAATGAAATCAGAAACTGGAACACTGGTTTCAACGGGTGTTCTTTATGCCTATGCCTGCTCCTTCCTCAGGGACAAACAGGGAATGGTAACAAAAACTTCCTTATACACAGATAAGTTGACAAAATGCTGAATCATTATGATGTCACAAAAGGGGGTGGTGTGAAATGACGTCATGTGCTTGTCTCATCCATTAGAAACATATGTAAACATTGGGGGGAAAAAAACACATATATACATATACACATATATAATTTGTGAAACTCTGATGTGCCAGTGATCAACAATTCAAAAAGACAATGTTTGTTCTAAAAACAGCTGGAAAGGAAAAAAAACTGAAAAGGAAAAATAGGTGGAAGGGAAAAAACAACCCGAAATAAGGAAAAAGTATTGATTATACTTTTTCTTATTTCGGTTGTTTTTTCCCCTCCACCTCTTTTTCCTTTCCAGCTTATTTTCCTTTCCAGTTTTTTCCCTTTCCAGCTTTTCTTAGAAAAAACATTGTCTTTTTGAATTGTTGATCACTGGCACATTGGAGTTTTACAAATTATATACTGTATATACTCGTGTATAAGCCGACCCGTGTATAAGCCGACCCCCCTACTTTTGCCCCCAAAACCTGGGAAAACCTATTGACTCATGTATAAGCTGAGGGTGGACCCCAGCACAGGTATACAGCCCCCAGCAGTGTGGTATACAGCAGCCCCAGAGGTATATACAGCAGCCCCAGTGGTAGTATACAGCAGCAGCCCCAGTGGTAGTATACAGCAGCCCCAGAGGTATATACAGCAGCCCCAGTGGTATATACAGCAGCAGCTCCAGTAGTTAGTATACAGCAGCCCCAGAGGTATATACAGCAGCCCCAGTGGTAGTATACAGCATCCCCAGAGGTAGTATACAGCAGCCCCAGAGGTAGTATGCAGCAGCCCCAAAGGTATATACAGCAGCCCCAGTGGTAGTATACAACAGCCCCAGAGGTAGTATACAGCAGCCCCAGAGGTAGTATACAGCAGCCCCAGAGGTAGTATACAGCCCCAGGGGTAGTATACAGCAGCCCCAGAGGTATATACAGCCCCAGTGGTAGTATACAGCAACCCCAGAGGTATATACAGCCCCAGTGGTAGTATCCAGCAGTCCCAGAGGTATATACAGCCCCAGTGGTAGTATACAGCAGCCGCAGAGGTATATACAGCCCCAGTGGTAGTATACAGCAGCCCCAGAGGTATATACAGCCCCAGTGGTAGTATACAGCAGCCCCAGAGGTATATACAGCCCCAGTGGTAGTATACAGCAGCCCCAGAGGTATATACAGCCCCAGTGGTAGTATCCAGCAGCCCTAGAGGTATATAGAGCCCCAGTGGTAGTATACAGCAGCCCCAGAGGTATATACAGCCCCAGTGGTAGTATACAGTAGCCCCAGAGGTATATACAGCCCCAGTGGTAGTATACAGCAGCCCCAGAGGTATATACAGCCCCAGTGGTAGTATACAGCAGCCCCAGTGGTATATACAGCCCCAGTCGTAGTATACAGCAGCCCCAGAGGTATATACAGCCCCAGTGGTAGTATACAGCAGCCCCAGAGGTATATACAGCCCCAGTGGTAGTATACAGCAGCCCCAGAGGTATATACAGCCCCAGTGGTAGTATCCAGCAGCCCTAGAGGTATATAGAGCCCCAGTGGTAGTATACAGCAGCCCCAGAGGTATATACAGCCCCAGTGGTAGTATACAGTAGCCCCAGAGGTATATACAGCCCCAGTGGTAGTATACAGCAGCCCCAGAGGTATATACAGCCCCAGTGGTAGTATACAGCAGCCCCAGTGGTATATACAGCCCCAGTCGTAGTATACAGCAGCCCCAGAGGTATATACAGCCCCAGTGGTAGTATACAGCAACCCCAGAGGTATATACAGCTCCAGTGGTAGTATCCAGCAGCCCCAGAGGTATATACAGCCCCAGTGGTAGTATACAGTAGCCCCAGAGGTATATACAGCCCCAGTGGTAGTATACAGTAGCCCCAGAGGTATATACAGCCCCAGTGGTAGTATACAGCAGCCCCAGAGGTATATACAGCCCCAGTGGTAGTATACAGCAGCCCCAGTGGTATATACAGCCCCAGTGGTAGTATACAGCAGCCCCAGAGGTATATACAGCCCCAGTGGTAGTATACAGCAGCCCCAGAGGTATATACAGCCCCAGTGGTAGTATACAGGCCCCCCAGTGGTGGTATACTGACCCCCACCAGTAACACACAGCCCCCCCTCCTTAGTGTGTCCCCCCCAGGCTGCGGCACCTGTTAAAATAACAAACTTTAATACATCACCTTCCGGCGCAGCTCCTCTGCTCCTCCGCTCCCGGCTTCTTCTTCCTTATTGTGCTGGCTTCTGTGACCGCGCGCAGGAAATGACTTCATCTCCTGTGAAGTTTTGGGAAAGGAAGGTGTGTCACAGTCCGCGCTGCCAAGAAATCCGCTCGTAATAACGCTAGTAGTCAGTATCCAAATTTATCCTCTTTATTCATCCAACGCGTTTCAACGCCCTCCTGGCGTCTTCCTCAGGGATGTCCCTCCCCCACCAAACAACTCATATTTATACACATAGCAATTGCCATAACAAGTGGGTGTCCCCCATCATGTGACGTCAAAAACGTCATCATGGCTGGGCGGGTGTTACATTTTGGCGCAAAAATGTAAAACAACTTTATACATATATCAAAATGCAGGTTACATATCATTACATATATCTAAAAATTCAGTAAAATGTTAACATAAAAATCCTTCCTAAAAATCAAGCGGAAAATCACCCAAAAGCCTGTCCTGTGTGCGTGCATTGTGTAAAAAGATGTATAATGAGTAAAAGTAATGGTGGAGAATCAATTGTCACCTCTGGGTTTCGAACTTGTGTCTGCACAACAATCATTCTCATGGGTAAATTCATTATGCACTGAGCCATCAGTGTTGGCAACTATTTCAGCTTCTGATTTTTTACATCAGGTGACATGTATCTCTCTTTATTTTGCAGGCACCACCCTCCAGAGGAAACTGCCATAGGAGAATTTGAATCGGATATGAATTTTGTTCTTTCCCTCTTTATTTAAAATAACTTTATTCAAATAAAAATTAAAAGCTTATTAAATTATTATTAAATTATTATTAAATTAGTAATAAACTATAGAGAATTTTTAGGACTATGATAATTTTTGGACACATGATTAAAACTGAGTATATTAAACGAATTAATAGATAAAGGAAATTAGAATCTGAATATTGATTTTAATATAAATGCATCTTTGTTACATATGATTAAATATATCTAAATAAAAAATATAAAAAATATAAAATATATCTCAAAAAATATCTCAATAAAAAATTCTTCATTAAAAAGAATTCATAGAGTCATATTATTTGTATGCGAGACAAATGAATCCCAAGGATTGGAATATAGGAGGGACTTATGAGGATGGGGGATCAAGATGTATTGGTTCATCTCTCCACTGTGGGGAACCCTACCTCAGAAAAGAGCTGAGAGGTTACAAGTGCAATCACAGTCTCACTCACTCGCAGCCTGTGAGGAAAGATGTCAGGAGCTTTTCCCTTCCAAAAGGGCGGCTTATTATCCAGGTTCGTGTCCCAATACCCGTCTTAATGGAGGCTAAATATGTTTTTATTGCATCTGGTTCAAAGATATCTCCAATGGAAAGGATCCCAAAAAAATTCTTCTTTTAAAAAGAATTCGATTATTTATATGCGAGACAACCGAGGGTTGGGGCATGAGGGAAAACTTATAAAGATAGGGGGTCAGTATACATTAGTCCATCTCTTCACTATGAGGTATACCACCTCAAAACAGAGTAGAGGAATTGTACAGGCGATTAGAGTTACATTCATATCGATGTCAGATTGAAACGGGTGTCAACAAGGTTATGGCTCAGTGTAATATAATATCCAATATGTCAATATGTGGGCTCGCAAAAGTGAGGCTATTCATTCAATCATAGTTACACTGATATTGTAGTGTCATTACCAAGTTTAACCACTAGGTGGCAACAACAATGATGCTGTTGCCATAACAATGTAATGAGATGTGTACCAGTCTGCCAAAGGCTCTAATTGTCCGCCAGCAGGGGCGCTCATTCGCAGTGTGTGAAGAAAGGAGTCGGGAGTTTCTTCTCCCAGAGAAACTTATGACCCGGGTTTGTATCAGAATATTTCGTCAGTAGAGGCGCTTGTCTGCAGTCCGTGAAGAATGACATTATAACCACCGCTCAGGAAGCAGATTGGTGACTTGTGTTCGTGCCTGGTGAGAAATTTGCTTCTATCTAGCAACCAGCTATCTGCTGATTGTGAAAAAGTGTAATACTTGTTTGTATATATGCCAAGTGCCTGTGAGTTATGTGCTTCATTTTCAGTGATATCAAAGTGTGAACCAGTGAGTGTGAAAATTCTCATCACAAGTGATGTGCAAGAGTGGGACTAGTCACTATATTAATTCTGACACTATATTGAGTCCTCTAGGTTTTAATGTGTCTAATTTAAAAATCCAATATTTTTCTTTCTTTTGCAACATTTCAAATCTATTTGCAATATGTGCACCTATGTGATCTATAGGAGTGATTCTCAGTGTAGTGTGATCTCTATCATGATGGGTGTCAAAATGAAAGGACACACCATGCTTCTTAAAGCCATTCTTGATGTTGGAGCGATGTTTGTTAAGTCGCTCATGAAGGGGTCTAATAGTCCTTCCTATGTATTGCATATTACAGTCACATTCCAGTAAATAAATGATATACCTCATGGTACATGTCATATGATGTTTTATCTGGAACACTTCTTTGTTACTAAACGATGTAAAGGAAGTTCTTTGTTGTATGTTCCTGCAACACATACATCTCTTACGTCCACACTTTTTTGTTCCCCTTTTTGTGGTTGTTTCATCTGTCTCAGGTGACAACTGTCTCAATTTACTAGGTGCAATTTTCCCTTTTATGTTAGGTGCTCTTCTAAATGTCACTCCAGGGACTTCTGGAATTATCTCCTTCAAGACAGGGTCATTTTTAAGGATGTGCCAGTGTTTTACTATAGATTCCCTTATTTCTCTATGGTTTCTGTTGTAGGTGGTGATGAAATTACAGTCCTGTATTCCCTCTGTCTGTTTTTTGAGTGTAGGTGTCAACAGGTCTTTTTGTGGGATGACCCTGAAATGCTCCCGAGATCTATGTGTCAATTTTTTAGGATATCCCCTTTCATCAAATCTCTCCGTCAATACTCTAGATTGCTCCATGTAATCACTACTGGAGGAACAATTCTTCTTTATCCTTCTAAACTGACTGGCTGGGATGTTGTTTAGCCATCTTTTGTGGTGACCACTGTTGTAATTAATGTAGGAGTTACGATCTGTGGGTTTAAAAAAGGTTTTGGTCTGTATTGTATTGTTTTCCACAAAAATGACTAAGTCCAGAAAATTGATGCAGGTGTCATTCATATCATGCTCAAAACTGAATCCCCAATTGTTGCTCTCTATTCCCTTTATGAATTTACATATTTCACCTTGTGCTCTGTCCCAAATGAAGAACAGGTCATCTATGTATCTCCTGTATACAATCAGCCCATCTCTATGTATGTTCCCATGAATATGCATTTCCTCAAAGAGTCCCATGACCAGATTTGCATAGGAACATGCTGTCTTAGACCCCATGGCTGTGCCAAACTTTTGGTGGTACATTATTTTATCAAAAGTGAAGTAATTATTTTCCAATATAAAGGACAGACTGTCAAGAATGAAATTGATATTAGCCATATCTCTTGATAGATCATTTTTCAAAAAATACTCAATACATAGTAGCCCCAACTTATGTTCAATATTAGTGTAGAGTGAGTTAACATCCATGGTGAGGAAAATATATGATTCCTTCCAAGTCAATTGTTGCACAGTATTAATGATATCTGTCGAGTCTTTAGTGTAGCTGTCTAGTGTGAGAACATATTTCTGTAGTTCCCTATCCACATATGCAGCCAAATTGCTGCTAAGTGACCCAATGCCTGAAATTATAGGGCGTCCCGGGGGGTTGTTCAAATTCTTATGTATTTTTGGGAGATGGTAAAAGAAGGGTATAGGTGGTTCTCTTTTCAACAGAAATTTTTTCATTTCCAAAGTTAGGATTCCTTCTTCATGTGCCCTGCTTATTTTATTGTTATAGTCCTTTACTAAATCTGGGTAGGGGTTAATTGCAACTTGTTCATAATACTTATTATCCGACAATAATCTCAAGGCCTCTCCTATATAATCTGTTCTATTTTGTATAACAATCGCTCCTCCTTTATCTGCCGCCCGTATGGTGATGGAGTCATTCTCCTTTAGACTTTTTATGGCTAATTTCTCTCCTTTCATTAAGTTGTTCTTCTTGTTAGCCAGCATGCCCTGTTTTCTATTGCTTTTATGTTCTAAACTGTCTTTTTTCAGATCATTGAGTAGTAAGTCTTGAAAGGTTTCCAGTGCATGGCCTTTACTTTCTAGTGGATAGAACGTGGACCTATTCTTTAGCTTTTTATTGTCTTTGTTTTTCTGTGTGTCTTTCTTTCCTAAAGGGGCCCCCTTCATGTTGGACTCTAATGCAAAATGACGCTTAAGGGTTAATTTCCTAACAAAGTGATGAACATCTATGAATAAACTGAAGTCTTCTGGTTCAGTATTAGGACAAAATAAGAGCCCTCTATTAAGTAAACTGATCTCATCTTTAGTTAATGTATAATCTGATAAATTCACAATATTGCTGTTTCTGCTTGCTTTGTCTTTTAATCCTTGAAGCTTATCCGGACCTTTTTTCTGTCCCTTCCCTCTGCTACCTCTTTTTTCCTTTTTCCTGTGATGGGACTGAAGAAATTCGTTATGTCTTGGACCAAAGGTTTGGCCGCGACTAAAAAAGGCACAATGCCGTTATTGTTGTTCTTGGAATTATCAAGAACTACTCTCTTAATTGTGTTGGTCTCCTCACTACCTTTTGGTTCAGGTTGTGATTTAATGATGGCAATACCATTTTCACTTATGGAACTGTCAATATCTGGTGTAATCCCATTATTGCCTCCCTTCTCTTTATAAAGTTTAATAGGGCTGAGCGGTTTTGTTCTGTTAATTTTCTCAATTAACTCCTTAATGTTTCTTAAGTGTTCCTCATCACTTTCCATTTGTGTTGTATCATCCATTATATTATGTATCTGTGCTACAGTGACCACCTTATTTTGTTCGTTACTCTTTATATTAGTGCCTGTCTCTGGTTTTTCATTTTTATTGTCATCCTGTGTAATCGGGAAACCCTCCCCATCAAAGTATTCATCTCCAAAAATGCTATCATCTTCTTCTTCCTCCTCAATTGTTTCTACCTCAATGTCAGCCAAACTTTCAATGTTGATAGTTACATTATTGTTGTTAATGGGGCTGTCCATGCTGTTAACCCCTGAGTTTTTTGTATTTAGTTTCCCATCATTCTTTATTACTATCTCTTTGGGAATTATTTTCTTATCTATCTTGATTTCCTCTATCTTTCCTGTGCCTATTATTTCTTTCTGTTTGTTTATTGCCTCATTATTCCTATTGAATCTCGAGCTGTTAGAAAAACTCCTCCTATTTTGCTCCCTATTATATGAGGGTATTCTGTTCCTCTTGAACGTGTTACTCTCTGTATTAGTCTTGCCCTGAGTGTGGTCCTGCCTGTCCCTATTCAGTTTTCTGGTTTTCCTGGTGATGGTTTCCTGCTCCAGTCGCATCAGACTGGTGCTAATGTTTGAGTAAATTCTTTTGAATTCAGTACATGAATTATATTTAGTCAATTTATCCGTGAGTACATTTACCTCACTCGTGGCTTCATCAGCCAGTTTGGATCGTTTGTCACAGAGTATGCTGAGTAATGTATTCATGCATTTTTGGAGGACAAACTTCCAGTTTTCAGTGAAAGCATTGTCGTCCGGAAAAGGCGAGTTCAGGACCAATCTCAGTCCTCTAGGGCAAATGTTTTCCTGGATGTAAATGGTTAAAAACCGGGCATCGATTCCGTATTGGATTTCTTTCTGCAATGCATCATCCAAATTGTGTAACAAATCTTTCATTAATTTTGTCTCGTTTTCATCAAATAAAATGTCAGTAGTCTCAGTTTCATCAGAAATCAAATTCATGACTCCCACTGATTGTTGTATCAATTTTTCCCTTGACACAAACCTCCCACGTAGGTAATCCATTGCTGTAAACAGTTTTATGCTGCACTCTGTCCCCTTGGATCCAAGATCCCGTGTGCACCGTGGCTTCCCACTGCAACGATGAACTAATATAACAAGAAAAGAGAGGGGGGGGGACAAGAGGCGCAATAGTGCCCTTATCACTAGACACTAAACAAAGCAGGTGAGAAAAAGGTTCACTCACCTAGTCCAGTTGTACCACCCACAACTGGTTAAGAGGCCTGATATGATAAGTATCCTGATGGCTGCTGCTGGACTTCCACCGGTCTCCACTCGGGTAGACGAACTTGAAGTTTTGGGAAAGGAAGGTGTGTCACAGTCCGCGCTGCCAAGAAATCCGCTCGTAATAACGCTAGTAGTCAGTATCCAAATTTATCCTCTTTATTCATCCAACGCGTTTCAACGCCCTCCTGGCGTCTTCCTCAGGGATGTCCCTCCCCCACCAAACAACTCATATTTATACACATAGCAATTGCCATAACAAGTGGGTGTTCCCCATCATGTGACGTCAAAAACGTCATCATGGCTGGGCGGGTGTTACATTTTGGCGCAAAAATGTAAAACAACTTTATACATATATCAAAATGCAGGTTACATATCATTACATATATCTAAAAATTCAGTAAAATGTTAACATAAAAATCCTTCCTAAAAATCAAGCGGAAAATCACCCAAAAGCCTGTCCTGTGTGCGTGCATTGTGTAAAAAGATGTATAATGAGTAAAAGTAATGGTGGAGAATCAATTGTCACCTCTGGGTTTCGAACTTGTGTCTGCACAACAATCATTCTCATGGGTAAATTCATTATGCACTGAGCCATCAGTGTTGGCAACTATTTCAGCTTCTGATTTTTTACATCAGGTGACATGTATCTCTCTTTATTTTGCAGGCACCACCCTCCAGAGGAAACTGCCATAGGAGAATTTGATCCGGATATGAATTTTGTTCTTTCCCTCTTTATTTAAAATAACTTTATTCAAATAAAAATTAAAAGCTTATTAAATTATTATTAAATAATTATTAAATTAGTAATAAACTATAGAGAATTTTTAGGAACATACAACAAAGAACTTCCTTTACATCGTTTAGTAACAAAGAAGTGTTCCAGATAAAACATCATATGACATGTACCACGAGGTATATCATTTATTTACTGGAATGTGACTGTAATATGCAATACATAGGAAGGACTATTAGACCCCTTCATGAGCGACTTAACAAACATCGCTCCAACATCAAGAATGGCTTTAAGAAGCATGGTGTGTCCTTTCATTTTGACACCCATCATGATAGAGATCACACTACACTGAGAATCACTCCTACAGATCACATAGGTGCACACATTGCAAATAGATTTGAAATGTTGCAAAAGAAAGAAAAATATTGGATTTTTAAATTAGACACATTAAAACCTAGAGGACTCAATATAGTGTCAGAATTAATATAGTGACTAGTCCCACTCTTGCACATCACTTGTGATGAGAATTTTCACACTCACTGGTTCACACTTTGATATCACTGAAAATGAAGCACATAACTCACAGGCACTTGGCATATATACAAACAAGTATTACACTTTTTCACAATCAGCAGATAGCTGGTTGCTAGATAGAAGCAAATTTCTCACCAGGCACGAACACAAGTCACCAATCTGCTTCCTGAGCGGTGGTTATAATGTCATTCTTCACGGACTGCAGACAAGTGCCTCTACTGACGAAATATTCTGATACAAACCCGGGTCATAAGTTTCTCTGGGAGAAGAAACTCCCGACTCCTTTCTTCACACACTGCGAATGAGCGCCCCTGCTGGCGGACAATTAGAGCCTTTGGCAGACTGGTACACATCTCATTACATTGTTATGGCAACAGCATCATTGTTGTTGCCACCTAGTGGTTAAACTTGGTAATTACACTACAATATCAGTGTAACTATGATTGAATGAATAGCCTCACTTTTGCGAGCCCACATATTGACATATTGGATATTATATTACACTGAGCCATAACCTTGTTGACACCCGTTTCAATCTGACATCGATATGAATGTAACTCTAATCGCCTGTACAATTCCTCTACTCTGTTTTGAGGTGGTATACCTCATAGTGAAGAGATGGACTAATGTATACTGACCCCCTATCTTTATAAGTTTTCCCTCATGCCCCAACCCTCGGTTGTCTCGCATATAAATAATCGAATTCTTTTTAAAAGAAGAATTTTTTTGGGATCCTTTCCATTGGAGATATCTTTGAACCAGATGCAATAAAAACATATTTAGCCTCCATTAAGACGGGTATTGGGACACGAACCTGGATAATAAGCCGCCCTTTTGGAAGGGAAAAGCTCCTGACATCTTTCCTCACAGGCTGCGAGTGAGTGAGACTGTGATTGCACTTGTAACCTCTCAGCTCTTTTCTGAGGTAGGGTTCCCCACAGTGGAGAGATGAACCAATACATCTTGATCCCCCATCCTCATAAGTCCCTCCTATATTCCAATCCTTGGGATTCATTTGTCTCGCATACAAATAATATGACTCTATGAATTCTTTTTAATGAAGAATTTTTTATTGAGATATTTTTTGAGATATATTTTATATTTTTTATATTTTTTATTTAGATATATTTAATCATATGTAACAAAGATGCATTTATATTAAAATCAATATTCAGATTCTAATTTCCTTTATCTATTAATTCGTTTAATATACTCAGTTTTAATCATGTGTCCAATAATGATCATAGTCCTAAAAATTCTCTATAGTTTATTACTAATTTAATAATAATTTAATAATAATTTAATAAGCTTTTAATTTTTATTTGAATAAAGTTATTTTAAATAAAGAGGGAAAGAACAAAATTCATATCCGGATCAAATTCTCCTATGGCAGTTTCCTCTGGAGGGTGGTGCCTGCAAAATAAAGAGAGATACATGTCACCTGATGTAAAAAATCAGAAGCTGAAATAGTTGCCAACACTGATGGCTCAGTGCATAATGAATTTACCCATGAGAATGATTGTTGTGCAGACACAAGTTCGAAACCCAGAGGTGACAATTGATTCTCCACCATTACTTTTACTCATTATACATCTTTTTACACAATGCACGCACACAGGACAGGCTTTTGGGTGATTTTCCGCTTGATTTTTAGGAAGGATTTTTATGTTAACATTTTACTGAATTTTTAGATATATGTAATGATATGTAACCTGCATTTTGATATATGTATAAAGTTGTTTTACATTTTTGCGCCAAAATGTAACACCCGCCCAGCCATGATGACGTTTTTGACGTCACATGATGGGGAACACCCACTTGTTATGGCAATTGCTATGTGTATAAATATGAGTTGTTTGGTGGGGGAGGGACATCCCTGAGGAAGACGCCAGGAGGGCGTTGAAACGCGTTGGATGAATAAAGAGGATAAATTTGGATACTGACTACTAGCGTTATTACGAGCGGATTTCTTGGCAGCGCGGACTGTGACACACCTTCCTTTCCCAAAACTTCAAGTTCGTCTACCCGAGTGGAGACCGGTGGAAGTCCAGCAGCAGCCATCAGGATACTTATCATATCAGGCCTCTTAACCAGTTGTGGGTGGCACAACTGGACTAGGTGAGTGAACCTTTTTCTCACCTGCTTTGTTTAGTGTCTAGTGATAAGGGCACTATTGCGCCTCTTGTCCCCCCCCCCTCTCTTTTCTTTTCATCTCCTGTGCCCGGTCACATGACACCGGAAGCAAGAAGAAGAAGCCGGGACCGGAGGAGCGGAGGAGCTGCGCCGGAAGGTGATGTATTAAAGTTTGTTATTTTAACAGGTGCCGCAGCCTGGGGGGGGACATACTAAGGAGGGGGGGACATACTAAGGAGGGGGGGCTATGTGTTACTGGTGGGGGCCTGTGTAGTGCAATATGCACGGCATCCCCCCGCCGCTGATGGACGGGGGGATGTCGTGCATATTCATTGCACTAATAAGGCGGCCACACGTGACTGCCTGCGGGCACCGCGGCCCCCTCCTGCCTCCTCCAGCCACCGGTGCAGCCCCCCCCCCCCACAGCATACCGAGTGACTCGTTTTTTTGGGCTGAAAAACTCGGCTTATACACGAGTATATACGGTATATGTATATATTTATGTTGGGTTTTTTTTTCCCAATGTTTACATATGTTTCTATTGGATGAGACAAGAACATGACGTCATTTCATCCCACCCCCTTTTGAGACATCATAATCATTCAGCATTTTGTCAACTTATCTGTATATAAGGAAGTTTTTGTTACCATTCCCTGTTTGTCCTTGAGGAAGGAGCATGGTAACGCTCTGCAATGCGTAGGAATAAAGAACACCCATTGAAACCAGTGTTCCAGTTTCTGATTTCATTCATTCAGCAGCGCGGATCCTGAGACACTTCGTCCCAATACAACAATACCTATCCTTGATACTCCTGCCCCTGTTTCTGAATATTCAACCTTTTTGTCCATCGAACAAGTGATGAATAAATTAGCTGTATTCAGATCCACCATTTTTGGGAGCTTGAAAGCATTGTTTGGTCAATCTCCCCTGTCCACTAGGCCTAATCAAGTCACTTACCTTCCTCTCTAATTTCCTGTAGTAATCCACAAAACTGATAGTGGTCCCACCTGTGTGTTGCGGGGCATATCATTGATGGAAAAACTTGCAAGAGCTTTGAATTTATGTGGCCCTCTAGGCCCAAACAGGTCTCTGACCTACCTCTACCTTATTTCCTGTAGTATTCCGCAAAACTAATGGTGGTCTCACCTGTGTGTGGCGGGGCATATCATTGATGGGAACGCATGCAAGAGCTTTGAATTTATGTGGCCCTCTAGGCCCAAACAGCTCTCTGACCTACCTCTCCATTAATTCACGTAGCACTCTACAAAACTAATGGTGTTCCCACCTGTGTGTGGCAGGGCATATCATTGATGGGAACGCTTGCATGAGCTTTGACTTTATCCGGCCTACTAGACCCAAACAGGTCTCTGACCTACCTCTCTATTAATTCATTTAGTACTCCACAAAACTAATAGTGGTCCCACTTGAGTGTAGCGGGGCATATCATTGATGGGAACACTTGCAAGAGCTTTGAATTTATGTGGCCCTCTAGGCCCAATCAGGTCTCTGACCTACCTCTCTATTATTTCCTGTAGTATTCCACAAAGCTAATGGTGATCTCACCTGTGTGTGGCGGTGCATATCATTAATGGATTAATGGGAAAACTTGCAAGAGCTTTGAATTTATGTGGCCCTCTAAGCCCAATCAAGTCTCTGACCTACCTCTCCATTATTTCCTGTAGTACTCCACAAAACTAATGCTGGTCCCACCTGTATGTGGCAAGGCATATCAAATGTAGTCCAAATGAGTGTTCTTGTTTAGATTAGCTACATCTCTGGTAGAGAATCTCTGCTAGGGATGTAGCTAAGCAGTGCACCTGGCCATGGGAAAGTTCATATGAGTTCATGCAGTCAAGCATGAACTCCCATGAACCCTGTGACGGCACTGCGACTATTTCAAATGAACAGCTTATGTATCAGCCCCCTCCCTGTTGCTGCGCTCCCCGTACGGTCCTAAGTTAGGATCAGGCTGGGAGGCGGTGGGTGAGTGGAGGATCAGGCTGGGAGATGGCAGGGGAGTGGAGGATCGGGTTGGGTGGTGGCTGCGGAGCAGAGGATCGGGTTGTGAGGTGGTGGGGGAGCGTAGGATCGGGCTTGGAGGCGGCTGGGGAGCGTGCATCATCTAAGTGTGATTGTTTAAAACCCGGCAGCTTTTTACCGCCGGCTTTTAAACAATCATGCACCCATTTCAGCCTTTTCTTCAGCCCCCAGACCGCTATGTAGGGTCCTGCAGAAAAGTACTCGCATTTCCCATTGACGTACATTGTACTAGCTACTCCTAGCAAGTAATTATAAGGAAACTCGCGGAGTACCGAATAGTAAAGACTTTACTCGCTCATCCCTACTGCTGGACTATGTGTTGCTTTGTAATGTCTTTATTGTGTGAACGTGTTTTTGCTTAAATGTAAAACTCTGTGGAACATGTTGTCATTAAATAAATATTATAATTAATTATTATTAATTGTGAATACCTTGCAATAAAAAAATGACAGTAATTTTTTTTTACTGCCTTTAGCTATTTGAACAATTGCTGGGTATGTTTACCCTAGAGGTATATTTCCTTTCTCTGTTGTAGCTGTCATAAAATAGATTTTACACATTTCATCACACAAGTAACACCTACAAAGTTTATTATATTTGCTTGAAGCTTAGTAGGCTTATATAGAGCGCTATAGAATTTATGCAAAGCTTGCCTCATATGCCCTCTCCATACAGCTTGCCTTAACTGCAGCCAAATTACTTATTATATAGCACTTGTCCTTGTAAATGATCTGAAATTAAAAAAAAAGTTAAGGCTTATTGAAAATGTCTAGATAGCGACTCAGTGCGGTTGTTATTCATCATTTAATTAAAGTTGGGAAAATTAGGAGGACATTTTCTGGTCCACTTAAATACAAATGATAATATAAGGTTGCTCCATAATATAAATGCTAACATCAGGCTTTCCACATTATGAATTACTTCTTCCTGGAATCCATCATAGTTAACCTTCTTTGTGTAAACTAAAACTTATTGGCTTTTCTTATCAAGGTTAAATGCTGTAGTGCACTTGAGTAAGTTACAGATTGTTTTCAAGTTATAAAGCATACTTGGCAATTTACAAGATAGCCTCAAAGGAATGCTGTCAGCAAGATTAACAAGATGGTGTTTGGTAACTTAAAACCTATGTTCAGTATTATTTATTAATCTACTAATATCTTTATATATAGTTGTGTATAACTGCTTTATTCATTAAATTTACTTATATTTAGTGCTAAAATTATGTATTACACATACATTTACAAATGTAATTTTTACTAAACCTTCATATGTTTATTAAACTTTCCTAGTGTGTGTTAATCATCAGTTAGTATTTTTTCAACTTTTAACAGCCTTAATTTTTGACAAGCAACTATGCATTCTATATTCTGGCAGGGACTCTCTAAGCAAATGCCAAATAAATTGAGTTGCAATCCTGCAAGTGTGATCTTTGGTCTTATCATCTTGGTTTCAATGATTTCTTGCAGACCACAGACAGTGGCATTATTTTATTCATATCTCATTCACTGCCTGGCATTAGAAGCAAGGAGTTATCCAAATCACCTCCACCTTGGTTTACATTAGTTTCTTCCTGCACTGTAATTGAGTGTTACCAGTCAGTGATTAAGAAATAAGAAGGTGTTTTACCAAATAGTAAGTTTGCCGTAATTGATGGGTTGTCATGGCTGAGATGAGCAAACTTTCCCTGATGCCATTGCCTGAGAGTGGTTGCAGGGGTCTATGTTTAACGCCTTTGAGGAGCAATGTACCCAAGACAAGGTGGCAACATTCTTACAGATGAGGGGGTTTGGGTTCTTAGCAGAACATAGATCTGGTGACAGGTGCTATTAAACTCATCTTGCTCAAATTGCGCAAGGTGCGCAAATTAAGAGGTGCTTTGATACTGCCCTACAGATGCTGGCGAAGGAACTGCGGGCCTCTGGACTGAAGGTGTGAGGTATGGAAATGCAAGACACTACACACACTCCTATAGAACAGGGCTGGGCAACTCCATTGAAAGCATGCACTGTTTGCGGCCCTGGAGGACTGTAGTTAGCCACCCTTACCCTAGAAGTCTTTGTGGAGGTGGCCAGAGTGTAAGAGTACTGACCCACCCCAGGGCAGTGGGGTACCTGGTCCCGGGCATTGTAGTTTCACTGGGGGATGTCACGGGTGGCCTGTGGCCCTGGTGGTAACTAAAAAAGGGTTTAAAATAAAAATAAAAGAGTTTGTGACACCACCTACTGTATCCGGTAATGATACTGGCACTGCTTGCAGACCTCCGGGGTGATGATAACGCAGCTAGTTGGTAATGCTCCCTGTAGGTGGAGCGGGATCCCCTGGGCAGTGATGGATGATAGGGATTCTACACAGGGAGGTGGCTCATCAGGTGGAGATTCTGGCAGACAGTCTGTTATGAGGGAGCAAGAGTATGGCTCCTCCGGCGCAGGCCAATAAAACACAACACACAGTCTTTGTCTCTGAACCGGGCTTTACTGGTGACTCAGGCAGCAAACAGTCTTTACACACAGTCGATGGGTATTGCTGGCCTGAGTAGTCACCAGAGAACTAGGAAGAACTAGGATGTCTCACTGGGATCCCTTGGTGATATGCCTGCCTCGTCTTTAATCTACCCTTACTGCGCTCTACCTCTGTTCCTTCCTCACAGAGCCCTCCGCCGGTCCACACGGATCCTTATGGACGGTTCCTGTCTTGAGGCTTCCGATCCTATACGGGGCCTTAGTTGATTATGCCGGGTGTTGGCCGTGACCTCTGAAGAAGCCAGTGCCCTCCGGTTCTGCAGCTTGGGGATATACGCCCACACCGCTTCGGAGCTGGTCCTGCAGTTTTGGACTGGATCCTTCCAGCTGGGAGACGTACCGGCACAGATTCGGGTGCACCTCAACACCCTAGGATCCCATTCTTCCTCCAGTCCACCTGTACTGAGGTGCCCTCCACTGCGCTTCTCACAGGGTTCACTTCCAGACTCCTTCTCCTCTCGCTAACTTACCCGCTCTCCACTACCTACCCAAGCTCCTCCCACTGGGACCGGTTTCCTAGCAATGGTTAACCCTATGATCCCCTGACCTAAAGTGTGTGGATGCGTGTATTGAGGGTCTCCTATTGACATCCCAGTCCCAGGGATACTGCACACTCTGGTCTGGGTGCAGTACCCCTCCGAGGCATCCTGACCAGCCTTCAAGGCAATGGGGTACGTGGTTCAAGGCATTGATTTTACTGGGGATGTCACGGGGCCTGTTGCCCGGTTCCGTGGCCCTGGTGGTCCCTGAAATGGGGGAACAGTAAATAAAAAAGGTGTTTCATGATGGAACCTACTGCTCCGGTAAGGTTACCAGCGCTGCGAGACAGACCTCCGGGGTGATGGTAAAGCAGCAAGATGGTTATGCTCCCCGTAGGCAGAGTGGGATCCCCAGGGCAGTCGTGGATGATGGGAGTTGTGGAACAGGTCGGCGGCCCCTCAGGCGCAGGTGAATGAATTACAACACACAGTTTACAACTTGCAAAGGGTTTACTGGCAGTTCTTGAAACACAGTCTTTTCGGGTCTGCCTGGCCTGGGAAGTTACTGAAAGTTAGGATGCCCCACTCGGGTCCCTCAGTGGAGTACCTACTGTTCCTGCCCAGTCCCTTCCAGCGCTCCCTCCTTTCTTCCTCAGTGCCTCCATGCGCAGATCCTGAAGCCAGCTACCTTGGATCCTCTCTAGCTGAGTGACTCCTCTCTGAGCTCTTGGGATCCTATATGAGGCCTTTTCCTGGGTGCGCCGGGTGTCGACCTCGACTCCCTGAAGAAGCTCGGCCCTCCGGTTTCGCGGCTCATTGATGAACACCCGTACAAATTCTTGAAGCCGGTCCTCCATCTCGGGACTGAACCCCTCTGGCCTGTGATTGTACTGCATTCAGATTCGGGTGCACAGCAACACCTGGTGCCCCTAGCGTCCCCTTCCTTCACGACGGCTTCACTGTCGTCCCGCATTTCTCACTCCCCAGTGGAGCTCTATGCTAACTCTAACTCTAACTGACTTTCTCCTCCCACCCACACACTTTTCTACCCTGTCATTCCTCCCAAGGGCATTGGTCCTCTCTTAGTGGGTCCACCCACAGTCCCCTACCAAGGGTGTGAGAATGTGTAATGAGCAGCATCCCAATTCCTCAGCCACAGGAGTACTACCACCCTTTTGTGGGTGCAGTACCCCTCTGTGGCGTCCTGACCAGTGGGGTGCCACATTACCTTCCACCAAAACTGCAGCTCTCCCTGGGCCCTCTTAGGCCCTGTGCCCACGGTGCGTTGTTTGATGCTTTTTTGATGCAGATTTTGGGAATCCGCATTTCTATCCTGAATCCAGAAAAGTCTGACAGTTCAGAAGTACTGTGCCCACGTTGCATTTTTTCCTTGCAGATTTGGAGTAGATTTCTTTTTCTACCCCCAAATCTGCACCAAATCTGCAAGGAAAAAACAACAACATTGGCTCCAGGATAGAAATGCAAATTTTGATGCAGATTCTGAAAATCTGTTTTAAAAAAAAGTATTAAACAGCAAACAGGGCCAAAGGCCCTACAAGTATATGGGGGGTTACATTAACAGAAGACATTCCTCATATGCTGTGAGAGCAGGAACAAATTTGAGAAGCAGTGCCATAACAAACATTACTGCAGTTCAGACCTGAGGGGTCACACAGGGGCAATCCTGCAGATTGAACTGCCCTGCACTCCCTTATGTCACCGTTCCTCACACGAGCTGTCTCATAATACTGTGAGATTTACTGCTACACCTCGCGTGATATCATGAGACGTGTTATGAGCACTTAAGCCACTGAGGTTATTTCCCGCTGTGTAATCTGAGACAACCTCATGGAAGTCATGGCTTGTCACACTGCCAAGAGCCATGCAGGTACTGATCGTACCCCCATTTTCTGGGACTACTTCAGCATTTATTTGGGTTTCTTTTCTTTTTTATCTATTTTTTACATCCTAGATAGATAGATAGATAGATAGATAGATAGATAGATAGATGTCAATCAGGTATATACATTTTTTTGTGCTACCCCCTATTTTTCATTACCTGTTAAGGTACAGGTGATAGCTACAACCGGCAGACCACAACTGGTGGCTTAACTTTGGCTGGTAATCCAAAACAAAGGTCACCCTAAGCTATTTTTTCAAATTACTTATTTATAACTTATACAATAATTTGGAAAAAAAAAGGCATAGGATCACCCCCATTTTGGATCACCAGCGACAGTAAAGTCAACAGTTAGGGTCTTGTATTCTCAGGATGGGAAGAACAATGCTTCATGGATCCCCACCACCCTAAAAATAGCAGGCCGTCACTGCCCCAGAACAGACGCCTCCATAAGATGCCATTCCTGGTGCTTCACCCCTACTCTTTCCGCTGCCCTAGTATGTAGCAGTCAGGATTATAGAAGGCCTTAATGACAAATGAGTATTATTACTGTCATCAACCACTGAATTGGTAATGTAAAGGCGTCTATGAAACCTCCACATTACCAATCCAGTTACTAAATAGTTAAAAAACAGAGACACAGAGAAAAATGCTATATTACAAAGAAAATACAAGGCATAAATTATTTTATTGTAAATAAAACACAAAGACAACAACCAACTGTTAACCATTTATTAAGGAAAAACATACCCTCCGACCATAATCCACAGCAATGTCCCTCGAAGATCTGCAGTGCTGCTACATCCCTGTCAACAGACTCATGTCCATTCACCTGGGGCAGTAGGCTCATGCTGACACTCGGCTGTGACGTGAGAGCGTTTGTCTGAGAACTCTGCAGAGCAAGCTTTGTCCTCAGATGAACTGTCTAACATCACCACTCAGCTAAGAAAACTGGATGCCAGTGTCTGAGTGCTAATCCCGGTGGTCAGACACGTCTCTGGGCTCTCCTCTCATTGAGATTAGGGATGGGCGAATCTACTCGCTAGGACTCGTTACTCGGCGAGTAGTAAGGGACTCGCAGGACTCGGTACTCTGCGAGTTTCCCAGCGTTTACTCGCACGAGTCCAATGCAAATCAATGGCAAACGCTGACAAAACTAGGATTGCCATTGTCTAGCATTAGACTCGGCTACTGTGCCAGTGATAGCAGGGAGACTCGCAAAGTAACTGCTGTTACTTTGCGAGCCGAGTCCAGCTGTCTTCTCTGTGCAGGCTGCCGCAGCTCCAGGGTCCTAGAGCCCGCCTGCTCACAGAGATGATGTAGCAGTGCTGAGATTGTTCTCAGTCTGCTCATTCCCTGTGCATAGACATCTATATCTATGCACAGGGGATGTACCAGAGAGGACATCGCGTTTTGGACTGCGTCGGACAGAAGAGGATTTTTTTAATTAAAGATGGAGTCCCTAATGGCTTTTTTTTTATTTCAAATAAAAAATTTTCTCTGTGTTGTATTTTTTTAACCCTTTATTGGAGATTCTTAGTGGCTGGGTCAAACGTGGCCTGACATTAAGAATCTCGGGCTTAATGCCAGCTTGTATAACAAAGCTGGTATTAACCCCTTTATTACCCAGCGTGCCACCGCCACCAGGGCCGCTGGAAGAGCGGGGTTCAGCGCCAGAGGATGGCGCTTCAATGAACGCGCCATCTTCTGGGGTGGCTGCGGGCTGCAATTTGAAGCGGGGGGTGCCCAGAAAGCTTGGGCATCCCTGCGCTGCGGATTCCAGCCCCCAGCTGCTTAGCTGTACCTGGCTAGACATAGAAATTGCGCGGAGCCACACGCATTTTTTTTTTATTATTTCATGAATTTCATGAAATAATTAAAAAAAAATGCATGGGGTGAGCCAAAGCTCACTATCCAAGACAAGTCCAGGGGTCTTAGAAAAAGGATTTTATTCCATCAACCTGTTTCATGGGTGGCTGCCCACTTCATCAGAATATATCCCATGAAAGTGTTGATGTAATAAAATCTGTTTTTGTCTTGGATCGTGACCTTTGATTTCCCACTTCCTTCTAACACACGTGGCTTCTTTGTTTCAATGGTGGTTTGCAGCAACCTATTATGCTCCCATAGCAGTTGTAGCTTTCACAACCTGATCAGGTGAGTGGTTCCTATAACATTTAGAGTTCCTATCATCAATTGGTTAAGACCCTTTTTGCGCTTTTCTTTATTTTAGCTCATATCATTACTAGCAAAGAAAGCTGTGCACGCTTTGATATTTGCATAGTTCAATCTATGTTACATTTATAAATAGCGTAGGTGTGCTAAACTAGTCACATAGTGTGCCACATCCATCAAGTTGGTGACAGCTACAGTTATTTTAGGAAATGTTGGTCTTGTATTGTGTTATGCTCAGTCACTGTAAATGTATAATATTACAAAGGGAAGGAAAAGATAGCGTGTAGAATGGACCGGGATCAAGCCAATAAATATATCTCAATAATTTTATTAACCATAGACCCCTCTGACCCCTGAGGAAGCCCCCAGTTTAGAGGGGCGACACGCGTTGGGTGAGGGTCCTTTGGTCCTGACTGGCTGCAAATATATACCCCTTAGTGGGCAATGATGGTAATTTTACAGGGCACCTTTGACAACAATGCATATTAGTTGCTTTTTTGCTCCTTCCTTGGTTTCACATGTATTTTCCAGTTGATTTGATGCATTTTCTGATGTTTGATGACTAGCCTGTCTGTCTCCTAAGATGTATACGAATTTGTAGGGGGTTTACCCACCTGCTTAATCCAGATACAGGCCTGTCTATCAGTGCTATTGATTATATGTCTGCTCTGGAAACAGATTTTGATAGTTTTTTTTTTTTTTTTTTCTTTCTGTGATTCCACTGCCCATTATGTCATTTAGTGCATCCTGTTCATTGCAGCCAGTCTTGATGTTAGCAGCTTGGCTGCTATTTTAATTGTTTTTAAATGTTTGTCACTGCACATGTGTGTACCTGTTTTTTCTATGGTTAATAAAATTATTGAGATATATTTATTGGCTTGATCCCGGTCCATTCTACACGCTATCTTTTCCTTCCCTTTGCATTGATTATATAAGCGTGGGATTTGGTGATCCTTCTTGTGCGGCACCTACCTACATGTCTATGAATGTATAATATTATGTATGTTGATCATTTTTGCCCCTCATTTAGTGGAATTATTTGATAACCGTAAAACTATATTGTTTAAAAAAGTATATAATATCTGACGTAGATGAATCATTTGTGGGCCTCACAGTGCTGCTTTTCATTATAAACTAAATCCAGGGCTATGCACTATTGATTAGTACCTAAGCTTGACATATTCTATAAATGTTATCAGCTTTCAGTATCAAGTATGATTTGAACAATAGTCAATATATCAATATATGCTGAGCATATTTTTCCAACAATGATAACACATATTGTCAGGGCCGTATTATTCATTAGGCACTTGTGGGCGGATGCCTGGGGCAGCAGGTTGAGGGGGCGGCGCCATCATTAAGACTTTTTTGCTTGTTTAAAAAAAAAAAGTCACCCCCTTCGCCGGACTAAGTAACAAAACCGGTGTATTTTTAAGGGGGGGAATGCGAGGTCTCAGCGCACTGCAGGGGCAGAGGAGGAGCAGTATACAACCCTGTGTATACACAGTGATGGAGAATGTACCTGATTCTGGAGCACAGCAGGACCTGCAGTGATGTCATCCACATGTGACCAGGGGGCGGAGCCATGTTTTGCCGGCAGGAAGAAATACTGTAGAATCAGAATGTCAACAAATGTGGAGCTGGGACCGGATACTCAAGGTACATGGAAAGTGGGGGGAGATGCAGAGGGCATTAGGGGGCGCAGAGGATAAGGGGGGAGCAAAGGACTTGGGGGGTGCAGAGGATATGGGGGGTTCAAAGGACCTGGAGGGTGCAGAGGATATGGTGAGGGGTGCAAAGGACCTGGGGGGTGCAGAGGATATGTGGGAGTGCAGAGGACATGAGGGGGTGCAGAGGATATGGGGGGTGCAAAGAACCTGGGGGGTGCAGATAATATGAGGGAGTGCAGAGGACATGAGGGGGTGCAGAGGACATGAGGGGGTGCAAAGGACATGGGGTGCAGAGGATATGGAAAGGTGCAGAGGACCAGGGGGGTGCAGAGGATATGAGGGGTACAGAGGATATGGGGGGTGGAGAGGACATGGAGGTTGCAAAGGATATAGGAATGTGCAGAGGACCTGGGGGGGTGCATAGGGCATGAGGGGGTGAAGAGGATATGGGGGGATGCAAAGGACCTGAGGGGTGCAGAGGATATGGAGGGTGGAAAGGACATTAGGGGGTGCAGAGGATGTTGGAAGGTGCAGAGGACCTAGGGGGTTGCAGAGGACATGAGGGGGTGCAGAGGATATGGGGGGTGGAGAGGACATTGGGGGTGCAGAGGATTTAGGAAGGTGTAGAGGACCTGGGGGGTGGATAGGACATGAGGGGGTGCAGAGGACATGAGGGGATGAAGAGTGCATGAGGGTGTGCACAGGACATGAGGGGATGCAGAGGACATGGGGGGGTTCAGAAGACATGAGGGGGTGCAGAGGACATATGTGGTGCAGAGGTCATGGGTGGTGCAGAGGACATGAGGGGGTGCAGAGAACATAAGGGGGTGCAGAGGATATAAGGGGATGCAGAAGTCATGAGGGGGTGCAGAGGTCATGAGGGTGCGGAGGATGTGAGGGTGCGGAGGACATGAGGGGTTGCAGAGGACATGAGGGTGCGGAGGACATGAGGGTGCGGAGGATGTGAGGGTGCGGAGGACATGAGGTGGTGCAGAGGATATGATGGGGTGCAGAGGATATGGGGGGTGCAGAGTACATGAGGGGGTGCAGAAGATCTGAAGGGGTGCAGAGGACCTGGGGGGTGCAGAGGACCTGGGGGTGCAGAGGACATGAGGGGATGCAGAGGACCTAAGAGATGTAGAGGACCTGAGGGGGTGCAGAGGACATCAGGGGATGGAGAGGACATGAGATGGTGCAGAGGATATGAAGGGGTGCAGAGGACATGGGGGTGCAGAGGACATGAGGGTGCAGAGAACATGAGGGGGCAGAGGACATGAGGCTGCGGAGGACATGAGGGTGCAGAGGACATGATGTGGTGCAGAGGATATGAGGGGGTGCAGAGCATATGGGGGGTGGAGAGGACATGGGGGGTACAGAGGACCATGGGGAAGGTGCAGAGGAAATGAGGGGGTGCAGAGGACATGAGGGGGTGCAGATCATATGGGGGGTGCAGAGGATCTGAGGGGGTGCAGAGGACATGAGGGGTTGCAACTTGCAGAGGATCTGAGGGGGTGCAGAGGACATGAGGGGGTGCAGAGGATATGAGGCGGTGCAGCAGACATAAGGGGGTGCAGCGGACATGAGGGCGTGGAGAGGACATGAGGTTGTGGAGAGGACATGAGGGGGTGCAGAGGACATGAGGGGATGCAGAGAACATGGGAGGGTGCAGATGACATGAGGGTGCAGAGGACATGAGGGTGCAGAGGACATGAGGGGGTGCAGAGGTCATGAGAGGGTGCAGAGGATATGAGGGGGTGCAGAGGACAAGAGGGTGCAGAGGACAAGAGGGTGCAGAGGACATGAGGGTGCAGAGGACATGATGTGGTGCAGAGGATATGAGGGGGTGCAGAGGATATGGGGGGTGGAGAGGACATGGGGAGTGCAGAGGACGATGGGGAAGGTGCAGAGGAAATGAGGGGGTGCAGAGGACATGAGGGGTTGCAGAGGATCTGAGGAGGTGCAGAGGACATGAGGGGGTGCAGCAGACATAAGGGGGTGCAGCGGACATGAGGGCGTGGAGAGGACATGAGGGTGTGAAGAGGACATGAGGGAGTGCAGAGGACATAAGGAGGTGCAGAGGACATGGGGGTGCAGGCTGTGCAGGGGGATAGAGGGTGTATTCTGTGCAGTGGCCATGTAGGGTGCATTCTGTGCAGGGGGGATGAAGGTTGCAAGATGTGCAGGGGGCATGGAGGGTGCAGTCTGTGCAGAGGAATGGAGGGTGCAGTCTGTACAGAGGGCATGGGGGATTGTGCAGGCTGTGCAGAGGGAATGGGGGTTATGCAGGTTGTGCAGAGGGCATGGGGGGCTATGCAGAGGACATAGGGGTTCAGGCTGTGCAGAGGACATAGGGGTGCAGGCTGTGAAGGGAGATGGAAGGTGCAGGGTGTTTTAAGATAGAGCCCCATAATGTAGGTGACGATGAGGGAGAAATGAAGTGCTCCACTGTGGAGCTGAAGATGTTAATATCTTTTACCTCTAGATTGTGGAGGGGAATAGGGGAATTCACTCAGTATACAGTAAGGTCACAGTATGGGAGGCAGTATACAAAAGTAATAAGTGTGAGGACACAGTATGGGGGAAGCAGCATACGAGGGACACAGTATGGGGGAAGCAGCATACAAGGGACAATGTGAGGGATGGAGAGGGGCACGGAGGATGTGAACAGAGTGGAGGCCATAGTTCCTATCACAGCTACATTGTGTAATTTGGACAGTGTATAAGCCATGGTCCTTAAGGGGAAATTATTTGACAAATATTGTTCCTAAAGAAAGACAGTATGGCAGCCATACTTTATGGGGAATAGATAGAGTTATAGTATTTAAGGGGGAAAGTATGAAAGCAATATTTTATAGGAAGGGACAGTGTGGGGGGCACTTTTTGGGGAGGGAGCACAGCGGGGCAAGTATTTATTCAGGTGCAGAGCATGTGAGGATATTTTTTATTTAGGTACAATAGTAATGACAGTGTTATGTTTAAGGGAATCGTGTTGGTATGTGCCACAGAAGAGCAGAGAAGAGGGATGTCTGCAGAGACGAGTTGTGGATGTCCAAAGTCCTCATGGTATCTGGTCATGAAAGAGATTAAAATAAAGATGATTCTTATTAGAGAAGATGTCACCCAATAAGGTACCCGGATCTTATTGTGGACAATTGCTGCCTCCCGGTTGTATGAAGCTGATCGGCAGTTATTGTCAGCGGTGAACGCGCCATAACACGTTCACCGCCGACCAATCAGAATAGCATCGCGCGCTATGGCGCCATATTTCAAATACACTATACTCAGTGTATTTGAAATATGGAGCCATGGGACGCGCCACTATTCTGATTGGTCGACGCTGAACGCGGGCGTCCAATCAGCATAGCGGCGCTCGCCACGTCGCCATGTGTAAAATCCACCCTTTACTTCAGATTTTACACATAGCGACGTGGCGAGTGCCGCTATGCTGATTGGCCGCCCACGTTCAGCACCGACCAATCAGAATAGCGGCACGCGCCATGGCGCCATATTTCAAATACACTGAGTATAGTGTATTTGAAATATGGTGCCATAGCGCGTGCCGCTATTCTGATTGGTTGGCGGTGAATGCGGCAACCAATCAGAATAGCGGCGGACGTTATGGCGCCATATTTCAAATGCAAATATGGCGCCATAGCGCGCGCCGCTATTCTGATTGGTCGGCGATGAACGCGGCGACCAATCAGAATAGCGGCGTGCACCATGGCGCCATATTTCAAATTCACTGAGTACAGTGTATTTGAAATATGGCGCCATAGCGCGCGCCACTATTCTGATTGGTCGGCGCAGAACGCTGGCGGCCAATCAGCATAGCGGCGCTCGCCATGGCGCAATGTGTAAAATCCACCCATTGCTTCAGATTTTACACATGGCGCCGTGGTGAGTGCCGCTATGCTGATTGGCCGCCCGCGTTCAGCGCCAACCAATCAGAGTAGCGGCACGCGCCATGGCACCATATTTCAAATACACTGAGTATAGTGTATTTGAAATATGGCGCCATAGCTTGCGCCACTATTCTCATTGTTCGGCGGTGAACATGGCGACCGAATAGAATAGCGGGGCACGCCATGGCGCCATATTTCAAATACACTGAGTATAGTGTATTTGAAATATGGCACCATAGTGCGCGCAGCTGTTCTGATTGGTCGCCGCGTTCACCACCGACCAATCAGAATAGCGGTGCGCGCTATGGCGCCATATGAGTCCCGCTCCTGCTTACGGCCGCCATCTTGGCTCACCCTGAACGGGTGTAGGGCTCCGGTGACGTCACGTAGCTCCGGACAAAGTGATGGAAGTGCCATTGGCTTCTATATATAGCTCTGGACAAAGTGACGGAAGTGCCATTGGCTTCTATATATAGCTCCGGACAAAGTGACAGAAGTGACATTGGCTTCTATATATAGCTCCGGACAAAGTGACGGAAGCGCCTTCGGCTTTTATATATTAGATGAGGCACTTTGGTAATGAGACATCTTCTTATAGGCCATCAGCTGAGCTAGCTATCATTTACTTATTTCCTTGCATTATTTATCATTATCACATCACTAAATATATGGACATCTATGGTTTGATTTCTTTGCCGATGTAGATTGGATGGGTTGTTACTGACATCCAGGAAGAAATTTATGGTAATTGCATCTTTAGAAATATATTTACTTAGAAACTTAGTGATGTGTTCAATAGTTATTCCACCCACTGTACATATAAATATCTTATGGTACTTTCCGTAGTACACACTATTTTTGAGCAAAAAAGTATAAAACCATCCCACCACTACCCCAATTAAAATGGTTCTAAACTCTAATATTAAAATCTTAGCTAGTATTAAACAACCTCAATGTAAGTGAGACAGAGAGGGACCAGAGTCCAACTGTTCATACACCTCAGCATAGGAAGCTATGTAAATGATTTACCCGGGTCAGGAATTGGGGGGCCAAGCCCCCTGCTTTTGAATAGTACAAGAACTAAAACATAACCAAGGACTAGGGATGAACTATAAATTGGTATACATAAAACATGGAATGATGTTCATACTGTGGCCAATAACCCCTTATATGTACATCATGGGTCGGCTCCCTTATTTTGATGTGAGCTCCAGCAGTGAGCTCACATCATTTCCCCAATATCTCAGCTGATCTCATCAGCTGAGATGTGGGGCTAACAGCACCGATTGTATCCGCGATCCTATCGGTGCTGTTAATCCTTAGGATCGCACTGTCATTCACTGACAGCGTGATCCAAAAGCGCTGCTGCGGAGACCGTACCATTCCCCACTGATATCAGAGGTCCCATGATAAAATGACAGGAGCTCGATGCATCACCTGATAGCCCGGGGTTATGCAGTCACCGCGAATGCTATCAGGGTTCACTTCCACACATAGTGATCATTTGTGCCATGTCATGATGTGCTGCAGGTCATTAGGACATTGAACAAGCAATTGAACTGTGCAACAATGTGGCGCCCCATGGGTCAGTGTAAAATAAAGAATGCATTAAAAATAAAGTTTTTAAAAATATGAAAAAACCCCTCAAAGTTCAAATCACCCCCTTTTGCCCTATTCAAACTAAAAGTATTAAAAAATAATAAAAACACATATTTTGTATCGCCACGTTCAGAAATGTCCGATCTATCAAGATATAAAATCAATTAATCAGAGCTATTAACTGCGTAACGGAAAAAAAGAGCAAAACACCAAAATTACGTTATTTTGGTAGCCGCAACATTGTAATAAAATGCAATAATGGGTGATCAAAACAGCGCATCCACCCAAAAATGTTATCATGAAAAACGTTAGCTCAAGCTGCAAAATATAAGTTGTCACACAGCCCAGGATCCCGAAAAAGGAGAACGCTACGGGTCACGGAATATGGCGCAAAAAGTGCAATGCTTTTTTTTCAAACTTCTGAATTTTTTTCACCACTTAAATCGTAGTAAAAGTATACATGTTTGGTATCTATCTAAGGCGGCCGTCACACGGTGCAATATTGCTAACGATATCGTTTAAGCGATCTGCTTTTTGATCGCTTAAGCGATATCGTTTGTGCATCGCTGCGTGCAATCAAGCGATTTTACAATGTAAAATCACTTGATCGTGACATCACAGATATGAGAGCCGGGGCTCATATCAAGCTACAAACGCTTGAACAATCTGCTTCATCGTGGTGTGTGACACCACGATGAACGATCTCCCAGCGGCACTGCCTATGCTGGGAGATGGTATCTATGGTAAACGTCGGGTTACTAAGCGCAGCGCGGCGCCTAGTAACCCGATGTGTACCATAGTTACCAGCGATCTCGCTGCTCCACATCGCTGGTGAGTCTGTCTGTGTGACAGCTCACCAGCGATGTGAGCGATATTGTTAGCGATCGCGCGTGCACTTGATCGCTAATAATATCGCTCACGATATTGATGAGTGTGACGGCCGCCTAAGAAATCATATCAATCCAAGCCATCATACCGCCATGTCAGTTTTACCATATAGTGAACACGGTGAACAAAAAAAACAAAAAACAAATATGTAATTGCACTTTTTTTCAATTTCAAAGCACTTGGAATTTTTTTCCTATTTCCCTGAACACTATATGGTAAAATAAATGATTTCATCTGAAAGTACAACTCATATCACAAAAAACAAGCCCTGATATGTCTATACTGACAGAAAAAAAAAGTTATGGCTTTTGGAAGAAGGGGAGGAATAAACAAAAATGTAAAACAAAAAAATGCGAAGGGGTTAAACATACAAAACCTAAGATAAAAACAAAAGGAGCATAATTATAGTACACCTAAACAACATAGTGTGTTTAGTACCCACTCTTTTAGATCAAAAAAATTGTAAAGCCATTCTACCTTGGCAAGGAATATCCTAATCACTGTTCTAAACTCTAATATTAAAATTTCACAAAACTAACAATAAGGAAAAATGAGCAAATACCCTAGAATAAATAAAAATAAATAAATTGCTAAAGTGCATGAAACTAAACTGGGTACTTGGTGACATTATTTGATCAAAAAATGCACAAGCCATCCTACCAACAACAAGGTGACCCCATCAGGACAGACCCTACCTTACAGTTTTAAAAAACCTTACCATATATCTTGCAATGTGTATGGCAAGGGGTAAGAAGGCCTGGATCCCAACAGAGAACACCAGTAATAGGAGGCTGAACACATTAAATAATGTCTAGCTCAAAGGCAGGCCACACCTCAGATTGCATAAACTGCAACAAAACATACTGAAGCAAAACAAGGGCTGGAAATAATATGTAATCATGCAGCAAATACCCTAGAATAAATAAAAGTAAATTGCTAAGTGCAGTTAAATAAACACGGTACTTAATGACATTATTTGATAAAAAAAGTGCCAGCGACAAAGTGATCCCATTGGGAGAGTCCCTACCAAGCAATGGCAAGTAGGTCTGGGCCCCAGCAGAGAATCCCAGCAGTAGTAAGTTGTGCACATTAAATAATGTTTAGCTCAAAGGCAGGCCACACCTCAGATTGCAAAACTGCAACAAAACATACTGAAACAATACCAGAGCTGGAACTAAAATGTAATCATGCAGTGGGTGCATGTTCACATTGATCTTATAATGACAAAAACAATAATAAGGAAAAATAAGTGACTAGCCCAATGGGGGTCGTGGGGTACTTGGAGCCGGGCCTGGCGGTGACGTCGGGGACTGGGATGTCATGATGGTGTGAGCCAGTCCATGGCCCCAGAGTGGTCAATAAAAGGGGGTTAAGTTTGTTGAAAAGGGTTAGGGAGTAGTTTGTTGTGACGCCACCCGAGGTGTGCGGCTGTAGGGGCCGCTGCTGAAGGCCGGAACCTCTGCGGATGATGAAATGGCACCTGTGATGGTGTCGCTCTCCACGGGTTGAGCAGATCCCCAGGGCATCTGGAATAAGGGGGTATTTGGGGGCTGGAGAGCCAGCCGGGCCTTACTGGCTGCAGGGAAGGACCGACACTTCTCCTAAGCAGGCTCCTGCTGCGCCGTTTTAGTCTACTGCTCCTCAGGTGGGAAATAAACAGTCTCACACACTTCTGAGTTCCAAACCTGGTTTACTTCAGTTCTTCCTCTGCACAAACCTCAAGTCACAGTTCAAGTACATTTGCGGTCCGGGTAGTCCTTAGCAACCAAGATGGCTTGTCCAGTACACTCCTTTCATGTTCCTTTCCTCTTGGGCCTTCCTGCCTCAGTGCTGTTTGCTCTCCTTCTTCCTGCAAGCGTCTCCGCGCACAGAGCCCCAATCCAGCAGACATGGGCCTTGTCAGGTGACCAGCTGTGTCCCCTGACCCTAGTACGGCTGCCTTCTCGGCGGATGTGCAGGGAGTTGGCCGCAGCTCCTCTGGATCTCATGGCCACAGATTCCATGGATGGAGCTTGGAGTCTCCTCGCCACCTTTCAGGGCCGGTTCCATGGTTCTCGCACTACTCCTCCGCTTCACTGTAGACTCGGGCACACAGGTGGATCGCTCACTGCCCGCGCCCCTAGGACTCCCTCTGTCTCCTTGCGGTGTCTGGCTTCGGGACCCAGGACAAGCCTCAACTCTGCTTAAGACCTCTGGGTCAGTTCTCTCTGTCCTCTCTTGCTGCTGACCTCTTCCAACTGACCACCCACTTCCTGTGGTGTTTCCCTTTGTCCCTTTCCTTTCCCTGACTGCTTCCTGCTCACTTCCCACCCACCACCTTTCTCCCCCCGCCATCCCACAGGCTGCCTGAACTGACCCAATACCTGGGTTCACCTGCTATTCCAGGGACCAGGTGTGTTGGGTGTGTTTGTGGGTGACTGGACTTACCAACCCTGGTTACCGCAGACAGGAATACCACACCCATAGATTGAGTGCAGTACACTTCTGTGGCCACCAGACCACAGGGGCACCACATAATCAAATACAAATAGAATAAGACTGACAAGCCCAAAAGGGAGGAGTAAAAAAAAATAGTGATGTCATGCTGGACACGTCAATCACCTGCTGCACTGATTTACAGGTGATTAAATCCTGGTGTTTTGTTCCCTTCAGAGCATAGTGACTGTACCACCAGCTGACTGCAATATACACACTTTATGTGTTCAGTGGATGTATATGACAATGCTGGTATTATATCAGTACAGTAAGATTAACTTTTCTAATTTAGGAAACTCACTAGAGATTATAAGACTGACAGAAAATATATATTTTTTATATTTACTATTATACCCTTTATTGTTTTATTTCAATTTTGTATTTCCTATTGAGAAAACATAATTGAGATTAAATGAGATTTGAGATGAACTTAGAGCAGTATTTTTTAACAACGTGAGGATTTGCAAACATTGATCACTAGAGATGCATTATTTTCCTTATTTAAGTTTTTGTTTTATCTTTCCTGTTGTGCGTTTATAACATAATAGTATTTGGAGCATTAGACCACTGATTGATTTGCTGCCACTCATTACAGTAATTCTTAGTAGATAACATATTACCAAGGACGCAGTGAGCAAGCAGAATTCTCAATATCTTTATAGCTTCAGACAATAATACAAAGGTGACCTGGGCTATATGTACAGAATGTACCTCCTCACGGGAATACTCTTTCATAACTATCATTGAACCAAATCTTCAGTACATCTATAAACTAAAACTTTGACTTGAGAGCATCTTTTCTTAAGCATGGATGACAGTTTTCTGAAAAGGTTACAGAGGTAAAGGAAGACAATGCATGAAGTGCACTTTATAGCCCAAAGTGTTTCTATCATGTCCATATGACTGTCAAAGGATAACACCAAGGTGTGACTTATTTTATTTTACTAGAAATCATTTAAATTGATGGTCGATGAAAAAAAATCAAACTGTCCTCTATCATCATTGTTCAGTTATTATTTTAAGGTATTTTAACTTTTCTAGTCCTCTTTAAATGAAATCTCACTTTTCTTTTAGCAGTATACAATTTGAAAAATACATATGTAGTACAACTTTGTCATGAACGTGATCTTTCATACAGTAATGTTTTATGGTTTTTAGAACAAAAATTATAAAGCAATGTAAAATATGTTTGTTTTTTTACAAAATAACATTTTTTTTAGAGAGGCAAAATGTATTTTTGTAGTGAAATGGAATTTAAATAAATGCCCAATAAATTAAAAACCTCAAATTCATTTAACTCCTTGCCAGACTAGACTAAATATTCTGCACAGGAAGCTTTCCACTTTCTTTAAACCCATAAGTCAAAAAAATGCCCACTTGTCTGGCCTACATGGCTTCTAGTCCTCTCCTCCAATGGCCACCTCTGTTTACATTCTCTTCTGTTCTTCATGTCAGGTTACATCTACTTCTACATCTGTCTTGGTTCTTCATGTGCTGAGTTTTTCCCCAAGAGGCTGACTAAGTACTACCTGAGGCCAGGGGCGGGCTGGCCCAGGTGGCAGGGGGGCAGGTGCCCCCTGGGCTGGTGGTATAGTCCACATTTCGGGCCGCCCCCTACAGAAACGGGCCGCGGGAGTCGGGAGTCGGCCGGCGCGGCGATAGCACATGACGCTGGAGGTCCGGCGGGATGAGGTAAGGGCTGTGGCTGGCTGACAGCACCCCCCCCCCCGGTCCTCAAGTCAGGGTGACAGCACCCCCCTCCCCCCCCCCCCGCTCCTCAAGTCGGGGCCGGCAAAGGAAATCTGCCACCCGGGTATAGAGGCTCCAGCCAGCCCCTGCCTGAGGCCTAATTAAAAGAAGTGGAGGTGTATAATAAAAGAAGACATAGGAGAGAGCCTCCTAATAGGTCTTAAGTAACGCACATAATGACTTGCAGGGTTGCAGATTTTAGTACTGTTGATGCACCCAATCTATCATTAAATTGGATTTTTTTAAAACCATCCATTGTTCACCTTTTCTTATATTGGATGTGTCAGAGTTATATATAAAATTCTAGAACATTTTTTTCTTCTGAGCACCACACGAAAGGACTAGTGAGCAGACTTACTTCTCCTTTGGTAGGTTTACAGTTGTGCCAGACTCCTTCCTTTTTTGATGATGGATTGATTGTGAGATGTTCCAAGCTTGGGCTATTTGTTTTATTACCTAACACTGTTTTACTCTTCTCCACAACTTTATCCCTGACCTATCCAGTGTGTTCTTTGGCTTTTATGATGCTGTTTGATATCTAATGTTCTCAAACAAACCTTTTAGGCCTTCACAGAACAGCTGTAGTTATATTGAGAATAAATTACATAAGTGGACTTAATTTACTAATTAGGTGACTTCTGGAGGTCTCTCAGGATTTTATTTAGGGGTATCAGACTACAGAGTGTTGAATATAAATACACATTACAATTTTCAGATTTATATTTCTAAAATATTTACAAAACCATATATCATTTCCTTTACACTTCTCAAATAGTTGTTAGTGTTTCTATATCATATAAAATCCCCCCAAAAAATTCAACTAAGGTTTGTATGTACAATGTTAAAAGACGCAGAAAAGTTCAAGAGGTATCAATCCTTTTTTAAGGCACTGTACATTTCAATAAATCTTGCATGTCATGATAGTGAATTGAGTATGGCTACATTCAGACACACCGTTTTTTTTTTAGTGTTGTGCACCTTTTTTTAGCTGTAGAACTGATCCGTCTTACAAAAAATGCACTACCCATTCACATTGTGCAGTTTTGCATCAGTTTTTTCTGCTGTGTTTTTTTTTCCTATTTAGAATGTTACCTATGGGAAAAACAAAGGAGAAAAATACCACTGAAACTAACATGCACTTACTAAAAACGAATCAGTTCTCCAGGCAAAAAAACTGATCAGTCAAACAATTCCCTGTCTGAATGGCCAAAAGTGAGAACCAATTGACTTGGCGGGGAATTCATTTGACTGATCTATTTTATGCAATGCACTGCAAATAATAGATCACAAAAACAGATGCAAAAACGCACAGTCTGAATGTAGCCTAAATGTATCTTATACTGACCTCTTATCTGAAGAACTAGATGGTGGCCCAATTCTAACGTATTGGGTATTCTAGAATACCTTGCAAACAGGAGTGAACTGCATCATACTATGACTGACAGACCTTGAAAACAGAAGTGAACTGCGCCACATTATGACTGACAGACCTTGGAAACAGAAGTGAACTGCGTCACACTATGACTGACAGCCTTGTAAACCGCAGAGAAGTGCCTCACACTATGAGCGGCAGTTCAAATTGCGCGCCAATATACCAAGCCGTGTTCCGCTTCGCTGATTGGACGTCGTGACTGGCAGTCACCAATCAGCGCACTTGGCGCAAGTTTTAAAACACGCTTCGCTGATTGGTCGCAGCTGGCCGCGGTGGCCAATCAGCAAAGCGGAGCATGGATTGGAGGGGGTTTTGAATTGCGCGCCGCTGGTTGGTTGCCGCTGAGAGCGGTGACCAATCAGTGGCACGGGATTTATATTTCCCGCCAACCCGCACCGTTTCACTTATTTGACGTCACCGGCCGTGGCGACCAATCAGAGAATTAGCACGGCTTGGTAGGGGATTTGAATTCCAGTAGCCATGTAGGAACAACATAATGTGGGTTTTCCAATATGGCGGTCGGGGTACTACCGCTGCAAGCTGACGCCGGTCATCTCCCGGCTAGCTCGTCATGCATCTCTGTTCGGCAGTAGATGAGCCGCAGCTACCGTTGGATCTCCCGACGATAGCCGCTGCTGGACGTATGTATCCTGGCGATAGCGACGCCAATGCGCTGCTGTCACCAGGTTTCAGCTTGGCGCAAGTTTTGATTGCGCGCGGCTATTTTGCATACGCTTCACTCATTGATTGCTGTGGCTGGCGACTAATGAGCGCTGGCGCGCAATTTTCTGGACAGACAGACATAATTAGGCAATTATATAGTAGATACCTACAGCAGTGTCAGTGTACAGCAGGGTCGGTGTGCATCAGTGTCAGTGTGCATCAGTGTCAGTGTGCATCAGTGTCAGTGTGCAGCAGTGTCGGTGTGCAGCAGTGTATTTGCGCAGCGGTGTTGGTGTGCAGCGGTGTCGGTGTGTGGCGCTATTAGTGTTGTGCGGCGGTGTTGGTGAGCGGTGGTGTCGGTGTGTGTCGGTGTTCGTGTACAGCAGTGTTAGTGTACAGCAGTGTCAGTGTACAGAAGTATCAGAGTTGTGCAGCGGTGTCTGTGTACGGTGGTGTCAGTTTGTGGTAGTCTCGGTGTGCGTCGGTGTCGGTGTGCGGCGGTGTCGGTGTACAGCACTATCAGTGTTGTGCGGAGATGTCGGTGTGTGGCGGTGTCGGTGTGCGGTGGTGTCGGTGTTCGGCGGTGTCGGTGTACAGCATTCTAGGTGTACAGCAGTATTAGTGTTGTGCGGCAGTGTCGGTGTGCGGCTGTGTCGGTGTGCGGTGGTGTCGATGTGCGTCGGTGTCGATGTTCAGTCGCCGGGTGAGACTAATCAGCGGGGGCAGAATGGAGCGGGACTGGATAGAGCAAGTGAGGCAGGATGGAGCCAGCAGGGCAGGATGGAGCCAGCAGTGCTGGTGTGCGGCAGTGTCGGTGTGAAGTGGTGTCGGTGTGAAGCGGTGTCTGCAGTGTGTGGCGGTGTAGGTGTGCGGCGGTGTTGGTGTGCGGCAGTGTTGGTGTGCGGCAGTGTCGTTGTGCGGCAGTGTCAGTGTGCGGCAGTGTCGGTGTGTGGCAGTGTCGGTGTGCGGCGGTATCAGTGTTGTGCGGCTTTGTCGGTGTTCAGTCGCCAGGTGAGACTTATCAGCATGGGCAGAAAGGAGCAGGGCAGGATGGAGCCATTGGGGCTGGATGGATCCAGCGGGGCAGGATGGAGCCATTGGGGCAGGATGGAGCCAGCGGGGCAGGATGGAGCCAGCAGTGTAGGTGTGCAGCAGTCTCAGTGTGCAGCAGTCTCAGTGTGCAGCGGTGTCAGTGTGCAGAGATGTCAGTGTGAAGTGGTGTCTGCGGTGTGAAGAGGTGTCTGCGGTGTGAAGAGGTGTCTGCGGTGTGAAGTGGTGTCTGCGGTGTGAAGCAGTGTCTGCGGTGTGCAGTGGTGTCGGCGGTGTGCAGCTGTGTCTGTGTGCAGCGGTGTCAGTGTTTAGTGGCCGGGCGAGACTAATCAGTCGGGGCAGAATGGAGCGGGATAGGATGGAGAAAATGGGGCAGGATGGAGCAAGCGGGGCAGGATGGAGTGAGCAGGGCAGGATGGAGTGAGCAGGGCAGGATGGAGCGAGCGGGGCAGGATGGAGCTAGGGGGCAGGATGGAGCCGGCGGGGCAGGATGGAGCTGGCGAGGCAGGATGGTGGCGGCGGGGCAGGATGGAGGCGGGGGGGCAGGATGGTGGCGGGGGGGCAGGATGGAGGCAGAGGGGCAGGATGGAGGCGAGGGGGGCAGGATGGAGTGAGCGGGGCAGGATGGAGCCGGGGGAGCCGGATGGAGCAAGCGGGGTAGGATGGAGCCGAGGTGGCAGGATGGAGCCGGGGGGCAGGATGGAGCGAGCGGGGCAAGATGGAGCCTGGGGCAGGATGGAGGCAGGGGGGCTGGATGGAACCAGGGGGGCAGGATGGTGGCGGGGGGGGGCAGGATGGAGTGAGTAGGGCAGGATGGAGTGAGCAGGGCAGGATGGAGGTGGGGGAACAGGATGAAGACATGGGGGGCAGGATGGAGGCGGGGGGCAGGATGGAGCCATGGGAGCAGGATGGAGCAAGCGGGGCAGGATGGAGCCGGGGAAGCAGGATGGAGCGAGCGGGGCAGGATGGAGCGAGCGGGGCAAGATGGAGCCCAGGGGCAGGATGGAGGCAGGGGGATGCAGGATGGAGGTGGGGGCAGGATGGAGCCGGGGAACAGGATGGAGGCAGGGGGGCAGGATGGTGGCAGGGGGCAGGATGGAGGCAGGGCAGGATGGAGGCGGGGGGGCAGGATGGAGCTGGTGGGGCAGTATGGAGCAAGCGGGGAAGAATGGAACCGGGGGTGCAGGATGGAGGTGGAGGGCAGGCTGAAGGTGGGGGGGCAGGATCCCTCTCACCCCCTCTGTTCTCACCCATGGCTGGCTTAAGCGATACAGGGTGCTGAAGTCTGTGACGTCACATCTGCCCGCCCTGTCACATGACCGCTGTACAGAGTGCGACTCTGTAGCTGGAGGCAACGGGTGAGAACAGAGGAAGGCGAGGGGGATAGCTGGCAGGGGTGAGAATGGGGGGGTGAGGACAGAGCGGCGGGTACTGGTGCAGGGAGCCACCGCGGACCTCTGTGATATCTGCGGCCGGACGCGTGTATCCTGGCGATAGCGACGCCTATGCATCGCTGTCACCAGGTTTCACCTTGGCGCGAGTTTTGAATGTGCACGGCTGTTTTGCATACGCTATGCTCATTAGTTGCCGCAGTTGGCGGCGACCAATGAACGCTGGTGGGCGATTTCGAGGACACACAGACACGATTAGGCAATTATATATGTTGGATTTGCACGTTGTATTGGGAACAACACTGACTTAGGCTAGGGTCACATTAGTGCTATGAGTCTGTTCAGGGGGGTTCCGTTAAAAAGATAACCATAAAGGTAACCTGCCTTAACACTGCCAATTCATTCCTATGGGTGTCGGACCACTGAGCATAGGTCTAATGCCGGCATCTAAGTGCTGGAGTTTTAAACCTCACGCTATTTCCAAGCGGATCACATGACGCGCACTTCTGCGTCATGTCATGCGCTTGGAAATAGCACGAGGTTTCAAACTCCAGCACTTACATGCTGGCGTTTGACCTGCACTCGGAGTCCCGCCACCTATAGGAATGAATTGGCAGCGTTAAGGTAGGTTACCTTTATGGTAACTGTGTTAAGGCTGCCAGATTTTATCTTTTTAATGGAACCCCCTAAACGCAATCTAAAACACTAGTGTAACCCTAGCCTTAGAGATGCAATACTGAGAACCAGTCAGAACTGTCAGTTATTTACTGCATTATAGATGATGCATTTCTTTCATATTGCAACAGATGACTTTTTGCATCAATCTTTTTTCATGTTTTACCTTTTCAAAGTTATGACAACTATGTTTTCTTTACATGAAACTATTAATATTGTGTTTATTATGTACTATTTATATAAAGTTTGCTTTCTGAAAAATATGTTTATGTTACAAAGAAATATTCATGATGAAAAGCCAACACAAATACATTGCTCCTCTGAATGTTGAAATATGCAATTAAATTGAAGTACTGGATATATAGCCCCATCTGTGGGAGTCATCAATGTTGACATCTAGTTAGCAAGAATAATTGTTTCCATTAGTTATTTTGCTGGGAATACTTTCATAAAACTGTTATAATGATCAATCTGGAAACTGTGTCTAGGAACAAATTGTCTTATTACAATAAGGAAACTTGCAGAAGAACACAAAACTTAAATAAATAAATAAATTAAAAATAAGCATATTTAGGCTATGTGCATACGCTGAGCATTTGGTTGCAGAACTTTATTTTTGCCACATTTATGGCACATTTTTGGCGAGTTTTTTGCATGTGTTTTCCCCATGCATTTTTCCTGCATTCTGAGGTGGAAAAATGAAGCAGAAATGGTGAAAGTATTTCTTGTATTTCAGGAAAAGGGGAAAAGGAATGAGCTCACCATTGCCTGAAAGTGGATCTGAATCAGTTGACAGCAGTGGCTGGCGTCCACTGTTGTCCATAGGAAAGTATGAATTGATGCCAGCCCCCAAGTACTTTCTCCAAAAAAATCTCTTTATTAAGACATCCACATACAAATTAAAAGCATCTTTAGGCAGACAGCCCTGTCAGATGTGTTTTGGTTAAAGGACCCATCACTGAGCCACCATACAATGCTCACCACTAAGCCACCATACATTGCTAACCACTGAGTCGCCATACAGTGCTAATCACTGAGCCAGCATACAGTGCTAACCACTGAGTCACCATACAGTGCTAACCACTGTGCCACCATACAGTGATAACCACTGAGCCACCATATACAGTGCTAACCACTGAGCCACCAAATACAGGACAAACCACAGAGCCACCATACAGTGCTAACCATTGAGCCACCATATACAGTGCTAACACTGAGCAACCATATACAGTGCTAACCACTGAGCCACCATATACAGTGCTAACCATTGAGCCACCATATGCAGTGCTAACCACTAAGCTACCATACATTGCTAACCACTGAGCCACCTTATACAGTGCTAACATTGAGCCACCATATACAATGCTAACCACTGAGCCACCATATAGTGCTAACCACTAAGCCACCATACAGTGCTAACCACTAAGCCACCATACAGTGCTAACCACTGAGCCACCATTCCGTGCTAACCACTGAGCCATGTAACCACTGAGCCACCATATACAGTGCTAACCACTGAGCCACATTATACAGTGCTAACTACTGAGCCACCATATACAGTACTCAACACTGACCACCATACAGTGCTAACCACTGAGCCACCATACAATGCTAACCACTGAGCCACCATATACAGTGCTAAACACTGATCCACCATCGACAGTGCTCACCAATGAGCCACCATATACAGTCCTCACCACTGAGCTATCATTTACAGTGCTAACCACTGAGCCACCATATACAGTGCTAACCACTGATCCACTGTATACAGTGCTAACCACTGATCCACCATATACAATGCTAACCACTGAGCCACCATATACAGTGCTAACCACTGAGCCACCATATACAGTGCTAACCACTGAGCCACCATATACAGGGCTAACCACTGAGCCACGATACAGTGCTAACCACTGAGCCACCATATACAGTGCTAACACTGAGCAACCGTATACAGTGCTAAACACTGAGCCACCATTCCATGCTAACCACTGAGCAACCATATACAGTGCTAACCACTGAGCCACCATATACAGTGCTAACCACTGAGCCACCATATACAGTGCTAACCACTGAGCCACCATACAGTGCTAACCACTGAGCCACCATATACAGTGCTAACGACTGAGCCACCACACACATTGCTAACACTGAGACACTGTATACAATGCTAACCACTTTGCTGAGCCAGCTTTAAATCTCCCGCCAATAGCGCTCTACTCAGATGCCCGGCACTCGACCAATCAGCTGAGCAGCGCGGTATTGGCGGGAGATTTAAACCTGTCCTTGGCCGCTCAGCTGATTGGTCGCACGCTACCCGGCTGTCAACCAATCAGCTGAGCGGTATTGGCGGGCAGGTTTAAATCTCCCACCAGTACAGTGTCGCTTCACTGATTGGTCGCCGCCAGCCGCAGCAACCAATCATGGAAGCGGGATCAAGCATTGCCAACCACTCACAGTGATCATTTGTGACAGGTCCTGATGTGCTGCAGCTCATCCGGACATGTCACAAACGATCAGCCAAGAATTAATGAAAAAATAAAGTTTTTAAAAATATGAAAACAAAACACACAAAAGTTCAAATCACCCCTCTTTTCCCCCATTCCAAATAAAAGTATTAAAAAAAATTTAAAATACACATCTTTGGTATCACCGCATTCAGAAATGTCCTAACAAGTAATCAGAGCTGTAAACTGTGTGACATTTTTTTGGTCACCGCAACATTGCTATAAAATGCAATAATGGGCGATCAAAACAGCGCATCCACCCAAAATTGGTATCATAAGAAACGTCGGCTCAAGCCTCAAAAATTAAGCCATAACACAGCCCCCAGATCTGGAAAAAGTAGGACACTATGAGTCTCTGGACATGACAAAAAGTGTGATTCTTTTTTTTTTCAAACTTCTGAATTTTTTTTCACCACTTACGCTGCTTTCACATCAACGGTTTTCGCTGATCGCGGCAGTTGCGGTGAAAAAAAAAAGCAACTGTCGCGATTACCACATAACGGCTGCACTTGCGGTTTACTTGCGGCAAGCCCCATACAATGTCTATGGGGATTGCGGCAGGTGCGGCAAGTGTGGTTTCGTCACCTGCGGCAGGTGCGGCAGCGAAAAAAAACATGGCATACCGCGTTTTTTTGACGGCCGGACCTGCCGCAAGTGCCAGAATTGCACTTGCCGCACCTGCCGCACACTTACCGCAAGCCTCATAGGCAATGTATGGGGATTGCCGCAAGTGAACCGCAAGTGCAGCTGTTATGCGGTAATCACGGCAGTTGCGGTTTTTTCACCGCAACTGCCGCGATCAGCGAAAACCGCTGATGTGAAAGCAGCCTTAGATAACGGTAAAAGTATACATATTTGGTATGTACAAACTAGTTTCGACCCAAAGCATCATATCATCACATCAGTTTTACCATATAGGGAACATGGTGAATAAAATAAACAAAAAACAAATGTGCAATTGTACTTATTTTGCAATTTCACTGCACTTGGAATTTGTTTCCCATTTTCCTGTACACTATATGGTAAAATAAATGATTGCATCTGAAAGTACAACTCGTCTCACTAAAATCAAGCCATTATATGTCATTATTGATGGAAAAATGAAAAAGTTATGGCAGGGGAGCAAAACACAAAAATGGAAAATGAAAAATCGCCGGGTTGAAGGAGCTAAAGGAATTTTCCTGATCACAAGATGTTGATAAATCACTTTAAAGATTATCAATTTACTCACACATCAGTGAAGCTCTGACACCTAGCACCCTGCCAAACAGCTGACAGAAGCTCTGGTGGTGATCGGTTGTATGCATTGAATGGATCTGAACTATGCACCTCCATTCATTGTGTTGCAATTACTGCCGAGTACTGCAGAATATATCATGGAGAATAGAAGCTGTTTTGCAGTACCTGGCAGTGGCTACTATCTGGCAGGTGGGAGTGTGACATGTCAGACCTCGACTGATCTGATGTTCATGACTAGTGATGGGTGAACCTGAATTGTAAAGTTTCAGGTCCAAACTGAAAACCTTGTGTCAGTGCATAAACCCTGAACACAGACTTGTCAGGGAAGTGTGTGTTACTGCTTGGGTTTGGCCGCCCAGATTAAGTGCTAGGGGGCTGCAAAAGGAACCAAAAAGCGGATTAATGCAGTTAAATCATACTAGTTTCCGTGCTGCCATCACACTGCTTCCATGTCCACTCATTAAACTTTAAGAATACCCCCCTGGTTCCCTGCCCACCCTCTGTGACAGTGCCTGTGATTGGTTGCAGTCAGAGTGCACCCCCACTCTCTGTGTCGGCACCTGTGATTGATTGCCTTACACACTAGTGTAAAAATAAATAAATAGTTAGAATACATGGCATGAAGTCCCCCATATTTTGATACACAGTGCAAATAAGGCTTTATCTTGGCTGGGCATCAAAATATGGGGAACCGAAGCACATTTTTTTACTATTTAAATAAATAATTTTAAAAAAACGATGTGGCGTTCGCTCTCAATTTTGATCACCAGCCAAGATAAAGCAGACAGCCTGGGGAGATTCATGGTTATTGGGCCCTGCCCAGGTTAAAGATAGCAGCCGGCTACCATTAGATGGCCAATCCAGGCACTTACCCAGCTCATCCCGATTGCTTTGGTGCAGTGGCAGCTGTGATTTGTCAAAAAATAATACTGCCATGAAGCCCTGGATTAGTAATTGGTAGGAATCCATGAAACCCCATTACTCATCATGTAAGTAAAAATAAATAAACAATAAATCATCAATATCTTTTGAGTAGTCAAAACTTTTAATGAAGATATAACTGCAAATGCCTGTCCCCATTCCAGCCAATGGGAGTAATTGAAACAGGCGTCATATTTCTATGGATCCAAAATAAATATCTTTGGTGAGAAAATTCCTTTAAGTTTGACTATTGAATGTAATATAATCTGATTTACTTTACAACCTATTTCATTTTCTAAATTAAAATCTGTTTTAAAGTGTAACTTTAAAATAATGCCAACACTTGCTACATTTACAGGAACAGTATGTATGTATACTGAACAAAAATGTATATATAATAAAAGACTGCTCTAAAATGTGTAGCTGTATCACATAGCACAAAGCCACAGATGTCAAAAGTTTTGAGGGATCTTGCAGTTGGCATGCTGACTGTAGGATTGTGTACCGGAGCTGTTGCCCATGAATTGAATGTTCATTACTCTACCATATGCCACCTTCAAAGGCATTTCAGAGAATTTGGTAGTACATTCAATGGCAGACCATGTGTGACCACGAGAGCCAAGGACCTCCTGATCCAACATCTTCATCTCCAATATTTTCTGAGACCAGCCACCTGGACCGCTGCTGCAACAATCAGATTGCATAATCAAAGATTTTCTGCAACATCTGTGTAAAACTGTCTCAGGGAAGCTCATCTGCATGCTCATCATACTTACCAGCTTCACTTTACTGTAACTGACTTTTGTGGGCAAAAACTACATATTTAATGGCATTTGGCACACTGGAGATATGTTTGCTTCGACAAATTTAATGGCATTTGGCACACTGGAGATATGTTTTCATCTACAAATTTAATGGCTTTGGCACACTGGAGATATGTTTTCTTCTACAAATTTAATGGCTTTGGCACACTGGAGATATGTTTTCTTCTACAAATGTAATGGCTTTGGCACACTGGAGATATGTTTTCTTCTACAAATTTAATGGCTTTGGCACACCGGAGATATGTTTTCATCTACAAATTTAATGGCATTTGGCACACTGGAGATATGTTTTCTTCTACAAATGTAATGGCTTTGGCACACTGGAGATATGTTTTCTTCTACAAATTTAATGGCTTTGGCACACTGGAGATATGTTTTCTTCTACAAATTTAATGGCTTTGGCACACTGGAGATATGTTTTCTTCAATGATAAATCTCATTGAGATTCATTGAACATCGCAGATGGTAGACTGGCAAATGGTGGTCACACCAGATACTCACTGATTTTCTGGGTCCACCGGATCCCACAATACTGTAAAACTGCACATTTTAGAGTGGATTTTCATTGTGGCTAGCTTATGGCATAACAATCATGCTCTTTAATCAGTATTTTTTCATGCTACACTTGTGAGATGCATGGATTACCTCGGCAAAGTAGAAGTGTTCACTAAACAGATTTAGACAAATTTATCAACAATATTTGAGAGAAAAAGGCCTTAGTCTTAGATCTTTGAGTTCAGCTCATAAAAATGAGAGCAAAATAAAAGTGTTGCTTTTCTACTTTTGTTTAGCATAATTGGTTGTTGGCAAGGTTCCATCGTCTAAGATTTTTACCTACTGTGTACCCTATTGTAATTGCATATTTGAATGCTCTTAAATTTGCATTAAATTTGTAATAGTTTCTGCTTTTTTTATTTAAAACCATAATTACTATATTATCCCTGGCAAAATGATCTCGCTTTCTTAATAGCTATATTTTCAGAAAATCCCCTTAATGCAAAAATATATATGGATGGTAAGTCCCAGAAGAGAATTCTAACATTTAATCTATGAACAATTGGTCCATTTGTATACTCTAAAGAAATACCTGTAATAGATTTATGTACATTATGCACCATTCCCAGAATCTTTATGAGGCAAGAGATCCTAATTAAGATAAATGCTACCCAAAGCGATAATTATGAAAAAGTACATACTGTGAAGGGACAATACTTCCACTTCAATAATTAATTAGAAAAGTGTGCATTCTGAGTAATGACTGCGGTAAGCTGCAGCAACTTACATTTAAGTTTTTAGGCATAACAACATATTTGTGAAATGTTTAAAGTGCTATTTAAAAGGTCACTCGGACTGTTAAATTCCACAAGGTAACTGCGACTCCTGTAGATGTTCAGTTTACTGCCTGCATTCTATTTGCCATATTTTCCGTGCTATATAGTGGTACCTTAATATAAAATGCACCCCATGATTAGACAGCACAAAGAAAGAAAAATACATTGTCTACTAATAAAAACTTCTCTAGAGGTGTAAAGTAATGGAGGGGTCAGTATTAAAAATGTTATTGCGCTAGGGTAAAAAAGGGATGTAGTAGATTGTTGCTAATGATTCTCTGCAGCATGTCTATTGCACACTGTGTATACATTACCAGATTTTGACTGGCATGTGACTGATCGCATAACTTCTAAAGTCTTTCAGCTATTTATTGTGAGCTGCAGATCCTGGTATCTTTCTTTCTGCCAAAAAGAGCGAAAGCCAATTCACCTAACTCAATGTAAATTGAAGCTTGGAAAATCGCCACTGCTTTTCGCGGCACGACTAGATAATCCAAATAGTATATCCAGCACGGACTTGATATAAAATGATGTACATTTAATAGTAAGTCATTAAAATCATAGTTACATGCACAGATTGTTCATAGAAAGTCTCTTTACGACTTTTTATGGACAATCAGTGGATGTACGGTAACTACGATTGTAACATCATTCTAATAAACATACATAATTTTATCTCTGCTGGATAAGCTCATTGGATTTTCGAACTCTAAGCTCTGCCCTGATATGACTAATTAGGCCAAGGTCAGCTGGCCGTATAACGCAGATGATGTTTGCATTGTAATGCAAGGCAGCTCCCCTGGCCCAAGTGTGACAGCTTCATGAATTACTTTGCAGTTGTTATGCTCGAGACAGGTGAGTTTTTGGCCACTCAGTGCATTACAATTTGATCATCGTCCGTATTATACAGTCGTCTGATCATGGCCTTAGTGTGATGCTTAAAGAGGAAAAGCAGTGCCACTGACAGCGTTCTAAATGAATGGAAAGGACACTTCGTCAGTATTCACCTTGATTATAGGAATGTATCTCTGCAACATAAAATGCATAATGTGTTTTTCACATTTAATTTTTTTCTTGCTAAAATGTGTGTTTTATAATAAAAAAAAATCTTCTGCATTGCTTGGATGTTCAGATTAATTATCATACTGTATAGAAAAAAAAGTTTGCACTTAAAGTGAACCTGTCACCTAGATAAAGCCCCCCAGGCTGTCACTACCTGTCCCTGCACCTTCCTATTACTAGTCTAATTTGAAATTAAATTGCACGGCCACCCCCCCCCCAGCCTGCCTCGCTCCAGTCTGCAGCCGTCCTGGTATGACGCCGAACGCATCATTTCCGGAACTTCAGGTTGATACACCTAAAAGGTGTATCGCCCGACTGCAATCTGCGCATTGCGCATGCTCCATGGAACACATTACGTCAGCTCATCTGCTGGGGGACGTGCAATTTAATTTCAAGATCATGCCCATAGGGGAGTGATAAAGGATGCTGGAGGCGGCGAGGGGGACCAAAAGAGGACGCCAAGGGGGCTAGTAATGGTAGCCCCCAGTTCATTAACATAGGACCCAGTAAGTTTAAATACATTTTATTAAACAGTCACAGGTCACATTTAGCACAGAAAGGGATAGCTAGAGTAGTAATAGGAAGGTGCAGTGACAGGTAGAGATAGCCTGGGGGGCTTTATCTAGGTGACAGGTTCACTTTAACAACCTGATAAATTATTTTCAAGTCTTTATATTTATGTGAATATGTAATTCGATATTTGTTTAAATTAATTGGGAAATCTACACAATACACCTACAGGACCCTTTTTGACATCCTATTGTAAATTCACAATCATTATTGTGTAGTTGTTACCCCCTTTACAACTGTAAAAACGTACACTGTTTTGAAAAGGGTTTCTATAAGACATGAATAGAGCTTGTAGAACTTGTGCACATTTAGAAAAGCATTTGTGAGGTCAGACACTGAAGTTGGATGAGAGGACTTGGTTTGCAATATTCACTATAGTTCCCGCAAAAGATGTTCAAAGGTCATGGCTCTGTACAGGCCTGTCAAGTTTTTCTACATCAAACTCATCAAATAATGTCTTTATAAACCTTGCTTTGTACAATTAGGCACAAACATATTGGAACAGAAATGGGCCTTCCCAAAACCCATCCAGCAAAGTTTTGATAGAATCATCAAGCACGTTGTGGTATGCTGGAGCATTCAAAATTCCATTTATGGGAGCTAAAGGCTACCACTTATAAACAATCCAAAAGAATAATTTTTTATACAAAAATCTTTTCTTTGGCACTCTGCAGGCTCATCCACAGACTTCAAGACAAAACTTCAGTGTAATGTGCTTCACACGACTTCATTGTGATGTAATCATTTATAGCACTTATTGTGCTTGTATGCAACAGCACTAGCATTGAAACCCATACCATGAAGCTCTTGCTGCACTTTTTGGGTTAAAGTTAATGAAAGAAGAGGTTTGGAGCTCTGCAGTAAAGTCAGTAAAGCTTTGTCAACTTTTATGCATAATGGCCCCAATTATAAAAGCTTTTATGCCAAAGACTGGCATAAAAAGCTTTGAAAAGTTGAACATTTTTGTACAATGCAAAGTTTCTCCAAATTTTTCAACTTTTGGTGTTTTCACTCTTGAATTGCTTTGAGAAAGAAGACTGGGGAGGGACAACTCAGGACAGGGTTTGTTGACCTTTACTTATGAAATGCTACATATTTTACACCAGCTATTAATTGGAGTAAGATTTGTATTTGTAACAAGGCAAATATCAAAGTGTATGTCACTTTCCTGATTCATTAAAAGGTAGTAATGAATCATCCATCTCACACACCACCTTGTCCTACATCTAGACTAAAGTGAAAAATGCCAGTGCCTGTGTACCAACCAGTTTGTTGCTGAGTTGCTGAGTGACTTTGACAATTAAACTGAACCAACACCCTAAATTAAATTATTAAGAGATGTTTTCCAATACCTTTGTCCATATAGTATACTGTATTTTTGATTATAAAACACAATGGACCATAGGATGGACATAGGTTTTAGAGGTGGAAAATATTTGAAAACATTTTTAATGCAAAAATGTTGGGCTGACACTTATATGGGGAATATGCTGCTGACACTATCATAGTGGAGGTCTGCTGACACTGTTATGGCGGTGATCTGCTGCTGGAAAGCCACAGGTTATGCAACACTGTTGTATGGGGACAACAGTTTTTCACAACCTGCAGCTGTTGCCAAACTACAGCTTCCATAAATCCAACCAATCCAAGCAGGATGGTAGTTTTAGTTTTTTAACACCAACAGGTGGCCCCGCAGTAAAATTTGCCTATGTTAAAGGAATCTGTCAGGTGATTTTTTTAGTACCTTCTTAATGGTACTCTGAAACAGGGCTTGGGAAGGCCTTTCATGATATGTAACTTTTATTGCTATAAATTCTTTGGTTTACTTGCTTTAAATTCTGGTAAATTCAGTGTTGTGTGCCAGCTACTCAAGCAGATGTTAATCCAAACTGAATATTCACTGCTCCACATGCCCATATTTCCACACACCTCTAAGTACAAGCATCAGTGATAGTAAAAGTCTTCAGTCATTTACTATCACTGACCTCAGTGTTAAGAGGTGGGTAGGTTTATGGGCATGGAGAGTAGTGAATATTACATTTGGATTTACCATCACTAATACCACTAATAGTATTAATACTAATATTCCAGCCCAAGGCCCACAGAATTGCCCCACACTTGCCACCACTAGCTTTGTTCGGCCAGCTAGTCAAGCAGATGTTAATTTTAAAATGATTATTTATTGCTTCCCATACTTTTTCTACCCATATCCCACCCATCTCTCAAGCCCAGCATCATTAATAGTAAAAATCTTCACAATCACATAGTATCATTGACCTCAGTGCCGAGAGGAGGGCAGAAATCTGGGAGTGGAAATTAGTGAATATTCAATTTGCATTTACTATCACTCATGCAGCCTCCTCCCAGCCCAGGTCCAACAGCATCGCCCCACTTCTGCCGCTGCTAGCTTCCTGCTGCCACAACCCTGCTCCTTCCTCCTGTGACCCAGACATTTTCGGACATCCTCCATCATTCCTATCCGGCAACCTCCAAACGTCTTTAGAAATTCACTTTAGCACCTATTTAAGTACTTAGTTTTCCACTAAGCTTTAAAAATGAAAACATACTAGTTTAACCTGTGTCTGTAAATTGTTATAAAATGAAGAAGGAATTTGGCTGCAGAGAAATGTATGTACTACACAAACTACCGCACAGGAATGCATGCAGAAGTTCTATATCATAGCGGAGATGACCAGCAGGGTAACAAGTTGGCAAGACCACTCTTCACTGGAATGTTTCTCATTGCTGTCGCTGAGGATCCTTGTACTCTCACTTCTCAGGAGCTAAATTATGTATAATCCATCTTGTTTAAAATTTACAGCAATTTTTAAGTAGAGAGAGGATTACCCTGCAGAATTGAGATTGAGGAAAAATAAGGGATGGAGCAAGACTAATCCAGGGAAAAAATATGTAGAATCAAAAAGACAGGAGAGCAGTGAAGTGATTATAATACAGTATTTCTTTCACCCTTTTAACCTGTGTTTATTAGGCTATGGGGTTTCCATGACAGACTCCAAAGTATAATAAATTACCGTATATACTCGTGTATAAGCCGACCCGTGTATAAGCCGACCCCCCTACTTTTGCCCCCAAAAACTGGGAAAACGTATTGACTCGCGTATAAGCCGAGGGTGGACTCCAGCACAGGTATACAACCCCCAGCAGTGAGGTATACAGCAGCCTCCCCAGTGGTAGTATACAGCAGCAGCCCCAGTGGTAGTATACAGCAGCCCCAGAGGTATATACAGCCCCAGAGGTATATGCAGCCCCAGAGGTATATGCAGCTCCAGAGGTATATGAAGCCCCAGAGGTATATGCAGCCCCAGAGGTATATGCAGCCCCATATGCAGCCCCAGAGGTATATGCAGCCCCAGAGGTATATGCAGCCCCATATGCAGCACCAGAGGTATATGCAGCCCCAGAGGTATATACAGCAGCCCTAGTGGTGTATACAGCAGCCCCAGAGGTATATACAGCAGCCCTTAGGTAGTATACAGCAGCCCCAGTGGTGTATACAGCAGCCCCAGGGCTGTATACAGCAGCAGCCCTAGGGCTGTATACAGCCGCAGCCCCGGAGGTATACAGGCCCCCCCATCAAGCTCCAGGGCCCACCCCCCCTTGCGCGGCAGCCTGTAAAGTAAAATCATACTTACCAGTGTCCTGTCGCGCCGTCCGCAGCTTGCCGACACACGATCCCCGGCTTCATTCCGCGTCTTCCGCATTCCTGTAGTCGCGGGCAATGACGTCATTGCCCGCGACTACAGGAATGCGGAAGACGCGGAATGAAGCCGGGGATCGTGTGTCGGCAAGCTGCGGACGGCGCGACAGGACACTGGTAAGTATGATTTTACTTTACAAGCTGCCGCGCAAGGGGGAGGCCCTGGAGCTTGATGGGGGGCCTATATACCTCCGGGGCTGCGGCTGTAAAATTTATATACTCGCGTATAAGCCGAGGGGGGACTTTTCAGCCCAAATTTTGGGCTGAAAAACTCAGCTTATAGGCGAGTATATACGGTATGTTAATTAGCTTTGAAAAAAATATTGCATACTGAATTTCATGGTCAAGTTTGAGTGAACTAACAAATTCAAATTTTGTCAAATTCACTCGACACTCTTTTCCCACATCTGTAATGGTTTATTTTGCGTACCTTGATAATTTTTCAAAGAGGAATTGTCAAATCTTTTATATCATGATTCTATAGGATTCATTGTAAATTTTAACCTGGCTAAATGATTCTTGTGTAACTACTCACACAGACAAACTATTTTGGTAGGTTTCACTGCTTTATCAGAGAAATACAAAGCTTATCATTTTGCACAGTGGGTTTTAAAACTGTCAACCAAGAAAAATGTTCTTGTTGATGACAAGTATAGCAGTGTAGAATCATTTCTAACTTGTACTCTTTTATATATGAGTCCATATACTGATTTTAATTAGAGGGTTTAAATATAAACTGTATTTTCACAATTCATCCTGAATACAATACCTTTTCATTTTTTCTTTTACATAAAAATAATTTAGAGCGTAGTTATGAAATTGGCTTGATTTCAATATAATCTTAAATGAAATATGTCATCAAAAATTACATATTGTTTAAATCAAAATTTAACATTACATTTACTATATAAACAATTTTGACTTTTATTAACTGCCCATATTACTATTTAACAAAAACATAAACTTTGCAATTTTCACTTTTTTTGTATTATACAGTTCACTTCTCAACAACCACATGGACATAAGTAGCAAAAAGCTGAATTTCGTTCATTGACTTCTAAAGGAGAAATGTTTAAGTATCCTCTAATATGAGCAATTGTCATTGAGAAAGAAGAAAGGAGAGTGAGCTGTGCTCTTCACCTAATGTGATATTCTCTGTTATTGAAATCCTGATTGTAATTAAAATTACAGCTGAAAAGTGATCTCTACAGAACAGGACATTTGAATCTATTATTATGCTTAACAATCAGGGAAGGGGAAAGTGTATAAAGCTCACCAGTAGTATTAAACAGGGCCGCCGCCAGGGCATGACTGGTCTGGCAGCTGTGTGGGGCCTGAGGAAATTGACAGGAGAGGGGGACCGAAGGAGAGCTGAGGGGGCGGGCTCCAATCTCCTCTGGGCCATGCCCCCCATCTCTTCTGTGGGCCCTCTCCAGTCAATCTCCTCTGGGCCCACCCCCTCACCTCTTTCGTGGGGCCCTGGAAGTTACTGCACAGTGCGGGCTCCAGCAAAATCATGTGAAAGATGGAGCTGCTGCAGCTGCTGGTGGTGACTATTGTGGCTGTCTGTGTGTGGCTGTGTGTATGTTGCCTTGTGTGTGTGTGTGTGTGGCTGTGTGTGTATGGCTCTCTGTTTGTGGCTGTGTGTATGAATGTCTGTGTGTGACTGTGTGTGTGTTGTGTGGCTGTCTGTGTGTGGCTGTCTGTGTGTGGCTATATGTGTGTGTGGATGTGTGTGTGTGGCAGTGTGTGTGGCTGTGTCTGGCTGTCTGTGTGTGGCTGTCTGTCTCTTCACAGCACTATACAAAATAGAAGACTTCGGCACTCAAACAAGTATATGGAATAATGGAAGAAACTCCAGAGTTGTGAGTGTTGATTTCTCGTGTTTTATTTTTTAGCAATCTATGCAAAAACAGTCCAAAACACAAGTATCGTTTCAGCAGTATTAGCCTTCTTCAGAGGCACTGTTTTCTGTACAATTGAAAGTAATATGAGTAACAAACGAAATATATAGATGTAAAACAAGTTACATAGTCATCTGACTAAAAAGTAAAATACAAAAACATTCATAAACAAAATCACATTATAAAGATAAACTGTTCTAGATAGAGTTAAGTAAATCATAGTGAAGGGCTCATTCTTAATCAGATAGTGCCTAGACACGTTCACTTGTGTCCAAATGATTGCCCAGTGCGTCCAGAAATTATTGTGAAGAAGACCCGTTATTACATAATAACGGTGTTTTTTGTGCATTTAATCTCATGGAGTTTATGTGAAAGAACGAGGTCACAGTTAACAGTGGGGTACCACAGGGGTCAGTGTTGGGCCCGCTTCTTTTTAATATATTTATTAATGACCTTGTAGGGGGCATACAGAGTAAAATCTCAGTATTTGCAGATGACACTAAACTCTGCAGGGTACTCAACACAGAGGAGGACAATTTTATATTACAGGAGGATTTATGTAAACTAGAAGCTTGGGCTGATAAATGGCAAATGAGCTTTAATGGGGATAAATGTAAGGTCATGCACTTGGGCAGAGGAAACAAAAGGTATAATTATGTGCTTAATTGTAAAACACTGGGCAAAACTGTCACTGAAAAAGACCTGGGTGTATGGGTAGATGACAAACTCACATTTAGTGGCCAGTGTCAGGCAGCTGCTGCAAAGGCAAATAAAATAATGGGATGTATTAAAAGAGGCATAGATGCTCATGAGGAGAACATAATTTTACCTCTATACAAGTCACTAAGGCGACCACACTTAGAATACTGTGTACAATTCTGCTCTCTGGTGTATAAGAAAGACATAGCTGAACTAGAGCGGGTCCAGAGAAGAGCGACCAAGGTTATTAGAGGACTGAGGGGTCTGCAATACCAAGACAGGTTATTAAACTTGGGGTTATTTAGCTTGGAAAAGCGAAGGCTTAGGGGTGATCTTATAATAATGTACTTTACTGTAAGAGCAGTGAGACTATGGAACTCTCTGCCACATGATGTTGTAATGAGTGACTCACTACTAAAATTTAAGAAGGGCCTGGATGCCTTTCTTGAAAAGTATAATATTACCAGTTATATATACTAGATTCTTTGATAGGGCGTTGATCCAGGGAATTAGTCTGATTGCCATATCTGGAGTCAGGAAGGAATTTTTTCCCCCAATGAGGAGCTAGTGTTGTCACATGGGGTTTTTTGCCTTCCTCTGGATCAACATGTTAGGCTATGGGTTGAACTAGATGGACTTAAAGTCTTCCTTCAACGTTAAAAACTATGTTACTATGTATGTTACTATGTTACTATGTAAGAAAGCAAAGAGTAATAGTAATAATTAATAGGAGAGGAGCATGTTAGAAAAAGGACAATGTGAAGTCTATATATTCTTACCAATATAACCTTGGTATGGCCAGTGATGCAGGTCACTGTGTCAATTGAACAAAAAAACGAGTAATTCCAGTGGCTCAGGTGCCTAGAAAGCCTCTAGTGGGCATGATAGGTCAAATCTATCAAAACAAAGTAAATGCAAGCCTCTGTTATGTGGGTCTGCCAGCTGCTGCTAATGTGACCCAAAATGTTATGAGAATAAACTATTACCTCAGTGCACATAATTATCAGTGTTGAGGCCATGGGCTTGTTCAGTAAGTAGGGTGCCCCTTAGTGTTTCTACAAGGAAGCAAATATAAGGCAAAAACTTAAATAAAGCAACCAAAGAAATGTCTGGTATAGGGGTCTATTATAGGGGGTGATAAAAGTTGACAAACACCACCCTGGGTAGTCCTCTCACCTTGTTGCTGGTCTGAGTGGATTTAAGTAATACATATCTGAGGGGATAACTTCTAGCAGTACACTTACTAGTCATCTCATTGTGTCTGTCAGGTTTAGTGGTGGAGTCAGAAACTATCCGGTGTACATGTACAAGTTGTGAGTGGGGCAATGATTTTTTTCACTTGTGGAGGGTGGTAACTCGTGAAATGAAGGAGACTGTTTTGATCTTTAGGATTTGTATACAGGTCCGTGGATAGCCCCCCTTGTTGGTCTGACAGAACCAATGTGTCCAGAAAATTGATTTGGGTTTTATCGCTGTGGATGGTGAAACTGAGCGCAGGGACAGATGTTTTTAAGTTTTGAAAGAAGCTCATCAGTGTATCATAATCACCTTTGCAAACTAAAAGAACATCATCTATGTAGCGTCACCATGTTCCTCCTCAAATTTTTCCATAACAATGTTGGCATATGGCGGTGCTACATTACTGCCCATGGCAGCTCCCTTGCATTTGACAAAAAACTGGTCCTAAAAAAAAGGGAAAAGTTTTTAGTCAAGACAATGTTTAAAAGATCAGTTCAGAACGCTTTTCTAGCATCAGAAAAACCTGTACACTTGTCTAAGAACCAAGTCACTGCAGTCAGGCCCTGTTTGTGGTCAATGCTGATATACAGGCTGGTATACAGGTATGATAGGATGGTGGTTAATGAGATAATCTGCAAGGTTTTGATCAATAGTGTTCTATTTCAGGTAATAGTCCACTTTCTCCATTATTAAGGATCTAATGGAAGAAGTGGAATCCTTGTCAATGGGCAAATGAGTTGACCTCTCAGAGAGCTGTGACATAATCTCAGAGATATAATACGTCTTATCTAATACTACCAAGGCGCCGCCTTTATTGGCTGGTTTTATCACCAAGTCCTTATTGTTCTTAAGGTTATCGAGAGCCTGACATTCCGCGTTGGTAAGTTTGATCCTGACTTGGAACTCACCCCTGCTGATTTGTCTGGTCTATTTTTCCACATAAGCTTTTACCAAGGCTATGTAAATTTCAGTTAGGTGATATCTCCTTGGTGGTGCAAAAGAACTAGAATTTCTTTGGCCTAAGGCCTGTGATGTGAACATATCAGAAATCACCACGGAACCATTAGGTAGAGAACCTTCTACTGGGCTAGCAAAATGTGTCTTCAGCCTCAGCGACCTAAAAAAGTGGTTAAGCTCTTGGTTTATGATGTCGCAGTTGAATATCGGAGACAGTCACAAGGCACTATACGGTATATACAGGTCCACAATACATTCTGTATTACAGTGTGTCTGTATATACTGTATATATATAGTGTGGACCAGTATATACAATATAGTGCTGTGTATACAAGATATAGAGACGGCAGTCTCTAATGTGTATACATCTTGCAATCTCTAATGTGTATACGGCTGGCAGTCACTAATGTGTATACGGCCAGCAGTCTCTAATGTGTATACGCCTGGCAGTCTCTAAACTGCGTGAGGCCGGCAATCTCCATTGTGTATATAGCCCACAGCTGTCTCAATTGTGTATATGGTCCACAGTCGTCTCCATTGTGTATATGGCCCGCAGCAGTGTCTTTTGTGTATTCTCTATAATGTATACAGCCAGCAGCAGTGTCTATTGTGTATTCTCTATTGTATATAGAGCCAGCAGCAGTCTCAACTGTGTATTCAGCCCAAAGCAGCATCTATTGGTAATTCAGCCCAAAGCAATTTCTATTCTGTGTGTGTATATATTATATGTGTGTGTGTTGGGGAAAGCTTAGCCTGAGTGGAGGCGGAGCATGGTTGAAGACTGGGTGGAGTCTCAGGGGGCCCCAAAATTTTGCCAATGAGGGGCCATGAAATTCCTAGTGGCAGCCCTGGTATTAAATCACCTGCACCTCATGGATCAAGTGCACTTGGAGATGCCCAGGTCCAGACTTGGTATCAGTGAAGAAAGGGGAAGCAGTTCCACCGAATAAGTGTCCATAAAATAAAATAGATGATTTTTATGGACAAGAGTAAGACTTAGCGTCGAAACACGTAGGTTGTAGACCTGGTTGTTATCAATAGAGATTAGCGAACCTTTTGAAACTTGGGTTCAGCTCTGTTCGCTGAACATGCATATGTTCACTAAATTGATTGGTGAACAGTTCATTGAATTTCTGAACCCTATTCAAATCAATTGGAGGTAAAATCAAGACCCCAGAAAACAACTTCAAGGGGGCCCAAAAGCTGCCAAACACAGATTAAACCATTTAACAGTGGAGCCGGGTTGTTTTAGCACAGACATTAGCTTGCTAGACTATTACTTACCAAGCTATAGCGCCACTGTCACCCTGTTTGTGGGCTCATGAATGAACCTCAGACATATTGACTGCTTCCACACCCTTGATTTGAAAAGTCAGACTTAGTTCTGTCCACTCTCTCTGCTGGTATCTATGATTAGTTGCCAGGATGGCTGGGGGATGGAATTCTCAGCGTGGTGAGGCCCAAGTGTTCTGGCCCCCCACACAATAAAATTAGTAGGCCACAGCCCTTAGAGTGGTGCTCCCATTAGATGCACCACTACTGGCCCTTCACCCAGATTGTCTCACTGCCCTGATGTGTTCCTAAACAGGAGAATGTTTTTTGGAGTTGATGCCTGCTAGGTAATGTCGGCTGACTGCAACCCCAGTGGTCAGTAATGTTGAGGTGTCAATCAGATACCCAATATCACTAACCAAGTCTAACCAAGTAAAGACACAAATAACCACACCAATAAATATTTTAACTGAAAATTAACCACTATACATTTCTCTTTCACCATTTGTTTTTAAATTAAAATCCAATTTTTTAAACTCTCCCATTTCACCCATCTCCCCAAAAAATTATGTAAAAAATAATGAGAAGAAACAAAAAACAAGATATAAAACCCAAGTAAATGCTGAAATAGTCCCAGCATATGGGGGTGGGGGGCAAGATCAGTGACTGCATCTTCCATATGGTGGGACAGCAGTTCCACCATATGTGAAGTCAGTGAAGTCACGGCTTGTCACCCTACTGGGAGGCAGTGCACGGCTCCCAGTAGTGTGACAAGCCATGACTTCACTGAGGTTTCTTCAGGTTGCACAGCAGGTATCACGCAGAAGGGTTTGACCTGAGATAACCTCAGAGCATTCGTGCTCGTAACACCAGCTGTCACATGAGAGCCGTGATATCGCACAAGATTTAGTGCGTAAATTTTGCCGGCATCATGAAACAGTGCATGTGAGGGCTGGTCACATCAGTGATTGCAGTGCAGCTCAAACTTGCAGGGTAGCCCCTGTGTGACCCCTCCAGTATGAACTGAAGTAATGTCTATGATGGCACGACTTATCACACTGTCATCAGTGCCTGCTCTCACAACATATGGGGGAGGCTTTCTGTGAATGTGACCCCCCCATGAGTCATGAGTAACTGCTCAGGCATCTGTCGTGTTTAAAAAATGGGTTAATTTCCTTCGGGCCTGCAAGGGTTAAGGTCTTTCTCTGCTGCTGCTCGTCAGGTTAGGTGGTTTTGCTGACAACTTCCACCACCCTTTATCTACTCACGTGACCCATCACCTGCCATTGTTTACAGAGTTCATTTTATTCTAAACCATCCTGGTGTATAGAGCTCTCCTATTGCTTCTGGAGATTTGCTGTCTAGTAGAAAAGTAGAAGTTAATTTGCCGATTTGGGGGCAGAAAAAATAAATCTGCACCACAATTGCAAGGTAAAAAAAAGCAAGGTGGGCACAACATTTCTGACCTGTCATAGACTTTCTAGCTTCAGGATAAAAAAATAGGGGGGGGAACAAGAGGCGCAATAGTGCCCTATCACTAGTGACACTAATGTATGCGGTGGGTATGAATTCACTCACCTAGCACAGTTGTGAGACCCACAACTGGTGTAAAAGCATTTGGCATTAAATGCAGCTGCTGCAGGACTTCCACCTTCCACATGCACGTGGGAATCATCCAGAAGTTACCTCAGGGGAAATGGTGTATCAGTGTCCGCGCTGCTGAAATCCCAAGAAAACGATCCGGAAACCATATGTAGGTTGCATCAATCATCCATTTATTCCTTTCCTACGCGTTTCAACACTGTCCTAGTGTCTTCCTCAGGGATATCCCTGAGGAAGACACTAGGACAGTGTTGAAACGCGTAGGAAAGGAATAAATGGATGATTGATGCAACCTACATATGGTTTCCGGATCGTTTTCTTGGGATTTCAGCAGCGCGGACACTGATACACCATTTCCCTGAGGTAGCTTCAGGATAGACATGCAAATGTTGATGCTGAGTCTCAAAATCTATGTAAAAAAAAGCATCAAACAAGGTATCATGGGCACGCGGCCTAAGAGGGTCTGGAGAGAGCCACAGTTGTGGTGAAAGGGCTCGAAAATTCCCCTTACCCCCAAGCTACTTCCACAGAGACTCCTAGGGAAGGGGTCAAAAATTAGTCCTTAAACTCTGCAAGCAGTGCAAGTTTTCAGAAATTTCTTTAGCATTGCAAAAGTAGTTATTTTATCACCTGCACAGATGATGATTCCAAAACCTTGTACAATGCTAAGTAAATCCTTAAAACATGCACTGTTTGCAGCCCTGGAGCACTGTAGTTGCATAGCCCTGTTTTACAGGAGTGTTTTTATTGCCTTGTGTTTTCATACCTCACACCTTCGGGCCAGATGCTTTTAGTTTGCTCAGCAGAATCTGTAGGACAGTGTAGCTCGAAGTCTGCAGTCCAAAAAATCCAGCAGGGGGAAGCACAACCGGCGCTAAACTTGTTAAGTGAAAAATAAAATCAACAAAAAAACAAGTCTTGCTTTTCTGAAAAATAAAGAGTCCTTATTTGGCCAATAGGACAACTCCAGGATGGGTCAGTGACCCAACAATATGCCTCTTTTAGGGCAGTCCTCTTTAATCAGAGTAAAAGAACTGAAACAGCTTTGTGAATGCTGCCCAGGAAGGTCGCTGTTTCGCAATGAACTCCACTACCAGACATTCTTGGGAAGTCGCAAGGGCTACGTCTCCATGGACATTCCCCACCACCACCTACCCCCCAGCACATCCTATCATGGTCCCTGCTGGAGAAGAGAGTGGAGAAATTAGGGCATGGCCAACCCCACTAGGTGACTTGAGAGCAACTTGACCAACCCCGACAGGCCCTTCAGATCTCTGACCCCTGTGGGTTTCTCTGCAGCTGCCTGGCTAACATGATTAGGACTGGCCACCAGCCAATGCGGTGTCCTCTCCATTTCAGGCTTCTGCTGCCAATCTTGGAATTCGCCTGCAGTGATGACCTGACTTACACCTACCACAAACCACCCCTTGCTGCCCTTCACCTTCATAAAGGTGACCACCTCTCCAACATACAAGGTGTGTACTCGTGAAGGCAGATGGTCATGCAGCAGGGTGGACTAGTTTACATGGCACCTGTCACCAGTCTTGTCTTAAGCTAGGAACCCAAAACCCTCTTCTGGAAGAATGTTGCTACCTGGCCCTGGGTGCATTGCTCATCAAAGGCATTAGTTTTAGGTCCTTGCAACCAATCTCAGGCAATGACATCAGAGAGTCTAATCTCTTCCAGAAATGAGACAGGCTGAGGAGGTTCATATTAGCAAAGTTGCAGGAAGGTTGTAGGGGTCCCCACATGGCATTCTCACAGTCGAAGGCCTTTGGCGGGGGTGCTACAGAAGGCAAGGAAACAGGGACTTCTGCCACTATTATCTCAGTCTCCTCATCCTCCGCATCCTCCTCATCCTGGATGTGTCGATCCACTGGCCGTGACACTGGTTTCAGGTGTAATATGGCCAGACATACTGCAAGATCCTGGATCTGAAACCACTCATCCACACGAATCCGAACAATACTGATGCAAACTTTTACAATAGAAATTCAAATTTTACGTCTTTATCTTGGACCTTGTCTTGCCTTTCACTTAACCCTTATGATATTTGGCACTTGCTTCTCCCTTGTACGGCCCTCTCTCTTCTCATAAGTGAGAGACCCTCTCAGAGAGGCCTGTTTTAACATAACTAATTTTTGTATTGAACTCTGTTTCCTGCTTTTCTGCATTTCTTTTTACTGCAATTGAATTATTGTTCTCTTATGCTCTTCTACAGTCCTATATGTGCTTTATTATTATATTGGTAACTCAGTGTGAATCATATGTTACTAGCTAGGTCAGTTCTTCAAGTGTCATCTACTGACACCTAGTGGCTGAGACTGTTAGACACTATTTGCACTCTATGTTTGAAAAGGAATTAATGTAATTACTACTGTCTTGCATTTATCTGCTGTCACCTTAAATAATTCTCTGGTAATTCCTAACTTTTTCTCTCTCCATCTCCCTTCCCTGCTTCATACTATCTGAGTTTAAGGTTACTACTTAGATTTGATCTCCCCTAAATCTCCTCCCCCAAACCTTCTCCATTTTATAATCAATCATCCATAAATAACTAATAGTTTGACTTAATTGATTCTAGTCCACTATTTATATCTACGAATCCTAAAGCTATTTATCCTTAATATAACTAATTAGTAGTAATATGCCTTCTAAGACAAAACTAACTAAGATCTCCAACACTACTGATCTGATAATTAATCCCTCGAGCAAAATCCCCACCCCCAAATCAAATAACTCCTTCGCCAAGACAGGGAAAGATAAAACCAATTCCGTCCATATCTTGAAAGACTGGAGCTCCTCCATGGAAGATCAGTCGTCCCATAAAACTCTTCCTGCAAGCACAAAGAGGAAAGAGATGGAGACTTCCTCCAAATTTAGCTCTAGCTTCTCCTCCTTAGACCACCCAGAAGCGGATCGAGAATCGCACCTTAAGAGCCCAGTAAGACAGAAGCTCAAGAAAGACCTACCCGATTTGGAACCACTTCTCAATTTTGACGCAGGACAACCTCTAAATAAAGATTTTTTTCTAAAACTGTTTACCACTTTTAATCATTCACTAAAAGAAGAAATGATGGAGCAATTTGATGAGGTCAAGTCGTCAATGTCCTCAATAGTTTCTCGAGTTGAAGAAAATGAAAAATTGCTGACTGACCTCAAATTAGATAACAAAACCACCAAGTGTGAACAAACCAAGATGAAAGAAGAAATTAAGGTCCTGAAAGACAAACTTATTGACAGGGAAGACAGAGACAGAAGACTTAACCTCAAATTTAGAGGCATACCTGAGAGCGTTAAAAACTACGAGTTGATCGACTATGTAAAAAACCTAACTAAAAAGACTATACCCTCAAAAACCGAAATTGAATATTCAATTGAAAGAGCTCACAGGCTTCCCAAACCTTCGCACCTGGCAGACGACATTCCCAGGGATGCTATCGCCAAATACTCCTTTTTCCAGACAAAAGACTCGATTAATATTTTTTTGAGGAAAAACAGAACCTTACCGCCGCCCTTTGACAAGATAAAAGTCTTCTCAGACGTATCTAAAGAAACCATGACTAGACGGAGAACCCTAAAACCAATTACAGAAGCCCTGAGATCCAGACAAATTCCATACAGATGGGGCCGTCCTACTCCAAGTGTAATCTTCTCCTTCAACCACAAAACCTTCAACATTGAGGAGGTTAACCTTGGTCTCAAGACTCTCAAAGATCTACATCTTGACGGAACGGGATGAGCATCTACCTTGTTGTTTATTAATCGATCATTTTTAGGCACCTTGGCCATAACGTTAGCCCAAAGGAAGTTCAATACCGGTTCTCTTGAACCCTTCCTCTTTGTAGGTATACTTGTTAACATCAATTAAACTAAAAATTTCTTTAGATTTAAAACTCCTAACAGTTATAATTTACTAGTTGAAAAAGTAATCCTAGTTTATTCTGATCCCTTCTCCATCCCTCTCTAAACTTTATTAACCTTACAAACCTCAACTTCCCTCGTTCTCCTACTTCAATTAGCTACTTAGCCAGAACATGACCCTTAAATTCATGTCGATCAATACAAACGGTCTAAACTCTCCTCAAAAAAGATTCTTTGTTTGGAAAGATCTGAAGAAATTCCATATAGATGTGGCCGGTTTACAGGAAACTAGGTTTTCTTCGGAAAACTCCCCTAAATTTACCAATTCTAAGTTCCCCCACACTTACTTTTCTTCAAACAAAAAGAAAAAATCAGGCGTAGCCATTCTTATAAAGGACTCAGTCAAATTTGAAGAGTTAGAGGTCACAACAGATGATGAAGGTAGATTCATTATCCTTATATGCAAGTTGAATGAAGTTACCCATACTCTAGTAAATCTTTATGCTCCGAATAACGGTCAAATATCTTTCCTTAAAAAACTATTTAAAAGGGTGAGAGAAACTCAAAAAGGTACCCTTTTCATTTTTGGCGATTTTAATGCTGTTCCCAACATCAATTTGGACTCTTCAAACAAGCACAGAAATATAAATACCCAGCTCAATCCCCTCTTTGACAGGGAGGAGTTGTACGACGCTTTTAGATGTATTAACTCATCTTCAGTAGAATTCACACATTTTTCTAACGTCCACAAAACTTTTGCCCGTATTGACCTAATTATCACTAACATTAACTCACTTCGTAATATTAAATCAGTATCTATCCTCCCTAGAACCTGGTCTGACCATTCCCCAGTAATTTTCGAAACGTTGGGCGGGTTCCCCACTAAGAATCAGGGAATATGGAGGGCCAACTCTTTCCTCTTCAACCACCCTCAATTTAACTCGGAGATTAGAAATGAGTTGAAACTCTATTTCAAAGAAAATGATCTAGAAGAGACCCCTATCACAGCTATTTGGTTGGCCCACAAAGCAGTAATTAGAGGCCTTCTTATCAAGTTTAACTCAACACTCAAAAAATCCCTCTTAAAAGACACAGAAACTCTAGTTAAAAAAATTAAAGAATTGGAGGTAACTGCTGCTAACTCCCCTAATGAAAAAATTTTTCAGGAACTACTCGCCCTAAGGTTGGAACTCAAATCATTGTTACTTTCTGATTTTGACAAGCTCTCGCGGATAAGCAAATCTAACTATTACAGCTGTACAAATAAACCTTCTAAACTCTTTGCGAGGATGATAAAAATCCGTAGGACCAGAACTAACATTACTCAAGTCAAAAATAAAAATAACATCCTTCAGAAACTCCCACAAACTATTTCAAATACTTTTGCCGACTTCTACAAGTCTCTCTATAATCTTAAAGAAACTCCTTCAGAGCCCTCTCCAACTCTTCCCAGTATCTCGTCATTCCTTGACTCAGTTGAACTCCCGTCTCTTTCCAAACAAGACATAGAATTCCTAAATTCCCCCTTCACGGAATCAGAAGTTCTAGACACAATCCACTCTCTTAAGAAATGCAAATCTCCTGGCCCGGATGGATTTCAGAACGAATATTATACTGCTTTCCAAGAAATTCTATCACCGTACATTACAAAATTAATAAATTTTACAACTTCTAACAATGCATTCTTTCCAACAGAAATGCTACAAGCCACCATAACTGTCTTATCTAAAAACAAAGGAGACACAGATAATGTCTCTAACTATAGGCCCATCTCACTTTTAAATACAGACCTAAAAATTATCACTAAAACTATTAATACAAGAATTCAGAAAGTCATTCCGAAACTAATACACAGCGACCAGGTGGGATTTATTCAGAACAGAGGAACAACTGACGCCACCCGAAGAATCCTAAACCTTATGTCCTATATAGAAAAAAACTCCATCCCAACAATTATGGTCTCTGTCGATGCTGAGAAAGCATTTGACAGAGTCCATTGGAATTTCCTTTTTGAAACCCTAAAAAAATTTGGTTTTAGAGGCAGTATACTTAATATACTCCAAGCACTTTATTCCTATCCCACTGCAAAAGTCCTAACTAATAATGTCCTTTCCAAGGAATTCCCTTTATCAAACGGCACGAGACAAGGCTGTCCATTGTCTCCTTCCCTGTTTGATCTCTTCATCGAACCGCTTGCTGAGAAGATCCGCATGAACCAACTTGTCAAAGGGATTCATACAAATTTTAAAGAGTATAAAATCAGTCTCTTCGCCGACGACATAATCCTCACTCTTACTGATCCTCTCAATTCATTACGCAATCTTCTAGCCACAATCGAGGAGTTTTCTAGGGTTTCTCTCTATAAGATCAACCTTAATAAAACCCAAGTTCTCCACATGAACCTAGATTCAGAACTATTAAAATCTCTTAAGTTCGAACACAACCTTTCCTGGGACAGAGTAGACTTAGATTACCTGGGCATTAAAATAACTAAACAAATATCCAATATGGCAAACATTAACTTCTCTGAAATTTTTAAAACTATCCAAGCGGACCTTCTTCATATTTCCAAAATTGATGTATCCTGGATCGGTAAAATTGAGGCATATAAAATGTTCGTACTCCCTAAGTTACTTTATGTCTTCCGCTCCATACCTTTACCCCCGAACAGTCGTGGTTTAAAAAACTACAAACCCAATTAATGAATTTTATCTGGGGTCATAAAAAACCTAGAGTGGCGAGGACTATACTTGAGAAAAGTAAATCAAACGGTGGTCTGGCAATTCCCAATTTGTCGGCATATTATAACGCTTCAGTAATAAAACTTAGTCAGACATGGTGGAACCAAGATTCTAGACCCAGTTGGCTCTCTTTGGAGGAAACCAAATTTTCCAGAAATGGACTTACTCTTTTGTTGCTCTCATACTTATGTGATTCATCTAAGCGACTTCCTAAAGAGCATACAGTCAAAGCAGCAATTCAATCCTGGAGGCGCCTTATGGCAAAAAACCTTAACCCTTTGTCGACTACTACTCCCAACTGAATCCCCATAGAAATATTGGAATTCCTTTCTCCGGGCCTAAAAATTGACTCTTGGAAAACTGCTGGAATTAATTATATCTCGGACATAATTAATAATGATAAAAAACTTATCTCTTTTGATGATCTGAGTTCAATCTTTAACCTGAAGGAGCTGGAAGTTAAAATTTGGGACAAAATCAACAATCTTTATAACAAACACAAAATTAATTTTTTTCTCCCCCTAAATGTCACCCAAATGTTCAAACACTCAAAAAATTTTACCTTTTGGAAGACTAATAATATATACAAGGAAATTAATGCTGATGTAGCACTAACCAAATCCACCAATATAGTAGCATGGGAAAGGGAATTAAAATCTTTTATCCCCTCAGACTGCCTAAGTAAAACTCTCACAACATTACATTCCTATATACCCTGCTCTTCTCTTATCGAATCTCATTATAAGATTCTTCTTCGTTGGTACTATACACCTGCAAGACTTCACCAGATCAAAGAGGATTATTCTCCTTTTTGCTGGCGGAATTGCCGCAAGGAAGGGAATATTTCCCATGTCTTTTGGGACTGTGAAGCCCTTAACCCCTTCACGACCCTTGGCCCACCGTTTGGGCCATGGAAACAAGTTCGTTCCCGACCCTTGGCCCAGGGGGTGGGCCATGGATTGATCGGGCTCCTGCAGGCCGAGTGAGGGTCTCACTGACCTGTCATTCGGCCTGCAGGTACATGGGGTGTTGTACAACACCCCATGGGGGGTTGATTTGCCCCCACCCCCACCCCCCCGGCTACAGGCGCGGTGATTGGTGCTCAAAAGTGAAAGTGAAAATCATCGCGCCTGTCATGCTTCCCTGCCTGCCCCTGCTCTCCCTACCCTCCGATCTGCTACCCTGGCATCCTCTAAGTGCCCCCCTGTCCCCCACCTCTCTATCCTGCCCCCTCTTCATTTTTCTTACCCCCCCCCCCCCGCTTCCTGTCCCTGCGCCCGCTTCCTGTCCCTACCGCGGGCTTCCTCTTCCTGCCGCCCGCCTGCTCCTGCCTGCCCCCGCTTCCTGTGAGTGCCCCCCCATCCCCTGTCACCCCCCCTCTTCCCCTGCCTGCCCCCCCCGACCACCGGAGCGGCGATCGCTTCTCCCACTCACCCCTCCGGCGATCGCGCTCCATCCTGCACCCGGTGCACGGCTGCGTCCCGCTCCTCCTCCTCTTCTCCGGCCGCTTCCGCGATCTGACAGCTCTGTGCTGGAGCTGTCAGATGACTTCTACAGCTAGATCCTGAGGATCCAGCTGTAGGAAGTCATCTGACAGATCCAGCACAGTGATCCACAGTGACCATTATGTGATCACTGTGGATCACTGTACTGGATCTGTCAGATCACTTTCTACAGCTGGATCCTGAGGATCCAGCTGTAGGAAGTGATCTGACAGATCCAGCACAGTGATCCACAGTGACCATTATGTGATCACTGTGGATCACTGTACTGGATCTGTCAGATCACTTTCTACAGCTGGATCCTGAGGATCCAGCTGTAGGAAGTGATCTGACAGATCCAGCACAGTGATCCACAGTGACCATTATGTGATCACTGTGGATCACTGTACTGGATCTGTCAGATCACTTCCTACAGCTGGATTCTGAGGATCTAGCTGCAGAAAGTGATCTGACACCCCGGGCGCAGTGACCCACTATGTGCATCACTGCGCCTGGGCTGCCAGATCGCTTTCCGCAGCTCGATCCCCATGCATGGGGATCGAGCTGCAGAAAGCTATCTAACAGCCCGGGCGCAGTGATGCACATAGTGGGTCACTGCGCCCAGGCTCTTAGATTGCTGCTCTGCAGCCCGATCTCCCTGCATGGGCATCGAGCTGCAGAAAGCAATCTGACAGCCCGGACGCAGTGATGCACATAGTGGGTCAATGCGCCTGTGCTGCCAGATCGCTTTCCGCAGCTCGATCCCCATGCATGGGGATCGAGCTGCGGAAAGCGATCTGGCAGCCCAGGCGCAGTGATGTACATAGTGGGTCACTGCGCCCAGGCTCTTAGATCGCTGCTCTGCAGCCCGATCTCCCTGCATGGGCATCGAGCTGCAGAAAGCAATCTGACAGCCCGGACGCAGTGATGCACATAGTGGGTCAATGCGCCTGTGCTGCCAGATCGCTTTCCGCAGCTCGATCCCCATGCATGGGGATCGAGCTGCAGAAAGTGATCTGGCAGCCCAGGCGCAGTGATGCACATAATGGGTCACTGCGCCCGGGGTGTCAGATCACTTTCTGCAGCTCGATCACCATGCTGGCGGATCGGGCTCCAGAGTAGCGATCTGAAAGCAAAGGTGATCGAGAGTCGTGGGACCTTCGTTGTGGACTACGTCGGAGACAAACGTCGTGGGACCTTCGTTATGGACTACGTCGGAGCGATCGAGCGTCGTGGGACCTTCGTTGTGGACTACGTCGGATCTTTTTATAATAAAGATGGAGTCCGAATTGTGTCTGTTTTTTTTTCAAATAAAAAGATTTTTCTCTGTGTGTATTTATTGACTATTTACTGTACTAGAGATTCCTAATGGCGGGTCTAACATTGGCCCTATATTATGAATCTCGGGCTTAGTGCCAGCTGCCAATAAAAAGCTGGCATTAACCCTTTATTACCCAGTTAGCCACCGGCACCAGGGCAACTGGAAGAGCGTGGGTACAGCGCCAGAAAATGGCGCTTCAATGAATGCGCCATTTTCTGGGGCGGCTGCGGGCTGCAATTCGCAGCATGGGGGGCCCAGAACGCTTGGGCCTCTCTATGCTGAGGATTCCAGCCCCCAGCTGCCTAGTTGTACCTGGCTGGACCAAAAATATGGCGGAGCCCCACGTAATTTTTTTTTCTAGAAATATTTCTAGAAATAAAAAAAAAATAGGCTTCGCTGTATTTTTGGTTCCAGCCAGGTATGACGAGGCAGCTGGGGGTGGGTGGCAGTCCGTAGCTGCCAAGTTGTACCTGGCTGGACCAAAAATATGGCGGAGCCCTATGTCATTTTTTTTCTAGAAATATTTCTAGAAATAAAAAAAAAATAGGCTTCGCTGTATTTTTGGTTCCAGCCAGGTATGACGAGGCAGCTGGGGGCTGGTGGCAGTCCGTAGCTGCCAAGTTGTACCTGGCTGGACCAAAAATATGGCGGAGCCCTATGTCATTTTTTTTCTAGAAATATTTCTAGAAATAAAAAAAAAATAGGCTTCGCTGTATTTTTGGTTCCAGCCAGGTATGACGAGGCAGCTGGGGGCTGGTGGCAGTCCGTAGCTGCCAAGTTGTACCTGGCTGGACCAAAAATATGGCGGAGCCCTATGTCATTTTTTTTCTAGAAATATTTCTAGAAATAAAAAAAAAAATAGGCTTCGCTGTATTTTTGGTTCCAGCCAGGTATGACGAGGCAGCTGGGGCCTGGTGGCAGTCCGTAGCTGCCAAGTTGTACCTGGCTGGACCAAAAATATGGCGGAGCCCTATGTCATTTTTTTTCTAAAAATATTTCTAGAAATAAAAAAAAAAATAGGCTTCGCTGTATTTTTGGTTCCAGCCAGGTATGACGAGGCAGCTGGGGCCTGGTGGCAGTCCGTAGCTGCCAAGTTGTACCTGGCTGGACCAAAAATATGGCGGAGCCCTATGTCATTTTTTTTCTAGAAATAATTCTAGAAATAAAAAAAAAATAGGCTTCGTTGTATTTTTGGTTCCAGCCAGGTATGACGAAGCAGCTGGGGGCTGGTGGCAGTCCGTAGCTGCCAAGTTGTACCTGGCTGGACCAAAAATATGACAGAGCCCCATGGGTTCCCTATGCTGCGAATTGCAACTACTAGACTAGTATGTTTTTTCACATAAAGTTTCTTTATTCATTTATACGTCTCAATTTGTGAAGCACATGGTGGTTCAAAGTGCTCACTGTGCATCTAGATATGTTCCCTGGGGGGTCTAGTTTCCAAAATGGGGTCACTTGTGGGGGAGCTCCAATGTTTAGGCACACAGGGGCTCTCCATACGCGACCTGGTGTCCGCTAACAATTCCAATTGTTGGCAAACACCAGGTTGCGTATGGAGAGCCCCTGTGTGCCTACACATTGGAGCTCCCCCACAAGTGACCCCATTTTGGAAACTAGACCCCCCAAGGAACGTACCTAGATGCATAGTGAGCACTTTGAACCCCCAAGTGCTTCACAAATTGATCCATAAAAATAAAAAAGTACTTTTTTTCCACAAAAAAAGTATTTTTTCATTTTTACAGATCAATTTGTGAAGCACCTGGAGGTTCAAAGTGCACACTATGCATCTAGATACATTCCTTGGGGTGTCTAGTTTACAAAATGGGGTCACTTGTGGGGGAGCCCCAATGTTTAGGCACACAGGGGCTCACCAAACGTGACATGGTGTCCGCTAACAATTCCAATTGTTAGCGGACACCATGTCGCATATGGAGAGCCCCTGTGTGCCTAAACATTGGAGCTCCCCCACAAGTGACCCCATTTTGGAAACTAAACCCCCCAGGGAACATATCTAGCTGCATAGTGAGCACTTTGAACCCCCAGGTGCTTCACAAATTGGTCCGTAATAATGAAAAAAGAAATTTTTGTGGAAAAAAAAGTGCTGTTTCATTTTTATGGATGAATTTGTGAAGCACCTGGGGGTTCAAAGTACTCACTATGCATCTAGATACGTTCCCTGGGGGGTCTAGTTTCCAAAATGGGGTCACTTGTTGCGGAGCCCCAATGTTTAGGCACACAGGGGCTCACCAAACGCAACGCTAACAATTTGAGCTGATTTTTATTCAAATTGTTAGCGGACACCATGTCGCTTTTGGAGAGCCCCTGTGTGCCTAAACATTGGAGCTCCCCACAAGTGACCCCATTTTGGAAACTAGACCCCCCCAGGGAACTTATCTAGATGGATAGTGAGCATATTGACCCCCCAGGTGCTTCACAAATTAATGGAAAAAAATTGTTTTTGCGGGAAAACAAGTACTTTTTCATTTTTACAGATCAATTTGTGAAGCACCTGGGGGTTCAAAGTGCTCACTATGCATCTAGATACGTTCCCTGGGGGGTCTAGTTTCCAAAATGGGGTCACTTGTGGGGTAGCTCCAATGTTTAGGCACACAGCGGCTCACCAAACGCGACATGGTGTCCGCTAACAATTTGAGCTCATTTTGCATTCAAATTGTTAGCGGACACCATGTCGTGTTTGGAGAGCCCCTATGCGTCTCCACATTGGAGCTCCCCACAAGTGACCCCATTTTGGAAACTAGACCCCCAGGGAACATATCTAGCTGCATAGTGAGCACTTTGAACCCCCAGGTGCTTCACAAAATTGGTCCGTAATAATGAAAAAAGAAATTTTTGTGGAAAAAAAAAGGGCTTTTTCATTTTTATGGATGAATTTGTGAAGCACCTGGGGGTTCAAAGTACTCACTATGCATCTAGATACGTTCCCTGGGGGGTCTAGTTTCCAAAATGGGGTCACTTGTGGGGGAGCTCCAATATTTAGGCACACAGGGGCTCACCAAACGCAACATGGTGTCCGCTAACAATTTGAGCTCATTTTGCATTCAAATTGTTAGCGGACACCATGTCGTGTTTGGAGAGCCCCTGTGCGTCTCCACATTGGAGCTCCCCCACAAGTGACCCCATTTTGGAAACTAGACCCCCCAGGGAACATATCTAGCTGCATAGTGAGCACTTTGATCCCCCAGGTGCTTCACAAATTGGTCCGTAATAATGAAAAAAGAAATTTTTGTGGAAAAAAAAAGTGCTTTTTCATTTTTATGGATGAATTTGTAAAGCACCTGGGGGTTCAAAGTGCTCACTATGCATCTAGATACGTTCCCTGGGGGGTCTAGTTTCCAAAATGGGGTCACTTGTTGCGGAGCCCCAATGTTTAGGCACACAGGGGCTCACCAAACGCAACATGGTGACAGCTAACAATTTGACCTGATTTTTATTCAAATTGTTAGCGGACACCATGTCGCTTTTGGAGAGCCCCTGTGTGCCTAAACATTGGAGCTCCCCCACAAGTGACCCCATTTTGGAAACTAGACCCCCAGGGAACATATCTAGATGGGTAGTGAGCATATTGAACCCCAGGTGCTTCACAAATTATTGAAAAAAAAAGATTTTTGCGGAAAAAAAAAGTACTTTTTCATTTTTACAGATTAATTTGTGAAGCACCTGGGGGTTCAAAGTGCTCACTATGCATCTAGATACGTTCCCTTGGGGGTCTAGTTTCCAAAATGGGGTCACTTGTGGATGAGCTCCTATGTGGAGACGCATAGGGGCTCTCCAAACGCAACATGGTGTCCGCTAACAATTTGAGCTCATTTTGCATTCAAATTGTTAGCGGACACCATGTCGCGTTTGGAGAGCCCCTGTGCGTCTCCACATTGGAGCTCCCCCACAAGTGACCCCATTTTGGAAACTAGACCCCAAAGGAACGTATCTAGATGCATAGTGAGCACTTTCAACCCCCAGGTGCTTCACAAATTGATCCATAATAATGAAAAAATAATTTTTTTGTGGAAAAAAAAGTGCTTTTTCATTTTTATGGATGAATTTGTGAAGCACCTGGGGGTTCAAAGTGCTCACTATGCATCTAGATACGTTCCTTGGGGGGTCTAGTTTCCAAAATGGGGTCACTTGTGGGGGAGCCCCAATGTTTAGGCACACAGGGGCTCACTAAACACAACATGGTTACAGCTAACAATTTGAGCTGATTTTTATTCAAATTGTTAGCGGACACCATGTCGCGTTTGGAGAGCCCCTGCGTGCCTAAACATTGGAGCTCCCCCACAAGTGACCCCATTTTGGAAACTAGACCCCCCAGGGAACATATCTAGATGGGTAGTGAGCATATTGAACCCCAGGTGCTTTACAAATTGATCTGTGAAAATGAAATAGTACTTTTTTTTTCACAAAAATTTTCTTTTAGCCTAAATTTTTTCGTTTTCACATGGCAACAGCATAAAATTCATCCTAAAATTTGTTGGGCAATTTCTCCTGAGTACACCGATACCTCATATGTGGTCATAAACCACTGTTTGGGCGCACGGCAGGGGTCAGAAGGGAAGGAGCGCAATTTCACTTTTTGAATGTAAAATTAGCTCCAAAAGTCAAATTGCGCTCCTTCACTTCTGAGCCCTGCCGTGCGCCCAAACAGTGGTTTATGACCACATATGAGGTATCGATGTACTCGGGAGAATTTGCACAACACATTTTAAGATCCATTTTATCCTGTTGCCCATGTGAAAATGAAAGAATTGAGGCTAAAAGAACATTTTTGATAAAAAAATTAAAATATCAATTTTTTGTTTCCACTTTGCTTTAGTTCCTGTGAAGCACCTGAAGGGTTAATAATCTTCTCGAATGTAGTTTTGAGTAGCTTGAGGGGTGCAGTTTTTGGAATGGTGTCACTTTTGGGTGTTTTCTGTCATGTACACCCCTCAAAAGGACTTCAAATGTGATGTGGTCACTAAAAAAAATGGTTTTGTAAATTTTGGTTGAAAAATGAAAAATTGCTCATGAACTTTGAACTCTTATAACGTCCTAACAAAAAATTTTTTTTTTTCCAAAATTGTGCTGATGTGAAGTAGACATGTGGGAAATATTATTTAATAACTTTTTTCTGTCACATATCTCTCTTGTTTATCAGAAAAAAAAATTAAAAATGTGAAAATTGTGAAATTTTCAAAATTTTTGCCATATTTTTGATTTTTTCACAAATAAACGCAAAAATTATCGACTTAAATTTAACACTAGCATGAAGCCCAATATGTCACGAAAAAACAATCTCAGAATCGCTAGGATCGGTTGAAGCGTTCCTGAGTTATAACCTCATAAAGGGACACTGGTCAGAATTGCAAAAAAGGCCAAGGTCTTTAGGGTCAAAATAGGCTGGGTCATGAAGGGGTTAAATCATACTGGGGTGAAATACAAATACTAATCAACGAGATCACAAATAGTGACATTATTTTAACTCCAGAACTAACACTTCTCCTAATTGGCATAAACTCTATCCCAAGTGATTTTAGACCCCTTATTGCACATATCTTACTAGCCGCCAAAAATCTTATAGCAACTAAATGGAGAGACCCCGAGCCACCATTGTTTAATGTATTACTTGAAAAAATTGCTACTCATAACTCCTATGAACTCTCGTTTGCTTTGAGGAATAAACTTTACAGGAGATATGAGAGGAAATGGCGGTTGTGGAATTGTTATTTTCCCTCAAATCACTCAATTATCCCTTCACATATTACCGTTTCTGGCTATACACGTCCTCAATGTTTGGAGAACTAGATCCCCTCCCCTTACCCCCTTTGTTCTTACCTTTTTCTCTCCTCCCCTCCTCCCTCTTCTTTAATTTTAGCGTTATATTTGGTATAGTTTCATGATTTTTGTGTGACTCAATCAACTTGACCCTTTTTCATGGTTATTTATCTCTATTTGATTCTTACATATTTCTCAATAATTGTCTTGTACTCATTTTCAATGTACACCTAGATTATTACAATGCTTTGTTTGTATTTTGTTTGTATACTGTATTTTAATGGGTAAGCTTATACCCTTACAAGTATATTTGTTATGATATTTAAAAATCAATAAAATAATTTGAACAAGAAATACAAATTTTATTTAAAAGTAAAAAAACTAATAAAATAGACATATACTACAATACACAGTACAGACAGAAAATCCTCAATAGGGGGGGAGAGGGAGGTGGCAGACAGCTGTGGACTGACAAAAAATAATGCTTAAACAATGCGGTTTATTAGCAGCTGACCTAGGGGAACCATAAAAGACCTACAGATATGCGTGTATTTGACAGAGATATTTCCATAAACAGGAGCAATTAGATATAAAAAGTTGCAAAAATGACAGAAAAAACAGCAAACTATATAAAGATTAGGAGTTAGTTGGCAAAGAAACGCTCAAGCTGAACTGGGCGGTCCAGCACAATCAGTTTCCTTGTCCAATATATAGGAAACAAATAATCCAATAGACAGGCTGTAATCGGGCATCAATGACTACAAAACTATCTTGCTCTCAGTTATTAGTAATATCTGTCAAATACACAATCAAAGAAAGGAAAGGGTCGGTGCGGGTAATTCAAAAGATATCCAAAATGTGTGATATAGGGTTGTTTGATAAATGGTCTGTACTAAAATGTGTTAGGGCATGTAATGCTATCCTCACTGTTGGGTGCAAACAGCTAATAAGTAACATTCAAGATTCTTTAGGCTTATACTACATGCTTCATTACCCCCATATAAAAGATATATATCAAGACACACTATATATATAAGCAATCAGAGCCCACTCTAAAGCCCATATATCAAAATAAGTTCAACTCCACCTCGAGGCAAGGTTTGGTGGTAACACTGAAGTGGTGGAGTTGACTGCTTCCCTAGGACTAAGCACCAAGGTCTGTATCTTTTCCTTGTATTCAGAACTTAAGCAAATATAAAAAAATAAAAGCTCTCTTAAAGGCATGCTTAAAGGAGATTTTAAGGCTCCTTGATTTCATAGCTGCTGCCACATTTGAGCACTGCTCCAAAAATTCAAAGCCTGCAGGTATCCTAACACCTGGAAACTAAAGAAAGCTTAACTTTCTTTTAAATCTCCATTAAATTCTACACATTGAAAGACACCGGTAGACCTGATGGCTGTAAACAACACCTAATCTTGGGTTAAGGGTGTTCTCAGCAACCAGGTATTTTGGTGAGCACTTCGGCCCCAAACCTTTAAGGATAGTTTTAGGGCCATTTGAAAATTGTAAACTTTTTTCCCAAACAAATCCATGTTTGCTGATGTTTTAGTTAATTGCTTGGGTTTTCGATCACAAACTGAATCTGCAATGTTCGTGCCAAATTTGAAATTGGCGAACATGTTCAGGGAACGTTTGCTCATCTCTAGTTATCAACTATGTGACACTTTTTCAGCAGGAGGCTAATAGTACCCTTAAATTGTGCCTGGGCAGACCTTTCAAAACATGTAAAAATCATGACTGTACCCTCAGTAGTTTTCTTGCTATAAGCATTTTCACAGCCTGCAGACAGCTGGCTGTACTAGTCTGGTTCATTACTTTAATTGCTGAGTAGTCCCATGTATGTAAATGTTATATAAATAATCATGCCTATCCATGCTGTTATTCTGTCCCTTCCCTCTGTGCTGAAGTTATACTGAAAATCTCAGGCTTTTTTGAAGGGGGAGGGGGATTGAGAAGGAGGAAAGGTGGGGAGGTGTTTTGTGCTACAACTCTTGTAAAACTGCAGTGTGTGCTGTCTGTGAAAGGTTTCTCTTAATATGAACATTTGTTTTCCTGCATATATGTAATTTTAGCATCTACTGAGCAATTGAACAAATGTTCATATAAACACAAATAACTATCTCAGACAGCACAGATAACACATATGCCTCAGATACAATTACACTGCTTCGTGCTGGAGGTAAATTAAGATGTCAGAGGTGAAGTTACTACGACCACACACTTCTCCCTATCCTTTTTCCTCTTCAATGAGTGCACAGCACACACAGAAAGATGCAGACCCCCATGTGAGTTATTTTCATTGCTTTAGTTGTATTCTTACAGAGGAGGACACTGCAGTGCAGTGATCTCACTACATAAATATTAATTCCCTGGGGAGTGGGCAGCAGGGAAGTAAGTGATTACTCACTGTAATTGAGAGATAGAATTAATATTTTATTTTGCAGCTTGCAGAGGATAGGGAATAAGTATACATGAAATAAATACCTGAACTGGACCAGTGGAATTAGAAAATAATATGAGCCACATACAGATTTTTGACCTGACAGATTCCCTATAATAGCAAAATTGAAAATTGCAAGGCTTCTATTTTTTTAATATAGTTGGTCAATTTAAAAATAATTCATTAAACACCAAAAATACTGTATATACTTGAGTGTAAGCCGACCCGAGTATAAGCCGTGGCCCCTAATTTTACCCTCCAAAACTAGGGAAACTTATTGACTCGAGTATAAGCCTAAGGGTAGGGGGGAAATGAAGCAGACTCTCATCACGGTATACAGCCCCTCTCATCATGGTAAATGGCCCCCCATTACTGGTATATAATAATAATAATAATAATAAAGCTTTATTTATATAGCGCCAACATATTCCGCAGCGCTTTACAATGTAGGGTTAGCGTACAGAAAATATACAGTAAGTAATTACAATAGAGAACAAATAAAGTACAATCATTGGATACAAAAACAATAGGCATAGAATCAATGTGAAAAAAAATACAATAAATAAAGCAAGAAATGAAGGTGACCCTGCTCAAAAGAGCTTACAATCTACAACGGGATAGGGGTTGTACAAGGTGTCGGGGCTTATTGCACTGGTGGTCCAGGCATCTTGAGGAAATGGGGTATAGGTAAGCTTACATGAATGGTCATCAGTCTGTGTAGACCTTTATGGTTTGGTGGAGTTTGTAGAAGAATAATGTCCAGAGGATAGCCCATTCACTGTCTACAGTACAATGGACATGTTAGGGAGTATGATAGGCCGCCTTAAAAAGATGCGTCTTTAGGGATCGTCTGAAGCCATGCAAGTTGTGGATAGTCCTGATTTCTTTGGGTAAAGCATTCCAGAGGTTTGGTGCAGCTCTGGAAAAGTCTTGGAGCCGGGAGTGGGAGGATCGGATTAGTGCAGATGTTAGTTGAAGGTCATTTGAGGAACGTAGAGAGCGGGTGGGGTGATAGACAGAGATGAGGGAGGAGAGGTAGGGGGGAGCTGCACTGTGAAGAGCTTTGTGGGTAAGAACAAGCAATTTGAATTTGATCCTGTAATATACGGGCAGCCAGTGCAATGACTGGCACAGAGCAGAGGCATCTGAGTAACGATTGGCCAGATGGGTGATCCTGGCTGCTGCATTAAGGATGGACTGGAGAGGAGAAAGTCTGGTGAGGGGGAGGCCGCTTAATAGAGAGTTGCAATAGTCAAGGCGGGAATGGATTAGGGCCACGGTGAGGGTTTTTGTTGTTTCCAGGGTGAGAAAGGGGCGGACTCTAGAGATATTCTTCAGGTGTAAGCGACAGGAGCGGACGAGAGATTGCGTGTGGGAGGAGAAGGAGAGATCGGTGTCAAATATAACACCCAGACAGCGAGCCTGCTGTCTAGGCGTTATCGTGGTGCCGCACACCGAGAGAGAGATGTCCGATTTAGGGAGGTTAGTGGATGGGGGGAGCAGAAGAAGTTCAGTTTTGGAAAGGTTTAGTTTCAAATAGAGAGTGGACATGATATTGGAAACTGCAGCTAGACAGTCATTGGTGTTCTTTACTACCGCAGGGGTAAGGTCAGGGGCTGAAGTGTATAGTTGAGTGTCATCAGCATAAAGATGGTACTGGAAGCCAAATCTGCTGATGGTCTGTCCAATCGGGGCCGTGTAGAGAGAGAAGAGGAGAGGGCCAAGGACTGAACCCTGAGGGACCCCAATAGTGAGGGGAAGAGGGGGGGAAGTGGAGCCAGCAAAAGATACACTGAAAGAGCGGTCAGAAAGATAGGAGGAGAGCCAGGAGAGAGCCGTGTCCTTTATGCCAATGGAGTGCAGCATAGAGAGTAGGAGCTGATGGTCGACAGTGTCAAAAGCTGCAGAGAGATCAAGGAGAATAAGCAGAGAGTGGTCACCATTACGTTTTGCTGTCAGAAGGTCATTGGTCACTTTGATGAGGGCAGTTTCTGTGGAGTGAAGGGGGCGGAAACCAGACTGTAATGGATCTAGAAGAGAGTGAGCAGAGAGGTAACGGGTGAGGCGGGAATAGACCAGGCGCTCCAAGAGTTTAGAGATGAAGGGGAGATTGGAGACTGGTCTGTAGTTATTTGTGCAGGTTGGGTCGAGAGTGGTTTTCTTTAATAATGGAGTAATGATCGAGTGTTTGAAGGAGGAGGGGAAAATGCCAGAAGAGAGGGAGAGATTGAAGATTTTGGTTAGATGAGTGGTGACGACTGGAGAGAGGGACTGGAGCAGGTGTGAGGGAATGGGGTCGGTAGTGCATGTGGTGGGACGAGAGGAAGATAGGAGCCTGGAGACTTCTTCTTCTGTGACTGGGTCAAATGTGGAGAGTGAACCGGAGGGGATGTGAGGAAGAATGGGGGTGGCAGTGCTTGGAGGCTGAGAGCTGATTTCCTGGCGGATGTTGTCTATTTTATCCATGAAGTAGGAAGCCAGGTCATCAGCAGAGAGGTCGGTGATGGGGGCCTGCACTTTAGGACTGAGGAGAGAGTGAAAGGTGTCAAAGAGTTTTTTTGGATTGTTGGATAGTGAGGAGACCAGGGTGGTGAAGTAGGTCTGTTTGGCAAGGTGAAGGGCAGAGTTGTAGGTTTTGAGCATGAATTTATAGTGGATAAAGTCTCCTGGTGAGCGAGTTTTCCTCCATAGGCGTTCAGCACTCCTGGAGCATCGCTGGAGGAATCGGGTTTGTGATGTGAGCCAGGGCTGTTTTGTTCTCTGTTTGGAGGTTCTGCGGGTGAGGGGCGCTACTTGGTCCAGGGAGCTTCTGAGAGAGTCATTGTAGTGATTTACTGCCTGATCTGGAGAAGAGATTGAAGAGATTGGGGACAGAGATGAGATGAGGGAGTCTGTGAGTGCTTGAGGGTTAATGGCCTGTAGATTTCTGGATGTGTGATAGGTAGGCTTGGGCTGTGTTGGCCGAGGGTTAGTGAGTGAGAAGGAAAGAATGTTGTGGTCAGAGAGTAGAGTTGAGTTATCCAAGGGGGAGGATGAGCAGAGCCGGGTAAAGACAAGGTCAAGGGTGTTACCGTTTTCGTGTGTCTTAGAGGTTGAGAGCTGTGATAGGCCAAGAGAGGTAGTTAGAGATAGGAGCTGGGATGCAGATGGGGAGATGGGGCTGTTTATGGGAATGTTAAAGTCTCCCAGAATAAGGGTTGGTAAATCTGAGGACATGAAATGCGGGAGCCAAGCGGAGAAATGGTCGAGGAACTGGGTGGGTGACCCTGGGGGGCGGTATACCACTGCTACTTTGAGGGGGAGGGGATGGAATAGCCTAATGGTATGGACCTCAAAAGAAGGGAATGAGAGTGATGGGGCTGGAGGAATGACCTGGAAAGTACATTGTGGGGACAGGAGGAGGCCGACTCCACCGCCACGTCTGTTCCCAGGTCTAGGGGAGTGAGAGAAGTGTAAGCCGCCGTAAGAAATAGCAGCAGGGGAAGCAGTGTCTGAATCCTGGATCCAGGTTTCTGTGAGGGCCAGCAGGTTAAGAGAGTTGGAAAGGAAGTAATTGTGAATGAAGGGAAGTTTGTTGCATACAGACCGTGGATTCCAGAGAGCGCAATTAAAAGAGGGAGGTGAAGGTGTGCAGGTGATATTAATAAGGTTAGTGGGGTTTCTGTGTGAGGTGGGAGAGGGGTTGAAGTTAGCAGATGGCGGACCAGGGTTGGGAGAGATATCACCTGAGAGGAGCAGCAGTAAAAAGAGGAAGAGCAGATAGTTTTTGGGATTAGGACATGATTTATTATGACAAGCTTTGGAATATGATGGGCTGAGAGTCTTCAGTAAACTGAAGATAACATGGGAGCTGTACATAGAGTAGGGCAGGAGAGAGGGGCTGACGTGAATGAGTGGTGATGGAGGGGGGATGGGGTGATAAAAATTGGTGGCGAGAGCACATAAGAAAACAAACAGTGAAATACAAGACATGGTAAAGATTAGTAGTGAATGGAGTTATGCACAGTGTTTGAGTGTCCCTCTATGTCATTGTCTTCCAGCAAGAGCACATAGAACAATAGATGGTGAAGTAAAGGACATGGTGATAGGGAAAGGAAAAGAAGTTTTAATTTTTTTTTTTTTCTCTCCCTGTTAAATAGAGTGGCTTACCTGACTCCTGCCCTGACTAACTGCCATGAAATAACTGCAGCCACTTAGCATTCAATGCCACTTTGCATGAGATGCCACACGTGTCTGACCCCCACACGTGTACCCTTAAGAATGAGCTAAATTTATAGGAGACACTATCAGGATCAGGTGAGGGGGCTTGTGGGAGGAAACATGGTATCAGGTAATTAGCAGCTACAGGGAACAGCAGGGGTGCAAGAGGATGAAAGGGCAAGACTCCCTCCACACTATAACACCTCCAACAAGATAACTATTACAATCTGCCAAATTGTCATATACTGGTGAGTGAGTAATGTAATGCATAGAGATGACACAGGAAACTTTACAATAAGTGCAGTGTTGGAATATTACCATGAGACTATAAGTCAAGCTGATATTGCTATGGAGATCATTGCAACAATCACAGGTATATTGAACATGCACTGTTACAATGAGTTGGGTACAATCCCCCATCACTGGTATATACGACCTCCATCACTGGTATACAGTTCCCCCCCATCAGAGGTTACAGCCCCCATCAGTGGAATACAGCCCCTCATCAGTGGTATATACAGGCCCCCCTCAGTGGTATATACAGGCTCCTCATCAGTGATATATACAGGCCCCCCATCAGTGGTATATACAGGCCCCCCATCAGAGGTTACAGCCCCCATCAGTGGTATATATAGCCCCTCATCAGTGGTATATACAGGCCCCCATCAGTGGTACATACAGGTCCCCCTCAGTGGTATATACAGGCCCCCCATCAGTGATATATACAGGCCCCCCATCAGTGGTATATACAGGCCCCCCATCAGAGGTTACAGCCCCCATCAATGGTATACACAGCCCCCATCAGTGGTATATACAGGCCCCCCTCAGTGGTATATACAGGCCTCACCATCAGTGGTATATACAGGCCCCCCATCAGTGGTATATACAGCCCCCCATCAGTGGTATATACAGGCCCCCCTCAGTGGTATATACAGGCCCCCCTCAGTGGTATATACAGGTCCCCCTTCAGTGGTATATGCAGCCCCCATCAGTGGTATATACAGGCCCCCCTCAGTGGTATATACAGGCCCCCTCAGCGGTATATACAGGCTCCTCATCAGTGATATATACAGGCCCCCCATCAGTGGTATATACAGCCCCCCATCAGTGGTATATACAGGCCCCCCTCAGTGGTATATACAGGCCCCCCTCAGCGGTATATACAGGCTCCTCATCAGTGATATATACAGTATACAGTATATATCGAGTATAAGCCTAAGGGTAGGGGGGAAATGAAGCAGACTCTCATCACGGTATACAGCCCCTCTCATCATGGTAAATGGCCCCCCATTACTGGTATATAATCCCCCATCACTGGTATATAGGACCTCCATCACTGGTATACAGTCCCCCCCCAACAGAGGTTACAGCCCCCATCAGTGGAATACAGCCCCCCATCAGTGGTATATACAGGCCCCCCTCAGTGGTATATACAGGCTCTTCATCAGTGATATATACAGGCCCCCCATCAGTGGTATATACAGGCCCCCCATCAGAGGTTACAGCCCCCATCAGTGGTATATATAGCCCCTCATCAGTGGTATATACAGGCCTCACATCAGTGGTATATACAGGCCCCCATCAGTGGTACATACAGGCCCCCCCTCAGTGGTATATACAGGCCACCCATTAGTGATATATACAGGCCCCCCATCAGTGGTATATACAGGCCCCCCATCAGAGGTTACAGCCCCCATCAATGGTATACACAGCCCCATCAGTGGTATATACAGCCCCCCATCAGTGGTATATACAGGCCCCCCTCAGTGGTATATACAGGCCCCCCTCAGTGGTATATACAGGTCCCCCCTCAGTGGTATATACAGCCCCCCATCAGTGATATATACAGGCCCCCCTCAGTGGTATATACAGGCCCCCCATCAGAGGTTACAGCCCCCATCAGTGGTATATACAGCCCCCCATCAGTGGTATATACAGGCCCCACATCAGTGGTATATACAGGCCCCCCATCAGTGGTTACAGCCCCCATCAGTGGTATATACAGCCCCCCATCAGTGGTATATACAGGCCCCCCTCAGTGGTATATACAGGCTTCCCTCAGTGGTATATACAGGCCCACCCCATCAGTGGTATACAGGCCCACCCATCAGTGGTATACAGACCCACCCCATCAGTGGTATACAGGCCCCCCATCAATGGTATACAGGCCCCCCTTGCTGCCGCACACCTGTAAAATAATACATCATTCATACTTATCCCCGTCGTTCTATCACCGCTCGTCCTCCGGTCTTCTTCCTGCTTGTACCCGGCTTCTATTCCTGAGGTGAGCGCAGCAGCGATGACGTCATTGCTTCTGCGCAGGTCACATGACGCCGGGTACAAGCAGGAAGAAGACCGGAGGACGCGTGGTAACAGAGCGACAGGGATAAGTATGAATGATGTATTATTTTACAGGTGTGCGGCAGCGAGGGGGGCCTGTATACCACTGATGGGGGGGCGCTTACATAGTGCAATGTAATATGCACCGCTTCCCCTGCCGCTGATGGACAGGGGGATGCAGTGCTTATTGCATAGTACTAATGAGCGGGGGCACGTGACCGCCCGCTCCTACTGCAGCCTCCCCCCGCCTCTTCCAGCTCCTGACCACCCCCCTCCACTGAGCCTTCACTGTGACTCGTGTATAAGCCAAGGGGGCACTTTTCAGCACAATTTTTGTGCTGAAAAACTCGGCTTATACTCGAGTATATACGGTACATAATTTTCTGAAGACATTGTACAGGGAAAAATAAAGCCTACTGCACTGTAGCTGCACTCACATGATGTTGGTATTTGTAAAGACTAGAATATCCCTAGCCAAACAACTAAAAAACCACAGCTTGGATCCAGCTCCCTAAAAGGTCACTGAGCTGTTTCTCGTTTCTCCTGAGGAATCAGAGAGGAGGTCACTATGCAAAACTAATAAAGATAAGGAAATTGTGCAGGAGTAGATGAGATAAGGAGAGCACACTTAAGCATTGGTATAATTTGAAAATGGAGAATAATACATGCAAACAAGGGAAACCTTCTACCAAATTAATTGAAAACAGAAGAAAGCTGCAAAAATGCAGAAATGCCAAATGAAAAAACACATAGTATATACAACAAATCCACTTAGAAATATAGCCAGATGAGAAGGCAGGTGCAAGGTGAGCATAAATCACCCATTCCAGGTTGGAATAGGACAGAAACAAAAAGGGAAAATAAGAAAACCTGAGTAGCAGCAATGCAAGGGAAGAAGAGCTTAGATAACAGAATCACAGGTATGCAGACAAAAGGCTGTGGCTCAGCAGAGAAGGAAACAAGGTACAGAGCAAGAGGCCACCAGTTCAATTCCCAGTAATGAGGTATGACACATTATCTTTAAGGTTATATACAAATCACATCAAAGTCATAGCTACAGTACTTTCTGGTCACCTGGGTAAAAGTGAAATTCACTTTGAAATCACTTAACTAAATACCATTGTTAAGACTGGTTTAAAACATTGTTTGGACGTTCGGAGAAAGGACCATGATACATGGACCAGCCATGTGTAGAGATAAGCAAACTTTCCTCAAGTGTTCAACAATTTCAAATTTGACACAAACATTGCAGACTCTTTTCGCGATTAGATACCCGAGCAATTCACCAAAAAATCGGTGAACACGTCTTTGTTCGGGAAAAAATTTGAAGCTTAAAATGTCCCTAAAACTTTCCATGATTGTTTGGGAACAAAACACTCGCCAGGAGACCTGCTGGCTAGGAATGACACCTAACCTTACTATTTTCAAACCACCTGATAGAGGTAACAAGGCCCTCCTAATTCAATGTATCTCCCAAACAAACCCAAAGGAGTCAGGCCAAATCAAATGCAATTAGTTATTTATTTTAAAAGAAACACCATGTAACAATGACAATATACAGTGGTTCCACTTCCTCACTGAAGTTACACTTTGCATATTTCCCAGAGGATCTTTGCGACTATAAGAGTCCTTATAGTTTATCTCTCTCCTTATGGCGGCAGGCAGATTTCTCTCCATAAGGTAGAAAGCTAGTTCCCCAGACCTCATCTCAGCCTCTCATACAGCCAGATCAGAATTTCCCCACACTGCACTGATGAGGGGTAGTCACCCCAAAACAGAGCATCTGCAGTTTGGGGTTCTGATCTGGCACAAATCCTAAGTGATATTAAAAGGCTTGTTAAAGAGTTGATTATGACTACAAGGATTGTTACCCTTATTGGGTGGCATTAGAGTTTTCCACTCCCTCACTGAAGTGACAATTTGCATGTTTCCCAGAGGAGCATTGCGGGATCCTCTGCCATTCTTCATTGCAGATCCTCCCCAACTCTGCAGGTGAACATTGGTGGACCGTCATTTTCAGGTCTCTCCAAAGATGCTCAATTGGGTTAAGGTCAGCGTTCAAGCTGAGACAGTCAAGAATTGTCACAAAGTTGTTCTCAAGTCACTCCTTTGTTAGTTTAGCTGTGTGCTTAGAGCCATTGTCTGGTTGGAAGGTGAATCTTTGGCCAAGTCTGAGGTCCAAAGCACTCTGGAAGAGGTTTTCATCTAGGATATCACTATACTTGGCCGCATTCATATTTCGTTCAATTGCAACCAGTTGCCCTTTTCCTGCCGCTGAAAAAACCCCTATAGAATGATGCTGCTACCACCATGTTTCACTGTTGGCATTGTATTGGGCAGGGGATGAGTAGTGCCTGGTTTCCTCCACACATACCACTTAGAATTATCACCAAAAAGTTCTATCTTTGTCTCATCAGATCAGAGAATCCTATTTCTCATAGTCTGGGAGTCCAACATGTGATTTCTTATAAACTCTATGTGGGCTTCCATATGTCTTGCACGGAGGAGAGGTTTCTGTCAGGCCACTCAGCCAGAAAAGCCTGACTGATGGAGGGCTGCATTAATAGTTAACTTTGTGGAACTTTCTCCCTTCTCCCTACTGCATCTCTGGAGCTCGACTCCAGTGATCTTGGAGTACTTCTTTACCTCTCTCACCAAGGATCTTCTCCCATGATTATTCATTTATGCTGGACAGCCAGGTCTAGGAAGACTTCTGGTGGTTCCAAACGTCTTCCACTTAAGGATTATGGAGACCACTTTGCTCTTAGATACCTTGAGTACTGCAGAAATCCTTTTGTAAAATTGGCCAGATGTGTGCCTTGCCAATTCTTTCTCTGACCTCCTTGGGCAGTTCCTTTGACCTCATGATTCTCATTAGTTCTGACATGCACTGTGAGCTGTGAGATCTTATATAGACAGGTGTGTGCCTTTCCAAATCAAGTCCTATCAGTTTAAGTAAACACAGCTGGACTCCAAAGAAGGAGTAGACCCATCTCAAGGAGGATCATAAGGAAATGGACAGCATGTGACTTAAATGTGATTGTCTGTGCAAAGGGTCTGAAAACCTTTGACTCTCCCCATGGTGGCGGTGGTGTACTCAGAGCTGGGCCTGCTGACAATGCCGATGCTGGGGATGTCATGGTGGCGTTGCCCAGTCTGTGGCCCCGGAGCGGTCAATCAAAAGGGGGATAAGGGACTCTGCTCTGGGGATCATGATGAGAGAAGGTGGCTTCTTAGGAAAGGGTTACTAGACCAGGGGATTCTTGTTCACGTGACGCCACCTTCGGGTTGTGGCTAATTATGGCCGCCGCTGTTACACAGTTCCTCTGGGGTCAGTGACCAGGCAGTTTGGTTGGAAAGCCTTCCACGGGAAGGGCTGACCCCAGGGCAGCAGATGTTACTAAGTGAGTTTGTGCTGATGTTACAGCACAGGGGCACAACAAGAAAGTCACAGACACAGTAGGGTGCAGTCTCAATATGTTTACAGCTTTGACATTCCTGGTTACAGCAGTCATCAATGTTGCAACAACCCGCGGAGCACTGAGTTCTTGGAGGTGAAGACAGGGATCCAGTTACTTCTGGGTAACATGGTAGCACTTAACCAGTACCCCCTTATATTGTCCTTCTTTGGTAGTCTCTTTTTCTGCTCTTGCTATGCCCTCCTGCCCTGCGCCTCACACACAGTGCCTCGAGCCAGTGGCCGCGGGCCTTCATAGGGTTACTTCAGTGCCAGTCCCTTGACCCTACATGGCCACTTTTTCAGCAGATGTGTGCGGTTTCGGCCGCTGCACTTGGACATAATGCAGCCTCCAGGTCGCTAGCTGAGCCTGGTTTTTTTCCACTAGTCTGGGGCCTAGTACTCCTACTCTGCGGCCTGATTCCTCCATATGGTTACAGTCAATGTGGATGCGGGTATCCCCAGGTAGATTGCTCACTACACGGTCCCCTTGTACCCTTCTGTCTTTGGGAGCACCCCCTTTCTCTCTGGTCTTGTCTCTTTCTCAGGTCTCAGGACGAGCTCCCACCGGCTCCAGTCCCCTGGACGTCTCTTTCTAGATGTTGCCCCTCTCTGACAGACACTCTGGCCCTCACAGATTTCTTCAGTTCTTGCATCGGTCTTCTAGTCTTTCCGTCATTTTATACTACATGTCCCATGTCCTGCGTCACTATTGAGTGTCCTCCCTGACTTCATTCCCTCTTGGATGACTGTAAACTCTCCTCTCCACCCATCCCTACTACCCTGATTCCTTCCCTCCAGACAGAATCAGGGATTGTGCTCTCCCTTAGGAGCAATCTCGCCCTAACCCTGACCTGGATGGTGTAGTCTTGGCCTGGATACTGGTCAGTGTCCCCCCTTACCCAAGATTTGGGCACTACACCTCTGGCTGGGGTGCAGTACCTCTGTGGCGACTGGATCTGTAGGGGCGCCAGACTTACGACCATGTGATATTTCAGTTTTATTCTTTTAATAAATTTGCAAAAATTTCTACATTTCTGTTTTTTCAGCCAGGATGGGAGAGTGTACATTAATGAGAATAAAGTAAACTTTTTTGAATTTACCAAATGGCTGCAATGAAACAATGAGTGAAAAATGTAAAAGGGCCTGAATACTTTCGATACCCACTGTTCTGCGTATAAAGTAGCATGCATTGGAATTCACCCTGGTGAATATTTACAATCCCTCTTTCGATTACCTGAGCTATTTACCTAGTCTGTGGCCGAGGTACCAAGAGGAGGATGACATCCTGCTTACTTTTTGTCTTTGGATATTCATGTAAAATCTGTGCAACAAAGAAGTGCTAGTTCATTGCCATAGTCGTCTCTGCCTCACATTTGTCCTCACAGTTCTTATCCTTTGTAGCAGAAGTATTTGAATTGGTATTATGTAGGAGAATACACTGGTGTCATTTTCTGACTACTAGAACCGAAGCGAAAATTGTATCTGCCTGATTATATATCGTGTCTTGATGAGATGAGACATATAAAACCCAACTTATGTATTCATAAGATAAATATTTGCTTTGTACTGAATTTATACTTCTGGATATGTTCACATTAATCTTCTCTGATAAATGTGAACACGGGAAAACAGAACACTTACTGGTCCGCTGATTATGGAATCATAATATCGACACTGCTTATGAAACTTGTCCTCAGTAAGTGAGGCTAAAGTCTTTGTACGGAGTAGTGAATGTCAAGTGACTATGTAGCCTGATATATCTTTCAATCCCTGATTTATAGCTGGATATGATATATATCTTTGATATTCCAATGAAGAGAACCATACAAATATACAGGTACATCTCAATGAATTATAATATCTTAAAAAAGTTAATTTATTTCAGTAATTCAATACATGAAGTGAAACACATATATAGAGTCATTACAAACAGAGTGATCTATTTCAAGTGTTTATTTCTGTTACTGTTAATGATTATGCCTTACAGCCAATGAAAACCCAGAGGTCATTATCTCAGAAAATTAAAGCAAGAAGGATGAAGATTCTGAAAGATAAAATAATACCTAAATAAGTATCAGAAGCTCACCTTCTGTGGCTGTGAAAGTCACAACCGCTATAAAAGCATATCACAGCTACTGCAGTCCGTAGAGTGGTGCATATAGAGTAAGTAGGATGAAGGATTAAAAACTGTGCTGCCGAATTTCATGAGACATCAAAGGGTGAATATAATATTGATTTATTAGTCAACAAATTTAGGGCACCCTGGCACCTCCCTCAGGACAAATCAATATCATATTGCCATGTTTCAGGGTGTTATAGGAAGCCCTGAAATGCGTAGACTAAAAAATCAATATTATTTCCACCCTTTGGTGGCTTGTGTAATATATTGCCGCATGGTTTTTAACGCTTCATCTTTCATACTTTAATTTTCTGAGATGAATCTTCGGGCTTTCATTGGCTGTAAGCCAAAGTCATCAACATTTACAGAAAAAAACACTTGAAATAGATAAAAATAATCTTTATTTATATAGTGCCAACATATTCCACAGTGCTTTACAATACAGTGGTTTGCTTACGAGTGGTCATAGGTATCAATAAAAAATATACAACACAGTAAGTAATTAAAAAATTCAGAAAAACCCTTTTGCAATAAATAAGGCCCTCCAAAAACAACAATTATTAATTCATATAAAACAACCAGGAGTCAGGCCACAGTTGAAAAGCAAGTGCACTTTATTAAAATTAACAGCGCCAGCTGTATTTAAAAAGTGATGCAACACTGCACACACATATAGGTGACCACATGAATATAATCAAATAAACGAGCCAAGTTCAGATATGACCTCTGCAATCAATACAGTACAATACAGTACAAGTGAATTTGCCCCAAAACGGGTGCACAACAAATACACAGATCACAGGGTACATATAAACAGCTCAAAACATGGGTCAAAGTGTTACCTATTGGTGGCAGTGGCCCCTAACGCGTTTCGCCAAGCTTCTTCCGAGGGAAGAAGCTTGGCGAAACGCGTTAGGGGGCCACTGCCACCAATAGGTAACACTTTGACCCATGTTTTGAGCTGTTTATATGTACCCTGTGATCTGTGTATTTGTTGTGCACCCGTTTTGGGGCAAATTCACTTGTACTGTATTGTACTGTATTGATTGCAGAGGTCATATCTGAACTTGGCTCGTTTATTTGATTATATTCATGTGGTCACCTATATGTGTGTGCAGTGTTGCATCACTTTTTAAATACAGCTGGCGCTGTTAATTTTAATAAAGTGCACTTGCTTTTCAACTGTGGCCTGACTCCTGGTTGTTTTATATGAATTAATAACAGTAAGTAATTAAAGTAGAGAATAAGTAGAGGTAAGAAAAGGCTGTTTATACTGCTGCTCAACTTGTACTTTTGAGCTAATATTAAAGGGAACCTGACCCCTAAAAATGACCCCCAGCCTATTAATACCTGTCCCTGCACCTGAGTATGCTAATCTAGCGATCCTTTTCTGTAAAAATAGTGTATTTGTGAAGTTTAGAAAAGTGCATTTATTACCTCCGGATCTGGAGCTTCTGAGATTTTGAGAAGTCACACAGGGCGTTTCTGTGGCTTCTCTCCAACACCTATGCTGTAATTATTCACGCCCTAATGGGCATGATAATCCTTATTGATCATCATCTCCCCCTCCATGGGCGCGGAATAGCCGGTATGACACGATTAGCGTCATTTCCGGCTCTCATGACGTCGTACACCTTGTAATGCGCATTGCGCATGCGCGAGGTTACTTTATGGCAGCTCATCACAGATACGCTACCATAAAGTAACCTCACGCATGCGCAATGCGCATCGCGAGGTATACATGGGTGTACGACGTCATGAGAGCCAGATATGACGCGAATCGCGTCATACCAGCTGTTCCGCACCCATGGAGGGGGAGATGATGATCAATAAGGATTATCACACCCATCAGGGCGTGAATAGTTACAGTATAGGTGTTGGAGAGAAGCCACAGGAACGCCCTGTGTGACTTCTCAAAATCTCAGAAGCCCCAGATCCGGAGGTAATAAATGCACTTTTCTAAACTTCACAAATACACTATTTTTAAGAAAAGGATCACTAGATTAGCATACTCAGGGTGCAGGGACAGGTATTAATAGGCTGGGGGGTCATTTTTAGGGATCAGATTCCCTTTAAAGACCACGAAAATACTGAAATAAGTTGCTGCTCACACTGCTGTCCATGTCCTACAGCTCTTTTATTGGTTGCAAGCCAAAATCTTTAACATTTACAGAAAAAAACACTTGAAATAGATAATAATAATAAATCTTTATTTATATAGTGCCAACATATTCCACAGTGCTTTACAATACAGTGGTTTGCTTACGAGTGGTCATAGGAAACAATAAAAAATATACAACACAGTAAGTAATTAAAGTAGAGAATCAATGTAAAAAATCTAATACACTAAGGAGAGTATCAATGTAAAAGTACAATACTTAAAGCAGAGAAACAGTGTAAAATAATTAAGCAGAGAAACAATGTAAAAATACAGTACAGTAATTAGATACAATACAATAAGCATAGAATCAATGTAAAAAGTACAATACAATAATTAAGGCAAAAATGAAGGTGACCCTGCTCACAAGAGCTTACAATCTGCAACAGGATTGGGGTTACACAAGGTACAGGGGCTTATCACACTGATGATCCAGGCATCTTGAGGAAGAGGTGGATAGAAATAAAGTTACATGACTGGTCACAAGACAACTGCGTAGAGCTTTCGGGTTTGGTGGAGTTTGAAGAAGAGTTAAGTCCACAGAGATGGTACTGTATATAGCTCATTCACTAAGGACTTCTATTAGGGAGCATGATAGCCCGCCTTAAAAAGATGTGTTTTTAGGGGGCGTCTGAAGCCATGCAAGTTGTGGATAGTCCTGATTTCTTGGGGTAGAGCATTTCAGAGATTGTTTGTAATGACTCTATATAATACATGCGTTTCATTTTTTTGTACTGAATTACTAAAAGAAAATTAACTTTTTGATGATATTCTAATTCTTTGAGATGCAACTGTATGTGTGGATTGGGCTAAACTTAAAAAAAAGTATAATAAACATAATGGAAAGTCAAATATTGTCTCTAATATCTCCCAAAGTTTAGATAATCCTATTTTGGGTAAACTATATGCATGAGGAAACGTGTTCAATTTGTAGAAACACATGTAAAGTTTATAAATAGATTGGAATTTCTTATTGACTACATAAAAGCTTATGGAATATTTTAGCTAATTTTATTTGCAGAAAGTAGCTTTGTTTTGATTGTACATGATTTCCATTTCTATTCAACAGTGGAAACCAAACAGAATTAAAACTATTGATGCAGTAATTGAACAGATTGTTATTGTTTATCCAAACTAATCAACATATCAGTCCTTCTAGAACAATAAAATAGCTTTCATGCGGCAGAAAATTGTATTTTGCCTTGAGAGCGTATACGATGCTAAGTATGTTGGGTTAAAATAATAAACCTCTTTTCATTACCACCTTAAGAAATATATTTCAGAGAAATTCAAAGCTCTAAATCATTGATATGCTTTCTGCTTCAGGCACTGAGAAAGAGCCATGGGAGCGTGCTAGACAAGAACATAGGAAGCCAAGTGAAAGAAGCTTATTGATTCATTACAGCATCAACTACAATATTTTAACAATCTGCTGCTAGGCAAAAAGTTTGACTACGCATATCTGCAAACCAACTTTTGAATGCTCACATGTGTAGAATATATGAAAACAATGTATAAATTTAAAACTAATGAGAGCTTATTATTATTTTCTATATAATGTTGAACTGACATGTAATATGGCTCAGTAGAGTAACATTCCTTTTGTCAAGTGATCAAAATTAGGAATCCGTTTTGTAAACAATGTGCACTTTTTCATCATTGTTGAACACCTTTCGGCTCGCCTAATACTATGTAATATCCAACATTCTACAGTACATTATAAAGATTTTCTGGAAATAGAAACAATGACTAACTAAATGAAATGTGTTACAAATATATCTCTAAATACCTATAATTAGCAAATAGCACATATTTTGTCTAGAAAAAAAAAATAAAAAAAAATATATATACCGTATATACTCGTGTATAAGCCGACCCGTGTATAAGCCGACCCGTGTATAAGCCGACCCCCCTACTTTTGCCCCAAAAATTGTATATAGCAGCCCCAGTGGTAGTATACAGCAGCCCCAGTGGTAGTATATAGCAGCCCCAGTGGTAGTATATAGCAGCCCCAGTGGTAGTATACAGCAGCCCCAGTGGTAGTATACAGCAGCCCCAGTGGTAGTATACAGCAGCCCCAGTGGTAGTATATAGCAGCCCCAGTGGTAGTATATAGCAGCCCCAGTGGTAGTATACAGCAGCCCCAGTGGTAGTATATAGCAGCCCCAGTGGTAGTATACAGCAGCCCCAGTGGTAGTATATAGCAGCCCCAGTGGTAGTATATAGCAGCCCCAGTGGTAGTATATAGCAGCCCCAGTGGTAGTATACAGCAGCCCCAGTGGTAGTATACAGCAGCCCCAGTGGTAGTATATAGCAGCCCCAGCAGCCCCAGTGGTAGTATACAGCAGCCCCAGTGGTATACAGCAGGCCCCCAGGGGGTACCCAGCAGCCCCCTGGGGATACCCAGCAGCCCCCTGGGGGTCCCCAGCAGCCCTCAGGGAGTCCCAGAAGCCCCAAGGGGGTACCCAGCAGCCCCCAGGGGGTATCCAGCAGCCCCCAGGGGGTACCCAGCAGCCCCCTGGGGGTACCCAGCAGCCCCCAGGGGGTCCCCAGCAGCCCCCAAATGCTGGCACTCGCCCCCCCTTGCAAGGGCCCCCCCGCTTCTCTTACCATCCCGGTCTTCTGATCAGCACTGCTCCTCGGTGCTCCGCGGTGCTCCTTCCGTCCGTCCTGCTACATCCGGGATCCCCGGCCGTCGCGCGATGACGTCATATGCCTGCGACGGCCGGAGATCCCGGATGCAGCAGGACGGACGGACGGAGCACCGCGGAGCACCGAGGAGCAGCGCTGATCAGAAGACCGGGATGGTAATATAACCAGCGGGGGGGGGGCCCTTACAAGGGGGGGCGAGTGCCAGCATTTGGGGGCTATATCCACTGCTTCCCTCTGCCGCTGATTGATAGGGGGAAGCAGTGCATACAGCAGCCCCCCCCGCCTCCTGCAGCCTCCACAGCCCCCACCACAGCCACCACACCATGGGCCCCCGTATAGACCCGTGTATAAGCCGAGGGGGAGACTTTTCAGCCCAAATTTTGGGCTGAAAAACTCGGCTTATACACGAGTATATACGGTATATGTATATATATATATATATTTTGTCAAAGGAAATAAATTAATTACTACTGAATAAAAAAATTACAATAGCCGATACATACACTGAGAGAAACCTGTTATTAGGAGAGATGCTTGTCAGCAAGTGCAGAAGTAAGCTTTTCCCTTCCCTTTACTTTTGTAGGAAGATGTGCTACAGTTTTTTTTCCAAATATTGGAGTAACCAGGTGTGATGAAATAATCAGAGACTGCTAACTCTTTTGTCCACCCTGTCTTTTTGATCTAAATGTAGATACCAGGGTATGCTAAGGTAAAAAGAAGCTGCTCACATTCCTGTCCACCATTTCCATCTGATCTGACACCTGAGCTACCAGGAGTGCTGAGATGAGAAGAGGTTGCTCATGCTGCTGTTAACAATGTATATCTGATCTATTACTTCAGATACAAGAGTTGCTGTAGTAAGCAAGAGGTATTAAAAGGCCACTCATACTGCTGTCCACCATGTATTTTTTTTATCTAATATTGGAGATACCAGGAATGGGCAGGTAAAAAAAAATATATTAAATTGCTTCCCACCATGTCTTTTTGATGTAATACAGGAGATATCAGGAATGGTGAGGTAAGAAAAGGCTGTTTTTACTGCTGCTCAACTTGTACTTTTGAGCTAATATTAAAGGGAACCTGACCCCTAAAAATGACCCCCAGCCTATTAATATCTGTCCCTGCACCCTGAGTATGATAGTCTAGCGATCCTTTTCTGTAAAAATAGTGTATTTGTGAAGTTTAGAAAAATGCATTGATTACCTCCGGATCTGGGGCTTCTGAGATTTTGAGAAGTCACACAGGGCGTTCCTCTGGCTTCTCTCCAACACCTATACTGTAAGTATTCACGCCCTGATGGGTGTGATAATCCTTATTGATCATCATCTCCCCCTCCATGTGTGCGGAATAGCCGGTATGACGTGATTCGCATAATTTCCGGCTCTCATGACGTCGTACACCTCGAGATGCGCATTGCGCATGCGCGAGGTTACTTTACGGCAGCTCATCACAGATAAGCTGCCGTAAAGTAAACTTGCGTAATGCGCATCACGAGGTGTATGTGGGTGTACGACGTCATGAGAGCCAGATATGACACGAATCGCGTCATCCCGGCTATTCCGCACCCATGGAGGGGGAGATGATGATCAATAAGGATTATCACGCCCATTAGGGTGTGAATAATTACAGCATAGGTGTTGGAGAGAAGCCACAGGAACGCCCTGCCCTGTGTGACTTCTCAAAATCTCAGAAGCCCCAGATCCAGAGGTAATAAATGCACTTTTGTAAACTTCACAAATACACTATTTTTACAGAAAAGGATCGCTAGATTTGCATACTCAGGGTGCAGGGACAGGTATTAATAGGCTGGGGGTCATTTTTAGGAGTCAGGTTCCCTTTAAAGACCACAAAGATACTGAAATAAGTTGCTGCTCACACTGCTGTCCATGTCCTACAGATCTAAAACTGAAAATACTAGGAGTGCTGAAGTAAGAGCAGGCAGCCCACATTGCAGCCCATTATGTCCTTCTGATCTAAGGCTAGAGCCACACTTGCAGATTTTACATGCTTTTTTGGAGACCTGCGTTTTTTAAAACGCATGCCTTAATAGCAAAAACGCATGCCTTAATAGCTAAAACGCATGGTACATTAGTACCATTCAGTACCATGCAAAAACGCATGCGTTTTCCTAAGGGGCCCATGTTAAAAAACGCATGCATTTTCTAAAAAACGCATGCGTTTTCTAAAAAAACGCATGCGTTTTTAAATCAGCACCAAAAAATGGTTCATGCACTTTTTTTGGGTGCTGATTCAAAAACGCATGGAAAAACGCATGGTGCCTAAAGGCACCTAAGAAAAAACATGCAGAAATGAAAAAAGCATGCAGAAACGCATGCTTATTTTTAAGGCACCAAAAAAACTCATGCCAAGTGTGACCCTAGCCTTATACTGGAGATCCCATGCGTGTTGACTAGTGATAAGGGAATCTACTCATCACTATTCGGTACTCTCAAGGATATTATGATATTCAGGGTACTCGGTACTCGCTAAGTATTTGTCTGTTCGCCTCATGAGATTAGAGTGGCCTGACTTTCAGCCACTAAACATGCTTGGCTTCCTTGCCCATCACAGTAATGCCATAGCCATCTTAGGCTAGGGTCACACTTGAGGGCTGGATGTGATGTTACATGCGTTTTTCACACTTGTCTTTTGTGAAAAATGCATGCAAAAATGCATCCATAGGCCCCAATACAAAAAATGCATGCCCCAATGGCGAAAACACACTGGCCATGCGTTTTTTGGATGAGCTTTTGGCTCATCACCAAAAAATGCATCATGATTGTTTGGTGCTTTTTCAAAAACGCATGAGTTTTTGTAACATGGGGCCCTATGGGAACTGCATGCGAAGACGCATGGCACTAAATGGTACCATGCGTTTTCGCATGCGTTTTTGCTTGCATTTTTTAAGGCTGCTCCAGACCTAACAGCAAAAACGCAGCCCAAAATCGCAGGCTGCAACCTTAACAAATGCATGCAAGTGTGACCCTAGCCTTAGTTGTGGTATGTGGTATTACTGTGATTTTCTGGCCGCCCAGCCTCATAGGGTCTATATAAGCCCTGCTGCGCCATCTTGCATACATTGTGTCTGGGAACTGTGGGAGTGTAAGGGCAGAGTGAGCAGCATCTAGGGAGAGTGTTTCTGCCATGTAAATATGACACAATTGCTCTTTAAAGGGCTACATTGAATCTCTTCTAGCTGAGAATAATGTAGCGAGAGTTTTTGGAGAACAAAGAGAGAAAACAGAGTAGTGTTCCATTACCTGCATATTAGACCATTGAGTCTCTACTAGTGATGAGCGAGTACTAAAATGCTCGGGTTCTCGAAGCTCGGGCCGAGCATCCCAAGATACTCGTGTACTCGGGCCGAGCACCGAGCCCAATGTTATCCTATGGGAGACGCGAGTATTTTTATGAAATGACTGCCGGCAGCATGTAGAAACCCTAAAAATGTCACAAAAGTCTCAGAAGAGTGCTCAAATGACATGGCAACACCATGGGGAAGACCCCTGTAAGCATTTCTCACTCAAAAGTCACAGCTGTGAACAATGTTGTCTGAGTTTCACGCCAATTTTACGGAGTCACAAGAAAACCTTCCAAAATGACACCAAAATGAATATTCAGGGTGGAAATGTTAAGGGCACATACCCAATAGTGAGATACAGCTGGTGTATGTTACTTTTTGTGATCACATGAAAGATTTCACGTGAAAACATTGTGCGGCACTCCGACGTCCCTGATAAGCGATGTACATAAAGCCCTGTCTTGACATAATGTGCCAATTTTGAGGAAGTGGGTCTATTGTAGTATTTTCCTTTGCCAGGGCAGTCCAAAATTGGGAGGTTCAACAATGCCCCTAGATACAGATGTGCAGGAGGGCCTGTAAACCTGAAGTGGGTGTATTGTACTATAGCCCTTTGGCAGGGCAGCCAAAAATTGGGAGGCTCCACATTGTCCCTGGATAGAGACGTGCAGGAGGGCCTGTAAACCTCAAGTGGGTGTATTGTAGTATAGCCCTTTGGCAGGGCAGCCAAAAATTGGGAGGTTCAACAATGACCCATGCATACAGACATGCATGAGGTCCTGTAAACCTCAAGTGGGTGTATTGTAGTATAGCCCTTTGGCAGGGCAGCCAAAAATTGGGAGGCTCCACATTGTCCCTGGATAGAGACGTGCAGGAGGGCCTGTAAACCTGAAGTGGGTGTATTGTAGTATAGCCCTTTGGCAGGGCAGCCAAATATTGGGAGGCTCCACATTGTCCCTGGATAGAGACGTGCAGGAGGGCCTGTAAACCTGAAGTGGGTGTATTGCAGTATAGCCCTTTGTCAGGGCAGCCAAAAATTGGGAGGCTCCACATTGTCCCTGGATAGAGACGTGCAAGAGGGCCTGTAAATCTGAAGTGGGTGTATTGTAGTATAGCCCTTTGGCAGGGCAGCCAAAAATTGGGAGGTTCAACAATGACCCATGCATACAGACATGCAAGAGGGCCTGTAAACCTCAAGTGGGTGTATTGTAGTATAGCCCTTTGGCAGGGCAGCCAAAAATTGGGAGGTTCCACATTGTCCCTGGATAGAGACGTGCAGGAGGGCCTGTAAACCTCAAGTGGGTGTATTGTAGTATAGCCCTTTGGAAGGGCAGCCAAAAATTGGGAGGTTCCACATTGTCCCTGGATAGAGACGTGCAGGAGGGCCTGTAAACCTCAAGTGGGTGTATTGTAGTATAGCCCTTTGGCAGGGCAGCCAAAAATTGGGAGGTTCAACAATGACCCATGCATACAGACATGCATGAGGGCCTGTAAACCTCAAGTGGGTTTATTGTAGTATAGCCCTTTGGCAGGGCAGCCAAAAATTGGGAGGTTCCACATTGTCCCTGGATAGAGACGTGCATGAGGGCCTCAAAACATTTTTCCCATTGAAAAGGAGTGCGTCTCCTGTCGTTGTAATGCCCATTCTAAAAGAATGGGCGAAAAAATTTACCACTGGGGGTATACCTGAAACAACAGCCTAACTATTGTAACGGTCATCATGGTGGCACATGAGGAGAAGGAGGAGCAGTCCAGCGATTAGCCAAAGTCCAGAAGTGTGTACCCATGGGTGAGTGGAAGTACATGGCAAATTCCCATAACAAAATTTAAATTCCGCTGTCATTTGTTGGTGGTGTGGTGAAGTCTGGCCCAATCCAACCCTTGTTCATCTTGATCAGAGTCAGCCTGTCAGCATTTTCAGTTGACAGGCGGGTGCATTTATCAGTAATGATTCCACCTGCGGCACTGAAAACACGCTCTGACAAAACGCTAGCGGCAGGGCAGGCCAGGACTTCCAAGGCGTAGAGAGCCAATTCATGCCACGTGTCCAGCTTGGAGACCCAATAATTGTAAGGCACAGAGGAATCTCGTAGTACAGTTGTTCGATCTGCAAGGTACTCCTTCAGCCTCTGGCCAAACTTAGCATTTCTTGTGGCACTACCCCGCACCTCAGGGGCTGTGGCACGTGAGGGGCTGAGAAAACTGTCCCACATCGTAAAGACTGTTTCCATACCTCTGGCGGATTGGACTTGTGCCCCTCTCGGCCGTACGCCTTGGTTGTCCACCGATTCCTGACCTATGCCGCTAGCGTTTTGTGAGGGGAATGCTTTGCCTACTTCCGTGACTATGGCCTTCTGGAACTACTGCATTTTGGCTGACCTCTCCGCCTCAGGAATGAGAGACATAAAGTTCTCCTTGTACCGTGGGTCTAAGAGTGTTGCCAACCAGTACTGATTGTCGGCCAAGATGTTCTGAACGCGAGGGTCACGAGCCAGGCAGCTTACCATAAAGTCAGCCATGTGCGCCAGACTCTTAACAGCCATCAGTTCAGTATCCTGACCAACACAATGACTGAACATGCTGTCCTCCTCCTCCTCATCTCCCCTGTCCTCTGGCCAGCCACACTGAAGCGAGGGTATGACTGGTGTGCATGTCATATCCTCAAATTGGCCAGAGAGTTGCTCCATGTCTTCATCCTCCTCCTCCTCGTCATAGTCCTCCACTGCACGTTGTGATGAGATGAGGCTGGGCTGTGTGTTATCACCCACACCAACTAATGTTTCTTGCTCCAAGTCATTGCGCTCCGCCTGCAAAGCATCCTCTTTGTTTTTCAGCAGAGACCGTTTTAGAAGGCAGAGTAGCGGTATGGTGACGCCATCTTGGTGGAGTCCTCAAAGTTTTGGAGGACGGTACAAAGGTCGGACATCCATCTCCACTCCTCAGGTGTTATGTGTGGAGTTTGACCCATTTCCCGACGGCTTAGGTGATGCAGGTAGTCAACAACTGCCCTCTTCTGCTCACATATCCTGACCAACATGTGCAGAGTTGAATTCCAATGCGTGGGGACATCACACACCAGTCTGTGGGCCGGAAGACGCAAACGGCGCTGAAAGCCAGCAAGGCCGGCTGAAGCAGCAGGTGACTTGCGAAAATGTGCAGACAGGTGGCAAACTTTTACCAGCAGATCAGACAGCTCTGGGTATGACTTTAGAAACCGCTGAACCACCAGGTTGAGCACATGGGCCTAGCATGGAACATGCGTCAGCTGGCCTCGCCTTAAAGATGCCACCAGGTTCCGGCCATTGTCACACACGACCTTTCCTGGCTTTAGGTTCAGAGGTGTGAGCCAGTGATCTGACTGCTGTTTCAGAGCTGTCCACGCCTCTTCTGAATTGTGGGGTTTGTCACCTATGCATATTAGCTTCAGCACAGCCTGTTGCCGCTTCGTAGAGGCAGTGCTGCAGTGCTTCCAGCTTGGGACTGGTGTGGAGGGTAAAGTGGATGAGCATGCGCAGGAGGAGGAGGAGGAGGACGCTGAGGAGCATGACATTCCGGAGCTGTAGAGTGTGGGTGAAACCCTGACTGAGGGAGGGCCTGCAATCCTTGGTGTGGGAAGGACGTGTTCCGTCCCTCGCTCAGACTGGGTCCCAGCTTCCACAATATTAACCCAGTGTGCCGTCAAGGAGATGTAGCGGCCTTGCCCACAAGTACTTGTCCACGTGTCTGTGGTTAGGTGAACTTTGGCTGAAACAGCATTGTTCAGGGCACGTGTGATGCTTTGGGACAAGTGGTTATGCAATGCGGGGACGGCACATCTGGAGAAATAGTGGCGGCTGGGGACCGAGTAACGTGGGACAGCAGCCACCATCAGGTCGCGGAATTCTTCCGTCACCACCAGCCGGAAAGGTAACATTTCTAGTGCAAGCAGTCACGAAATGTGATAATTTAGGACTGTGGCATGTGGGGCGTTGGCAGCGTATTTGCGCCTGCATTCAAAGGTTTGATGAATTGATAATTGAACGCTGCGCTGGGACAAGGACGTGCTTGATGGTGGTGTTATTTGTGTGTGGAAAACGTCAGGTGCAGGGCCGGAGGCTTGTTCGCGGCCAGCATGGACAGGGGATTGGCTCGCACGAACAACACGCGAAGACGTAGAAATGACATCAGCAAGCACCCCTCCTCGACTCTGTTGTACTTCCCACAAAGTCGGGTGCTTGGCTGACATGTGCCTGATCATGCTGGTGGTGGCCAGGCTGCTAGTTTTCGTACCCCTGCTGATGCTGGCATGGCAGGTGTTGCAAATGGCCTTTTTAGAGTCATCTGGAGCCAACCTAAAAAGCTGCCAGACTTGGGAAGACCTAAAATTTGCACAGGCACCTTGTGTTGTGTTGTTGTTCCGGGGAACGGTTGCCTGCCTTCTGCCTGCGGACACGACCCTGCTTCTTACTGCCTGTTGGGAAGCTACGCCTCCCTCCCCCTGTGCACTGCTGTCCTCGCTCTGCATATCCTCCTGCCAGGTTGGGTCAGCTACTGGATCATCCACCACGTCGTCTTCCTCTTCCACACCCTGGTCCTCCTCCTGACTTCCTGGCAATTGTGTCTCATCATCATCCACCCCTTGTTGAGACACGTTGCCAACGTTCCCTTCATGGGAACGTGGCTGCTCAAATATTTGGGCATCTGTACATACCATCTCATCACCGACTTCAACAGTAGCAGGCGAGAGGCCAGATTCTGCGAATGGATACGTGAACAGCTCTTCCGAGTGTCCTAGTGTGGGATCAGTAATGTCCATGGACGTGTACTCGGCCTAGTGGTAGGAAGGAGGATCAGGTTGGGAATTGTGCGGTGCAGTATCACGGCTACTGACACTTGACTGTGTGGAAGAAAGGGTGTTTGTGGAGGTGCCAATCTGACTTGAAGCATTATCCGCTATCCAAGTAACAACCTATTGACACTGGTCTTGGTTCAAGAGCGGTGTACTGCTGTGGGCCCCAAGAATTTGGGACTGGACGTGCGAGCAAGTAGATGTGCCACTTTGTTGTTGTGAAATTAGTGCTTGCACACGACCTCGGCCTCTGCCTGCACCACCATCACGTCCACTTCCTTGTGCCTTACCAACGCCCTTGCGCATTTTTCCTGTATACAGCTACAACAGTCTGGTGACTGTTCTGGTCACAGGAAAGCTGGATATTAGACCCTGCCTGTATAGAGCTAGTCAAGTACAACAGTCTGGTGACTGTTCTGGTCACAGGAAAGCTGGATATTAGACCCTGCCTCTTTAGAGCTAGTCAATTACAACAGTCTGGTGACTGTTCTGGTCACAGGAAAGCTGGATATTAGACCCTGCCTGTATAGAGCTAGTCAAGTACAACAGTCTGGTGACTGTTCTGGTCACAGGAAAGCTGGATATTAGACCCTGCCTGTATAGAGCTAGTCAAGTACAACAGTCTGGTGACTGTTCTGGTCACAGGAAAGCTGGATATTAGACCCTGCCTCTTTAGAGCTAGTCAATTACAACAGTCTGGTGGCTGTTCTGGTCACAGGAAAGCTGGATATTAGTCCTTGCCTCTTTAGAGCTAGTCAATTACAACAGTCTGGTGACTGTTCTGGTCACAGGAAAGCTGGATATTAGACCCTGCCTCTTTAGAGCTAGTCAATTACAACAGTCTGGTGACTGTTCTGGTCACAGGAAAGCTGGATATTAGACCCTGCCTCTTTAGAGCTAGTCAATTACAACAGTCTGGTGACTGTTCTGGTCACAGGAAAGCTGGATATTAGACCCTGCCTCTTTAGAGCTAGTCAATTACAACAGTCTGGTGACTGTTCTGGTTACAGGAAAGCTGGATATTAGACCCTGCCTCTTTAGAGCTAGTCAATTACAACAGTCTGGTGACTGTTCTGGTCACAGGAAAGCTGGATATTAAACCCTGCCTCTTTACACCTAGCCAATTACAACAGTCTGTTGACTGTTCTGGTCACAGGAAAGCTGGATATTAGACCCTGCCTCTTTAGAGCTAGTCAATTACAACAGTCTGGTGACTGTTCTGGTCACAGGAAAGCTGGATATTAGACCCTGCCTGTATACAGCTAGTCAGCTACAACAGTCTGGTGGATATTAGACCCTGCCTGTATACAGCTAGTCAGCTACAACAGTCTGGTGACTGCTCTGGTCACAGGAAAGCTGGATTTTAGACCCTGCCTGTATACAGCTAGTCAGCTACAACAGTCTGGTGACTGTTCTGGTCACAGGAAAGCTGGATTGTAGACCATGCCTGTATACAGCTAGTCAGCTACAACAGTCTCCTGACTGTTCTGGTCACAGGAAAGCTGGATGTTAGACCCTGCCTGTATACAGCTAGTCAGCTACAACAGTCTCCTGACTGTTCTGGTCACAGGAAAGCTGGATTTTAGACCCTGCCTGTATACAGCTAGTCAGCTACAACAGTCTCCTGACTGTTCTGGTCACAGGAAAGCTGGATATTAGACCCTGCCTGTATACAGCTAGTCAGCTCCAACAGTCTCCTGAGGACTGTTCTGGTCACTGTAAAGCTTGGACTCCGATCTATGTAGATAGGGGCAACATTTTTTGGTGAACTGGAACGCGCAGGGTTAATATTTCGCCTCACAACATAGACTATGACGTTCCCGGGGTCAAGACGTGCGACTGTGCAAAATTTTGTCTCTATAGCTGACAGCTGTCGATTTTCCTCCCACACGTTTCCTTTCCCTTTTTCCCCATTATGTAGATAGGGCCAAAATTGTTTGGTGAACTGGAACGCGCGGGGTTAAAATTTTGCCTCACAACATAACCTATGATGCTCTCAGGGTCCAGACGTGTGACTGCAAAATTTTGTCTCTATAGCTGACAGATGTCGATTTTCCTCCAATATTTTCCATTCACTTTTTCCCCATTATGTAGATAGGGCCAAAATTGTTTGGTGAACTGGAACGCGCAGGGTTAAAATTTCGCCTCACAACATAGCCTATGACGCTCCCGGGGTCGAGACGTGTGACTGTGCAAAATTTTGCGGCTATAGTTGCGACGGTGTAGATGCCAATCCCGGATATACATACACACACACATACACACATACACACATTCAGCTTTATATATTAGATATATATATATATATATATATATATATATATATATGCTAGCTGTGAGCCCGATGCAAATGCATCGGGATTCTAGAACGTGCATTAATTTGATTATAGTAGTTATAGCTACTTTTTGGGGGAGTCCAATACTTTTTTTGAGGGGTCCAATACTTTTTGGGGGGGTCCAATACTTATTGGGGCGCGTTCAATGCTTTTTGGGGTGCGTTCAATACTTATTGGGGCGCATTCAATGCTTTTTGGGGCGCGTTCAATGCTTTTTGGGGCGTGTTCAATACTTTTTGGGGGGCGTTCAATACTTATTGGGGTGTGTTCAATACTTTTTGGGGCGCGTTCAATACTTTTTGGGGCGCGTTCAATACTTATTGGGGTGCGTTCAATACTTTTTTGGGCGCGTTCAATACTTATTGGGGTGTGTTCAATACTTATTGGGACGCGTTCAATACTTTTTGTGGCGCGTTCAATACTTTTTGGGGCGCGTTCAATACTTATTGGGGTGCGTTCAATACTTTTTGGGGCGCATTCAATACTTATTGGGGTGTGTTCAATACTTATTGGGGTGTGTTCAATACTTATTGGGACGCGTTCAATACTTTTTGGGGCGCGTTCAATACTTATTGTGACGCGTTCAATACTTATTGGGGTGTGTTCAATACTTATTGGGGTGCGTTCAATACTTTTTGGGGCGCGTTCAATACTTATTGGGGTGTGTTCAATACTTTTTGGGGCGCGTTCAATACTTATTGTGACGCGTTCAATACTTATTGGGGTGTGTTCAATACTTTTTGGGGCGCGTTCAATACTTATTGGGGTGCGTTCAATACTTATTGGGGTGTGTTCAATACTTTTTGGAGTGCTTTGCTGGGCTAAACCTGAATGGTGCACAGGGGGTTAATCACATGTCAGGTCTGTGTGTGAGTGAAGATGTGCTGATTGACTCACTGGGTTGCAGCTGGGAGTGAGTAGGCTGGATAGGAACCTGCCAGGTGTCTGAGTGAGGAGAGGACGATTCAGAAGTGCAGAGCACTGCCATGTGAAGAGGTGCTGGAAGTGATCCGTCCTCAGTGGGTAAGTGATGGGAGCCTACCAGCTGATGTGTGCATGGCAGCCAGTGTCCAAGGGCCAGGCGGTCACAGCTGACTTTGGGACATTGAGGGGGGGGGGGGGCTGTGCGGCCATTGAGGGGGGGGAATGGGGGGGGTCTGTGCGGCCATTGAGGGGGGGGGGTCTGTGCGGACATTGGGGTGGGGGTCTGTGCGGCCATTGGGGGGGGGGGTCTGTGCGGCCATTTGGGGGGATTGGGTCTGTGCGGCCATTGAGGGGGGGGTCTGTGCGCATTGGGGGGGTCTGTGCGGCATTGAGGTGGATGATGATGATGATGATGATGATGATGATGATGATGATGATGATGATGACTGTCATAGTAACTCGCAATGCTTGCACTACCCAGCGACTCGCATGGATCCCCATTCAAAGTATAAGGGGACTTGCGGCGGCTGACGTAGCGACTCGCAATGGCCTCGCGGCCATTGCTCGCGCTACACAGCGAGTCGCAATGAATCCCCATTGAAATTATAGTGGGACGTGCGGCAGCTGAGGTAGCGACTCGCAATGGCCTCGCGGCCATTGCTCGCGCTACCTCAGCGGTAAATCGCTAACTTTGTAGCCGACCCTCTGGTTCTATTTTCGGCCAGCGACTCGCAATGGCCGCTTCGCGGCCATTGCTCGCGCGTGGTGACGTCACAGCGTGACATAGCCACGGCGATTTCGGGGGCTGACACAAAAATGCCTACGGCAATTATAGAGTAGATATATAACTACCACACTTTCCAAAGAGGGCTGATTGGAAACTACTTTCATTATATAGAAAATAGCATACCGATAACTTATAAATTAATAGTGTAAAAAATAGATAGAAAAGAGAGCATCACCTAAAACTTGAAAATGTAACCAATCTATGGTGGAAATAAGCTGGTGTCTCCCCAATTCTGGGTATATTTATATGATAAATATAGAATAGTTCATAAATATTATTGCTTTGTGCACAGAGCAGATCATGAGTAATGTGAAAAAATTCAATAATATGAGTAGTTCAGTGAATGAACAAATAGATAAAAAATGCTATATTGAATAAAATAAAGACACCACAGGTAGTTAAGGTCTGAATAATGTAATCGTCAATAATTTAGTGACTACTTGGCGTCTAAATAATGAATAAAAATGATAACAGAATTGGTGCTGCAATGGGTATATAAAGCAAGAACCATATATTACTTAATAGTGTTTGAAAATAGATTACTAACTAGTATGCATAAATAAATATCCTGAATAATAAAACCAGTGATGATGCAGTGGACGTAAGTGCTGCTTGAACAGTACTCTGAAGATGGCCCAGGATACACTCAAATTTAAGAGCAGATGATAGGATGGGATTTCACAACTACCACCTCGCAACACTATGCAGAGTATCGAAGGAGTTAAAGATGTAAGCAGTGAGATATGTATTATAATCTATTATATAATCGCGAATCGGAAAAGCGCCCCTCCGCGCGCTACTTCCGATGTCGTCATGTGGATACGAATTTAACATTGGGCGCGAAGCGCCCAATGCTGCGCGAGCAATGGCCGCGAGGCCATTGCGAGTCGCTGGCCCAGGGCGAGCAATGGCCGCGAAGCGGCCATTGCGAGTCGCTGGCCCAAAATCTACCCACAGGCTCGCCCACAACGTTCGCCATTTACCGCTCAGGTAGCGCGAGCAATGGCCGCGAGGCCATTGCGAGTCACTGCCTGAGCCGCAAATCGCTACCCGGGGATCATGGAGCGAGTCGCTGCCTGAGCCGCAACTCGCTCCCCCATGTCCGCACAGCCCTCCCCATCTTCGCACAGCCCCCCCATGTCCGCACAGCCGCCCCCCCATGTCCGCACAGCCGCCCCCCCATGTCCGCACAGACCTCCCCATGTTCGCACAGCCGCCCCCATGTCCGCTCACCCACCCCCATGTCCGCTCACCCACCCCCATGTCCGCACACCCACCCCCATGTCCGCACACCCACCCCCATGTCCGCACAGCCCCCCCATCTACACACAGCCCCCCCATGTCCGCACACACACCCTCATGTCCCCACAGCCCCCCCCATGTCCGCACACACACCCTCATGTCCCCACAGCCCCCCCATATCCGCACACCCACCCCCATCTCTGCACAGACCCCCCATGTCCGCACAGCCACCCCGCAACAAAACCACCCCGCCGCACCAAAGCCCCTACCCCCTAAGTGCGCCGCACCCCTACACCCTAAGCCCCGACACGCCGCACCTATGCCCCTACACCCTAAGCCCCGCCGCACCTAAGCCGCTACCCTCTAAGCGTCGCCGCACCTAAGACCCTACCCTATAAGCCCCGCCGCACCTAACACCCTACCTCCTAAGTACCGCCCCGCACCTAAGCCCCTACCCTCTAAGAACCGCCGCACCTAAGCCCCTACCCTCTAAGCCCCGCCGCATCCTAAGCCCCCACCAATACCCCCTAAGCCCCGCCGCACCTAAGCCCCTACCCTATAAGAGCCGCCGCACCTAACCCCCTACCCCCTAAGAACCGCCGCACCTAAGCCCCTACCCTCTAAGCCCCGCCGCATCCTAAGCCCCCATCAATACCCCCTAAGCCCCGCCACCTACCCCCTAAGTCCGCCGCTTCTAACCCCCTACCCCCTAAGTCAGCCGCCCCTAACCACCGCCGCATCCTAAGTCCCCACCGATACCCCCTAAGCCCCGCCGCCTACCCCCTAAGCTCCGCCGCATTCTAAGCACCCACCGATACACCCTAAGCCCCGCCGCCCATCCCCTACTCCCTAAGCCCCGCCGCTTCTTAAGCTCCCGCCGCTGTCCCCCGCCGCTCGCGCTAACACCTAACGCCCTACACCCGAAGCCCCCGCCGTCCCCTAACCTAACGTCCCCATCGATCACTTACATGCCTTCAAGTCATCTGATCGTCCGTCCGATCCACAAGTCCTCCGTCCGGCCAGGCGTCCTCTTCCTCCGGCCCCGGGGGTCTTCTCTCTTCTTTCCGCCATCTCCGCCTCTTCGTCCGGCCCCGGGGATCTTCTGTCTTCTTTTCGCAAACTTCCACCTCCGACGTCCTCTTCCTTCTCATTAAGATAGAATGGACGAAAAATCCGCCATTCTACCTCAATGACATGTGAGGCCCTCTTCTGATTGGTCGCTGTATACTGCCCTCAGCCAATCAGAAGAGCCCCTCATTTTTTTATTATTTTTAAATTATTTTTTAATTCTTTTTTTTATTATTAAATTTATTTATTTTTTTAAGTCAGACTGAGACACAGTTCTCATTCAGGTCCGCATTTTTTTTTTTTATATTATTATTTTTATTTAATTATTTTATTTTTTTTTTTTTTTTTTTTATTTTTTTTTTTTTTTTTTTTTTTTCATTTTTATTTTTTTAGTTTTCTCATTTCAGGTATTTTTTTTTTTTTACATTATATTACGTGTTTATTTTTTAGTGAGGTGGCCACTGTTCTATTGGTCGACTTTTTTTCCGTTGACAACATGCGTTGTCGGCGATTTATGGCTGCACCGTTCTATTTGTCGGCCCTAAAATCCGACACACCGTAATATGCGATGTCTGATGGCATAACCGATTTCTGATTGGGCGCGACCATCAGATTCGAGCTGGGCTGCCATGACATGCATTAGCGTTGTCGCGATTTTAGGCCGACAAATAGAACAGGTGGCCGGCCATAAAATCGCCGACACACCGCTAATGTATGTCAATGGGAAAAAAAAAAGTCGGACCTGAATGAGAACTGTGTCTCACTCTCACTTAAAAATAATAAATTTATAATAAAAAAAATAATAAAAAAATTAAAAATAAAAAAAATAAAAAAGAATAATAATTAAATAAAATAATAATAAAAAAAATAAAAAACAAAAATTAAATAAAAATAAATAATTAAAATAAATAAAATAATAAAAATAATAAAAAAAATAAAAATATTAAAAAAATAATTTAAAAAAATGCTAATATAATAATTAATGTTAATAATGATTAATGCTATTTAGTTATAATACTATTATTAATGCTATTAATGTAATAATTATGCATAATGAATATTATCATTAATGCAATATTATAATGCAATAGTATTAATGGTAATCATAATGGTACAATGCAAATATATTGATAATACTATTATTAATGTTATTAATGTAATAATAATGCTAATAAATGCTATATAATTATGCTATTAATGCTAATATTTATGCTATTAATGCTAATAATTATGCTATTAATGCTAATCATATGGTATTAATGCTAATAATTGCTATTAATGTTATCTATAATGGTATTTATAGTCAATATTATGCTATTAATGCTATAATTATTCTATTAATGGTAATCATAATGGTACTAATGCAAATAATATTGCTATTAATACTATTATTTATGCATTATATGCTAATATTTATGCTATTAATGCTAATATTTATGCTATTAATGCTAATATTTATGCTATTAATGTAATAATTATGCTATTAATGTAATCATAATGGTATTAATGCAATAATATTGCTAATATGCTAATATATAATGCTATTAATGAATAATTATGCTATTAATGCTAATAATTATGCTATTAATGGTAATATAATGCTATTAATGCAAATAATATTGCTATTAATGCTATTATAATGCTATTAATGTAATAATTATACTATTAATGCTAATAATTATGCTATTAATGTAAATGTAATAATATGCTATTCATGCAAATAATAATTGCTACTAATGCATTAATCTAATATTATGCTATTAATGCAATAATAATTCTATTAATGCTATAATAATGCTATTAATGCTAATATTATGCTATTATGTAATATTATGCTATTAATGCTAATAATTATGCTATTAATGGTAATCATAATGGTATTAATGCAAATAATTATGCTATTAATGCTAATAATTATTCTATTAATGGTAATATAATGTATAATGCAAATATATATTGCTATAATCTATTATTATAATGCTATTAATGCTAATAATTATTGCTATTAATGGTAATCATAATGGTACTAATGCAAATAATATTGCTATTAATAATATTATTAATTCTAATTAATGCTATTAATTATGCTATTAATGCTAATAATTATGCTATTAATGCTAATAATTATGCTATTAATGGTAATCATAATGGTACTAATGCAAATAATATTGCTATTAATACTTAATGTATTAATTCTATTATAATGCTAATAATTATGCTATAATGCTAATAATTATGCTATATTAATAGCTAATAATTATGCTATTAATGCTAATATATTATGCTATATTATGCTATAATCATAATGGTACTAATGCAAATAATATTGCTATTAATACTATTATTAATCTATTAATGCTAATAATTATGCTATTATATATCTAATAATTTATGCTATTAATGCTAATAATTATGCTATTAATGGTAATAATTATGCTATTAATGGTAATCATAATGGTATTAATGCAAATAATATTGCTAATAATGCTATTATTAATGCTATTAATGCTAATAATTATGCTATTAATGCTAATATAATTAGCTAATTAATGGTAGTATAGGAATGCTATTATAATATTCTATTAATGCTATTAATAATGCTATTAATGTTAATAATTATTATGCTAATAATATGCATAATAATATGCTATTTTTATAATGCTATTAATAATGCTATTAATGCTAATAATTATCTATATCTTTAATGCAAATTATATGCTATTAATGTATAATAATCTGTTAATGCAAATTGATTAATATAACTAAATTCAATATATTGCTATTAATGCTAATACTAATGCTATTAATGCTATTTATAATGCTAATACTCTATTCACACTGCTGTTAATACTATTAATACTGCTATTAATGTTATTAATACTGTTATTAATGATCATAATACTGCTAAGAATGGTATTAATACTGCTATTACTGCTAATAATAATGCTATTGCTAATATTATTGCTATTGATGATGCTATTGATGATGCTATTGATGATGCTATTGATGATGTTATTGATGATGCTATTGATGATGGTTTTGATGATGGTTTTGATGATGGTTTTGATGATGGTTTTGATGATGGTTTTGATGATGGTATTTATGATGGTATTGGTATTCATGGTATTGTATTATGTATGCACATTCGATGTCCTTAAGTATTCAGTGACCTCTTACTATTATTGATATGAATGAGAAACATGTTTATATATTTGTAATACGTTGTAGGGTACATTATAAGGACATACAAAACATGATATTTAAATATGTTCATTGTCTATCTGGAACTTATTATTTTCCTTAATAATTATTCTATACTTTTCAAGAATTCTTTTCTCCCAAAAAGCTTTTGTAAAAGCTCTTACGTACCTATACCTCTCCAAGCATAGTATTACCTTTGTATGTCCTAATATGACTTCAAAGGATACTAGCAAGGATGTTGGCGGGTACAAAGCCGCATGGATGCGTAAGACACGTGCTAAAGAAACTGAAGAACAGCGACAATGTCGTTTGGATAAGTCTAAAGCTGAGTATAAGCAACGCATTGCAACGGAGTCGCTGGAACAAAAACAACTACGCTTGGCCAAAAATGCTCAGAAGCTACGTCAACGCCGTCAAAAAAAAAAAGTAACACCACCAGTACATCACTCTGCTGATCAGACAGTAACCTCATCAGTACAACAGTCTGCTGATCAAACTGCAAGCTCACCTGTACAATATTCTGCTGATCTAACTCAGTGTGCTGATCAGACAGTAACCTCATCAGTACTACAGTCTGCTGATCCAACTGTAAGCTCACCAGTACTACAGTTTGCTCTAGCTCTTTCTAGCAGTTCACCGGATGAAAGGAGCACAATTCCTCAAGTTTCATCACCGCGCAAAGCAACAGCAAAGCGTAAACATTGTGCTCAGGAGACGTCACGCACAAAACGTTTTCGCCTTGAACAACAACAAACTCCTTTGGAGGCACAAATTGCTCAGGAGTCTTCACTATCCAAACAGAGCCGCTTACGTAAAAGTGGTGCCTCCCGTCGTCAACACAGCAAAAAGACGTCTTCTACTGTTACACAAGTGGATCCTGACTCTTTTTCTGCTTTATTACTTCAACGTCTCATCTATGTCGGTTTGCAGAAAGAACATCGTATTTACCTACCTACACCTCCCTCTTCATATCCACCTGGATTTACAGATAGTGATTTTGGCATTGTGGAACATACCTGTGGCTCTATGATATTCATATGTAACCATTGTGAAGCTCGACATTTCATGGATGAGATGCCATCGGATAAACAGTATACTCTCTGTTGTCACAAGGGGAAGGTCAAGGTTCCGTTACCTCAGTATCCAGAGATGTTGGAATGTATTCTTAAAGGTCAGAGTCCATACAGTCGGAATATGATGGATAATATCAGAAGTATCAATAGTTCCTTTGGTTTTGCTTCTATGGGTGCAAGTATTGCTCCCCCACCTGGACATGGCCCTTATTGCTTCCGGATTCATGGCCAAATTTATCACCGTACTGGAACACTACATCCTGCTCCAGATCAAGCTCCTGCTTATGCCCAACTCTACATTTTAGATACTGCCACTGCTAATGACCAACGTTTACAGTGTGACGAAAATAAAAAATGTCATCCTAAATTGATGCGGCTCATTGCTAACTTATTAGATCGCATCAATCCTTTTGTTTCCGCATACAAAATGTTACGTTTTGTTGAACAAGAGGAACAGGAGAAGGCAATTCAAAATGGTACTGTCATGCCTAATATCATCATGGCTCTTAAACAGGATCGAGAACAAGACCCAAGACGTTATAATAAGCCAATTGTTAATGAAGTTGCTGTGGTCTTTGAAAATGCTGATGGAGAGCCACCCTTCAATAGAGACATTTTAATTCATCTGAAACCTGACCCAAACAATCCTTTAGCTCCAAAAACACAGCAAGTCAGTATTCTCCACAGTAATTTAGATGCTTTACTGTATCCGTTATTTTTTCCGCATGGAGAACAAGGCTGGCATGAGGGACTGAAGCATCAAGGTGAAAATCCACGGAGAATTACACAATTGCAGTATTACTGTTATTTGCTATCTGTACGTCCTGGGTTCAATCCTATTTTAAATGGTGGAAAACTAACGCAACAGTATTTAGTAGATGCGTATATAAAAATTGAGGCTAATCGCTTAAATTTTATACGTCAACATCAAAAAGACTTAAAAGTGGAGGACTATTGCGTACTACAGGAACATCTGCAAAGAAAATCTTTCGAAAAAGGAATTCCTATTGGCAAGACGGTCATTTTACCATCGTCGTTTGAAGGTAGTCCAAGAAATATGCAGCAACGGTATCAAGATGCCATGGCTATTGTGACTAAATTTGGACGGCCAGATCTTTTTATAACGATGACCTGTAATCCCAAATGGAGCGAGATTATCCACAATTTAGAACCATGGCAGAGGGTGGAACACAGACCAGATTTAGTCGCCCGTGTCTTCAAAATAAAATTAGAAGCCCTATTAAAAGATATAAACAGTGGATTATTTGGCAAGATTTGTGCAATGGTTCATGTAATAGAATTCCAAAAGCGGGGACTACCACATGCTCACATTTTGGTTATTCTGGATAGCAATTCCAAATTACGCACTGAGGTTGATGTCGATCGTACTGTTTGGGCAGAAATTCCTGACCCATCCGAGTATCCTGTGCTCCATCAAATTGTGATGCAACATATGATTCATGGACCCTGTGGACAATTCAACCCCAATTCTCCATGTATGGATATTGGAAAGTGTAAAAAAGGATTCCCAAAAAATTTCCAACCAAAAACTCTAATAGCACACGATGCCTACCCAACTTATCGACGCAATGCAGGACCTTCATTTACACACCGTTCTCACATGGTTGATAATTCTTGGGTTGTTCCCTATAACCCTTTCTTACTATTAAAGTATAAGTGTCATATAAATGTGGAAATCTGTGCATCCATTCAAAGTGTCAAGTATCTATTCAAATATGTTTACAAAGGGCATGATAAAGCCAATCTGGAAATTTGTCAAACAAACATACAACATGATGAACCTCACCAATTTATGGATTCAAGATACGTCAGTGCACCGGAGGCAGCTTGGAGAATTTTTGCCTATCCAATGCATAAACAATCACACAGCATTGTTCGCCTTGCCGTACATCTGCCACAGTCACAACCACTTTATTTTCATGAAGATGCTTCTGTAGAGAACATTGCTGCCATGACACATAGAAAATCAACTCTTATGGCCTACTTTGAACTGAATGAGAATGACCCACGTGCTCATGAATACTTCTACCGCCAAATTCCTGAGCACTATGTCTGGAAAGATGGTGCATGGGAAATTAGGCAGAAACGTGGAACAACAGTCATTGGAAGAATGTATACGGTCAGTATGAAAGATGAAGAACGCTACTATTTAAGGTTGTTGTTACTACATGTAAAAGGAGCAACAAGTTTTGAGCACATTAAGACCGTTAATGAAGTCGAGTACCCAACTTTTAAACAGGCAGCAATAGCCCTTGGATTACTTTTGGATGACAGTGTTTGGCGAAATACCTTACTGGATGGCTGTGTTCTAAACATGCCTGCACAGCTTCGGGATATGTTTGCTTACATATGTATCTTTGGTCCTCCTGCTCATCCATTGGAGTTGTGGCAAAAATTTAAAAAAGATTTTATTGAAGACTACTGCCGTGCATATCACCCTAACAATGAGGACTGTGAGCATTGTGAAGGTTATGCAATGGCAGATGTTCAAAATGTGTTAAAAGTTCATGGCAAAAGCTTTACGGATTTTAATCTACCACGCCCCAAAAGAAAACAACAACTACAACCACAATACAACAAAGAGGAGGAGTTTAGAAGAGCCCAAGAAATGAAAGAAACTTTAAATCAACAACAACTTTTGGCCTATAATGCCATAAATGAAGCATTACAGGATACAAGTCAGCAAGCTAAGTGCTTTTTCATTGATGGCCCAGGTGGCAGTGGGAAAACATATTTGTATGATTTGTTAATTCGTCAAATAAGAGGAGAAGGAGAAACTGTGTCACCTGCTGCCAGTACTGGGATTGCAGCCAACTTATTGGAAGGAGGAAGAACCATCCATTCACTTTACGGGATACCTATTCCAATCAATGAAACGTCTGTTTCAAGAATCAAAAATGATACTGATGCTGCACACCATTTGAAGAATACTAAACTTTTCATTATTGATGAATCCACTATGCTATCTAAATACGCACTGCATGTCATTGACCAACTATTAAAGGATGTTATGACCAAAGATATCTCGAAGAAAAATAAAACACCCTTTGGAGGGAAAGTCATTGTTCTGGGAGGAGACTTTCGTCAGTGTCTTCCTATTATTCCTCATGGAACACGAACTGATATCGTAGAGAGCTGCATTAAATATTCCAGACAATGGCAGATTTTCACTCAATTGCCACTACTTGACAACATGCGCTCTTTTGATCCAGAATACAGCAATTGGATACTTCAGCTGGGAAATGGACAATTGACCAATTCTTATAACCTTGGAGATGATGTTATAGAAATCCCTGAAGATATGATTTGCACAGGCTCACTAATATTTGACATTTTTGGTGAAAACATTGTCATTGATGTCAATGACAATGAAAGCATTAATACAGCAGCATCACATGCCATTCTTTGCCCCAAAAATGATGATGTGGATCAGGTCAACTCTAAGATCATGGATTGCATTGCTGGAGAGTATACAGAATACATTAGTGATGATTCCATTGATCCGGACGAGACAGAGGATCCAGAGCAATACCCTGTTGAGTTTTTAAATTCACTTACACCCACGGGGATGCCATCTCATCGTCTGAAATTAAAAATTGGCACCATTGTAATGCTTTTGAGGAACTTCAACAGCAGAAAAGGTCTTTGCAATGGGACTCGCTTAATTGTCACCGGTTTGTTTGCCAACATGATTCGAGCAAGAGTCATTACTGGGTCTGCTGGAGGAAATGTGGTTTTCATTCCCAGGATTGATTTGTGCCCATCAGAAACCGGCTTGCCTTTTAAGTTAAGACGTCGCCAATTTCCTCTGAAGCCAGCTTTTGCCATGACAATAAACAAATCCCAAGGACAAACACTTGAGAAAGTAGGGATTTTTTTGCCAGAACCTGTTTTTGGACATGGACAATTGTATGTGGCTTTTTCAAGAGTGAGAAGACGATCCAATGTAAAAGTGAAAGTGGTGGACACTCCAATCCAAGGCAAATTGCTGCCTAACAGTGACAAAGTATTTACCAAAAATATTGTCTACAAGAATATTTTGCACTGAACTCTTCCCTATGACTATTCTTCCGTTTATTTATCTTTTGAAAAAAAAAAAAAAAATTTACTGTTTCACATTTTTTTCTTTTATATACTGATTTCTACTATATTTTTGTGGACACACATTTAAGATAATATGAGAGATGTGTATCATCCATATTTCTACAGTGGGTGATAAAAACCACTATTTAAAGCTCCAGCACTATATGTGCTGAGAGATTTCATTGTCAGTCTTTACAGGGAGAGGTTTTTGTGAACAGCGAAGAGACGGGTGGGACGGCTGTTCACACACATCTCATTAGCAAGGTGTGTTCCACATGTTTAGATAGATAGGGACAAACAAATTATTAATTAGATTCTACCACACCATTTTTCTTAGATTTTTTCACTTTGTTGAGGAATATACTAAATGATAATAATTGATCATGAAGGACTCACCAACAACATACTTGCTGTAATTTTCATAATTGCATATATGTAATTTGTACTTAACTTGCGGTTTGTGCAGACAACATAGTTGCGGCAGTGTCATCCACATCAACTGCAGTCATCTGTGGTTAGTTAGTCGATGCATCTTATGCACCTGCTGAAGCTACGTTAACTCCATTTACCGTAGGTTAACTACAAGTTTTTTTGTTATTGTATGGATATTGCTGCAAGTCTGTAGTTGGTAACTCCTTCTGTATCAATTTACAAAATTTTATTATTTACATCACAATCCTCAAAAAATCTAAGAAAAATTCAGCTATAAAAAATATCTAAATTATATCAATTCGGATTTAGTTAGATTAGGACTCACCAGGCGTAAGGGCATCTTGACGCGATTGGTGGGCTGACACAAACTGGCTGATACACCTATTACTGTTATTAATTCATCAATTTTAATGATTGATGCATTAAGAAGTATTGCTACTTTGTGTTCTAAGACCCTTACAACATAATTATTCAATTTTCCTTATATGATATCAACAATACAAATATATGTAGTTGCTGTAAAGATGTCATTGGAATAATTGGATTATTATTTAAAAATCTTTAAAAAAACAATAAACATATTCTAGACAACCGATGCATTTGCATTAGTCTAACAGCTATAACTACTATAATCAAATTAACGCACGTTCTAGAATCCCGATGCATTTGCATCGGGCTCACAGCTAGTTGTTATATAAAAATATATACTGTACATACACTATATATATATATATATATATATATATATTTACATGTGTTATGTTCTGAGGGGTGGGGAGAACGCGGAGTACAATAAAGGAAATTAAAGCTGCAGTGAATAACTTCTCCAAAAAATGCATTTCCTGCTAAAAAATTAAGCATGTAAGGGTGAAGTCTTATTTTGCATGATCCACACATCTCTGTTCCATCTGGCACCAACAATCTTTGTGAGGTCAAAGCTATACAGGTAATATTTTAATTTTTTATTTTTGGTTCATAACAATAACTTATTCTCTTCTTGATCATAATGTTTGCAGCTGGTGCAACATGATTGTCTAATACAATATCTGCATTGATAAGCTGTTGTAACTGACTGATAATATCGATATCAAATGTAATGAGTAGTGATGAGTGAGTGGAGTAATATTCGCACTCGCTATACTCATTACGAGTACTTTTTAACACTCCCATGTTCATCCGAATAATGAGTACATTGTAAGTCAAAGAGTGATTGGCTCCGCACACACACATCCGGCTATGAAACAAGTATTTCCAGGACAGGGCTTTTTCACATGATCGTTACATCACACAGGTCCTTTAGGCATACAAGTTAAAAGTGAGTTAACTATTATCCTGCCAGACAGTCTCCCTCCTCCAAGGTGTAGACTGAAATGTTAGTGTATAAATTCTTTTTTTTTACCTTTCACATTACACTATCAGCTCAGACAGGGATGATTAGAATAGGACTATAAAGCTGCAGGTGCAGACAGTGATAGCTGGAGGGCATACACCACCTGACAGGTTCTCTTTAAACGGCATAAAACAGCTTGCTGTGCCCCCCTGAGAGACCCTAACATTTATTCTGCTCTCAATGAGGTGCCATCTCTCTTTATGTAGTGAAGGGAGCTGTCAACTTGTGTCAGATCAATAATGATCGACACATCACTCACGAGTACCAGCGATACTCGCTGAGTAGCGAGTATCACCAATACCGTACTATTCATGCAAATAGTGAATAATAATGATTAAACTCACTCATCACTAGTAATGCGTAGTATTCTTTTAGCTTATAGGATGGTATTTCTTAAGGTTTATCCTCCAAGATTTTCAGGTTTATTCTTGTGCTCTAAATGTGAGTTTGCCTTCTTGACTTTTTTTTATGGCGAAGCAGAGGTTAGTTTAACATTGTATTACCTGTGTATCTCTTTCTTTGCATCAGTCATAATCTGATTCAAAGTACATCCACACTCTATGAGCTCACTGCAGGCAACTCATTAACCACATTGCTGAACATTTTTCATAACACTACATACGGTTTAGACAATTACTGTTGGAAATATTGATTGCTGCTAAATTATTTACATAATTTTCTGCCAAAAAATACATAGACGTAATATTGGAAAATGTAGTAATCCATATATAATAGCAATTTACATTTTCAGAAGCTGTTAATCTTTTTCAAGCAAACAAAAATCGTAATTAGATATATTTTCTCAGCAAAATCAAATAAATGGAGACTTTCAATTAACATAGCACTAGTTTATCCCCTAACCTAAAGACAGGATGTAAAAAGATTTGTAGAAACCTGGGACAAGATTGAGATGGAGGACTAATCACAGTAAAGATGAGAAGTCACTGGACCCACTACTGATCCAATGGCATTGTAATACATTATAGTCCTTGTTAGAGTTTGTGTACTGTTGCAGTACCCTCTATCCATCTGGTGCAGCATCATGAACTGACTCCACCATCTTTGGGAAGTGGTGAGATCCAACCATTTTTTAATTGCACTTTATTTTGTTTATTTGAAAATGTGGGGTATGGTCGCTCATTTCTGTGCCTGACAACTGGTATTTAACCTGTTTTAGTATTACATTATTAAAAGTTATGGTTTTTTGGGCTCTCTTCTCCAATTGATAGGTAAAAAGGTCTGCAAAAAACATTTCTATAACATGCACACTTTGTGAGCTTAAGTTGCAATTATATGTCTGGATTAGGGAAAAGTTTTCTTTGTATTTTAAAAAACAATAACATCCCTCCATAAAAATGATTGCACAAGAAATGTAAAACCCCACCCCATTTGTCACAAGCAACAATGCCACATAGTAATGATTTAATGTCGGATTTTTTTTCTGTAAAAAATACTGTGCGGTCTCGCTTCTGCTTCTAGTGTATTAAGAATGATGCAATAAAATGTGCAATTATAATTTAAATGTCACTGGAAATATGCCATATTACTGATCCATCACATTAAGTCTATCAATACTGCTTGTGCCTCCTCAATTGCTCTTTTACCCTATCAATGTATTTTCTGTATTATTCATAGACTTTTACTCTCAACTTTTTGACTACTGTAGATATTCAGCATATTACTGTATCGAACATTTGTTTAATGTTTATGGTTTTTCCTTACCTTTCACTATTGCTGAACAGTGAGCTATGACAAACTCTCAGTATCCTAAAACCACTTTAAAATGACAGCCTCAGGCTGCCTTCACACTTGCGTTTGGAACGCAGCGCACCAAACGCAGCAAAACGCTTGCGCACATGCGTTCCTATGTTTAACATGGAAACGCATGGGCCTGCGTTTGGCTGCGTTCAGTTCAGAAGGCCAAACTTAGGCCAAGTACACAGCAGATGGCCGCACATAGTCACGGCACACAGCAGAAGGCTGCACATAGCCCAGTAATTAAAGTAATTAATTAAAGTGGGGAATCAATGTAAAAAATCCAATACACTAAGGAGAGAATCAATGTAAAAGTACAATACTTCAAGCAGACAAACAGTGTAAAAAATAAAGCAGAGAAACAATTAATAAAAATACAGTACAGTAATGAGATACAATAAAATAAGCATATAATCATTGTAAAAAGTACAATACAATAATTAAGGCAAAAATAAAGGTGACCCTGCTCACAAGAGCTTACAATCTGCAACAGAATTGGGGTTACACAAAGTACAGGAGCTTATTACAGTGATGGTCCAGGTATCTTGAGGAAAAGGGGGATAGAAATAAAGTTACATGACTGGTCACCAGACATCTGCATAGAGCTTTTGGGTTTGGTGGAGTTTGAAGAAGAGATTATGTCCAGAGAGAGATGGTACTATATATAGCCCATTCACTAAGAACCTCTATTAGGGAGCATGATAGCCCGCCTTAAAAAGATGTGCTTTTAGGCAGCATCTGAAGCTATGCAAGTTGTGGATAGTCCTGAATTCTTGGGGTAGGGCATTCCAGACAATGTAATGAATCTATATAATACATGCGTTTCACTTTTTGTACTGAATTACTAAAAAAAATTATCTTTTTGATGATATTCTAATTCATTGAGATGCACCTGTATGTGTGGATTCGGCTAACGTTAAAAAAATTATAATAAACATAATTGAAAGTCAAATATTTGTCAAGTCAAGCTTAGAGATGAAAGGGAGATTAAAGACTGGTCTGTATTTATTTGTGCAGGATGGATCAAGAGACGTTTTTTATAATAATGGAGTAATGATAGAATGTTTGAAGGAGGAGGGGAAGATGCCAGAAGAGAGGGAGAGGTTGAAGATTTTGTTTAGGTGAGTGGTGACGACCAGAGAGAGAGACTGGAGTAGGTGTGAGAGAATGGGGTCAGTAGTTTATGTTGTGGGACGAGAGGAAGAGAGGAGCATATAGACTTGTTCTTTTGTGAGTGGGTCAAATATGGAGAGGGAGCCGGAGGAAATGTGAGGAAGAGTGGGAGTAGCAGCGCTTGGAGGCTGGGAGCTGATATCTTGGCAGATGTAGTCTATTTTCTCCTTAAAGTAAGAAGCCAGATCATCAGCACAGAGGTCAGTGATGGGGGCCTGTCCTTTACAACTGAAACAAGAGTAAAAGGTGTCAAAGAGCTTTTTTGGATTGTTGGATAGTGAGGTGACCAGGGTGGTGAAGTAGGTCTGTTTGGAGAGGTGAAGGGAAGAGTTGTAAGTTTTTAGCATGAATTTATAATGGATAAAGTTTTCTGGTGAGCGAGTTTCCTCCATTGGTGTTTAGCACTCCCAGAGCATTGCTGGAGGAACAAGTTTGTGATGTGAGCCAAGGCTATTTTAATATTCTATGTTTGGAGGTTCTGAGGGTGAGGGGTGCTACTTGGTCCAGGATGCTTCTGAGAGTGGCCTGTAGATTTCTGGATGTGTGATAGGTAGGTGTGTGCTGTGGTGGGAAGGGTTTGTGAGCGTGAAGGAGAGAATGTTATGGTTAGAGAGGGGAAGAGGTGAATTATTTATGGAGCAGGTTGAGCAGAGCTAGACAAAGACCAGGTCAATGGTGTTACCATCTTCTTGTGTCTCAGAGGTCGAGAGCTGTGAGAGGCCAAGAGACGTGGTTAGAGATGTGAGCTTGGAAGCAGATAGGGAGATGGGGCTGTATATGGACATGTTAAAGTCTCCCATAATGAGGGTTGGTAATTCTGAGGACATGAAGTGCAGCAGCCACGCGTAAAAATGATTGAGGAAGTGGGTAGGTGAACCTGGGGGCGGTATACAACTGCTACTCTGAGGGGGAGGGGATAGAATAGGCTAATGGTGTTGACCTCAAAAAAGGGAAATGATAGTGATGGATCTGGGGAAATGACCTGGAAAGTACATTGTGGGGAGAGGAGAAGTCGACTCCATCACCATGTCTGTTCACAGGTCTTGTATCTACATTATTAACTTAAAGAGACCTAATTCAAGAGACCTAATTCAAGATACAATACATGCAATATACTCAAATATTTTACGGATAGGAAGGTAGTACTCACTTTGTCTATATCATTTGCAAAGAAAGAAAAGGAAGCAGCATTTACTGTGCCCATGTTATTTACAGTGAGAAAAAAGGAAACAGTACTTACTATTCCCTTGTTATTTATGGTGAGAAACAAGAAAACAGTACTTAATGTGCCAATATTATTGACAGGGCAAAACAAGAAAGCAGTTCTTTTTGAGTCTACATCATTGACTTAAAGGGACAGGTAGATAGTACTCTCTGTGCTCAAACGACAGAGAGACAGATAGGCAATATTCTCTCTGCTTAATTTGAGAAAGGTGAAATACTTTGACATTGTGACCATGTGTGTCACAGCAACAGTAGAACTTTGACTGCCACAGTACCCCCTTCAAAGCCGCAGAGTACCATTTACATCTACAGAGCACCTTTTACATCCACAGTATCCCTTTTACAGCCTCCGTGCCCCATTGACAGCTAGAGTATCCCCTTCACAGTCACTGTACCACCTTCACAGTCACAGTACTCCCTTCACAGCCACAGTACTCCTTCATAGCCACAGAACACTCTTTACAGCCACAGTACCCCCTGTACAGCCACAGTATCCCCTTGACAGCCACAGTATCCCCTTGACAGCCACTGTACCACTTTCACAGCCACACTACCACTTTTAAAGCCACAGTACACCCTTTACAGCCACAGTGCCCCCTTCAAAGCTACAGTACTCCCTTCATGACCAGTGAATTATTACAAATGCTTTCATTACTTGTTTTTACTTCACTGAGTCCCGCCATGCAGCAGCCAGCAGGCCTAGCACACACAGCACAGCAGCTGCAGCACAGATCACTCACAATCACAAGCATGTGCTCTATCTGTTGCCAAAGGTGTCTCTTCAACCAGGCCCAAGAGTCAGGACTGCGGTGGTAGACAGCGATAACAAGTGTGAGGAGTGCAGATGTGAGCAGGCCGGCTGGTAGACTGAGCAAGTCCTCTTTGACAGTGACTGAGGTAGCCGGGCTGCATGTCTCCTCCAGCCTGGTGTTTTTGCTACATCCTCCCACATATCATGACATGCGAGAGGAAGTAAGGGGGTGGGGCAGTAGTGTGGTGGCAGCATCGGTCCAACAGCAAATTTAAAATTAGCAGTGCCTGCGGATAGTGGCAGATTATAATGGGGGCAATTTATCCTGGGCAGCTGGGCCCCCCAGAGTCTTGGACCCTGGGTGGCCACCCAGATTGACCTCATTATAATCCGCTATGCTATACTATGTGATGTGATGGCTACAAGGCATTATGGGGAAACCTGCATGATCTCACCTAACATCATGTTACCCTTAGGTAACTGGTGTAATGTGTAAAAGGCAGCAAACATTTTTTGGGTAATTCATGCAGATTGGATAATAAATTGTTCAAATTCATGGCGCCACATTTTTACAAATTTGACACTCAATTCTCATCAAATTTATTTGAGCATTTTTAAGAAACTGCAATAGCTGTATGTACAGCACTTTGCCTTGATAAGCAACATAGGAGATTGTTACGGACATGATAAAAATCAGTTACTCTCTGACCTAATCACTAAAAAAGGCCTAGAAAATACTTTATATACATTTTTCTGATGTTCTGTTAATTTTGAAACTACTGCTGTACGTTTATAACACGGTCATAATTTATATCCCAATGTAAACCTGACAGACATATTCTAAAAATGGAACATTTTGGCACACATCTGCAATATAATAGTTTATACATTCTGTATGGTGCCCATCTTCATATCTTTTTGTGTGTTTTACTTTTGATAACACGGCTTTATATTTGAGTTTCCTTTTTTCAGTTTGAAACTCCGCTATTGTAAAAATTATCTTGATACAATGATCATAATAAAGTAGTTCATATTAGTATACCATATACATGATGCATTTTGTTACTGAGCAAAAAATATCTATTTTATTGACAGATCACATAAATAAAATGTAGCACACACCAACAAGTTATGACATAAGAGTTTGTATAAGAAGTACTCCAAATATCAACTGACATTGACTTGTATAGAATGCATAATAAACAGTATAGGAAATCATTGACAGCCGGAGAAAAGGCTATTGTCACGCCAGCACAGTCAGAGGTGAATAGTGAACCCACTTGACCATGGAATACCATGAAGACTGATACCAGAAAAGAAGCCGGACCAGGACGTCAGATGAAATAACTGAATTTATTAAATAATAACACAGAAGTAAAACCCCAAAGGGAAGTCCTCAGGGCCAAAGCACTGGGGTTTCTCCAAGGGAGCACCAAGGAGCGGAACCCAATGCAGAGATTGTCCCGGTACAGCCAAGGAGGATCCAATGAACCAGTAACCAGAGGGTCTGACCCAAGGGGACAGTGATACCAGAGGGGGCGGAATACAGAAACCAAGAAAGCAAGACAGGGCTCAGTGTAGCTGGAGGGATCCAAGAAGTAAACAGGGCTCAATGGGTGCTGTATGGATTTGCAGGTAGGTAAGCCAGGCGGAGGGTCCAGCACTGAAAGCAAAAGAGACAAGGCACATTAGAGTGTCAGGAATTACAAGCAAGATGCAAGCGCGGTTGTACAGGCACCTCCCAAGGGAAGTGAGGGCCTTAAGTACCACTCAGCCATTCAGTGATTGGCTGAGAGACTATTACCACAAAGGGTGTACTGGCCTATGCGCACTTCCCCTGCAACTAGGAAATGAAAAGGCAGGGGAGAAACACCGAGGAGTCACTGCGGTCGGAGAGGACAGCGTGGGAGCGTGGGCCTGGTAAATATGTTTGTGGGGCACAGTAGGATGCCGGCGACCAGATGGGACCCGATCCCTCTACACCCAAGGACGGGTCCCGCTGGCCACAGGGTTACAGCTATATTGGAGTATGGAGAAAAAAAGGTCTTAGAAAAAATACATAGAAGCATTTTTTTTCAAGATATTTTCTTAATATTACTTATTACCAAAGAAATGAAAAGCGACACTCACCGGTGGTGGGTTTCAGCTCCAATTATTTATTCATCGTCAAGGAACAACATGTGCACGAGGAGAAGGAGTAGGAGGCGGTGGACCATAAATGCATTTACGGCTCATCTTAGCGTGCAACACCGGTCCCCAGGTGCTATACAAGTGATTACTGGGCTGAACCTAAAAATTGGCCGCATGGACTGAAAAAGTGGTGTAGACTTGACACTTACTTCAGGACAGCTGGGCACCAGCAAGTCGACACAGAGCTTTCCTCTCAATTCTCTCAGGGGCACGCTGTGTTTCTCTTCACAGCTCTGCTGGATTTCCTGTCCCAGGGTGCACTTCCAGGTTAGAGACAGCATTACACAGAACATTCATCCAGAGAATGGCAGCAACTCACCGGGCAGGTTTCAGCAGTGTTTCTTTATTGTTTATTCCATAAAAACAGGCGGTTTTTCAGGGGTAGTGGAGGGAGGATGGGGGTCGCAACAACGGGCTGTTTCGCACGGTCTCATGCTTCGACGGTTCGAAACCTGCCCGGTGAGTTGCTGCCATTATCTGGTTGAATGTTGACAAAGTGGTGTAGTGCTTTGGTGCCCAGCAATGCTCTCTTTTCATTGATACAAAATTGTCTTTTCTTAATACTGTATCAGAGAAATGATTTTAAAAGTGGACATTGACATTAAACTGCATGTTATCAGACTTAAATGATAAACTGTTAGGGCAGCTACCTCAATGAAAATAAAAAAATTCTAATTACAGAGAGTCCCCGCTTAACGAGGGGTGTGTTTAACGACGACTCGCACTTACGACGTTTTTTTCTGAACGACCATTGTGGAACAGAGATCTCTGCTTTCCAAACATGGTTACCTCCTGTCTCACCCATTCTTAACTACAGTACAGTACAATACTGTACAACACTTACCAGAATGTCTCCTGAGATTATGAAAGGTGATTACCCTGGTGGCTCTGGGTCTCAGGATTCCGGTACATTGTACTGTGCAGTACTGTACTGTACATTATTCGCAAACCGGAGTCCTGTTTTGCTGTCTGGGTTCTGCTCCCATCTGCCCGCATGCTGTGTTGTACAGCTTGCGGCCGCCCATGCTGTACACTGTACATTTCAGCGCTCTGGGGGACGCGTTTAAACGGTACACAAGAAACGTTTCCCATGCACCGTTTAAACGCGGCCCCCCAGAGTGCTGGACTGTACAGCATGGGCGGACGGAAGCTGTAGAACACAGCATGCGGGCAGATGGGAGCAGCAACTGGACAGCATAACTGGACTCCGGTTGAAGAATACAGTACAGTACAGTACTGCACAGTACAGTGTACCTGAGTCTTGAGACCAGGAGCCACCCTGAAGAAGGCCCAAAACAGTACAGTAAAAGTGTGACCCAGTACTGTACGGTGTACCTGAGGTTGCCCTTTAAGGGTCACGCTTAACGACGGGACACGCTTAACGACGGACCTTCTGGTCCCTAGCCCCGTCGTTAAGTGAGGACTCACTGTATAACATTTTTAAATCGCACCAACATATTCCACAGTACTTTCTAATTTAGAGGGTAGATTTGCAAACAATACCAGACATTACAAAGTAATAACTCAACATTAACAACAAGAGCGAGTGAGGGCACTACTCATAAGCTTACAATTCATAAGACATATCAGTTAAAAAGTGATTTTAATTCATGTATTTTTAGTAATAAAAAAGGTTTACTGTGGTGTGGAAAAGCTTTTCCCCCTTCCTCATTTCTTATTCTTTTGCATTTTGTTAGACTGAAATGTTTCAGATCGCTAAACAAATTTAAAGATTAGACAAAGATAACACAAGTAAACATGAAATGCAGTTTATAAATGAAGGTCTTTATTATTAAGGGAAAAAGAGATCTAAACCTACAGGACCCTGTGTGAAAAAGTGATTGCCACCTAAACCTAATAACTGGTTGGGGGGTCCTTAACAGCAATAATTGCAAAAAAGCATTTGTGATAACTGGCACTGAGTCTTTTACAACACTCAGGAGAAATTTCATCCCACACATCTTTACAAAATCGTTGTAATTCAGCCACATTTGAGGGTTTCCAAGCATGAACTGCCTTTTTAAGGTCATGGTACACCTTCTCAATCGGATTAACATCAGGACTTTAACTAGGCCACTCCAAATTCTTAATTTTATTCTACTTAATCCACTCAGAGGTGAACATATTTAGTGTGTTTTGGATCATTGCCTTGCTACATAACCCAAGTGCACTTCAGCTTGTGTTCACAAACTGATGACCGGACTTTCTCCTTCAGGATTTATAATGGACGGCAAAATGAAAGGGACACTGTCAAGTCATTTTTCAGTATTATACTAATATTACCCTTGAATATTGCCTGGGCAGACCTTTTAATGTAAAACATGTAAAATCATTATTGTACCATTTGTAGTTTCCATGTTATCACCATTGTCAGTCCCTGCAGAGAGCTGCTGCATTAGTTCTGTCCCATTATAAGCAAAGATTAGTCCTGTGCTGTGTAAACGTTCATATAATTATTCACTCCCTCTCAGCAGCCCTCTCCTCCCTCTTCCCTTTGCTAACAGTGCAGTATCAGGTTTCACTTACAGATCTGATCAGTTGATATCACCACAGCAGGAGAGAGCTACTTCAGGTCTGCCTTATCTAGACTCCCATTTGTTTCTGTAAAGCAGATATCCTGCCGTGCTGTGACATTTTCTGTGTTGTAGTTCACCTCTTGTGATGCTGCAAACAGACAGCAGAGAGGAGAATACAGCCCCCCCCTCCCCCTGTGATCTCCTGTGCAGTGATGTGACATGCATATTCATGTATGGGGAGTGGACAGCAGAGAACTAAGTGGATCATTCTCTTTATTAGCAGTTTACAGAAGATAAGAGAGGAATATACATAAAAGAAATACATCAATAGAGAGAGTTTAGAGGGAGGAATTAGAAAATTATATCACTTACATGTGGATTTTTGACTTGACAGTTTTCCTTTAATTGTTCCATTTACCATAGCAAGTTTTCTATGTGCTGACACAGCAAACCAGCTCCAAAGCAGGAAAATAGAATAGTATTTTTTTCTACATCACTTAAATTAAAAATCTGCATATTCGAACACATCACTGGTGCTCTATGATCCTGCAACCAATAAGTGCTCTTTGTGGAGTGTATCCTGCCATTTTTAAAGATGCACAATGGAGATATATTGTGCAGCATTAAAAAGGTAGACTGCCCATATCATTGAGGAGATTGGTCTACACTGCTGCGAGACCAAGAAGATTACTGGATTTTGCAGCTGGATACAAGTTTTCCAGCTGGTCTTAACAAAAAAAGATCTTCTATTGTGGCACCTCTACGGTACGGTTGCCACAGGAAAACCTGGTGCAGGGAGGGATTTCCACATCAGGTAAACTCACATGCAACACCTTCCACCCCAGACCTGAAGTGGGAGCTCTACTTGCTGACTTCAGGCAAGGTCCTCTATAAATTCAGGCCCGGGTGATGGGTTAGGCAGTGAAGTTCCAGAGAGGACTATGAACAATTCAGTAATAAGGAAGACACCTGGTGAATGGAGCAGCGCTAGGCCCATACCAGAGGGAAGCCTAGCCAGTGTAAGGGACCCAAGAGTGAGGGTCGGAGGCAAGGCGAGACTTCAGTCTCCTGTTAGCACTTGCAGAACAGCATCACACAGAACCAGGGACCGCAGAGGAGATCACAGTGCCCAAGAAGGTTCACCGTGCCTGCTATATAAGTGAAGAACACAAGGGAGGTCTGGTCAAGATTCAGACAGGCCAGGACTTAAGGTACACACACACAATACAGAGGAAGCCTCATAGTAACATAGTAACATACATAGTAACATAGTTTTTAAGGTTGAAGGAAGACTTTAAGTCCATCTAGTTCAACCCATAGCCTAACATGTTGATCCAGAGGAAGGCAAAAAAAAACCCATGTGGCAACACTAGCTCCACATTGGGGAAAAAAATTCCTTCCTGACTCCAGATATGGCAATCAGACTAGTTCCCTGGATCAACGCCCTATCAAAGAATCTAGTATGTATAACTGGTAATATTATAATTTTCAAGAAAGGCATCCAGGCCCTTCTTAAATGTTAGTAGTGACTCACTCATTACAACATCATGTGGCAGAGAGTTCCATAGTCTCACTGCTCTTACAGTAAAGAATCCGCATCTGTGATTATGATTAAACCTTCTTTCCTCCAGACGTAGAGGATGCCCCCTTGTCCCAGTCTCAGGCCTAAGAGTAAAGAAATCATTAGAAAGTTCTCTGTACTGTCCCCTCATATATTTATACATTATTATAAGATCACCCCTAAGCCTTCGTTTTTCCAAGCTAAATAACCCCAAGTTTAATAACCTGTCTTGGTATTGCAGACCCCTTAGTCCTCTAATGACTTTTGTCGCTCTTCTCTGGACCCGCTCTAGTTCAGCTATGTCTTTCTTATACACCGGAGACCAGAATTGTACACAGTATTCTAAGTGTGGTCGCACTAGTGACTTGTATAGAGGTAAAATTATGTTCTCCTCATGAGCATCTATGCCTCTTTTAATGCATCCCATTATTTTATTTGCCTTTGCAGCAGCTGCCTGACACTGGCCACTAAATGTGAGTTTGTCATCTACCCATACACCTAGGTATTTTTCAGTGACAGGTTTGCCCAGTGTTTTACAATTAAGCACATAATTATACCTTTTGTTTCCTCTGCCCAAGTGCATGACTTTACATTTATCCCCATTAAAGCACATTTGCCATTTAGCAGCCCAAGCTTCTAGTTTACATAAATCCTCCTGTAATATAAAATTGTCCTCCTCTGTATTGATTACCCTGCAGAGTTTAGTGTCATCTGCAAATATTGAGATTCTACTCTGTATGCCCCCTTCAAGGTCATTAATAAATATATTAAATAGAAGCGGGCCCAACACTGACCCCTGTGGTACCCCACTGTTAACTGTTGAGAGTGTTCTATTAATAACCACCCTTTGTTTCCTATCACTAAGCCAGTTCTTAACCCACTTACACATATTTTCCCCTATCCCCATTGTCCTCATTTTATGTATCAACCTTTTGTGTGGCACCGTATCAAAAGCTTTTGAAAAGTCCATATACATCACATCCACTGCATTTCTTTGGTCCAGTCCAGAACTTACTTCTTCATAGAAGCTTATCAGATTAGTTTGACAGGAACGGTCCCTCGTAAAACCATGTTGATAATGGGTCATGAGGTTATTTTTCTTCAGATACTCCAGTATAGCATCTCTTAGAAAACCCTCTAGGATTTTACTCACAGTAGAGGTTAAGCTTACTGGCCTATAATTTCCAAGTTCAGTTTTTGTCCCCTTTTTGAATATTGGCACCACATTTGCTATACGCCAGTCCTGTGGTACAGACCCTGTTATTATGGAATCTTTAAATATTAAAAATAATGGTCTATCTATGACAGTACTTAATTCCTGCAGCACTCTGGGGTGTATCCCATCCGGGCCTGGGGATTTGTCAATTTTAGTGATTTTTAGACGATGCCGTACTTCCTCTTGGGTTAAGCAGGTGACATTTAATTGAGAATTTTTGTTGTCACTGATCATATTGTCTGTGATGGGATTTTCTTGTGTAAATACTGTTGAAAAAAGTCATTTAGCATATTGGCTTTTTCCTCATCATCATCCACCATTTCACCCAGACTATTTTTAAAGGGGCCAACACCATCATTTTTTAGTTTCTTACTATTTATGTAGTTAAACTAGTGTTAAGAGGTTAAAACTTAACGTTTAATAAATTACTTAAAAGACTAGAGCATCTCACAGACTATACATATAAAAATCACACAGTGCCCAAGTGTCACACTATCTAAAAAACTTCGTTATCATACAAGGAGCTATGATTCATTCAAAGGTGTTATCCATAGAGCTCAACCTGCCCTTCATTATAGTCCACCTTCAAACCTTATGTCAGTTACAGATATGCTGGTGTCACTTTTTACACCTTATATCAGCTGGCACATACCCCTGCATATGGAAATCAACAAAGCCCACTTCCCCTATGTATAGGAAAGGTCTCACCAGCTTCTTTCCACCAGAGCAGGAAACAGTTAGAGTTACTTCATTTCAGGAGGTCCTTTTGCTAGTGACAGCCTGATGTTGAACTCTCAGTATAAATCATGTATCACCACCATGCTCCACTCCCTACGTGTTTCGGATTTACAATCCTCATCAGGGGATGTGTGGCTCAGTTCTCAATGGGGTCCTAATACTAGGTGCCCCTTCTGATGGCATATGTCTCTGCAAATAAGACATTAGATGTTACTTTCTCTAGCTATGTCATTTGGTGCAAAGCACCGAAACTTACATATATAGTACCAGTCCCCCCTGGGTGCTATAGCCCCCTGGGTACTCACCCAGCATAGCTCAGTGGTCGGTATGTGAAGAACACCGCCGCGGCCGCCCTGCAGCCTTTTATGACCGTGTTTCCCGGTCATCTGGCATTCCCCGACCCCGGAAATGACGCGCGCATCATTCCGCGATGTCACTTCCGGTCCGGCGCTTATGTGGAACGCAAGCATGCGTTCCACACCTCCTTCCCAGCCCACCCTCAGTGGTGGGAGGAATCTAGGGCTTGTTGATTCCTCCCCTGGGTTATGAGGTCATTAGGAGTGGCAGGTTCTTTATCAGAACCATATTTCTCCCAGTATAGGAGTATCTGTCATATACTACCTATTATCCAAAATAGAGCGCATACAGTGGTTTCCAATCATTTATGTTACTCCTTTGCATATTAGAACAGAAATTGGTTATTTTGGCACTTTTTTAGATTCCTTCTCTAGCATTCTCTGGCATTTGTTATGGCGTTCTCATGATGATTTTTAACATGATCAGTACTAACTCCGTGGGAGCAGATATATCACGTATTTTTAGACACAAACTGGTAAAATCAAAATCAGAGTTTTAGTTGGTTTTATCTTTTTCTCAAGTATTAGGGGAATCATATTACTTTCAGGGAGATTTCCGTTTTTTCGTTTTTGTGTACTTTAGAACATGGGAAGACAGGTTAGGTCAAGTTAGGACAGATCATTAAAAGGGATAGGCAAGATTTACTGTGAACCTGTATCTCCCTATATCTTCTCCTCTGTCCCTGCCTACTTGCGGAGGTTGGCACCCTAAAGTACCCCCTCCCCGCTCGTGGCGCCCCCTCTCATCGTTGGCTCTCCCTCCTACTCTTTCCCTCTACTATGGTGCCCCAAGAAAAGGAGAATAGGAAAGTGCTTCATTCATTCCTTTCGGGGCCACTGTGTCCATGGTGTAGATCCAAAATACTTCTTTTCTGAGGATCTTGTTGTCCCAATCCCCTCCTCGTACAGGTGGTGGGACATGATCAATACCTATGAACATTAAACAGTTTTCGTCCCCCCCATGAAAGGTGTTGATGTGCCTAGCCACTGGTTTATCACGTTTATTACGGATATTGCTTCGATGTTCCCCAATCCTTTTCCGGAACTCCCTGATTGTTTTCCCCACATATTCGAGATTAGAGGGACATTTGGCCTTGTATATTACGCCTTTTGTCCCACAATTAATAAATGACCTGATGTCATAGGTACGATGAGTTACACTGCTGTCAAAAGTTTTTGTTGTTATGATCTGATTACAGCTGGTACAATGTCCACATTTAAAACTCCCTCTTAGATTACTTTTTATCCAGTTCTTATCCTGGGCCATCAAGTGGCTATGTACCAGTCTGTCTCTTAATGATCTTGTTTTTTTGTACGTGATATTAGGACCTTCGGTTAAATATGGACTCAAATCTGGGTCCATTTGTAAAATTGGCCAATGCTTGGCCATAATTTCTCTGATTTTATCTGCTCCACTTGAGTAAGTGGTGATCATGCGCACTTTTTCTATCTCCTCATCCCTGTCTCTTTCTTTTGGTGTAAGAAGTTTCTTCCTTTCCATATCCTTGACCTCCTTCCATGCCCATCTAATCACACTTTTCGGGTACCCCCTTTCTGTCAGACATTCTTTTAGATCTTCCGTTTGAGTATGGAAACTAACTTCTGAAGAACAGTTCCTCCTCATTCTAATCATCTGACTTTTTGGGATCCCTCACTTGTGACTATTGGGATGTCCACTCTCCCATCTCAGTAATGAGTTGGTGGCATCTGCTTTCGATATGTACATGTTTGTAACCTTCCCATACTGTCCCTCTCAATTAGGACATCTAGGAAGGGAAGTCTCTCTCTCTCTCTGTGTCTCGAAAGTAAACCTTAGGCCAAGGTTGTTATCATTTAGGCATTCCACTGCTCCTCTGAAATCTTCCTCTGACCCCCTCCAAATGACAAAAACATCATCAATGAACCTAGTCCATATAATAATCCTTTCCGTGTCAATTGGGGTGTTCTCACCGAAGACAACGGTTTCCTCCCACCAGCCCAGGAGCAAATTAGCATATGACGGGGCCATGGAATTCCCCATAGCTGTGCCCCTGAGCTGGTGGGAGTACTTCCTGTTGAAGGTAAATACGTTCCCGTACGAGGAGGGGATTGGGACAACAAGATCCTCAGAAAAGAAGTATTTTGGATATACACCATGGACACAGTGGCCCCGAAAGGAATGAATGAAGCACTTTCCTATTCTCCTTTTCTTGGGGCACCATAGTAGAGGGAAAGAGTAGGAGGGACAGAGGGGAAGATATAGGGAGATACAGGTTCACTGTAAATCTTGCCTATCCATTTAATGATCTGTCCTAACTTGACCTAACCTGTCTTCCCATGTTCTAAAGTACACAAAAATGAAAAAACGGAAATCTCCCTGAAAGTAATATGATTCCCCTAATACTTGAGAAAAAGATAAAACCAACTAAAACTCTGATTTTGATTTTACCAGTTTGTGTCTAAAAATACGTGATATATCTGCTCCTACGGAGTTAGTACTGATCATGTTAAAAATCATCATGAGAACGCCATAACAAATGCCATCTAGAGAAGGAATCTAAAAAAGTGCCAAAATAACCAATTTCTGTTCTAATATGCAAAGGAGTAACATAAATTATTGGAAACCACTGTATGCGCTCTATTTTAGATAATAGGTAGTATATATGTAATGACAGATACTCCTATACTGGGAGAAATATGGTTCTGATAAAGAACCTGCCCCTCCTAATGACCTCATAACCCAGGGGAGGAATCAACAAGCCCTAGATTCCTCCACCACTGAGGGTGGGCTGGGAAGGAGGTGTGGAACGCATGCTTGTGTTCCACATAAGCGCCGGACCGGAAGTGACGTCGCAGAACGATGCGCGCATCATTTCCGGGGCGGGGAACACCAGATGACCGGAAAACACCATCATAAAAGGCTGCAGGGTGGCCGCGGCGGCGTTCTTCACATACAGACCACTGAGCTATGCTGGGTGAGTATCCAGGGGGCTATAGCACCCAGGGGGGACTGGTACTATATATGTAAGTTTCGGTGCTTTGCACCAAATTACATAGCTAGAGAAAGTAACATCTATTGTCTTATTTGCAGAGACATATGCCATCAGAAGGGGCACCTAGTATTAGGACCCCATTGAGAACTGAGCCACACATCCCCTGATGAGGATTGTAAATCCGAAACACGTAGGGAGTGGATACATGATTTATACTGAGAGTTCAACATCAGGCTGTCACTAGCAAAAGGACCTCCTGAAATGAAGTAACTCTAACTGTTTCCTGCTCTGGTGGAAAGAAGCTGGTGAGACCTTTCCTATATATAGGGGAAGTGGGCTTTGTTGATTTCCATATGCAGGGGTATGTGCCAGCTGATATAAGGTGTAAAAAGTGACACCAGCATATCTGTAACTGACATAAGGTTTGAAGGTGGACTATAATGAAGGGCAGGTTGAGCTCTATGGATAACAACTTTGAATAAATCATAGCTCCTAGTATGATAACGGAGTTTTTTTAGATAGTGTGACACTTGGGCACTGTGTGATTTTTATATGTATAGTCTGTGAGACACTCTAGTCTTTTAAGTAATTTATTAAACGTTAAGTTTTAACCTCTTACACTAGTTTAGCTATATTGAATGATCTAATCCTCTCCCATAAGTGAGGTGGGAAAGAAATTATCACTGGGGAGAATTGTTATCCTGCTAATCAGATTATTTATGTAGTTAAAAAATATTTTGGGATTATTTTTACTTTCTCTGGCAATGAGTCTCTCTGTCTCAATCTTTGCTGCCTTGATTTGCTTTTTGCAAATGTTATTTAACTTTCTGTGTTTATTTAATGCCTCATCACTACCTACTTGCTTTAATTCCCTAAATGCTTTCTTTTTGTCACATATTGCACCTCTTACCGCTTTATTTAGCCATAGTGGTTTCCTCCTATTTCTAGCATGCTTATTCCCATAGGGTATATATTGTGCACAGGTCCTATTCAGGATGCTAATAAACATCTCCCATTTGTGTTGTGTACTTTTATGTCTCAGGACATCGTCCCAGTTTATTGCACTAAGATCATCTCTCAACCATTGGAAATTTGCCTTCCTGAAGTTTAGTGTCCTTGTAGCCCCTCTACTACACATCTTAGTAAAGGATACTTTAAAGCTTATTAAGTTATGATCACTATTACCCAAGTGACCTCCAACCTGTATATTTGATATGCGGTCCGGCCTGTTGGTTAATATTAGGTCCAGCAGTGCCCCCCCTTCTTGTTGGGTCCAGAACCAGTTGTGAAAGGTAATTGTCTCTCATAGTTTTCAAAAACTTATTACCTTTGCTGGAACTGCAGGTTTCTGATCCCCAATGTATTTCAGGGTACTTGAAGTCCCCCATAATAATGACTTCTCCCTGAGTGGCTGCTTCATCTATTTGCTTAATGAGGATATTCTCCTCCACTTCCATTATTGTTGGGGATTTATAACAAACCCCTATCAGTAATTTATTATTTTTTCCCCCTCCCCTTATCTCCACCCACAGGGACTCTACATTTCCATTAGATTCACCTATATTATCACGCAGGATGGGTTTTAAGGATGATTTTACGTATAAACATACACCTCCTCCTCGCTTATTTGTACAGTCATTTCTGAACAGACAATAGCCCTGTAAATTAACAGCACAGTCATGGCTCTCGTCCAGCCAAGTCTCCGAAATCCCCACCATGTCATAATTATTTTCCAACAAATCAATTCTAATTCCTCCATTTTGTTGGTGAGGCTTCTGGCATTAGTGTACATGCACTTTATGCATCTCTCTTTACCTCTATTCCTTCCTACTATATTGACTGTTCTAACCGCACCCCCCATGCCACCCCCAATTATTTTACTTGTGCCCAGGTTACTATTTACACTATCTTCCCCTCCTGTACAATGAATACCCTCCCCCCAATCCCTAGTTTAAACACTCCTCCAACCTTCTAGCCATTTTCTCCCCCAGCACAGCTGCACCCTCCCCATTGAGGTGCAGGCCGTCCCTAGCATAGAACCTGTAGCCAACAGAGAAGTCGGCCCAGTTCTCCAGGAACCCAAACCCCTCCTTCCTACACCAATACCTGAGCCACTTATTTATCTCCCTAATCTCCCTTTGCCTCTCTGGTGTGGCTCGTGGTACAGGCAGTATTTCAGAGAATACTACCTTGGAGGTCCTTGCCTTAAGCTTGCAGCCTAATTCCCTGAAATCATCTTTAAGGACCTTCCACCTACCTCTAACTTTGTCATTTGTGCCAATGTGCACCATGACCGCTGGGTCCTCACCAGCCCCTCCCAGTAATCTGTCAACCCGATCAGCGATATGCCGAACTCGAGTGCCAGGTAGGCAGCACACTGTTCGACGATCCCTGTCTTTGTGACAGATTGCCCTATCTATTCCCCTAATAATTCATCAGGTGTGGAAATCCTGAACTGCCACCCGACCACCTGGACTGTACCATGGAATTACAACATCAGTAAAAGGTACGGAAACAACTGCCAGCGTGTGTGTCTGTTATTGAGGCCCCTGATCCTGCCCTTAACATAGAATGTGTGCCACCATCTCCACCTGCAGAGCTGCCTCCCTGAGTGAGTTCTCCATTTCTCCAATACTGCCCCGGGGATCCCGCTCCATCTACGGGGAGCGTTACCAACTAGCTGCCTCACCATCATCCCCGGTGGTCTGCAGCAGCGCCGGTATCATTACCGGATACTGTGGGTGGCATCACAAACCCTTCTATTTTTATTTTTAAAACTCCTTTTTAGCGACTGCCAGGGCCACGGGTCTGGGCACAGGTCGCCCGTGACATCCCCCAGTAAAACAATGCCCAGAGCTGGGATCCCACGGCTCTGGGGTGGGTAACTATACTATTATTAATCAGAGCTAATTATTTGTAGTGTAATATATTTATTGGTGTATTTATTTAATTTTCTTGGCAAATATCACCAAAGTTGTATCAAATGACCCAGAATAAAATTTGTATAATGATGCAGCCTTCATGCATGGCATATAGTCTAGGATAGAGCTTGGCCTAGCATTTGAAGGTTAAACATTCATTATTAACACGGGGATGAGAGACACGTGTTTGCATTGTGCTCACAGAGCCCTGTTAAATTAAAAAAAACAGACAAGAAGAAGAACCCCAAGAAGAGTCTCCACATTTAAAAAAATAAGGGCCAGACACCACCAAAGTAGCATCAAATGACCTAGAATAAAAATGGTATAATGATGCAGCGTGCATGTATGGTCCTATGTCTAAAACAGGGCCTGGCCTAGCCTTTGAATGTTTAACCTTCTTTAGTAACAGGGGGATGAGTGACACATGTAGGTATCATGCTCACATAGGCCCGGCTAAATTCAGGAAACAGACAAGAATAACTCTCCAAGAGTCTCCACATTTGACAGCAGCATTAATTGACACAGATGAAAAATTATACAATGGTGAGATGAATGCTGCATGCTGAAAAGTACAACATTGCCTACTCTGCCCAGTCTCCCATTGAGGTGGAAAAGTCCTTGTAGATCCATGACTTTTTTATCTTGATGAATGGTAGGCAGTTTACACTTCAGGGGACAGCCAGATTTGCATATTCGTCAGGACACAACCAGCAGTGCTGAAGACTCGATTCGCCGATTTGGGGTGTGTTCGACGAATTGTTCGTCGAATGTTCGTCGAACACCATCGAAACCCATTGGAATCAATGGCAGGCTACAGCAAACACATAGAAAACACCTTCAAAAGTGTCCAATAGCTGCCAAACTACTCAGAATAGACAGCAACACCAGGAAAAGTGACAACAATCTAACCACAGTACAAATAGTCTCATGGTGTAGCATGGGTGCAAGAGACACGGTCTGTGCCAGCATGCACACTCTTCCAAAGCACTTCAAAATAGAAGGTGGTTAACATTTACCTAAAATTTCACAGGTGAATGAAACTGACTTTGAATTGACAAATGGAGGAGTTACAGGGAAAAGTGGCAGTAGCTTTCTACATTAAGTAAAAACAGGTGGAGGAGTAAAAGGAGGATGAGACACAAGTATAGGTATGTCAAGCCCTTCTCAAATCATGTACCACACAGCAAGGGGACCCTAACAAGATTCCTCACCCTTCCCAAAGGCTCAGACCACAGCAAAATGACATCAATTGTCCCAGACCAAAAATTGCTGAATAGCCCAGCCTGCCTGCATGGCGCGGGGTCTGGAACAGGACCTGGCCTAGAATTTCAAGGTTAAACCTTGCACAGCAACTATACGTTTTGTGGAGTATTACAGGAATATCTGGAGAGGGAGGTCAGTGACCTGTTTAGGCCTACTGGGCTGGAAAAACTCTTGCTCGTGCAAGCACTCCCATCAATGTTATGCCCCACCACACACAGGTGGGACAACTATAGGTTTTGTGGAATATTACCATAAAAACTAGTCAGGTAGGTCAGAGACCTGTTTAGACCTAGTGGGTAGGATAAACTCAAATCTCATGCAAGCGTTCCTATTAATGTTATGCCCCGCCATACACAGGTGAGACAACTATAAGTTTTGTGGAGTATTACAGGAAGAACTAGTCAGGTAGGTGAGTAACCTGTTTAAGCCTTGTGGACAGGGGAGATTGACCAAACAATGCTTTTAAGGGCCCAAAACTGTTCATGTGTATACATCACATTTGCCAAGACCTGGTTTGATGCCCAAAGCCAGTTTACGCAAACATTAAGGGAGATGTAGTGATCACTGCTTTTAAGCACCCAAAAATGGTGGATGTGAATACAGTAAATTTGTTAATCACTGGTTCGATGGACAAAAAGGTTGAATATTCAGAAACAGGGGCAGAAGTGTCAGGCAAAGGTATTGAGCTCAGAGAACCCTACTCAAGTCAAGCAACAAACAGCAAGGAGACCCAACAACAGTCTCCATTTTTCAAATAAATTAGGCACAGTCACCACTTAAGTGGCATCAATTGCCCCAGAGTTGAAATATTGAAATGGAGAGTTTAATGCAGCACATTGAAAAGTACACACATTCAGTATCCCCTGACTGACACAGGTGTGGAAAAGTGCTTGCGGATCCATGACTTGTTCATCTTCATAAACGTTAGTCTGTCTACACTGTCACTGGACAGCCACGTGCGCTTATCTGTCAGCACATTACCAGCAGCGCTAAAGACACGTTCAGAGAGAATGGTGGCTGCGGGGCATAACAATCTCTAAAGGTACCTTTACACGCCGCGACGGCAGGCTGGATACATCCCGCTACTTCACGTGCACGAGCACGCTCAAACGGTTACAAACGGTCAACGCATCACCTTTACACGCCGCGACAAGATGCGCTACGCCATGCTACATCTATAGCTAGCTACATCGCCGGGTGTCTCAAGTAGCCAGCTGTAGCTTAGCGTACCCGCTTCACACGCCGCCACCACAGGGTGATGTGGGAGCAACAAAGGCAGGACGTAAAACAAATAGGCGTGCCACAGTCCTGTACGCCGCGCCCAAACCACAACCATTGGCCAACACTACGGAGTTGTGATTGGGCACGACGGAAAGGGCGGATGGCCGAGACGTGACGTACTAGTGATCGGACTGGGGCACGGAATAAGCGCTTGTGACATGGCGGAGTGTGGCGAATGCATCTAAACCGATGTTAAAGCGTCACCCAGGAGCGGTGGCCAGTCACATACCCAGTGTGCATAAAAGTAGCGGTTCCGGGGCTATGTGTACGTAGTACAAGTGTTTGCCTTGTCACGCACGATCAGCGCTTGTGACAGCGGCGTGTGGAGATTGCGCCGAGGTGCGTTTGTGCGACACACATTAGCGGCTTACAACACACAGTATGTGCGTTTTGTGTGTAAATTGTATCTGTGTCAACTATGGCTAACTATGTGGGAATACAGGCTGAATGGTGTTCATAAATCTGCCGACAGATGTGAATGTAGTGGAACTGCTCCCTAGCAAACCTGTGAAAGATCTGTGTGACAGTGTATTTGAAAACACCTGAGAAGAATATGTCCTGCATCAATGTGCTGTGTGCAGGGGACCCTCTGCCTACAACAAAATAAAGGCTCATGTACGCACAATGGCCACAAACACTGTTAGCCAAAAGACTGGCCAAAAAACATGGCTACCCACACATATTGTCTGCACAATCCCAGCCAATAGGTGGCAATGACATCCCTTGCCCCCACCATAAACTTCATCACATTTCCCTCCTCCACCAAGTAATCAGGCTCACACATTTTTTTGGATCCAAAATATTATTTTATAATCAAATTCATTCATCGTGACCTTGGATTAAAATTTAAAAAAAAACATACATTAAAATAAAATGGACAAGTAAAGTGCATGTCACAATCTGGCAACACATTGCAGAGACAACAAATTGACCACACATTGGAACCTGTGCAGCAGCAAAAAAATTTAAAAATAACTAAACTAACTAACTAACTAACTAACGAAACATCATGCACATTACGAAAACAAAGATCCTGAAAATGTTAAACACAAAAGAAAAGGGGTGCAGCTAACCTGCTGTCACCTCCATTGCAAACTTAAATACACCTCCCAGAACCAGCCACACTACATGGCCTGGTCCTGCCAGCTCACTGCACCAGACCCATTGAAGTAGGAGCAGTAAGCTTCTCTACTGTCCCTGGCCTCCTGCCGAGTGCGGCCATGGCTCTGCGGCTGGAGTGGCAGAATCACATGGCCCTCATCACGCCAAGACCCTGGACGGAGCTCCCCTGTTGTAGCGTCGGCATTATCTACATAACCTCCTGGCGTGTATGATGCTCTATCCCTACGACGCAGGAAGTTATGTAGCACACAGCAGGCCAGCACTACTGCGTCAATAGACTCCGGTTTCATATGTATAGGCGTATGAAAAACCCGGAATCTATTCGCCATTATCCCAAACGCATTTTCAACTACACGGCGGGCCCGGGATAGCCGGTAGTTGAAAATGCGTCTCTCAGAAGTAAGGGCCCTCTGTGGATATGGCCGCAGTAGGTGTTCCTGAAGTGGGAATGCTTCATCCGCCACAAACGCAAAGTTGAGATGTTCAGTCGTGTCCACATTTGAGGGTAAGTTTAGCCCACCACTCCCTAGTAGTGTTGCCAAGGAGCTGCGTGCAAACACCCCCCCATCTGAGTTGCGACCGTTCATTCCAACATCCACGTAGAGGAACTCATAGTGCGCATCTACTACAGCCATGAGGATTATACTACAATACCCTTTGTAATTGAAAAACAAAGAGCCAGAGTTGGCAGGTTTGGTAATCCTCACGTGCTTACCATCCAATGCCCTGCCACAGTTGGGGAAGTTCCACCGGGTTTCAAAGCCTCGGCCCACTTCCAGCCATTCAGCGGCGGTTAGAGGCATTCTCAGGTAGGATGTCTGCAGAGCTCTCCAGATGGCCCAACACGTTTCAGGGATCAGGCGGCTCAGCAGGGGCAGGGAGACACGTGACAAGTATGTGAGTGATGTCATGGACTGCCCTGTAGCCAGGAAACGTAAAGTGATAGCCAACCGCTCAGCAGCTGATACTGATGGTCGCATTATAGTGTCCTGACGCGCTATCATTGGCCCAACACGCTCCAATAGGAAGGTGAAACAGTCCTCGGGCATACGGAGATAGTTTCGGTAATCATCAGGACAGTTAAGCTCCAGCTCCCGCAACAGCTGCATGTGGCCCTGGGTTTCCCGCTTGCGAAGCCAATCACGGGTCCACAAGCGCCGCTGTCTGCGCCTACAGTCCTGCAGTCTACAGTCCTGCAGCCAATCTCCTGTATGGTGTCTGGAAACAAACACAGCAATGTATGTGTCCAAAAGTGTTGAAGCACCAAACAAAATGCCTACTCCAAGTCCACACAGCACACCATATCGTCCCCAAAAATACCAACCCCTATACACTCCGCTCAAACAGTGTTCTGCGGTCGCAAATAACAGCAACATATGCACCCCACACCACACAATTTCCATGTGTGTCCACAGATACTTACTTAATGGGTCTGGCCAGCAAGCGTAATGTTTGCCGGAATGCGCAGCTTTTCAAGGGCCGCCAACCTATCACGATTCAGCGATCTCCACCAATCAGCGGAAGTTAATTTCGCACCCAGGTGTCCCATTACGCTGTGCGTCATTGTGTCCGCTGTGATTGGTTTGGCGTCCTATAAAGCCAGACCAATGGCCACGACACCTTGTCCAGAGGTCGATGTGCATTGAGCTACTAGTGTCCTGCTTAACTTCTGTTGCTCTGACGATAAGCCTCTTTAGCGGTTTCTATTAAAGTGCACGGAACGCTGATGCTTCTGTTCCCGGCCGCTTAGGCAATGTGTGTATGGGCATGTTTGATACGGGCTGTAATTTTTGCCCTGTAATAATACATATGGCTCAGTTAGTCTATTGTATGGCAATAGGCAGGTATTGCCTCTACTTGTATTGTGTGCGTATAGATTGGGCCTTTGATGTTATTTTTTAGTCCTACATATAAAGTTGACATTTAGAACTGTAATGCACATCACCATTTGATGGGTGCAATTATTGGCTCCTTCATTGCAGGGATGTTTGTTACCTCTGTTAAAATTGTAGTCCCATGGATGGTGAAACAGCAACATGATCATGTGGTTGCACATTACATGTAGTATGTGCAGTGTTGGCACATACCACGCCCTCCTTTCTCATCTGCTTAATCTTAACCATTTTGCTCAGTACAAAGGTAGTAGCTAGCACACAATGCGTTTGCTCACATGTTGGGCTAGAGGTATGTACGCACACACCGTGTCCAGGTTTTTGTTACTAGGGACAGTGGGTTCTTAAATCATGTTGAACACATGTGTAGGTGGGCACAGATTACCTGAGATGGTTAATTTTGTCACACATGTCTTTTACTTGGGAGCGGTGTGACATTGTGAAAATGGCACACACAGGCCAAGTTGTAATCAAACATTTTGCTGCCTATAATGTACATATTACAACCTTATGAGCATGTAAATCATGTTCAAAAGGTTTTTAGAGATCGATATGGCTTGTGTCGTGACGGTCTGGTTTGGGTGTGTTTTGTCTTCGCCAGATGCCGAGGGGTACTGTGGAATTTGAAACCCAGCTTCTCACGGAGTATCAGCGGCACGAGTGTCTGTGGCGCTCCTCGCTGCCTGAATATAAAAATCAGGCAGCGAGGTCCGAGGCCTACAGGACTCTTGTGGCTCTAGCCAATCAGATGGAGCCAAGGGTAGGCAAGAGTTGGGACCGGCATGCGGTGGCACTAAAAATAAAGAACATGCTGCAGTCGTTCATGCGGGCTCACAATGAATACCTGCACCGTCGCTCAGGAGCTGGAGCTGAGGAGGTACCATCACCTACCCTATGGTACTATCCACTCTTCACCTTCATCCTGGGCGAGGGGAGCTCGCGTGCAACGACAACCAACTGCCCCGTTGCTGCGTCCCATGTAGGTCCGGATGAATCACCATCTGCGACACAGGAGGTGGGTAGTCGTGTTACAGTGGTGGCCCACAATGTTTCCTTCACATGTGTGGTTTGGCAAATCCTTAACTAGCACACTTTTGACACATTTTCCGCCTTGGTGTGGGAAACCTTTTACTGTCTGTAAATCTGCCCTCCTTCAGGAATTTGGATGATGTAAATTCGACGCAGAGACCCGTATTCCAAAGTTGCATCTCACCCAAATTTCGATAATCGTTACGTTACATATGTAAGGCTTTTTAAATTGTTTGTGGGTTTCAATTAAAGAGGCACATAGTGGCATCTACTAAATGGTGCTGCCACACATGTGTGTTGGCTCTGGTGCAAGTGGGTTATAGGTATTTGAATGTTTGATGGTTTTACATCATATTAGTAGTCAAAACACCAAGGTGGGCAATATCTGTCTTTGGCCAGGACAGCCCCAGTATCAAGGTGTTGTGGTGACATGTACTAATTTGGTTACGGCTCTCTGACTGACACCTAATTCTGTATTGTGCTGAGTACCTGGAATCGTAGAGGTGAGTGTCCAGGCGAAGTACAGGTTTTGGGGTCTTTAACGTTTGGTGGTTTGGTGTTTGTTGATTCCTTGTAGATATTTTGGTTTTATTTTTGTGGGAGTGGTATATTGTGTCCTGTGTCCATGGTATGGTGTGGATCTTGCCCTCACTAATGTTGTTTTTTTTTTTCTCTCCCCCAACAGGCCCCAGAAGAGGACGGCTCCATTGCGGAGCAATCTGTCGCTGATGATGCTCAGCCAATGACATCTGGGGCTGAGCAGGAGGGCGCGGCGAGTGATGTGGGTCCGGCCCCAGGGCCCAGCTCCAGGATCCGTCGCCGGCGACGTCCAGCACCACCAGAGACGGAGCTGGGCACCTGGGCCCGACGCGTGCTGTTGGACGAACAGCGGACCCACATCGACAGCACCGCCCTCTACATGAGCGACAGGTTGCGAGGGATGGAGCCGCTCCAAAATAAGATCCTTCTGCGGGTCTTCAACAATGCCGCTGATGCTGCTGATGATGGGGCCCTTCAATGGGGATGCCACATTCCCCCCCCTATGCAACACACCTTATGGCCCCTTTCCCCAGCTGCCCCATCTTGGCCCGTGAGAAGACCGGCCCCGCCACAGTCAACCCATCCCCCCCCAACACGTTCGCGTACATCAACACGTTCACAGGCAGGTCGGGGCTGCCCTGTGAGGAGGGGGGAGCCGGCATTGTCAGAGCCGACAGAGGATGAAGAAGTTTGACACTAGTAGCCAATGCACCGAATTGGCACTCAGGACTTTTCCATCTGGAGGAACCTCCTTTTTTTGTTCCTTAGTTTGGTTTCAGACTTTTTAGCTGAATTGCTGCATATGATTTGTTTATGTTTCTTTCCCATTCTGAGATTATTAAATTTGTGATCACACTCAATTGTGTTTTTATTTTGGGTTATGGTTTGGGGGGGCAGCGTGGGTGAATGGTGTTGGTCACAATATAGTTTGGCCAAAGCCACACAATATGGGCCAATGCCCTCAGAGTAGGACGACCATAGGTTCCTTTGTACTGTGGTTGCACTTTGACAAAGAGGTGTGGTAATGTGTGTGAGATATTTACCTGATGAACATGTTTCCCCCCCAAATATTCTGGTTGTGACATGAAGGAGCCAAATTAAAAGTTAACAAGACATTTTATTTGCTACATACATGTGTGGAAGACATTTGCCACAATACACAGAATGCAGCTTCCAGATAGGTGTAGCCATCCCACACTCCTGATGGTCCCAATGTGGGACAGGATAGGTCCAGAAGGGAAAGGGCTGGTTAATCCACACTCCTGATGGTCCCAATGTGGGACAGGATAGGTCCAGAAGGGAAAGGGCTGGTTAATCCACACTCCTGATGGTCCCAATGTGGGACAGGATAGGTCCAGAAGGGAAAGGGCTGGTTAATCCATACTCATGATGGTCCCAATGTGGGACAGGATAGGTCCAGAAGGGAAAGGGCTGGTTAATCCACACTCATGATGGTCCCAATGTGGGACAGGATAGGTCCGGAAGGGAAAGGGCTGCTTAATCCACACTCATGATGGTCCCAATGTGGGACAGGATAGGTGAAAGGGCCAAAGGCCTAGCCATCCCACAATCCACCATTTCTGATAGTGGGACACTATAAGAAAAGAGCCCAATGGGGGCAAAAACAACAAAAAAAAAAACATCAAAAGCCAAACAGGCAACGTCTGTAATTTCCAGGTCCAACAAGGACAACATATTTGGGGGTCAGGGGAGCACATTTGTTTCCGGGAGGGGTGAGATGTCAATGTTGGCCATCCTGATGTTGCAGGACGGTATCCACCATGTCAGACAGGCGGGTGAGATCCTGGATCCCACGTTGTAGGGCCCGTTGCAGTCGGTGGGCAAACTGGTGGTGGGCCCTCACCACATCCTCCATCGTGGGTACACCTGTATTGTGTGTGAGAAAACACATCATTACTTTGGAATACTACCTCTGCTCTTTGTGTCAGGTTCACACAACCAATATAGTCCTTACCCTGGGGCTCAACATCATCCTGACTATCAGGGGGTGATGGGGAGGCACTGACACTCCAGCCCGCAGCTCCAGCACGTTCTCCATCTGCAAGAGTGGGTGAAGGACATTATGTCAGAAATGCTTAGGTTTACCATTTCCCAACTAGCAACAACACTGCTTAGAGTGGTCCACCCCTAGAATCCAACTTAAATAACTTACCGCCATAAGCATCCAAGGCAGCCGCATTTGGAGCTTGACCCAGAGCCTCATGTGGGGAAGCAGCCGATGCCACCTCTGCCTCCAGCAACGCAGGCTCATCATGGTCCTCCTCCTCCTCCTCTTGCCATGGTGCGGGGCTAGTCCCTAATGGGGATTGTGGTCCAGCTGCGTCTTGAGGCGGTGGGGTTGGTGTGCCAGCTGCCTCTTGTCGCAGTGGGGTTGGTGGCCCAGCTGCCTCTTGTCGCGGTGGGGTTGGTGGGCTAGCTGCCTCTTGTCGCGGTGGGGTTGGTGGGCCACCTGCAGGCGGTTGCGGGGGAGCCTCATCTGGTGAAACTTCAGCACCTGGAGATGATGAAACAAGAAATAATGTGTCAGCAGAATGTTTTGGCTATGATATGTATGGACAGTTCAATATTTGTTATATGTGTTTGCTGTAGTTCTGATATGGGATGATCTCATGTATTCTGTATGGCGTATGTATGTGGCATTAGTGTGGTAATTGTGTGGAGAGCATCTAACACTGTGGAGTAATCTTGGGTGCCACATGAACATTAGTTGTAGGCAGATGTGTAGCCAGGCTATCTATAATGTGCCGACTATATAGTCCCCCTTTGCATGTCTGCCGGTGTCCCTCTCACTGTACCTAGGATGTTTGTCAACTTATTTTTTGGTTTTTGTCGTGCTTACATACAATACAAAGCATGTGTGGCCCTCTGAAGTACTCACCGCGCAGCCTGGCAATCCTGGCACGAATGTCTATTATGCGGGCTGGGCATTTGGACTTCAGGTCCGCGATCTTTTTCTGCACTGCTTTGGCGACCCTCTGCACCCCGAGTTTATTCAGCAGAGCACGCTGAATCCGCCGAATAGTGTCGCGATTACGCAGCCTGGGATGACGGTGGTGCCGGTGACCCCAATAGTCATACCGGTCACAGTAGTCTATGAGGATGATGAGTTCAGCCATCCCCCACGTAGCAGCGCGGTGAACGGCCGCCATGACTGCAATGGTGTGTGCAGAGGAGGGGCAGGCACCTTGCAGGCAGAGTGAAAATGAAACTATCGTAATGACGTCATTACGGGCACGTTCAGGGTCACGCACCCTTTGAACTAGTCCTACGCGCAGTGACACGGCCGAAGCACTTCTGCGGCACCTACTGTACAATACCCACAGAGCGATGCGTACAGCAAGCTTGTGCGCTATGTACTGACTACTCGACTTCAATGCGGTGTGTGTATACGTGCATCAGTGATTGAGTTGCGCGCAGACACTCAAGGGACACTTTTATGCGGCATCTGCAGTTCAATAAGGCAGGCCGGCCCGTAACACATACTTGACCGCTGTGTCCAGCATTATTCATTATTTGTTTACAGGATGTGCACACTGTATATGAGGATCATGGCCCATTTGGTTTTGTTTTCCGTAAGTTGAGGGCCGCGTAATTGTACTAAGGTATGATCGTGCATACGGCGCGTATCTGTAGTGCTGAAGGGACAGCTCATCCAAGATGGAGGGCTGTGAGGCAAGGGCCAATCGGCACGCAGCAGCTTCCACCAATGATCGCACATGGGGCGCGGTAACACGGAGCCTAGGTGACGCCTTAGCTACATTGCAGCTACATCGCAGGCTGTCCCGAGTTCCCTTCCGTTGCTTCTTTACACGCCGATACAGCTCGCTACCATCGGCGTTGTAGCCATCAGTTTTCGAGCAGAGCTAGGAAACAGATGTATCTGTTGCCGGCTGTATCGTCACGTCTTCAGACGCCGCTACGACGGGCTACATTGGCGCTACAAGCTACATTTGTAGCCTGTAGCGGGATGTATCCAGCCTGCCGTCGCGGCGTGTAAAGGTACCTTAAGGCATGAGTGGTGAGCTCAAACCATTTTTCCAGTTTTGAAGCCCAAAATACACAAAGGTCCAGTTCAACAGTCATGGCATCGATATTCAGCTGTAGATACTCCTGTACCATACACTCTAGGCATTCACTATGTGTCAGACTTGTTCTCTCTTCTGGCGTTGCAAAGGATGGTGTAAACAAATGGTGAAATTATTCTACAAAATTGATTTTACCAGATAGACTGTTACTGTTAACGTTTGAGTGATGACAACCCGACGTTACCCGGGTTGGAAAGTTAGAACTGCGATATTCACTATGTGCACCACTGGTGTTTTGGGGAAAAGCAGTACTAAAATTGTGTAAAAGTTTCTGTTGATACTCCTGCATGCGAACATCCCTTTTTAGGGCAGGAAGCATTTGGCCAAATTTACTCTTGTACAGGGGATCTAACAGTGTGGCAAAATTGCTGTTACTACATAGACTGTTACTGTTAACGTTTGAGTGATGATGATGATGACTCGATGTTCCCAGGGTTGAAAGTTAGAACTGCGATATTCACTATGTGCTCCACTGGTGTTTTGGGGAAAAGCAGTACTAAGATTGTGTAAAAGCTTCTGTTTATATTCCTGCATGCATGCTTCCCTTTCCAGGGCAGGGATAATTTGGCCAAATTAACTCTTGTACCGGGGATCTAACAATGTGGCAATCCAGTAGTTGGCATTACTTCGAATTCTAACAATCTGAGGATCATGTTGCAGGTAGTGCAGCAAGAAGGCACTCATGTGTTTTGCGCATCCAGGAGGCCCAAATCCTTATTGTGTTTGTTGCGGTGAGGCAACATTCACGCTTCCTTCCTCTGCCCTCTCCCCCCTACCTCGCACAACAGAAATGTGATCAAGATCTCCCTCATCTGCTGAGTCTTCCATGCCCATCGCCTATTTGTCTTCCATTTCTTCCTTGGCTCCTGCACCTTCAACAGTTTGGCTGCTACCATGCGCCCTTGATAATCACTCTCCCCCACTCTCCCATGCCAGTTGCCTTGGTGCTGCTGACTGTCTGGACCTTTGAGATTTTGTTATCCTTTCCTCATACGCCTCAACCTGTACTTCCTTCCCTTTCCTCTTGTTCTACCATCTGACTCCGAATACAGTTTAAAGTGTGCTGTAGATGATCAGAATAGTCATGATGATAATGGCATCGTCTTAGTAACTCTGCGAAGGGTGCAGAGGTCCTTGATCTGAGACCACTCCAGCAGCTTGATTTGCCCCACCTCTGGATTGGCCCAGGCTATACGTCATAACATATTGCACCAGGGCTCGTCGCTGCTGCCACAGTTACTGCAACATGTGCAGAGTGGAATTCCTTCAGCACATCGCATTTCAGATGGTGAATGGGCAGACTGAACAACTTCTGTAGTGCTGCAAGTCATTGAACTGCTGTATGCGAATGGCGGAAGTGAGCACACAGCGACCGTCAACGAAGTAGGACAAAAAACTCAGAAAAACTCACCAAAAAGTAGCAATGTCAAACATCCATTGCACCTAGCAGGAGGCTGCTAGATCCACTGGGAGGCAACACAAGTGTCTGAATACCAGTGCTAAATCTCCAGCAACCTAAGCAATGGGGGCAGTTGTGGCACCTGCGACCAGCCATGCTATCAGGGAGGTGATTGGTGGTATTTGTAGACACAAGATTACCAAAAGGCGTCAGTCACACTGGTACATATGATGCATAGTGACAGACTGCAGCCTATTGGTCACACCCATGCTATTAGATCAAGCAGGCTGCTCCACACCATATACATGCATCACAAATGACAGGCGCCTACCAGAGGGCTCAGCCACAAACTGCAAAATAAATGGTCTTTTACTTGTCCACATCTGAGGGATCGAGAGCTGGTTGTTGTGCTGAGAGAGGGTTGAGTAGGGTGTCCCAAACTGCTGGTCTGTGAGGGAGGTGCAGGTGCACATATTATGTCACATTCATAAAGAGGTGGTCCTCTCGATGTCTGACAGCACTCAACACAAGCAGGTGTTTGCACTTCCAAAACAGCTGATGACCCTGTCAATCACACTGGCTGTTGCGGGTAAAGAGGTGGAAGGTCTACGTCCAAAGCCTGTGTGACAGCTGTCCATACAGTCACAGGGGATGAAGAAGCCGCAGATGTATTTGATGGGGCAGACAGCGGTTGACCAAGCCCGCTAGGCCACATTGTAATTTACTCTTCATGTCCATATGATGGTTCATGCAAGAAGTACTCAAACTATTAATTTTTTAGCCTCTACTTAGGTTTACCAATTTTACAGATAACGTGAGTTGTGTCATCCTTTGCGATCTGAAAAAAGGCCCAGGCTAGGCAAGGCTTAGCGCCCATATGACCTGCAGGGCCACCACAGCTTCTGCACAGAGGCAGAGTTGTTTCTGAGGATGCAGTTGTTGATGTGTTTCCAGGACTCCATCTCTGTCCAGGAAGCCGCAACCTAACTTTGTCACTAGCATCCTCCTCCACTTCCTCTGGTGAAGCTCATCATCTGTTCGTCTGTGGCTTGACAGTAAGTGGGATTTCCTGTTATGAACCAATGTCTCAGGAGTAGCATTCAGATTCTGTAGAAGTCATTGCTAATTGTACTGACCACAATCCCTGACTACACACTGCAACTAGAAGTAGCCGTGGGATGTAATTAACCAGACCTAGACACCTCTGCACAGCTGGAGTATTAACTGCTCATAAAGATGGATGTAGGAAAAGCTATCTGGCCTCAGAGCAGAACCCCAAAAAAATAGCAAGCCTCCACAGATATTAACTGGGAAACAAGAGAAGGGAAAACAAACACAGGCAGAGTATAAGGTTTAGCAAAAGAGGCCACACTAGCTATATAGGAAAGACAGGATAGAATACTATTGCGGTCAGTATAAAACACTATCAAAAAACACCAACAGTCACTAAGACTCGGCGACCTCTGTCTGCAGACTTCTATGAATCAAATGCCAGCAGAACTGGAAATAACAGATAATAGTGAATGGTAAAATTCCTAGGAAGAAAACATCCTATCTGAGAGCAGATAAACAAATATACAGACTAGATAGAGAACCCACATCTCAGAATAAAACAAAACATAAGCAGATCCTTAAGCACACAAAAGTGTGCCACAAAATATCAAAAAACCATTCACTTATCTTGCAAAGATCTCCACAGAGCAGAAGAAATCAGAGAAATGTGAACTCCTCCAGGAACAAAAGACAACTGGCAAGGATTGATCCACTTCCAACCATTATATGCTCCAAGAACCAGATTACCAATCACCATCACCTGTGAAGCCCACACAGTCAGCTGCATCACCAGCAACAACCACCGGAGGGAGCTCCAATGAATTCACAACAATTTCCAACCTTATCATCACCCTGTGTGTTTTCACACTCATCATCCTTAGGGCCAACCTCTTCCTGCCCTGAGTGCCAAGTCAAGTTGTCATTCCAATCAGGTATCTGAGTCTCATCATCATCTTCCCCATTGTCTCCAAGAACAGGGGTTAGAGTTTGGGAATGAGGGTCTACATTATGATCGGACCCTTCTTCATCTGGGTCTGGATCTGACTGAAAAAGATTTTGGGCATAGGTGAAGATCATTTCCTCGTCTTGACCCAATGAAGCTTTGGAGCAGACATCTGAATTCCAGGCTATAGTATGAGTGAACAGCTCTGCAGACCCATCTGTGTTAACCCATAGTCAGTAGGGTTGCTGGAGATGTGTGAGCTATGAGGATGCAAGTGTGATTGGGGTGACACCTCTGAGGACTGGAGTGTTTGTGATGTTGAAGTTGAGGTGGAGGAGAGCCCACTTGATGGAGCACTTGATATCCATTAAAGCACCTGCTCTTTTTGGGCCTCATCTACAAGTTTTAGAGATGCTCTGTTGCGTAAGAAAGGGATGAGAGCAGATCATCCACGAAAAGAAGTAGACATTTTAGTTTGGCTTGAAGATGGTATTTGTTCAGCAGATGTTTCTGTTACTTTATCACCTACCCCACGGGCACAAAGATTTTTACCCTTTCCAACATGCCTATTCCCTTTCCACCATCAACAGACCTTTTCCACTCATATTTGAGGGTAACTAATTGGCAACTCTAGTTGTTGGCACAAAAAACTATGGATGTATAACTAGCAAAGCTGAGTGGCCAAACAGTGGAAATATAAATAGGTTTTGGTAAGTAGGTTTCGGCAGATGCAATATAAAAGTCTTTTCTGCGCTGTGTGGCGATAGATTTCAACAGAAGAAAGGACCACAGCTACCTATCCAAAAACTGCTACTAGCCAAAAAGAATTTGCTTGGCTAGATGCAGTAAAAAAAGGCTAGTAAACACAGGAGGTATAGCTTTCTTGACAAAAGTGCTAAACCAGTGCCTGGCACACATTGCTACTAGCCAAAAAAAGATTTGCTTGGCTAGATGCAGTAAAAAAAGGCTAGTAAACACAGGAGGTGTAGCTTTCTTCACAACAGTGCTACTCCAGTGCCTGACACACACTGCTACTAGCCAAAAAGGATTTGCTTGGCTACAGGCAGTAAAAAAAGGCCAATAAACAAAGGAGGTGTAACTTTCTTCAGTACTCAGTGCTCAGCCCTGGAACAGACCTGCCTGGCACACATTGCTTTTAAGCACTAAAAAAGGCTTTTCTTGGAAGTAGTCCCTAAACCTACTATCTTTCTATCTAATTTGGAATGGAATCGCTGTCTAACTATCTTTCTATGTAGCACGCACAGCAGCAGCGGCAGCGGCTGACACTGAGCTCCAACACAGATGAAATGGCGAGGAGGGAAAATGGCCAGTTCTTATATGGCAAGGACATGTGACATACCCAGCCAATGACACAAGCCCTTGTGTGCAAAAAGTGCACTTTGCTCTATGAGTGCTGATAGGCTGACAGACCCACACAGTAAGTGGGGGAAGGAAAAAAACTCTGAGTCCCTGTGCAGAAAGACACAAACTGAGCTCCATGCCTTCCTCATCTTTCTATACTGAGTTTCTTAGCTGCATGACTCTGGGTTAATTCAAAGTGGGATCTCGACCCTCATCATCATCCTCTCTGTTTTCCCCACTCCTTGACCTGAGAGTCAACCTCCTCCTCTTCCTGGCCCTAAAGGAAACCTGTCAGGTGGTTTATGCCCCCCCAGCTATCACTGTCTGTAGCTTCAGCTTTATAATACCAGTCTAATCATCCCTGTCTGAGCTCATAATGTAATATTAAAAGTGAAAAAAAGCATTTATACACCTACATTTTAGTCTACACCTTGAAGGAGGGAGACTGTCTGGCAGGATAAATGTTAACTCACTATTAACATGCATGGCTAAAGGACCTGTGTGATGTAATGATCATGTGACCATAGTGGGCATAGCTAAGCAAGCAAACTCATAGTATGTTATTGGGACTTAGCTCTGCCTATTGTAGTCACATGGTTATGACATCACATCAGGTCTCCCAACATGTTCTAACATAAGGCTGAAATGTTAACTATTAACCTGCCAAACAGTCTCCGTCCTCCAAGCTGGAGACTGACTGCCTCATTACGTAAGGAAATGTAAGTGTATAAATGTTTTTTTTCACCTTTCACATTATACCATGAGCTCAGACAGGGATGGTTATACCATGAGCTCAGACAGTGATGGTTAGACTGGTATTATAAATCTACAGCTACCGACAGTGATAGCTGGAGGGGCACAAACTAGCTGACAGGTTCCCTTTAATGCACAGTCCAGTGTGGGTGCTTCTCTGGTATTTGAGTCTCATTATCATCATCTCCTCCACCCCATTGTGTTAATGTCTGATGATGAGGGTTTGGATTCTTTTTTGACCCTACTTCGTCCTTCTACTGATCCAAGTCGAAAAGATTTTGGACATTGATGCAGATGCTTTCCTCCTCTGGAGTATGTGAATCTTTGGAGCAGACCTTCGATGCCCATAGAATAGAATATGTGAATAGCTGAGCAGAATCACCCATTTGGCTTTCCCCGCAATCAGTTGAGTGGTTGGAGAGTTGAGACACGGGGTGACACATGGGTAATTGGGGTGCAACCTCTGAGGACTATACTATGTGTGATGCTAAGGTGGAGAAACAGGAAGAAAGACCTCATGATGTAGTGCTTGCCATGAACTGTAGAAAAAGCTCTCTATGGGCCTCATCCACAACTTATATCGCTCTGCTGCTGGCAAACAAAGAGACTGAAGTAGGCTGTCCAGTAACAGAAGTTATCACTTTGCTTGGGATACAACGAGCCAATGTTTTGTCCATCCTGCTTTCAGTAACATTTGGAAAACACTTGCTTGATACATGGGTAATTGGGGCGCAACCTCTGAGGACTGTACTATATGTGATGCTAAGGTGGAGAAACAGGAAGACAGAACTCATGATGCAGTACTTGCCTTGAACTGTAGAAAAAGCTCTCTCTAGGCCTCATCCACAACTTGTATCGCTCTGCTGCTGACAAACAAAGAGACTGAAGTAGGCTGTCCAGTAACAGAAGTTATCACTTTGCTTGATATACAACGAGCCAATGTTTTGTCCATCCTGCTTTCAGCAACATTTGGAGAACACTTGCTTGAGGCCAAATACAGCCTTTTTAGGGGAAATTGAAGGATTTAACAATAACTAGTTAGAGGCAAAAATCTCTTTTTAAGTGAACTAAAGGATTTTGCAATCACTGCTTTGAAGCAAAAAAAAAAATGCCGTTTTAGTAGAAACTGAAGGATTTAGCAATTAATGCTAGACGAAACACAGCCTTTTTTAGATGAAACACAAAGATTTGTTAATCACGGATGGAGCAGCGCGGAGCAATAGCAGCACTGTTCCTAAGCAGAAAATGGTCGCTTATATCCTGAGTAGAAACGAGCGGACATCTCAGGGTTTGAATTCGTCTGCGTTCGCAGAATGCAGGGTCTTTGGCAAATTAAACTTCCTGAACACCATTGAAATCAACGGCAGACAACATCAAAAGCGTAGAAAACACCTTCAAAGGTGTCCAAAAGCTGCCAAGAACAGACACACACAGATCATCTTACTTGTCTCCAGCTATTTGCTTGCTTCCAGGTCCCTTCCTCTCACTCACTTCCAGTCCCGCCCATTAACTCTTCTGCATATTCACTTCACTGACTTCACAACAGCCAATCACAGACGCTCATGCTCTGTGAGAGCGTCTGTGATTGGCTTTTGCAATTAGACTGCATCTTCACAATCTGGATGGTGTCTGTGCTTGGATGTTTTACACATTAGTGTATGGCAACCAACCTGACATCATAGGGTGTAAAATAAATAAATTATGGAAAAAAAATGCATAGAAAAATGCTGTATTTTTCTGTCTCATCACAGATAAAGTGGACAGAAGTGAGCTGCCACACTCAGCTGCCTAGTTTTCCATTGTCTGGCAAAAAATAATGCATAGGGCTCCTCCCTATTTTCAATTGCCAGCTAAGATAAAACTACAGCTAAGGCAGCTGTGGGACTGTATTCTCTGCGGGGTGAGAGTCCATCATTTTAGGGCTCTCCTACACTAAACAATAGCAGTCCACAGCCGACCTTAAAAATGAAGCATCAATTGTACCATTATTTCCAGGCACTTTACCAGGCTCTTCCAGCAGCCCTGGTGGTGGTGGTGGCATGCTAGGTAATAAGAGGTTAATACCAGCTTTATATTGCCAGCTATGATTAATCTCGAAATTCTTAATATCAAGCCAAATTATACCCTGCCATTAAGAAATTCAAGTAAAGAAGACATGACACAAAGAATTTTTTTTTATTAGAAATAAAAACACAGAGACATTTAGGGACTCCATCTTTATTAACCCCTCGACCCTCATACCCCTTCTCGAATCCTCTGCAATGTATTATTGAATGGAGGCTGTGATGAACAATACAACATCCTCATCACATCTCCAGTCACAGAATGAACCAGCTCCAGCCCAATGTACAGTGACTCCTGAGGTCACCCTACAATAGGTCAGGTAAGCAAGGCACCCGCTATGATTAGCAGTTCCAGGCTTACCTGAAGGATGACCTCACGAGACGTCAACAAGTCACTGCACACAAGGACTGAAGGTCGCAGAGAGTGATATTCACAGTCATCTGGTCTGGTCACCATAGTAATGTGTCACGATTGCTACGGTGACGAGGTCAGGTTTCAGTGTACATCACTTCTGGGTGATCTGGTCACCACAGCAAGGTGTCACAATTAGCTGACATGATCTGGTCACATGATGCATTGTTATGGTGACCAGATCACCTGGAGGTCATAAAGAGTGACGTACGTGGTCACCTAATCTGGTTACCATAGCAATTGTGACACTTTGCTACGGTGACCAAATTAGGTGACCGTGCATGTCACACTTTGCATCCATTGGTTGTGGTGTGTGGTGACTCATTGTGGTTTCTTGAGGTTCAAAAGAAGCATCAAACAACATGCCATGGACACAGGGCCTTACAATAATATGGTGGTGTCATGTTAAAGCATCCCCCATATGCTGTGAGAGCAGGCGCGTAGGCACAGGTGAGTGGGTAACAAGCCACCATAATCATTGCTGCAGTTCAAACTAGAGGGACTATCCCACAACATTGAACTGTGCTACTCTTCCTGATGTCACCACTAGTGATGGGTGAATCTACTCGTTAGGACTCGTTACTCTGAGCGTAGTAAGGAACTTGCAGGATTCGGTACTCTGCGAGTTTCCAAGCGATTATTCGCACAGAAACGAGTCCAGTGCAAATCAATGGCAATCCTAGTTTTGTCAGAGTTTGCATTCAGTATGTTGCTCAGTCGCTAAACTCGCTATCACATCGCTGTCTATGTAGCTGGATTGTCCCCAAATCGTTTAAACACTAGCACCGGTTCACGGATACCCGCTGTCAGCAGCGAGTGTTATGGCCCCTTTACACGCAGCTACAGGTGACAGGTTTTCCACAGGTAACTTACTGGTTGCAGTGAAATCATGGAGACATGGTTCCATTTGTACACAGCAACAAGATAGAACTATGTCTCCATGATTTCACTGCAGCCAGTAAGTTACCTGTGGAAAACCTGTCACCTGTAGCTGCATGTAAAGTGGCCATTAGGGATGAGCGAGTCTACGACTCCTGTATACTGTATTCGAGACTCGCTGAATACAGAATATGTTAATGTTCCGAGACAGCCTAGCATGTTAGGTCAGAAAACTGTGAAGATGGACAAGCATGTTAGCCAATCATACTCAGTAATGCCACAGCCATGTTGGTTGTGGCATTACTATGATTGGCTGCTGTCCATCGTGATGCCTATGTCATGTATGACAGGCAAGGCTGTATAAAAGGCTTGCCCCCACCATTTTGGGCACATTCCTGTGTCGATCTGAGCTAGTGCACGGCGAGTAGGGAGACTTGGAGCAGATCAGAGATAGGGAGTGTCAGTGAGTGTAGGAAAATCAATTATTAGTAATTACAAAAAAAAGCCATTAGGGACTCCATCTTTAATCAAAAAAATCCTGTTCCGTCCGACGTAGTCCCAACGCGGTGTCAGCTCTGCTACATTCCTCTACATAGAAATTATTATTTTTTTTAATATTCTTTAAAAGCCGGCGGCTTTTTGCTGCTGGCAGAATAAAATGGGCATGTAATATAAAAGAAACAAGGTTGCGCCACACTGCTAGCAATTAGAACGTGGGATCGGTTGAATGACCCCCGTGCTCACCTGGTCTAGTTGTGCCGACTGCACAACTAGTTAGTAGGCTAGGTATCGACCCCGAGAGGTCTCCACGCCGTCCGGAGCCGAGGGACAGGTAATTCGCGTAGTTCACAAGCTGCTGGTTCACGTGATAGCCTCGAGGGAGTGGTGTTGTGACGTAAGACAGGTCCTGGAGGCCAAGCTGCTGGATATCACGCTTCCCGCAGGGAAGAGATGTGTCCGTTCAAATAAAAGGTGATAATATGTCAGCGCTAAGGACACAGCCAGGACATCGCTCTGTGAATAATTACCTTTAGGTTTTATTGATTCAATATAGGATTCCCAGTTTCCACAACGCGTTTCGGCGCTGATTGCGCCTTTCACTTGAGAAAGGCGCAATCAGCGCCGAAACGCGTTGTGGAAACTGGGAATCCTATATTGAATCAATAAAACCTAAAGGTAATTATTCACAGAGCGATGTCCTGGCTGTGTCCTTAGCGCTGACATATTATCACCTTTTATTTGAAAGAATAAAATGGGGATTGCAGGTTTTTCCTCTGCTGCCAGACCCCTTATAGGGTCCAGCAGCACAGGAATCGCTGCAATACTCGCTTCCCCATTCATTTCATTAACATTGGACTCACTAGACTCGCAACGAGTAGCGAGTTTCCGACTCGGATTCGTTAGAGTCTAGCGATTCCGAGTATTTTAGGATTTGCCTATCCCTAGTCACCATTCCTCACATGTGGTGTCTCACAATACAAGTGACACATATCAGCTAATGTACATCTTGCGTGATATCATAGCTATCATGAGGAAGCTAGTGTTACAAGTGCTGAGACTACTGAGGTTATCTCCGGTCACACATCGGGATTATTCCCTGCTGCGTGATACCCGCTGTGTAACCTGAGACAATCTTATGGAAGACATGGCTTCCCACAAAATGGGTGATGCAGTCACCGATATTTTCCCCATATGCTGTGACTACTTCAAGATTTGCTTGAGTTTCAACATTTTTTTGTTTTTTTCCAATTTTTTTTATCCTTTTTTAGGAGTTGGGTGGAATGGTAAACTTTAAAAAAAATTAATTTTAATTAAAAAAAAGTGATAGCATGTATTGGGGTGATTTTTTAAATAAAATATTTATTGGTGTGGTTATTTGTGTCCTTATTGAGTAGGTTAGAATTATTGAGTATCTGATTGACACCACAAGATTACTAACCTCTGGCCTTGATTTTGGCTGACATTACCAAGCTGGCATTACCGGTAATTCCAAATACCATTACTCTGTTTGTCGACCAGCTAGGCAGCGAGAGAATTGCCACTCCTGGGGCAGCTACAACCTGCTTATTTTTTTTTTTTTTTTTTTATATTTTAAAATCTTTTAAGATTTTAAAGATTACTCAACATTTCAGTGTTCAAGAGGGTGGATGGATGGATGGATAGATAAATGGATGTAAAGTACAGATTGATTTATAAATAGGTGGAAAAAAATAGATTTACAGATAGATGTCTAACAGTTTTATAATGTCCTACTCCATATATAATGCAAGCTTGCGCCCTATTTAAGATTTTAAAGATTACCTGAGTTTTCAGCTGTTTAAGTGGATGGATGGATGGATGGATGGATAAATGGATAGATAGATACATAGAAAGAATAGATGATAGATGGATAGATGGAAAGAATACACAGGTGGATGGAAAGTATATATAGATTTATGGATAGATGGAAAAAAATATATAGGTTTAGAGATAGATGAATAGATAGATTTATTGATAGATGTCAGACAGTGATATAATGTACTATATATTGTAAGCTTGCACCCTTTGTGTCTTCCATGTTGCACTAAAGGGTGTTTTAGCCTTGTATTTAGCTTTCAAAAACTCATTAATAAAAAAAATATACTTCAGGTACCTCCTACTTTTCTTCGCCAGCTAGGGTACAGCAGACAGCTGCAACCTGCAGACCACAGCTTGTGGCTTTATCTTGGCAGTTATCAAAATTGGGGGGGGACTCCATGACAATTTTTTCAATCATTTATTTATTTTTACAGTAATCTGATGTCAGTTATGTTGCCATACTGGCTACTAGTGATGAGCGAGTGTAATCTTTATTATTCGCTATACTCATGGATAGCACGGTATTTATGATACTCATTACTTTATGTGTGTATCGCTGGTGCTTGTGAGTGATGTGTCGATCGTTATCTATGTGACACAAATTGACAGCTGCCATCAGTAAACAATGGGGGATGGCACCTCACTGACAGCCTCTTGAATGTTGGGGAGGGGGGGGGGCAAAGCAAGGTGTTTTATGCACTAGAAATGCAAAAAAGCCCACCCTCCTGCCCTGTCCTGGAAAGACTCATTTTATGACCATATGTGTGTGGGCGGAGCCAATCACTAATTGACTAACATTAGACTCGCTATTTGAACAAATTTGCGAGTATTAAAAACTACTGATTACATATATAGCGAATGCGAATATTTCGGTACTCACTCATCACTACTGGCAACCAATCACAGACACCAGCAGAAAGGTTGGGCGAGGTTAAGTCTGCCTTAGGGGAAGTGGGGCGTAAACAGTCAACATATCTGAAGTTCATGAGCATGGTGACAGCGGCACTGAAGCTTGCTAAGTAATAGTGTAGGAAGGTAATGTCTGTGCCAAAACAGCAGGGCTCCACTGTAAAACAGTTTGAGCTGTGTTTCTTTCAGCTTTTTGGCCCCTTTGAAGGTGTTTTCTAGGCCCTTTATTTTGGCTTGTATTGATATGAATAAAAATTGATATGTTTTAAAGTTTGACGATTTCTTCACCGATCCATTCGGCAAACATATGCTCGTTTGGCGAACCGAATCTGAACTTCATAAGGATTGCCCATCTCAACTCTTGATTGCTGAATAAAGTAGTGCACAATGCACTTGCAGCATCACAGTAGGCATTAAGCTGCTTGTGAGATTTTGCTTACCTCAGCTATTTATTTTGCAGTTGACAGCCAATATAAATCAGTGGCTTTCTTGTGTATCTTGATCCAACATCCAGACTACCTGCAATATATGCAATATAAAGGCATTAACTACACAGCATAACACAAAAAAATAGTAAAATTACAAAATAAGCTTTACTCACCTTATTAAGCCAGCGCTGCCTCTCTGCTGCACCCTTGAATTCTTTGTTATATTTCTCTCTGGAGTACTTTGTTTACATGGCAGTGACATCCAGTTTATATTATGTGACTGCTGCAGCCACTCACTGACTTTGTTGAGGTCGCTGCGACAATACACTCCTTCACCAGTCACGCCAAATTAGACTATGAACATATGGTACCAGATAAGAGTAAATCAGACGGAGAATCTGGTTCAAACTTATAATATGTTCGTTGCTTTATTAAGCAATGGCAATGGTCACACCAACTAACTTTATTTCCGGGTACACAGCATTTTATACTCTAGGAATAGGCGTGAATTGGCCAGGACAAGGTGGGATTAGATGGGGGTTAGGTGGGGTTAGGCTAATATATCTATCTCTGTTAGTAATAATTAGTCTTTTGTCTTCTCTGCTGAGTCCATCCTTCTTCTTGACACGGTGCCATCTCTGGGCTCCTGGCATGTAGGACATCTCAGGTTTCTCCTGATACTCCTTGACACAGGCATCCAAGGACAGTTTATCTTCTCAGTTCTCATCCATCTCAACACAACAGTATCTTCTTTTCAGCAGACAGATATATCTATTGGATACTAGATTAAGGGAAAAACTTATTGTTTCTCATCTAGAGTAGAGATGAGCGATGTTCGATTCGAATAGTTCGCCAATCTCAAATTCGAGTTGTTTTAGGCACTATTCGAGTAATTCGCCGAATTCGAACAATTTGGTTCAAATTCGGCGAATATCGAACATGTTCGATTTTGGTTCGAAAATGCGGCAGATGCGGTCAGAAAACCGCATCTGTCGCATTTTGAGCCAAAATACACATTACCTAGAAGAAAGAAAGTGTTAAAAATTAAAAAATCATGTATGCTCACCTGTCCGCGGTCCACCGAAGCCTCCGGTATGGTCCTGTGGCTTCCAGGACCTGTGGTGACGTCAGTTCTCGCGGGAACTCCGGTCCGGTCTTTTACTTAAAGAAAGGGTCCGAATCATAAAAATATCTATTTTAAGCTTTCCGGCAAGGTCCGGTGCTTCCAGGACCTGTGGTGATGTCAGTTCTCGCGGGAACTCCGGTCACGTGACCGGAGTTCCCGCGAGAACGTGACGTCACCACAGGTAATGGAAGCAATAGGACTTTGCCGGAAAGCGTAAAATAGATATTTTTATGATTCAGACCCTTTCTTTAAGTAAAAGTTACTTAAAGAAAGGGTCCGAAACATAAAAATATCTATCAAAGTCCAGAACCAGAAAATACTGGGCACTATGCGCATTAAGTTAGATCAGGCTGTCACAGCTGTGACTTCTCTGCAGCATTACCAGGTGGTGCTGGCTCTTATTAGCATATCGATATAATCCAAAGAAGAAATATAATGTCCGCACTCACCGGTATGAATCTTGTCAACTTTATTATCAGTCCAAATCCATGAACATGATATTCAGCAGGGGAGGGGGTGCAGGGGCGCAGGACGACGGCTCGCCGTTTCGCGGTGTTATGCCGCTTCGACGGGTCCTCTATGGCGTCTGTCGTCATGTCCGGAGGTTTATTCAGCCGCCACATGACGTCACTACCGCCATAGCTAAACATAAAGTGTTATAAAACGTTAAACAATCAACACATTTAGTGAAATGGAGTGCAACATAAGCTGAATTTACATATATACATTACAAACTTGCTTTTACAGAGCATCCTAAGAATACCAGTGTTAGTATACTGGAACATCGCGTTACCTAGGGGATTACCGTATTCCACCTAGTATCCCCAAAGCGTGTGGCATCTTATTACGGGAACACAATTGGACTGTCATAATTGCATGAATCATTGATTACAAGCCACAACTTAACTACCCACATCTCTTATCCCATCATCTCTTACTGGGCATCCCGCAGGTATTGAACTCATTCCGGGTCAACACGAGCAGGGATCCCTACAAAATCAATTTAATCACAGTAAGAATATTTTTCCTATAGGAATGCAGCTAGATCGTTCTTTTCATTTAATCCCAAGGGGCCACATGCCTTAGTCTCAATTATCCACCTACTTTCACGTTGAAGAAGAAATTTATGTGTATTACCACCTCTATCGGATGGTTCAATATGCTCGAGACCTGCAAAGCTTAACACATTTGCATTCCCTTCATGTGCCTCATTAATATGCTGGATCAGCCTTGGACTTCCAATGCCTGTTCTCACTGATTTTTGATGCTCCTTAAATCTTTTACACATCTCCCTTATCGTTTTACCGACATAAAAGCGTCGACATGGGCAGAAGATGACATAGACTACCCATGTAGTCTCACAGCCAATAAAAGACGTTACTCTATGTATCTTGTCTCCAAATTGAATTGGATGGCTAATTTCATGATTCTGACAAACACTACAGTTCCTGCATCTGTGATTCCCTTTTGGTCTTCTTTCCTCTAGCCATGTTTTCTTTCTATTTTTACATATCCTATTGCGGACCATCAGATCTTTTAGATTATGACATCGTCTGTATGCAATAATGGGTGGTCCTATCCATCTCACATTCAAATCTCTGTCCTTTTCCAGGACATGCCAGTATTTATTTATGGCTCCTGAGATTCTGCTGTACATGGGCCCATATTTAAATGAAAACATAAACCTTTTCTTATTATCTTACTTCACAGACCTATCATCATGTTGTGTTCCCCTAGAAACCCTACTCTTAGTCTCCTCAATCAAATCGTCTGGATAACCTCTACTTTTGAAGTTTCTCCCTAACTCCAAAAACTGTGTCTCACATATTGTGGAAGTGTTATTCATACTCTTTACTCTCAAAAATTGGCTGTAAGGAAGGGCTCGCTTCGTATGATGAGGGTGGGCACTATTATAGTGTAATAATGTGTTGGACGATGTGGGCTTCCTGTGTAGTGATCTGATAATCGTGCCCTCATCTAGATTCAATTTTACATCTAAAAAGTTAAGGCTTTTTTCTCCATAAACCGACATGAACGACATATTATAGCTATTGTTCTTATTGAGAAAGGTAACAAAGGCGGAGAAATCCTCCTCTCCACCGTCCCAAATCACAAATATGTCGTCCACATACCTGATAAATAATTTCATAAATTTTAAATACAGATTTTTATTACTGTAGACTACACGATCTTCAAAATGAGCCATAAATAAATTCGCCAAAGTACACGAGACCGGCGTCCCCATTGCCGTACCGGAGATTTGTCTGTACCATATATCATTGAAAGTGAACGCGTTATGCGTCAAAATAAACTGCAAAGATTCGCAGATAAAATTGACCAGCAACATGTCTTGTCCTTCCACTTGAAGGATTTCTCGCACAACTGACACTGCCAAATCTTGTGGGATCCGGGTATAGAGGCTTTCCACATCTATGGACGCCATCTTATTCCCGGATCGCCACTCAAAACTGTCGACACATTTTATAAAGTCACTCGAATCCTTGATGTATGAAGGAATCTTTTTTAGTAAAGGTCTCAGCAACCAATCAATGTACTGTGACAAAGGCTCAGTCACTGAACCGATCCCGGACACAATGGGGCGTCCGGGTGGGTTCTGCATAGACTTGTGAACCTTTGGCAAACAGTACCAATAGGGTCTCCTAGGGAAGTCAATGAATAATTTCTCTGCCTGTTTTTTCCCAATTGTCCTGTCAGTTACATATTTCCTTAACAGGTTTCTCAACTCGTTGTTAAATTTAAAAGTAGGGTCACTACGTAGTTTGACATACGTGTCTATGGAGCCTTATTGTCTCATGGCCTCCTGGATATAATCTTTTTTATTCAGCAAGACCACTCCTCCACCCTTATCTGCCTTTTTTACTAAAAAATCTTCCCATTTCAAGATAGTATCTAGGGCCTTCTTTTCACCCCTGGTCAGATTTGATCTGGGTTTTGGATAAATTAAGGCCTCTACTTCCTTGCACACCATTTCTTCAAAAAGATCTATGCTATTACCAGGTGACACTGGTGGATATAATCAGATTTAACTCCCCCTGTAAAATAACCACTACTTCCATCCTCATCTTTTTCTTTCATCATTATAGGGTCTATATCAAGCAACATGGCTGCATCATCCTTTACCTCCCGAAGGGAACTCTCATCTGCAAAAAAACCCAGGGACCCTATATTAATTTGTTTGATTGTATTTATGGAGCCCTTCCTTACAGCCAATTTTTGAGAGTAAAGAGGATGAATAACACTTCCCCAATATGTGAGACACAGTTTTTGGAGTTAGGGAGAAACTTCAAAAGTAGAGGTTATCCAGACGATTTGATTGAGGAGACTAAGAGTAGGGTTTCTAGGGGAACACAACATGATGATAGGTCTGTGAAGAAAGATAATAAGAAAAGGTTTATGTTTTCATTTAAATATGGGCCCATGTACAGCAGAATCTCAGGAGCCATAAATAAATACTGGCATGTCCTGGAAAAGGACAGAGATTTGAATGTGAGATGGATAGGACCACCCATTATTGCATACAGACGATGTCATCATCTAAAAGATCTGATGGTCCGCAATAGGATATGTAAAAATAGAAAGAAAACATGGCTAGAGGAAAGAAGACCAAAAGGGAATCACAGATGCAGGAACTGTAGTGTTTGTCAGAATCATGAAATTAGCAATCCAATTCAATTGGGAGACAAGATACATAGAGTAACGTCTTTTATTGGCTGTAAGACTACATGGGTAGTCTATGTCATCTTCTTCCCATGTCGACGCTTTTATGTCGGTAAAACGATAAGGGAGATGTGTAAAAGATTTAAGGAGCATCAAAAATCAGTGAGAACAGGCATTGGAAGTCCGAGGCTGATCCAGCATATTAATGAGGCACATGAAGGGAATGCAAATGTGTTAACCTTTGCAGATCTCGAGCATATTGAACCATCCGATAGAGGTGGTAATACACATAAATTTCTTCTTCAACGTGAAAGTAGGTGGATAATTGAGACTAAGGCATGTGGCCCCTTGGGATTAAATGAAAAGAACGATCTAGCTGCATTCCTATAGGAAAAATATTCTTAATGTGATTAAATTGATTTTGTAGGGATCCCTGCTCGTGTTGACCCGGAATGAGTTCAATACCTGCGGGATGCCCAGTAAGAGATGATGGGATAAGAGATGTGGGTAGTTAAGTTGTGGCTTGTAATCAATGATTCATGCAATTATGACAGTCCAATTGTGTTCCCGTAATAAGATGCCACACGCTTTGGGGATACTAGGTGGAATACGGTAATCCCCTAGGTAACGCGATGTTCCAGTATACTAACACTGGTATTCTTAGGATGCTCTGTAAAAGCAAGTTTGTAATGTATATATGTAAATTCAGCTTATGTTGCACTCCATTTCACTAAATGTGTTGATTGTTTAACGTTTTATAACACTTTATGTTTAGCTATGGCGGTAGAGACGTCATGTGCCGGCTGAATAAACCTCCGGACATGACGACAGACGCCATAGAGGACCCATCGAAGCGGTATAACACCGCGAAACGGCGAGCCGTCGTCCTGCACCCCTGCACCCCCTCCCCTGCTGAATATCATGTTCATGGATTTGGACTGATAATAAAGTTGACAAGATTCATACCTGTGAGTGCGGACATTATATTTCTTCTTTGGATTATTAAAATATCTATTTTAAGCTTTCCGGCAAGGTCCGGTGCTTATAGGACCTGTGGTGACGTCACGTTTTCGCGGAACTCCAGTCACGTGACCGGAGTTCCCGCGAGAACTGACGTCACCACAGGTCCTGGAAGACACAGGACCATACCGGAGGCTTCGGTGGACCGCGGACAGGTGAGCATACATGATTTTTTTATTTTTAACACTTTATTTTTCTTTATTTCACTTCCACAATGTATGTATATACATTGTGGAAGTGAAACAGCCCCACAAGCCCAGTGTTTTCGTGTTCCGGGATGTTCGACGAACACCCCGTCGATTCGGCGAATCGAATCGAACACGAACACCGGGGTGGCGGCTCATCTCTAATCTAGAATATTAGTAAAAATACAAAATATAAAAGTATATAAAGAAAATATAAATATAGTGGAAAAGCGTATTTTCTACCTTGACAGTCCTCCCTAAACAAAACGTTTTTCCCTAAAGGTCCTTCGAGACTGTCCATGTGATGGGAAGGGGAAGTGGATTTCTTCATCCAGACACCTTAGAGACTCCTTCCTTGTAAAGGGCCCCCAGGCACCTGAACCCTACACTAGCCTCACTTGGAGTTCTCCCATTGTCCCTAAATCTGCTCTCTTAATCTCATTGACTTCATCTGAAAATAAGAGGGGGAATTGTAGAACAGTCAACATAACATATTCAGACATTACTACAAGGAAAAAGATTGTGTCATATAATTCTACAGTTAGTATAGAAAAAAATTAATTTCGCTATTCATTGGCTGTTTTCAGAGTCCAATCTGTTGAAGGGGAAAGAAACCTCAAAACATATTAGAAACGGCCTGGGGAATTGTGTATCAGTTTTACACTATTAGTAACATATAACCTTAAAGGTATAAGATTCATCCTCCCTTGAACATTTTATCATATACCATTATCATTATGGAGGGTATACAAAAAGGATATAAACTTCTTAAATATCTGCAAATAAGCACAGTTATCCACAAAAGAAAAATACACAACAAAAATCATACAAGGACCATGTTATGTACTCCTGTACTTACGTATTCTAAAAACATTTTAACCAGGGTATGTTTGACATTCTACCTGGGATAGAAGAGATTTACACATATTGGGACAATTTTATACAGTTTTCTTGGTTTCCTTGTCCGCTCACTACTTGCAATTTCCAAAACCCATGGAGCGATTGCCGCTCGAAGCCCGTACCTTTCTGAGTTGTGTTGTGCGCAAGAGTAATGCAGGATAGTATACACAGCTTACCTGTACCAGGAGCGAACTAGGAGGTACTCACCTGATCACATCTGTGGCCTATTTGAGGCGTTAAGTGAGGCCAAGCCAAAACCTTCCTAACCTTTGCTGATGAGAGACATCATGGACTGCCCTGTCCCCTCTCACGACTCCTAGTTTAACACTGTTAGTGGTTCGGTCAGTCCCTATAAGGCAGTCGACTATAGAGAGGGCTCAGGCCACCAGACGCAACCCGGCTGGGATGGGGCAACCACCCGCCACTACCTTTCCTACCTTTTGCTGTAGCTTGCCTTCTACCTCCGAGAGGACAGGACACCTGTGGTGATTGTCAGTATGATTATACCATCCTAGACTGATAACATGGTGTCTACCTGACCGTAATATATCAATACTGCATTTAGTAGGCTTACCGTATTGTTAAGGAATTCTTCAACCGGAAATCGCTCCATTCGCTCAGAAAGTGCAAGTCAGAACCAAATATTCTGATTACCTCATGTGAGGATCCTACCATTATCCAGCATAAAAATCTCTTTGGTCTATAAACATATCTGCAATAAAAAACTTAAAGAAATTTGTATTAATTTCAGAGATTAGAAATTTTTTATTCAATAATATAATTGCAATTTTCTACTAGTTATTTTGATTACATTTGTATTACTAGACAATAAATGGTAGAACACTACAGAATATATGGGCGCTATATATCGGAGCAGACATGTGTAACATCACCTTTAATTCAAAATCTCGTCTACCAGCATTTTCTCCAGAAAGCCTCCTCACCCCCCCCATATGGGAAAAAGATAACGGACTACAAGAAATATTTTCACACAGTAAGGAACAAAGACTGCTTTAAGAAAAATTTTAAGGAGGTGTGGAGGAGTGTTCACTCCCTTCCATGTTTTCAAGCCCTTTGGCCTTGATGTGCCTACAAGATATTCACAAAGAATACACTCAGAAATATCAGTTCACCTCCCCCACCCTCTCCTGACACCACAGAACCAAGCAACAAACCTGACAAATGACCTAACTGTAATGCTTCAGGAGTAGGGGAAATAAAATTACAGGGAGGGGGTCAGGAATTCTGACATCAGTAAACCTCTCTTCTTACTTATCTTTTCACCCCTTTTTTTTTCTCTCGACTTTGTGTCACTTAATTAGATTTTTCTGTCTAGTACCACCTCCCCACAGCGTCAATACATCCCCTTGGGCGCTCAGTACATTAATCTTCCCTCTAGGTGGCTCAATTTTCGAAAGGCCTGAATCATAAGAATATATTTGAGGATATCCTTGTTCTCCTGACATTACATCTCACATCTCAACATATTACAGTTTACACAGATCTCTGTAAGATGATTTGAATACAAGGGAGCCCTAATTACAGCTTCATTTAATACTATATATACTAGTCACAGCAGTTAAATCTACCTGTCATACACACACACGCACCAGCATTGGTCTAGGACACTGGTCAAGTTATTCCCAGACACAGGTTTAGCTACTTGAATCCCAGGGCAAGCCAGGCATCCCCAGAGACTCCTCAGCACGTATTCTACAGGTCACCAGCCACTCCCACGTCTGCCATCACAGCAGACCTCCATAACAGCGACTGCACCAGAACACACCATCGCAAATAACTTCAGATTTAACCCGTCTTCCCCACTGGAGGGGCTGCAAGACCCTCTGTCTTCTAACCTCATATCTCTATACACACGAGCCAGGCACTACTTTTAGTACACATGCATACAAACTGAATACTTTAGGATCTCTTTTTCACTCACACACATCTAACATCTTCAACTTACACATCTAAGGACACATTGAAACACACAATAACCATAAATGAGGGAAAGTTTCTCCCTGCCATAACTACATCTCTAGCTAAATTATCCCTGTGCTGCAGGTGGCTATTGGCAACATTCACTCATATAAATCAATAAAAATCTGATTACTATTATTGCATTCAATATTAGGCATTATTATTAGTACCCAAGTACCATAAATATGAAAAATCCGTCCTTGCCATTCAGAATCCCTGGAAAGACGGATAAGATTCCAGTGTGCATGTCAGGCACCCTGCAAATTCCCCCTTCCTCTCCCCCTTTCTCTCGCCCTCTCGCTCTCTCCCTCCCCTCCTTCCAACACAAGCAGGCTTCCACAAGGTTATACACATACACAGCTGTCTAGATAAGGAATTCGAGACTCACACAATAGAAAAAAGAAATCCTTCTCTCCCAAACAGGGCTCACAAATTTGATTAACTGTTTCACACTTGTAGCTATATAGAACTAACAATTCTAGCCATTATCTGAGATCCCATGGCTTAATATCTAACTCTTCATTTACTCTTTGTAACTTCAAGAGCTTTTCATGACAGAAAGAATAGTAAAATATATTGATAGATGGACCGTGAACAGAGTGTAGTGACAGTCGGCATGACTTCAATGAAACAGAATGATCTCCATAAGATTATATACACCTTACCCTAATTTACCCTAACCACTCTGGAGCTAGGAACTGCTTAATAAACCTCAAATAAACCTTAATTTACCCTGACTATTCCAAGTCAGAAACCTTGTCCCTGACTTTTTTACTGCTGCCTTTTTCTTTCTCAATAAGATCATGTCACACGGATGGCTGTAATCTCCCTGACAAAGGCAATCCTACATACTTGTACAACCTGTCCACATTCTTAACTACCTTATTACCCTCCCGTGACTCTACTAGTATCTTTACTTCCACAGCATCCTCATCTAGCTTTTGGGGTACGGACTTCTTCTGTTTAAAGAGACGCAACATGACTCACAGAATACTATGCCCTGCTGCAGCTCAGGCCGCTGACAACGACAATCAACACTGTGCCCCTATAGCACGGAGCCTCCTGCTCCACGTACTATGAATATAAAGCCTCGTGCTCAATATACTCAGAATACGGAGCCTCGTGCTCAACGTACTCGGAATACGGAGCCTCGTGCTCAACGTACTCTGTCCCTAACCTGGACACCAGTGATAACAGACTGTCCTGTCACGATATTCCAACTCGCTGGGAGGCGGTCTCCTAATGAAAGCCCTCCACAGAAATACAGCCTATAGCACGGAGCCTCCTGCTCCACGTACTATGACCACATGCGTCTCCTATCCCTTTCTCTGAGCCGTCCCCAATCTACGACCTTCTCAATTTCTCACTCTAATTCACAATTAAACAACAGTCACGGGCAGGGTTAATGAGTGAGGTATGATGACCGGTGGAGGAGGCGTGGTGTACACGAGGACGCGCAGGAGGCGACGTCTCGTCGTTGCTGGTTCAGAGCGTGGCGCTGGATCGCACCCTCAGATCAACCAATAACGGCTGAGACACAGTAAGGGCGACACACATATGAATGTGATCTCCACTTACCGTGCCTTTAAGGGTGATCAGTCCTCGAGGTCAGCCGATACGGGTATCATCCAGGGGCATCCGGGCACGGGTCCGTGGGGGTCTCGGATCGCTGGCCACGACCCACGTTGCAGGGCGCCAAATTGTCGAGGTCGTTGCGACAATACACTCCTTCACTAGTCACTCCAAATTAGACTATGAACATATGGTACCAGATAAGAGTAAATGAGATGGAGAATCTGGTTCAAACTTATAATATGTTCGTTGCTTTATTAAGCAATGGCAATGGTCACAGCAACTAACTTTATTTCCGGGTACACAGCATTTTATACTCTAGGGAATAGGCGTGAATTGGCCAGGACAAGGTGGGATTAGATGGGGGTTAGGTGGGGTTAGGCTAATATATCTATCTCTGTTAGTAATAATTAGTCTTTTGTCTTCTCTGCTGAGTCCATCCTTCTTCTTGACACGGTGCCATCTCTGGACTCCTGGCATGTAGGACATCTCAGGTTTCTCCTGATACTCCTTGACACATAAGGGCAGCTTATCTTCTCAGTTCTCATCCATCTCAACACAACAGTATCTTCTTTTCAGCAGACAGATATATCTATTGGATACTAGATTAAGGGAAAAACTTATTGTTTCTCATCTAGAGTATTAGTAACATTACAAAATATAAAAGTATATAAAGAAAATATAAATATAGTGGAAAAGTGTATTTTCTACCTTGACAACTTCAGGTGTTTTGGGCATACTACCTACAAGTGCATCTCAATAAAATAGAATATCATCAAAAAGATCATTTATTTCAGTAATTCAATACATAAGGTGAAATGCATATATTAAGCTAGGGTCACACTTGCTTCAGCCCTTACTGCTGACGCAAGCGCTAAAAACTTAGAAATTTTCACTGCAGTTCATTACGTTCACGCTATGCGCTGCCTGACAAAGCTGCCCCATAGAAACCCTCTGTTTACCTTAGTAGCGGCCACACAGGACGTCTGCTTTAGCTGAGCGCTCAGGAAAACACTGCAGATAGCGTTTCCTGTGCGCTGTGATAAAGCGCACGTCCTGCGGCCGCTACTCAGGTAAACAGAGGGTTTCTATGGGGCAGAGGTATCAGGAAGCGCATAGCGTTAATGCTATGCGCTGCAGCAAACATTTCTAAGTTCTTGGGGCTTGCTTCAGTCGCAAGGGCTGACACAAGTGTGACCCTAGCCTTATATAGGGTCCTTAAAAAGTGAGTGATTTATTTCAAGTGTTTATTTCTGTTAATGTTGAGGATTATATCTTACAGCCAATGAAAACCCAAAAGTCATTATCTCAGACAATTAGAATATTATATAAGACCAAATGAAACATTGATTTTTAAAACATAAATGTTGGCCTACTGAGAAGTATGTACAGTAAATGCACTCAATACTTGGTCGGGTGCTCCTTTTGCATAAATTACTATATCAATGTGGCATGGTATGTAGACAATCAGCCTGTGACACTGCTGAGGTGTTATGAAAGCCCAGGCTGCTTTTATAGCAGCCTTCAGCTCATCTGCATTGTTGCGTCTGGTGTCTCTCATCTTCCTCTTGATAGTATCCCATAGATTCTCCATGAGGTTTAAGTCAGGCAAGTTTGCTGGCCAATCAAGCACAGTGATACTGTGGTTATTAAACAAGGTATTGGTACTCTTGGAGTGTGAACAGGTGTCAAGTCCTGCTGGAAAAAGAAATCTCCATCTCCAAAAAGCTTGTCGGCAGAGGGAACAATGAAGTGCTCTCAAATTTAATTACTGAAATAAATTAACATTTTGATGATAATTTATTGAGTTGCACTTTATATACTGCTGGATTTTAAACAGCTATATACGCTTTGTATTCCAGGTGGGGGTACTCCTCTAGCTAGTAAATGAGCACATGCTTTGTTAGATTAATACAGAATGGTGTACATAAATAATAATGGAAAACAAGAAATTAAATTATTCTTTAACAGATCTGCTACAGTGCCTATTATAACATGCTAAAGACAAATGTTTTAGCAATCTATAAAAAAAATGGAATTTAATTTCAACAATGCGAAATAAACTTGTCTTTAAAGAATGTTATTATCCTTTTTCCTGTCAGGTTCAGAATTTACAGCAATTTCCAGTCTATTTGTATTCAGTGATGAAACAGTGCAAGTAGTAGAAGACATATTAGAAAATGAGATACATGTGGTCAGCTGCTGTTTTCTGCCCTGAAAACAATGTTGTGACAGATGATGTGCATTATGTCTTACCAATGAAGCACACAGAGAAACATGAACCTACAGTGAACTCCATTTTGCTTTAATTTTGATGGCGAGATGCCTACACACATCATCACATACTGGAGTTTGGTAATATGAACCTGCAGCAGCCTTCGCACTAAACAGCATGTACTTTTTGAAGGTCCTTTTCCATTGTGTTGCTCAGCAATGTAATTCATGGTTAGGGCCTTCATTTCTCGACTCATACAGAGTCTTTACTTTTTTTCCCTTCACATATTTACAGATTTTTCATTTCATTTCTGCCAAATTTAATTCAAACAAACACTAGCCTCAAGGAGAGCAACAGTCGATCAAAGTTTAGACTGCATGTCACACTGTTAAGTAGCACAATAAATAATCTATGTTTAAAGAAAAAATAATTCAACATCTGTATTCAAGAAAGTTATGTAAGGCTAGGGTCACACTTTTTCAGAGAATTGCATTCACCCCATCCAGATCCGGATGCGGTGAACGCAATTAGCTTCACAAACATTTTTCATGAAAAATGTGTGGCTGAAGCCGCTATCCGGTAACCGGATTGCTCCGGAGGGATGGGCAATCTGTTAAAAGTGTTAAAAAAACTTTAATATTAATAATAATTGTGCCCATCATGTCTCTAGGGGGTGCCCACCCCTCTAGAGACATGCTACCTACTCAGGTGGGCATGTTATGGGTTAATATTGCTTGTACAGTAAGCCGACTTCTGTCGGCTCTGTATAATTTTGTGAATGAAGCCGCGGCTCCACTGACAGCTGTGCGCATACTATACGTAATGTACGTAATGTTGGCTAGGAATCCAAATCCCATCTTCTGGAAGAATTTTGCTACCCAGCCCTGACTGCATTGGTCATCAAAGGCAGTAGCCTTAGGCCCCTGCAACCACCCTGGCATATTCCTCCACAAATGGGATGGCCAAGGTGATTCAGGCCTATTGGGGAAGGGTAGGGGTCCTCACATGGAATTCTCCCAGTCAAAGGCCTTTGGCAAGAGTGCAACAAAATGCAGAGATACAGGGGCTTTCACCACTACTACCTCCAGCTCACCGTCTTCTTGGATTTGCAGCTTGCACTGAAGGCATAATAAGGCCAGGCATGCTGCAAGATCCTGACTCTGACCTCTGCTGATCCCAGCTATCATATGGAACAGCTGCCCACCTGACTAGGTAGCATGTCTCTAGGGGGGGTGGGCAACACGATGGGCATAATTATTATTAACATTAAAGCTTTTTTTACACTGTTAAGTTTGCTTATCCCGGCTGCAGCCGGGGTAAGCAAACTATATGGTAACCGCATTGCTCATGATTACACATCCTGAGAAATGCGGTTACCGCATTGCGGGGCTTAGAACCACTCCGAAAACTGCAGCCTGCATGATTTTTCATGCAGGTTGCAGAGCCGGATCTGGTTTTTATAATGGGCTCCTATGAGGAGCGTTTCCTGATGCGGTTTTGAGCTTTTTGAAAGCTTAAAACTGGATCAGGATTTAAAAAAATAAACACAAGTGTGACCCTAGCCTAAGAAAAGGAAATATATAGAACACTGTGCAAAAGGTTTAGTCAATCATGGAAAAGCATGCAGCAAAACAAAAATGCTTTAAGAAATAAACTAACACTTCTATGTTTATTTTTAGCAATTACCAAAATTCTAAGCAAATGAACAAAAGATAGATCAGAATCAAGCCAATATTTTATGTAACTACTTTTTACTTTCAGACAACATCACTTCTTAGGCTGGAAACACACTGACCGAGTGACATGCGAGTTACTTGGATCATTCATCCGGGATGGTCTCCCCCTCTCTGGATGGGAGCAGTGAAGCTATATAGAAAAACATACCATTGACAGTATCCCATCCAAAGAGGCAGGGCTCGTACCGGGTGAATGATCCGAGACTCATGCGAGTAAGGCTAGGGACAGACTTGCATAATGCATTTGCTAAATGCATGCGCTATTTTCATGTGCAAATCTTCAAAAACGCATGCGTTAGCGCACCCATAGACTCCAATGCAAAAAACGCACTGCAAAAGTGCAATGCGTTTGACTCTATGCGTTTTTGTAAGTGCACCAAAAAACACGGCTTGCAGCGTTTTTTGGTGCTTTTGCAAAAATGCATGCATTTTATTGACATGGAAGTCAATGGGAAATGCATGCGTTAACGCATGGTACATATATGTACCATGTATTAACGCATTGTCAAGGGTGTGTCAGGAGGCACAGATGAGACTATAGAGGCCACTCACAGAAGGTTTCCACATTTGGCCAAACAGTCAAAATCCTAAGAAAATGTCTCTGTTGCTTTAAGAGTCATTCCCCTTTTAGTTAAAGCTGGACATCACTAGGATCCAGCTGATTCCTTACCTTGAGCTGCCTGTATATTCCCCTTGACTACCAGAATGCACTGCTGGTGATAGCTGTTCAGGTGTTCCTGGTTGAATCCTAGCTTAAAGGGAACCAACCACCTCAGATGACGTGTATAAGCTGTTAATACATGTCCCTGGACCCTACCTACACCATTGCAGCTATCTTTTTGCTAAGAATATTGATAACAGCAAACCGAAATAAACAGTTTATAAACTTACATGACTTCAGTACGAGAGGGCGTCTCCCTTGGGCTCCAGTACGAGAGGGCTGTGTCTCCAGCAGCTTGAGTGGCTTTCCTCCCCCTCCCTCTCTGTTTGCAGGACGTCACTGAAGGACGTGATATTATCTTATTGTGGGCGGGCACGCAAGCCAGCTCCCGTCCGTGCCCGCCCACAGAAAGATAATATCACGTCCTTCAGTGACGTCCTGCAAACAGAGAGGGAGGGGGAGGAAAGTCACTCAGGCTGCATAAGACACAGCCCTCTCGTACTGGAGCCCAAGGGAGACGCCCTCTCGTACTGAAGTCATGTAAGTTTATAAACTGTTTATTTCGGTTTGCTGTTATCAATATTCTTAGCAAAAAGATAGCTGCAATGGTGTAGGTAGGGTCCAGGGACATGTATTAACAGCTTATACACGTCATCTGAGGTGGTTGGTTCCCTTTAAGGCTGCGTTCACACATTGCGTATTTTGCCGCGTTTTTTTACGCGCGCTTTTCAAAATACGCAATGTGCCTTTTGTCTGCCTGCAAAGTGAATGGGAAATTCACTTTGCAGTGCAGACATTGCGTAAAAATACGCAGTGCGTTTTCCGGGAGAAAACGCAGCTTCGTAAACAATTGATATGTCAATTGTTTACGCAGCTACTACTGCGTATTCTCCCAGAGGGGAGGAAGAATCCAGCTTCCTCCTCCCCTCTGTGACAGCTGTGGCCGCCCATTAGATTCCACAGTGTATTAATACACACTGTGAAATCTGAATTAAACAAAAGCAAGTGTGTGAAAAATAAAAAAGAATCAATACTTACCTTCCGACGCCTTCTCCCGCTGTCCGGTGCCTTCTCCCGCTGTGCGATTCCCGGTTCTAAGTCAGATCTCTTCTGACAAGACCTGTGGTGACGTCAGAGAGGGGGCGTTCCCGGGCACTCGCGGTCATGTGACCGCGAGCAGCCAATCAGCGATCGGACCGCCCCGGGAACGCCCCCCTCTGACGTCATCACAGGTCCTGTCAGAAGAGATCTGACTTGGAATCGGAGATCGCACACCGGGAGAAGGCACCGGACAGCGGGAGAAGGCGTCGGAGAGGTGAAGTATTCATTCTTTTTTATTTTTCATTAACTTGCTTTTGTTTAATGTAGATTTCACAGTGTGTATTAACACACTGTGGAATCTAATGGGGCGGTCACACATGTCACAGAGGGGAGGAGGAAGCAGGATTCTTCCTCCTCTCTGTGACATCACTGCGCTTTCTGGGGGGAAGAAAGCGCAGTGTGTGAAAGCCCCTGCGTATTTTGCTGCGCTTTTTTGCGCGGCCGAAAAACGAGGCAAAAAGCGCGCGTAAAAAAGCGCAGCAAAATACGCAAATGTGTGAACGTAGCCTAAAGCAGTGTTTCCTGAAGCCTGTTGTTTGTTCATTATATTTTTAACTTGTTTGTAGGTAACCCTTTCTCATGTACAGAACCATGGAATAAATGGTGCTCTATAAATAAAAATAAAATAATAATAATAATATGCTGTAAGGCTCTGTCCCACGGTACATTGTTTAATGCTTGTATAAGCACATTTTGCATCAAAATCTTCATGTCTATGCCAAAGCCAGCAAAGTCTATGAGTTCATAAGTATCGTGCCAACATTGTTTTTTTTCCTTGCAGATTTGGGGCATATTTCGGGCAGAAAAAAGAAATCTGAGCCACATCTGCAAGGAAAAAAAAGCAACGTGGGCACAGCACTTCTGAACTGGCATATCCTTTGCTAGCCTCAGGATACACATACAGATGTAGAATCAGATTCTCAAAATCTATATAAAAAAAGCATCTAACAATGCACCATGGGCACATTGCGTAAGAGGGTCCAGGGAGCGCTGCAGTTGGGGTGAAAGGACTCGAGGATTCCTCTTGCCCCCTGGATACCTCCACAGAGACTTCTAGGGCAGGTATTCTGCCACCGATTATATGTGGGTGAGATGTGTCTGAGGGATGTGATCACGATCTCTATATAAACAATGGCGGATAGCGTTACTCACTAATCGGTGCTCCTAGTTCTTATCAGCTACGTGGATGTCCGGAAGGATGATGCAGTGATAAGTTAACAGTCTTTATTTACAATACCTTGAAGATGATGAGATGTCAGGGAAGATGAAGGGATGAAGATGAGGTAGGAGTTAGCATTGAAGATTAGAGCTGTTATAGATGCACCAGATTACAGATAACAAGAGAATCCTAAATCCAGTCCTGAAACATGAGGTCAGAATGGTGGAGAAAGAACAAAGCAGGAAGAGAAACATTCCCAAGGAGGAGTTACAGACAGAAAAGAATTATGGGAAGACATACAGTGAAATGCACAATGACCAGTAGATGGCAGCAAGGATAGCAGATGCATAGATTATACAATTAAAGCACAACATTACAAATGTCCATATATGGCTGAAAGTCAATAGATAAACTGGGAAAAGCACACTCCCCGTCTGAAATCCTTGGATTTCACTAAATAAACAGTTCCGAATTTTGGGTATTTACCGGAATGCACGAAGGAATACCTCAACCTGTAAGATAAAAGAAACAATGTATGCATGCAACAATAACCAAAAATAGAACAAGGTAGATGAATGTCTGTAACAAGTTCCTGAAGTAGTCCAAAGGATAACCCATCTTCGGATTGGAGAAGCCGCGCTAGGCCAAACTGTCTCCAACCCAATTGTAATCCAAAGGCTAAGTTACTAGGGAGAGTTCCTTTGGTTGGACGGAATTAATCCTCAACCGGTATGAGCAGGATAATCTCCGATATAGGTCTAATGAAGGATTTGGGGTCACCTTGCTTGGCAACTGTCACTTCGACCTTGCGCACTTTGCCATCGTCACTTGGAAAAGTTTTTGATATAAGTCCCATAGGCCATGCGTTTCTTTCCTCCTTCTGGTCTTTCATGAGGACATCACTATTGGAGGCAATTTTATGTAACCTTAAATGAGCTTTAGACAGCATACCTTGTGTCCATTTAAGCAGATCTATGGCTTCTTCCGTTGTGGGCAGGGATTTAAGTCCGTTGTCCACATAGAAGTCTTTTTCAACGAACTGTTGGGCATCCTTCCCGAACTCTGCTTCGCCATCGGAAGCAGTCTTACGTAGGCCGAATGCAGCGACTGTGGAAGAAGGACTGTTTCTGAACACCTGCACCTTCATGCGGTATTCGACCATTTCCTTGTTGGTGTCGTTGTCTTGGTACCATAGGAAACGGAGATAATTTCTGTGGTCTTGTCGTACGATGAAACAATGGAACATTTGTTCGATGTCAGTGGTAATGGCAACCGGTTCCTTCCTGAATCTCATGAGCACTCCCACTAGGTTATTAGTCAGGTTGGGACCAGTGAGGAGAACGTCATTCAGCGATACACCGTCGTGTTTGGCGCTTGAATCAAACACCACTCTGATTTGTTTCGGCTTTCTTGGATGATATACTCCAAAGGAAGGTAGATACCAGCATTCTTCATCAGCTTGCAATGGTGGAGCTGGCTCTGCATGGTCATTGCGAAATATTTTGTCCATAAAGGCTATGAAATGTTCCTTCATTTCGGGCTTGTTCTTTAATGCTCTCTGCAATGAGATGAACCTAGAGAAGGCCTGTTCTCGATTGTTAGGAAGCTTGGTCCTTGTAGTCTTGAAGGGTAAGGGAGCAACCCAGCGGCCAGATTCATTTTTGAAGAATCCAGTGTCCATCATTTTAAGAAACTCCTTGTCTTCTATGGATAAGGCGACCTTGTTGTCGTCCTTTGATGTGTGAAACACTGTCCTCCCTAAGCCGTCGCCGTAGGGGGTGGGAATGAGGTCAGGTTCCTGGATGCATTCTGAGAACCTTTCTTTTATTTTGTAGTGATGAGGGCATGGCTTAAAGTGAGTTGCGCGACCATTTTGGAGCACATACGTTTTGCAGGCGTTTACTTCAGATGCCTCGTGACTTCTTTCCAGACATACGTCGCCCGCGATTACCCAGCCTAGATCGAGTCTTTGGGCATATGGAGCATCATCTGGGCCGTTGCATTGTTGGCGCACCTTGTGGACCTTCAGAATGTCACTTCCGAGTAGGATTAGGATTTCAGCATTTGTGTCCAAAGGAGGAATTTCATTAGCTAGGTGCCTCAAGTGACAATGATGAAGGGCGGCTTCGGAATGGGAATCTCCTCCCTGTTATCAGGTATCTGGTCACATTCAATTAGGGTTGGCAAGGGTATATGCACGTTTCCTTTGAGTGAAGAGATTATGTACCCAGAGGCTCTCCTACCAGAAGTCTCGACCCGACCAGAGCAGGTATTGAGGGTATATGGGGTCGTTTGTCCCTTTATGTTGAAGATCTCAAAGAGTTTGGGCCTTGCTAGAGACCGGTTACTTTGTTCATCTATTATGGCATACATTTTGGAGGCCTTGTCAGGTTGTCCTTCTGGATAGACCTTAACCAGACATACCTTGGCACAGCATTTAGGTCCAGTCCCTTTTCCACAAACCTGAATGCATGAGGAGGTAACGGCAGTTGCAGTTGGGTTAGGAACCTGTGGCTCCCCGCCATGCTTTTGAGCAGGGTTGGATGTGGAAGGTTGTGGGTTGTGTGGAGCTGGCGTGGGATGCATAGACGCAACGTGTTTGTCACTACTGCATTCAGTGCACTTAATGACGGTCTTGCAGTCCTTAGCGTCTGAAGAGGCGCAGCACTTATAACAAATCCCAAGCTCCTTGAGGGTATCTTTACGTTCCTGCAAAGTCTTTGCCCTGAATCCACGGCATTCCTTTAGTGGGTGAGGCCTTTTGTGGATAGGGCACATACGGTTATTGTCCATAACTGTAGGTGTAACATAATTTGTTTTAGTGAAGGCTGGATGAATAGGTGGAACGTCGGTCTTTCTCACAGACACTGTGTTCCTTGACTCTCTTCGTTTGGCGATGTTGTCAGACACCATTCCCAATTGGATGCGCTACACCAAGTGATGTGATAGCTGTGAGCATTATGAGGAACTTGGCGCAGCTTTACCACCTTCATTATCTTACTCTCCGAGTCTCCAGCAATACGTGAAATGGGATCAAACATTTTTTTTCACTGATGATAGAAACGCAAAGTGTTTGAATTCGGAAAGACCTGCTTATTTGATAATTCAACTCACTCATGTCTAGTAGTAATATCAAATAATGATTCAACTAGATTTCTCTTTTGTCCATTCACTTTGAATTTTTCATATTTTAATTGCTAAAAGTAAACTATTGTCACCTTCAGTATATTTTTTTTAACATTCTTGTTTTGTAGTATCTTTTACTTACCTGACTAAAACTGGTGACGTGTGCGCAAATTTATTTGAGTGGAATTTTATTATAGATTATTATAATATTATAATTATGACAAACAATTGTTTTCTCCAGATTACATAATTCAGCAAAGTGGCAGCAAGCCAGCTGCTATTTTATTAAACTATAGAGAGTCAGTAAGAGTTTAGACATAAAAATATTTTGCTCACCCCTTACCATTCCAAACACCTCTGTAGCTTCTTTCCAGTCCCCAACATTTCTTCTTTTTGCCTGCACCTTCATGTACATCTTCCCCAGTTTCCTTAATTTTAGCTCTGAGTCAGACTAAGCTTCTGTTGTATTGATATGTTTTACCTAAGGTTCTAACTAGAACTTGGGTAGACACATCATAACATTGTGATGTAACAAGATGAGTCACAACAGCATGGTGATGCACAAAGTTGTCAGAAGCCTATTTAACCAGTAGTCTGAGTGAAGCAAGCCAAAAAAGATGCTAGCAAGCAGGTGGAAACAAGTATTATGAAGGACTGGATATTTAACTGCAGGGGCAGCTAGATAGGTTAGTGGTAAGGAGAGTATGGCCTTGTTCACACATCTCCGTAGCTAGTATTTAGCGGGTCTCCGCTAAATACTTAGCTTTTTTCAGTGAAGCGTAAGCGCCGCCGCTTCCTGGTGACGCAGCCACTGGTTACCCGATGTTGATCGTGGTAACCACTTCACACACAAGGCTGCCTAGTGTCCGCTTAAGCCGAGCGGGCAGGGAAACGCTGCTCCAATACCTGATATTAGTTGATTGGGCAGCAATGAGGATCTGCGATCAATTATGCATTCAGACCTCCTAATCTCAGTTCCTCCAGAAGTCACATTAGGACATGACACACACGTGACATTTTATTTTCCCACAAAGAAAAAGCCTTGTAGTATTTATTTCTATTGAGAAAATATGGTAGAGAACTTAACATACATAGTCAGAAAAAGAGAATAGAGTACACAATAATAGTAATATACACTACATAAAAAAAATATAATGGTAAAAAGGAAGATTAATTATACTTTGAATTTTGTGGACAAGTTTTAAATTATAATATTTTTCCTTTCTCTTTTCACTACTTCTCTGTATAACTCACAACGGGCAGCACGGTGGCTCAAGTGGTTAGCACTGAAGCCTTTGCAGCACTGGTGTCCTGACATCCTGGGTTCAATTCCCACCAAAGACACAAAGGACAACATCTGCAAGGATGTATGTTCTCCCTGTGTTTGTGTGGGTTTCCTCCAGGTACTCTGGTTTCCTCCCACATTGTAAAGACATACTGATAGGATATTTAGATTGTGAGCTCCAAGAGAGACAGCATTACTGATGTATGTAAAGTGCTATGGAATTAATAGCACTATATAAATGAATAAATATTATTATATAATAATACACATTTGATTCAACCAGAGCTGGGGTGCGTAAGGTACTCGGTCACCGGGGCTTCTGTGTGGGATGTCACGGATGGTTGGTATCCCCGGTGCCGTGCCCTGGCGATCAACTATACCAGGTGTTAATGGTAAAACGGTGGGGGTGAAAGGGGGTTATTTACAGGGGAACGTGACGCCACCTGTAGAGTCCGGTAAGGTGGTACCGGCGCTGCCAGCCGGCCGCTGAGGTGATGGAGGGGGCAGCAGTATGTGGTACAGCTCCCCACAGGTGGAGCTTTACCTCTTTACCTCAGGGCAGCGATGTTGTAATGAGACGGTGAGGGAGGACAGTGATGGTAAATGGTGGTGCAGTTCTTACCCTTCTGCTGTTGATGTTGATGATGTTACATCTTTGAGCTGCGGCAGGAAGAATACAGAAACCAGTTCTTGTTTTAACTTTGCTTTACTCGGTACCGGCTGATGGCATAACAATACACGGTACAGTTTGGTTTAGGGTGTTGTTACCAACTCAGGATTTCTCTTAAGGAGTCTTTAGATGTTCTCTCTCTGTCTTTCAGGGTTTCTACTTTCTCTAGATCTTTCTGTCTTTCCCACCTTTGAAGAGCTCACCCGCCAGTCCTGCAGTCTGTGTCTAGTAGGCTTAACTTGACTATTACGGTCCAAATGGGAACAGCAGGAACGCACAAGTTTCCCACTGACACCGGGTTTCAGTCTTTCCTCATTAGTGTAGGACCGTCTTTTGGGCATGAGGGGTGAGGTACTTTGTGGGTCTGTCAGCAACCCGGTCCTGTTGGGCCTGCAGCTCGTCGGCTTCGCAGTCAGGGCTGAACTCCTGGCTGCCTCGGTAGTCCGTGTCACCTGTGTACCCTCAACATGACCAGCTGGTTCCTACCAGTCATGGTCCGTTGCCATCTGTCCTGGGCCCCACATAAAGTTGGGGTACCCTCCACTCAGGTGAGCTGCCAGGCGTGACCACACGGTCTGCCTTCCCAAGCCGTCTGAGGTAAATTCTCAACTGTCACTCTGCTCTATCCTAAGCTCCGCCCACCACCTGTGGAACCTACCATATTACCAGTTCCCCTACTCTAAGTGGTGCAGTCCTAAGTGAGTGCTAAAAATAGACTCCATAAGATTTAAATCCTAACCTAGCAACTTACAAGGAAAAACACATTTTATATTCAAGTGTAATACCACTCTGTGGCGCATACCCGCAGGGGCGCCACACAGTCATTTCTATTAATCTTTTCTCATTTGAGTTTATGAGATTATAGTTAATTTTTTTATTTTATTCCTATAATTTTGCTTAATATATGGAAATGTACACTATGGAAACATAGCTGTAGATGTCTGAATATATGTTAAGTCTGTTAATCTTATGACCAGTCTCAATAGCTTAACGATAAAGAAGTTCCTAAAATGGTATATGAACTACACACTGTTGAAAATGCTAACTTTCCATTTGCTTATGATTTGAGCAGTTGACCTCATAACAGACACCAATTCATAAGAAAAAACAGGTCTAGATATCTGTATTTGTGGCCTCTAAAATCAGGTCAGCTGCTGCAGTTGTGATTATAAGTTACTGTTGCTAGCAGCCTTATGAAGTGGCAGGGGAGTCTTACTAGGAATATTCACCAGCACACACCTGCTGTCTACCTATTAGTATGTGGATGGATAGCTTGATTGCAGTAGCGCGAAGCAATAGAAGATGAGATGTCAGCATCTGTTAGGCACCCAGGGGTTTCAACAGAAATGTTTTCTTACAGGAACTAAATGCGTTTCATTAATAAACCATCTTACCTATTCCTATGCTATAATTTCTTCAATACAAACCATTCATCTGTTTTAATACATGCTGTCAAAATGTTTGTTAGCTTCCAGGAAGCTAATTCAGATGTGCCAAAGGTGGGACTTCCTGTTGTCACTTTTGCAAAGATAGCTACTGCAGCGAAATAGAAAAAAATGGAATGTCTGAAAGTGGAAAAAATATAGTCACTAAAGTTTGCTTTTTTCTAGCATCTAATATACAATTCTACAGGCTTTTTTTGAAAAGCAATTCAATTTAGTGCCTTTTTGCTTAGTAACTTTTTGTCCTCACAAAGTAGGTATTTTTGACAGCTTTTGCAGTTTTTGATGCTTTCACAAAATCATATGTATTTTCCTATTCACATTCTTTTCAAAAACAACAAATCTGCAAACAGTCATACCCAAGGGTTGCAAAAAAGCATACTTATGTGATATTTATTGCCTGAAAGTGTTGGCACCCTTGATATTACACATTTTGCTATGTAACGGTTCGGACACACTCTCCTAGTTACATCCAAGTTTAACGAACGAGACTCGGAACAGGCTGGAGCAGTGACCCTTAAAGGCTTCTCCCTATCTGGACAGGGAATGACAGCTGCTTGTGTTTCTGTGCAGCATCACATTCCCGTCCAGAGAGGGAGAGGCCATTCAGGGTCACTGCTCTAGCATGTTCCGAGTCTCGTCCGCCAAACTCGAATGAGTGTGTCCGAGCCCTTAATATTTATTTCCTTTCTGTGTATTGGAATAATGAAAAACAAATCTGAGAAAAAAAGTCATATTGGACATAATTTTATACAAAACCCCCAAAATGGGCAGAAAATAAATTGTTGTCACCTTCAAATTAATATTTGGTTGCACACCCTTGGTTTCCATAACCATCAGCAAGCTTCTTTCACCTCTCAAATGGACCACTCTTCTTTTGCAAACTGCTCCAGGTTTCTCAAATTCGAAGGGTGCCTTCTTCCAACAGCAATTTTAAGATCTCTCCACAGGTGTACAATGAGATTTAGATCTGGATTTATTACTTGCCACTTTAGAATTCTCCAGTGCTTTGTTTCCATCCATTTCTGAGTTATTCTTGACGTTTGTTTGGGATTATTGTCCAGCTGGAAGCACATACCCTAGGACAGTGTTTCCCAACTCCAGTCCTCAAGGCACACCAACAATTCATGTTTTCAGGATTTCCTTATCATTAGACAGATGATGGAATTATCCCCTGTGCTGCGAGTGATTAAATTATCACCTATGCAATCCTAAGGAAATCCTGAAAACATGACCTGTTGGTGTGCCTTGAGGACTGGAGTTAGGAAACACTGCCCTAGGACACAAACCCAGCTTTCTGACACTGGGTATATCCCAAATCCTTTGGTAATCCTCAGATTTAATTATACCTTGCACACAGTCAAGGCACCCAGTGCCCAAGGCAGCAAAACAGCCCCAAAACATCTTTGAACCTTCACCATATTTGACAATAAGTACTTCTTTTCTTTGTAGGCCTTATTCTGTTTTCAGTAAAGAGTAGAATTATGTGCTTTACCAAAAAAATCTATCTTGGTCTCATCTGTCCACCAGACGTCTTCATGAAAGGATTTTGACTTACTCATGTACATGTAAACTGCAGTCTAGCTTATTTATATCCCTGTGTGAGCAGTGGGGTCTTTCTAGGTCTCCTGCCGTAGCATTTCATTTTATTAAAATATCAATAGATAGTTTGTGCTTACATTGATGAACCCTGAGCCTACAGGACAGCTTGAATTTCTTTGCAACTTGATTGTGGCTGCTTATTCTGCGTTGTAACTTTTCATTTTTTCTCTGACAGCCAGATCTAGGAAGATTACTTACAGTGCATGGGTTGTAAACTTCTTGATTATGTTGCACAATAAAGCCCCCGTCACACTAAGCGAGATCGCTAGAGAGATCGCTGCTAAGTCACAAGTTTGGTGACGCAACAGCGACCTCGCCAGCGATCTCGCTATGTTTGACACTAAGCAGCGACCATGCTCCTGCTGTGAGATCGCTGATCATGTCAGTGTCGCTTGGACCATTTATTGATCGTTGGGGTCCTGCTGAGCAGCATGCATCGGTGTGTTTGACAGGGACAATGACCTCAATACTACAGGTCTGAGAAACAGGGTCCCAACGACCTCTGTATCATTCCGGATCATTGCTGCGTCCCTGGTGAGATCTGACTGTTTGACATCTCACCAACGATCCCGACAGTGACACAACAGCAATCCCTGCCAGGTCGTATTGCTGTCAGGATCGCTGGTGCGTTGCCAAGTATGACGGTACCCTAAGAACGAAGGAACATCAAGATTTCTGGAGATGGACCTTTTTTATTTTTTTAACAGCAGTGATTCTCAAGTTCTCAGACAGTTCTCTTCTTTTCTTTCTCTTCTCCACGCTTTGTGTGGTAACACACACATACACAGTG